>JARFIW010000916.1:2122422-3352344 GCA_036346225.1 Platerodrilus igneus
TTGGTGCTATAATTGTAAATTTTTTGTTAAATTACGATCTCGTAGAGAAAACCTTATGGACTTAGTTTTATATTTACACTCGCATAAGCATTATGTCGGCTAACGTCATTACACTGCTCATTCAAAATTAACTGCAACATTTACTTATAATACAAATAAATGTTTATACGAGACCGGCCGCCACAGTATTTATAAACACCTCGAATATGAATATCTCCAGGATACGAAGATCTTGTCGTTTATCTACCCCTAATTATCTCTCACTGCTAAGGGGAGATGAGTATGCACTGTTGAAGTCCTGGTGGGTATGCACTAAATATGGGGGATTGCAAGCACTATCAGTTTTTAAGTCCTGGGAATGCGCGGTTTCAGACTAATTTAATTTCTTAGTTTAATTGTTTAATTGATTTGTTTGGTTGGTTTAAAATTAATTAAGAAATCTGATTTAGTTTTGTTGTTTATCTGTCTGGTTTAAAGTTTTGGTTAATACCCATTGTTTTTCCGCGCACTCTAGGAAGGAGTGACTTATTTAGAGTGAAATTGTCGTACATATTTAAATATTTGGATGTTTTGTTTTCTTTTTTTGTGTATATATTTGTTGTTGTTTCTTTTGATTTTTGAAAATTAAGTTATATCGTGCCACAAGATAAATTTTATGTCAAGTCTAGCTCATACTCCAAGTTTCAAGTGACCCACTCCTCCATTCGGTTTACATCCGGTTCTCAGCGTCCAGTCTCGCGACCCTTCCCGTAAACTCCCTCAAAGCTACCTTAAATGCTCTCTGGTTAGCCACTCCCTGGAGTTTTTCCAAGCTCTTGAGCCATTGTAGTCCTTCAACAGCTAATTTCTTGTCCGCCAACTCTCTGTTACCCATCTCGAGTGGACAGTCATATACTTGCTTTGTGCTTTCTGAGCCCTCGCCGCATTTGCAGTAGTCGTTCTTGGTCCGTCTGAATTTTGGCACGTAGGCTTTTAGTTCCCCGTACGCTGTTACTAGCTGTACCATCTCATAATCAAACTTCACCTCCATCTTCTTTAGCTTCTATGCTCGGTATAAATGTGTGTCGACCTTCTCGTGGCAATTTTGTTCCACTTCTCTTCCCATTGTTGGATCGACCTTTCTCGCAATTTTTTATTAATTAGCGACCTCGCTATCGATCAATACGATGTAAGAAATTTCTCTGTTGCGGCTTCTTTGGCCAGTTTATCTGCTCTTTGGTTTCCTCGAATCCGTTATGCGACCTAGACCAATTAAACTTCAAATCCCGAAACCTAAATATTTGATGCACTATTCTCCAAACATTCCTTTGAAGATCTTTCCAGGTGTTCATATATGCGAGAGCTGCCAGAGCCGATTTGCAATCGCTAATGATAGAGTAGCTACTTGTACTCGATTGGTTGATGACGTACTCTATAGTTTTCCTTAAAGCTACCAACTCGCATAAAAGATTGTTCTCCAGGCCGCAAGTTTAGTTTGGAATCGGAACACTTCCCTCTCCACTTTATACACAATGAACGCCGCTCCTGCCTACCCATCGTCCATTTGCGAGCCATCCGTATAAATCTTCATTGCCGTTGCGTTTTCATCGCTTTCGACAAATTCGAGTTCCTTAACATTAACCGGATGCCTTAGTTGAAAATAACGATTTTTTCTCTCAACCTCCCTACTGCCAAGATCAAGATCTCTAATCTTCTTGACAATAAATTCGATTGGGGGAAGAAGGTGACTGTCATTCCATTAATAGTCTTTTCGTTTCGGGGCGTACTTGAAACACCGAGACCCGTCCCCGGTGACAATGGAACTCCGAAAAGACGGATCTCGGTTACACATGTCGATGAAATCGCCACAGGTTTTAAAATGTCTAGCTAATCTGTTAGTATGTGCGGCACAAATCGAGAATAAATCTTGCGTTTCCCTAATTCTTAATGGATGATGCCTCCCACCGCGTCTTTGCTAATACCTACTTCATCTGCTATTAATCGCAAAGTCAGTCGCCGATCTTTTGCTAGCAACACTCGCACATGTTTAGTGTTTTCCGGTGTCTTGCATGTGAATAGCGGACCGAACTCGGTTTGTCCATAGATTCCTTGCCAGAGCGAAAGCGTACAAACCAATTGTACACACAGTTTCTACTCATAGAATCTTGCCTGTACGTGTGCAGCAATATTTTATGGATTTCTGTCATTGTTTTACCTAATTTAAAGCAAAACTTAATGTTGTATCGTTGGTCTATGCTATTCGGTACATACTACTAAGAGCACTCTGTTGAAATGAATGCGATACTACTGCTTTACCAGCCTCAAGCACTTCCGAACAGGGAACACGTCCGCACATGTACATGCATTCCTATGCATGCGAGCTATCTTGTTTCAAGCGATGAATACCGATATATTAGACCGTCCACCAAATTTAATTTACAACCCTCATACAACATTTAAAGTAACATTTTTATAGGATCTACAAAACCCTTTAGGTTAATTGATTTTATATTTGATCTTTTATGGCAATCAGGAGGAAAAATATTCGCTACGTCAAGGCTATTTTGCACACTTTGTTTTATAATTGCAGATATAGTTATTGTATAATTATTTTAGTGTTATTCAAATATATATTAAAACAACACTTGGAATGCCAAAAAATTGATTATTAGTGAAGGAAAACATTTTAAATGAAATCTGTTACAGCAGAAGCACCACAAACACTTTTAAATATGCCGGAATTTGTGCAATCTGTAATTACGTTAAAGAAAATTAATGTTCACACATTCTCCATATACGACTATGTTAATTGCTATTGCATTTGAGTTAGACATTTCTGTAGTAAAATGAACAAACGTTGAGTATGTTCATATTCATGTTTTAATTTTAAACAAACATTTGTCTAAACATCCTGTAGAATATTATTAAATATTCAGATACAAAAGTTAAATATTTTGAATCTATTCTATTTTGATAACGGGAAATCCTAGGAGCTTTTTATTTGGTTATCAAAGGTTAAAAATTTTTGGAATGTGGGTTCGCTTAAATAAGTTTATAAAGTGTTGTTTGTCAAAACATTTCCTTCAAAAACATTCTAATTAGGTGGAAATTTGTTTTAAGTTATGAACATATTACTTAGAAATATGTTTAATTTAATAGCATGAAACGTGAGTTTGGGATTAACAAAGGTTAGAGTGCTTGCAATATGTGTTTACTTTAATATGGGAAAGTGTTGTTTACCAAAAGCGTTTACTTCGAAAATACTATTACCACGTTAGAACGTGGTATCCCGTTATTAAACATTTATTTACGAACACAGATTTCAAACAATGGAAATTTTCTATTCTGCTATCTTTTCAAGGCATTGTTAATCGAAATGATAAATTTCTTTGGTTTAATATAGTATCTAGGTCACCAATTATACACTTAACTATATAATTCTGCATTAGTGGTTGCAGATAAGCCTAACAGGTTGAAATACGTTGTTTTGAAAACGTTAAGTCAGGTTTTCAAACAAACATGATTCGTGGAATTTTTCATGTTGTATCGAGCCCACTCGCGTTGTTATTTTCTCTTATCTGCAGGTGATATTTTGAAAATACCTTCTATGTAGTTATTTGGTCGACAGGAAATGTTTTTGAAGGGAAAAATGATATCATTTGGTGGATTAAGCGGCGAAAGAAATGATTTTTATGCAGCGTCCTTTCACATGAAGAGAACTGAAAGGTCGCGATGTTACTTAAGATGCGTTCTTTTAAGAGGCATTATTGTGGTTCAGTTGTGTAAAATCAGAAATGTTAAATGAGTTCGGTCTGGTAACAGTTATGTGTAACTACGCACTTGCAGAGTTCCTACGATGGCAATAATTGCCGGCTGAGAAGGTACGATAAGTACATACTGGAGTTGGTCGAGTGATTGACTCAAAATCCAGCTTACTCTCCTTCGACAAAAAAGGGACTTAAGGTAGGATCATTCCGTTATTTTTTCTTTGCTGCTTTAAAGGAAACTGATTTAACTTGTGCTCTAGTTATTACACGTTGTCATGCATGCTACATGTACAGACTCCGGTTCAAAATTAACGATGCAATATGAGTGCAAAATATGATTACGTGATTTTTTTCAGGTCACAATCAAGATAAGCATAAGCTTGGGTAGAAGCACCCTGATAAAATTTACTTGATTTGGTTAAAGTTATGGAACATAAGTTTGTGTAGAAACAACAGGATAAAATTTACTTGTTTTGATTAAGGTTGCAGAAATACGAATTTCAATAGCTAGTTGTGATTAATTATAGGTTAAGATAAACTTATTATTTGGGTATTTATAAAAATTACTTTCAGCGTTATACTACTGTTTTTAGGTTTTCCTGAAGTTCGTTTCAGTAAGTAAGAGTTATTTTTTTATTATCTTGCTGTATGTTTTTGTACTTATTTAGGGTTATGGACAATATGCAAGTTGGTATGTGACTGGGAAATAATCCCTAATTAATATTTGCCTTAATTTTATATACGAGTTAACGTTTTTCTTTTATAACATGTTAAAGGGTTCTGTAGATATTCTTTTGGATACCACGTTTTTCTTTTCTAAAGGCTTGTAATAAATCCATATCTTGAGGTTTCGTATTTTTCTTTCTGGATAACCTACACCACTCTACGACGTTCAGCTAACACGGTAAGCACTTACAAATTCTTATAATTTTTTCTTTCACTTTTTTGTTGCTGCGGTACTCGGTGTGGGTTGCTTTCTTTACTTTCTTTGCTTTCGTTGCTTTCTTGCTTGTACGCACGGATTGCCATAACAGTGTGAGTAGGGTTGCATCAGCCTGTCAAGAAACTCTGAACCAATCCCTTAGTCTTTTTGGAGATCACCCGCCATCTACGAGATAAGATTAGGGCCAGATGAAATGATGGTCAACATTTTATGATTGGATTTACAGTTCGGAGACCTTTTCTAGGTAGAATGCACGTGTTAAAATTGTACCCTCCACCCCACACGAATTTCTTTTGCTATTATTGAACTTACCCTTCACCACTAAGTTAGTTGGCATAAATCTGGCTGTTTCATTCCAGGTCAAAGTAAATTTAAGGTTCACTAGCGTCAAATTTACGCGTAACAGCCTTCTGCTAATTTAAAATAAACACAAATAATAACAAAGCTCCACGTCTTATTCACCTAACCTAAATACTCAAACATGAATATTACAGTAAATAATAAACAAAATGCGCGTGGTTATAAAACAGAGCAACTTAAATTTATCAATTATAGATATCCAGTCAAATTAATCTGTACTATGTGCAGGTGGATATAATTGTGATGCTCGTTTATATGAGAATTTCGGTGGTTTTAAATACGCTTTAACTAAACGTGCCCCAACGTAAAAAGTCCTCTTAAAAATAAATTTTTCTCATTCTAATTACTACAACCCATCACAATTATTAAATATATGACAGCATAAAATGTTTAACAGGTGGTAAGCAAAAATTTAAAAACTCGTAAGTTTTTGTACAATGCTCTTAGGAGCATTGTTAGCGGCCTCTTAGTGCAGGATTCCTTTAGTTGCAGAAAATTAAATATTCCAACTTAACGTCGAAAGAAAGCTTCCAACACAGGACATTTTCACCTGTAACGGTGTTTTTAATTCAGCGTTTTTACTCGCGTTTGGAAACTTGTTTACTAACAATTCCGGGATTTAATAATGTCACTGAATTACTCGATAATTATCCTTATCCCGTACAGCGATTGGTTGTGTGTTAATTGAATTTCAAGCTCTATAACTGAGGATAAAAGGTTGAACGCTTGATTGATTGACACCATCTCTTATTATCCATGGTTTTTATAAGTTTTAGCACCCCAGAATTAAACATTCTATTTTTCGTTCTCACGGGGTAGTGCGTCTAACTAATCGATTTTCAAATCAATGTCGTAATATTTATGTCACCAGTTATCTTCTTTTCATATTTTTACATTAGATACCAAAAACGGTGTTATTTGGTTACGTTCGCAAAACATTATTTATTACTATAATTTATTAGTTTATGAATATTGGGGCAATGTACCAGGGTTGTGGGTTCTTTGAATTTGTGTGAATGTGTACAAAATAAGCTTTCCTGGGCCAGTTATTTACCGAAATCTGTCTGTATTTTTCCAAATTTAATACAATTATTCGATCGTTATTTGATATAAAATATCTTGAAACTTGATTGACAAAGATCATCAAACAGTTTGCAGCAAAAACAATAAATACTTTTCTTTAATGGTGAATACACCATCCACGATCTTAATAGCTTTTTACTATTAGGCAAAATTTGAAAAAACCGGTCGCGATTAAGCTTTTTTGTTTTACTTTGCTTTCATTAAATTACCAAAACGTTTTATTCCTTTACTGAAATTGGCGTCTAAATTTTGAATTGCAAGCGGACATTGACGTACCAGAAATACTCTTGTGTTATCGTGAATCTTGTTAGTCCATAGTCCAATATATTTCACAGAAATAGATGAATAAGTCGTGGAACGGACTTTTTATCAGTACTGAATGAACTTACTAATTCTTCGCCGGTATGTGAGGAAGGTCTTTCCCCTTGAACAACATTAAAACAGTTTCTTTTTGCCGTCGAAGGCTTTTTTCCCAGCATCGGGAACAAATTAAAAGAACTAGAAGGATTCAGGGAAATTTTTTAGTAGGCACCATTTTTTTTTATGTACCTTTAGCTTCTTTTTTTTTAAATGCGCTCTGTTTCTTTTACGTTTATCCTCAAAATTTAATCAAAGTAAAAATTTAATAACCTTTAAATTTTCCATTTTTAAATTTTAAAATTTTTTTGAATCCCAACATTTTCCCCGCAAAAATTTTAAAAAATTTTTTTTCAATTTGAAAAAAATTCAAATTTACAAAGAAAAATTTCCCAAAATTCCACTCCATTTTTAAAAGAAATAAAAAACTTTGGAAAAAAATTAAAACAAATTTTCAACCCCTTTTTTTCCCTTCCCCGGGATCCCAAATTAAAATTAAACCAATTTGGGAAATTTTCCCCAAAATTCCCTTTTAGGTTTTAAAACCAAAACCCAAAAAGCAAAAACCCGGGAAATAAATTTAATTAAAACATTTAAAATTTTTTAAATTTTTTTTAAAATTTTCCCATTTGAAAAGGGGTTTAACCCAATTAACCCCTTTTTTAAAATTTTTTAAATTTTAGAAAAAAAACATTTTTTTCCCTTTTCCGGGGTCCAAATTTCCCTCAAAAATTAAAATTTTTTAATTTAAAAATTTTTTGGAAAACCCCTTTTGCAAAAAAATTGAAAACTAATTTTTCGTCAAATTTTAAATTTCGTTTCCTTACGAAATTTTAAAATTTAAAAAAAAATTTTAAAATTTAACGGGTTCTTCTTTTTGGGAAAATTTCCCAAATTTTCCCTTTTTATTTTCCCCAATTCAAATGCCTTTTCCCCAAATTTTTGTCACCGGGCTTTTTTTAACCATTTTCCAATTTTGGGAAACCCCGGGCAACTTTTCCCCCCCCTACCCAAACGGGTTCCCTTTTTTAACCCCTAATTTTTTGGGACGAAAAACCTAACCCGTTTTTTGAAATCCAACACACCCTTTTACCCAACCCGGGTTTTTTGGGAATTCCCCTTTCGGACAAACCCCAAAAACCTCTCCCCTTTACCAAATTTTACCCAACATTTCCCGAATTTTCCAAGGTTAAAACCCAAAAGGCCCCCCTTTTACTTTTTCAAACAACCCCAAAAACACCCAACTCAAACCAAAAATTTTCTTGGCCATGCTTCCCAAAAACAAAATTTAAAAAAACGGTTGGGAAACCCAAAACATTGGATTTGGGGGTTTTCCAAACCCAAAACGAACACACTTTGTTTAGTGAGCGTTGAAAACACCAAATCCCCCGAAACGAACCCATTTAAAAAAAGGGAGCAACACCACAAATTTTGGGCCCGAAAACCAGCCCACCCAAAACCCCATTCGAAAAAACTTCCTCTCCCCCTTTTTTAAAAACCCACTAAACAGGAAATTTAAAGGGAAATTTTAAAATTTCACCCAAAATTTTCCCAAGCCCTTTTTTACCAAATTTTTCCCTTTTTCACTTGATTTGGAAAAATTTTTTCCGCCCCCTTTTAAACCCCTATTTTTCCCACAATCCTTTTCACCCCTTCCCGCCCGATCCCCCCAAAAAACCCTTTTTATTTTCCCGCACAATTTTTTTTTAAAAACACCACCCTCCATTTAAACCCAGGAAACCCTTATCCACATTCAACCAAACGCACTTTCATATAACGTTAACGTGATTTCCATTCCATTTTCCCGATGGAATTCCCAAACAGAAACCCCAAAATTTTTCCAACCGCACATACATTTACAAATTCCCCCAAATTAAGACTACTTAAGGAACAAACCCTTTTTCTTTCCCGTTACCCCAAGCAAAACCGAGACCCGTGACCGCAGTCACGGGTTAACGACACCATTTTCCCTCAAACATAAGCACTCCAGATTCCCGGAATATTTAAACACAACTCCCAACCGCCTTTACGCACACGCCTATTAACAATTGCACACACCCCTTTTCAATCCGCCTGTAAACACCTTAACCAAACCTACGCCAACACATAACGTCTTTCCACACCCAAAAGCCACAAAGTATAATGCATATAATTATTTTCCAAATCAACCATTTAAATTACGTTTGCTAAACATTACCATTATTTCGCCCGCCCCTTTTAGATCAACGATCTCACCATCTCAGCCAATAACACCACCACAACACACCCCATGCCCTGAAATTATTTCCATTTTCAAACCAGTCAAACTTATTTTTACTTCAGACATACGCTTTTGCACACCATCACAGTTTACCCTCCAGCCTCCCCGTTTCCCATACCGTAACCCCATCAATACAAAACAATTCATTTTAATTAATTCAAAGATTAAACCTAACACATCCATTTAACTTACTCCTTTACATCCCAAATTAACAGTAACCCTGACTTTACCAGCCCTTAACCCATCTGCTACCCGCACCCCCAACAACCTTCCCCCGATTCCCCGAACTCCATCACAGAGTTAGAAAACAGCCTTTAAAAAATAACTTAAAACCTTCAACATTTAAATTTCACATCATTTCCTTCATAAGTTTCACAGCAGCCTTTCAACCGTTTAACAGCATTTGTACCATACATCGATGTTTCCACCAACATCCGCCACCTATCACACCTTTTCGCCACTCCCTTTTCAACGTTACAAACAATTATCACCTGTGACAACCTTTAAAATTATTAACCATTTACATTACAACCCAAATACCAAACCTTTACAACCATCTTTCCCCAGTCATTTCTCCACCAACTGTAAAAACCAGATTTTTCATCTTGCAAATCTACTCACTTCAATAAAAGTTTATTTACATTTCCCGCATTTTGACCCCATGTCACTGCACCGCACACCAAACACCCTCGCTTACATAAATCCCTTTGAAAATTTGAATTTTTAAAACCAAATTCCCCAACCACTTTTTGGGACCAATTTAAAAATTTTAAACCCCTTTACACCCCTAAGAAAATTTTGCCCCAAAACATTTAAACCCCGCCCCAACCCTTTTTTAAAAGGCCCCACAAATCCCAAACACAAGCTTTCCCACGCCACGAAACCCGCCCTTTGTTCTTCATTCCTTTGATAAAACTTTTGAACCAGACAATTTTACCATTCGCAAGAACGCACATCAAAGAGTCTTTTCAACCGCAAAAACGGCCCCGGAGTTTGTCCCAACAAAAATTCTTTTTCTTCCCATTTTCTTAAAGATTTTAACCGCACGCACCCAAAAAATTTTAAATGCCCTTTTTTTACCCCCCCCCAAAAAAAATTTGCCCAAACAAACCCCCAAATATTTTCCCTTTTTAAAATTTCCCAAACCCTAAAGGGGCCCTTTTAGCCCCGTTAATAAAACCCTTTTATAAATACCAATTTTTAAAAAATTTTTAAAATTTCTAAATTTTTAAAAAAAAACAAATTTCTTTAAATTAAATTTTAATTTTCCAAAAATTTTTTTATTTTTGGTTTTAAATTTATTAATTTAAAATTAAATTTAATAAAATTTTTTTTTCCCTGTTTGTTAAAAATTTCATTTAATTAAGTCCAAATTTTAAATAAAGGTTTTTTCCCCAAAAAAACCTTTTTTCCCAGACCTTTTTGTTTCCATATAAAGTAAAAAATGACGATTTTTTGGCTTTAAGAAATATGTCAACAAAATCTGTCAGAATTTTGGAATATTTTTTGTGAAGGAAAAGTTTGGTCTCAAAATTCGAAATTTTGTTTGGAATATATTAAAATTTAGAACCTTTCTGGCGCCCAATTGCAAAAATTTTCCTAAAAATTTGATTTAACAGCATTAAAAAAGTTTGGATTTTTTAGGATGTTTAAAATTTTCTTTTCTAAAGATAAATCCAGGAAAAAATTACAAAAAAACCGAATGATTATAAAATTCCAAAATAATTTTTCCCAAAAGGAACTAAAGTTAATGCTTTTAAAAAGAATTTTGGAATCCAATTTTCATTTATTTTATTTAACCATTTTCGGGATTTAGCGTAATGGTAATTATAACAACCATTACCTTTCAAAGGGCGAATAGAAAAATATTTTAGGTTGCCTAACTTAAATGTTTTAAATCTAACAACCAATTCGAATTAAATATAAAAAATTTGTGTGTCAGATAAAATTGTTTAAAATAATTAATATAATTTTTTTCAATTACGTTTAAAACTTTCTCCAAATTTAAAGAAATGGTAACTTAGGATAAACATACTTGAAAATTCTTAACGGTGAAACAAAAGACTTTTTTGGGGAAAAGTTTTTAAACAAACCGGAAACTAAAAAGGGAAAGCAGAAAATAGGCTGTTTAGGTTTAACAATTCGGATATTATTTGGGGATGGTACCAAAACCTTAATAATTTCCAAAAAAAAAGGAAAATTTAAGTATGCTTTCATTTAAATTTATTAAATATTTAAATTAAAGGGAAAACCGATAAAATTAAAACTTCCAATGCACATAAAGGGTAATTTTTAACAAATTAAACCATATTAAATTCCAAAAATATCATTTTTTTGAAACAATAATTTCGATTTAACAACGCTAATTTGTTAAATTCCGTTTCCGCCAAAATTCCATTATGTCCAACGCGAATTGAAAAAAGACAACGGAAAAGGAAATTAAAAAAATTTATGGAAAACCACAAATCAACAAAAAATTTTTAAAAAATTTTTAAGAAATGAGGAAATTAAAATTATTTATGTCCAGGTCTTGTAATCGGGTTTACAAGCCATTTTGCTTAGTAAAAACTTTAATATTTTTTGGGAAAAGGGGTTACTAAACCTAAAAAAATTCAAACTTTTTCAATGGCTTTAAAAAAAACAAAAAATTTTTTAAAACCTTTCCAAAGAAAGGGTTCCTAAATTTTAATTTTAAAAATTTTTCAAAAACCAAGGGTTTTTTCCCAACTTTCCCAAAAACAAATAAACCAATACACATTTGGGGAAAAATTTTCAAACGCCAAAAACCCCTATCTTTATATTTAAAAAATTAATTTAGCCAAAAAATTCACGAAATGAATCTTTTCCGAAAAAGATTTAATATAACAATTGGTCATTTACTCGAAAACAACGGTTTTATACCAAACTTGTAGAAGAGAATAAATTGGGTTTTTAAATTTAAGCTGAATAAAATTAATAAAATTAACCATGAAAAACATAAAAAGGACCTTCTTGATTTTTAAATTAAAAAACCCAACTTTATTAATTTTTAATTTTATGTTAATAAAAAACATTTATAATTTTAATATTTTTATTAAAAAGGTTGATTAAAATAGCAAAAAAGGGGGCGGCCGGAGCAATGGCAAAGTGCTACGGAAACTGGTCAAGTTGTTGGCGGGTGTAGGCGGTTGACGGGAACGGATGTAAAGTCAAAGATCCAACTTTATTGGTGTACGGCTGCGGTTCCGGATTTTACCGATTTCTACGTTAATAAAATTTTTGGGGAATCAAAGTTCTTTCCAAATTAAACTCTGATGGGTAAGAAAAGATTTTTTATTTGTATGGATTTTGGAAATGTATTTTTTTAAATTCCAAATTTGTGCCACCTAAATCCTTTTTTTGGAAAGTTCGGTTTAAACCCTTTTCGCCAAAAGGGGTTTTTTTGGGGGGTTTTTAAAATTGGGGGGAAAAATTTTAAAATTTTAAAAAAAATTTTTAAACGAAATTTGCTATTTAAATTTAAAAAGTTTTTGGGCCCTAAAAAATTTAGTTGTCCAAAAATTTATTTACCCGCGTTTAAAATTTAAACCAAAAAATTTGGAACATTTGGGAATTAAGGTTTTTGTTTATTGAATTTATGTAAAGTCCTCTTTGTAGGGAGAAAGATAATTAAAAATTTGGGTTAGATAAGTAAAACCGAGGTCTTAAACTTAAAATAAACCTCCAAAAGGGATGCAACTGGGTGGGGAGAAGAAAAATTTTCCAGTCGTATTCAAAGATTTAAAGTCAATGGACCATAAATTTTAAATTTTTTGGAAAAAAGTGTTTCTTAAAAAAATGAGAGTTATATGGTTCAATCTCCAACTCCAAATCTGTTGTCCAAATGGGAAGGATTTTGTTAAAATGGGAGAAGTCGTTGTGGTTGGAAGGATGGTTTGGGTTCAAAAACGGTGGGGATTTGGGTTCTTTAAATAACAATGTTAATAATAAATTTTAAGAAGGAGTAAAGGCCTATAAAAAATTTAATTTGCATTGTAACTTTAAAAGAGGAAGTTTTTTCCCCCGTAAAAGGGAGCTGTCCGCAACTACAAAAATGAACGAGAAGGGGTTCATATTTTTCTGAAAAGAGTTTAGGGCCGGATGTTATAGTAAAACCCGTTATAAATTTGGCCCTTGTCGTTTAAAATTTGTAAATTTCAAACAGACGTGAAGTTTAATGGAATTCGTTTTTTACCAGGGGAAGTTGCGAATGAGCTTAATTTTATTTGAAATCGAGTATTCCGGTAGAAATTTAAGCGAGCTTTGGATGTTCCAAAAAAATTTATTAGAAAGAATGGCCATGGCTAAGAAAGTATAAAAAGGTGTTTGATGGTAAATAAAAATTTTAGATTCTTTTCGGCCGGAAGGGATTGTTTTCCGGGGAAAAAAGTTTAAATTTGGAAACAAAAAAATTTTTTAATGAGGTTAAATTTTCCAAAAACCTTTCAAAAGGGGAGAAAATTTTTATTTTGCCTTTAATTTTTAAAATTTCTTTTTGGGCCCGGGGCCTTAAAAAAAGGGAGAATTTAAAAAAAAGGGTTCCCTACCCAAACCCGGGTGTAAAGGAAATTAGAAAAAAACCCAAAAATTTTCGGTTTTCCCGGTATGGAAAGGAAAAATTAAACCTATTAGGATTTTAAAATTTTTAAAAATTTAATTTTAAACTTTTTTTAAGTAATTTTTTTTAAACCCCCCTCTTTTTCCCAAAGGCTTTTAATTAAAAATTAAGGAAAAGCGTTTTAAAAGGGGGCCCGGGTTTTGGTTCAAAAAACTTTGGGGATTTGGGTCCTTTATGAAAGGGTTTTAATTTTTAATTTTTGGAAAGGTTTCTAATTTTTACGAAAAATTTGGGTTTGTCGGGTTAAAATTTTTACGCCCGTAAAAAGGGGTTTTAAAACCCACAAAAAGTAGGGGGGGGGTTTTTAAAAAAAAGGGGTTTCCTTGTTTTTACGGAAAGGATTGTTTTCCCAAAAAATTTCCTTCGGGAAAAAGGCCCTTTTGTGGGAAATTATAAAGGGGTTTGGATTTAAAGTTTTTAAATTTATATTGGATTTCGAAGGAGAATCGAGTTTTTTATTTGGACGAAAAGACTTACTGAAAAACGCCAGCGTATGGGTGTAAAGCTGGTTAATTATTCACGAAACCGATTGTTAAAAATATAAAAATGTTTTTAAGGTAAGTAAAAGGGGAGGCTTTCAAAAAGATTGGCGGTAGGCCGGAAAGGTTTGATGTAAACCGGTTTTGCAATAAAATTTAGTTACGAAAGGCCTTGGAAAATTAATTAATTAAATTAAAGGGCGTAAAATGGAAATAATTAATTTTAATAGCAAGCTTACTGGTTTGTTCTTTAAAAATTTAACCCTTTTTAAAAGTAAAGTATTTAAAAAAGTTGTATCCTGGGAAAAATTAAAATTTAAATGTTTATTTTGTTAAGTACAATTTTACAGACATTGCACAAATTTGTGTGGGTTTCCCTTTTTTTTTATCCGCCCTTTAAATGAAACGTTTCGGTTTCTTTAGGATTCCCTCGGAAACGGGGGTTTTAATTGTATGGACCAGATTATTGAATTACCCGGAACCCTTCGTTCGGTTTGAAACCTTCGGTTTCATTCATAGGTTAAAAGCGCAGGTATTATTAATTTTATGTTATTTTAAAGGTCAATTGGATTTTGTTTTGTTAAAGGTTCCAAATTTGTAATTGGTGCTTTTACCTGGAAAATCTTCAAACGGCACCAGAACAAATTTGTGTGGTGTGCAACCACCCGGGTTTTAAAGCCGCCGACCGTATTAAACTTGGGACTTTTCCGGTTTGTTTTACAAAGGCAATTCCACCACACAAGGGAAAACCAGGTATGCATTGGCCGTAAAGTTTCAGCCCGAGGTTAAAGGACCTTTAGCCCCCGAATTAATTTGTTCGGATTTCGGAAATTGGGAATTCTATGGGACATTTAAAGAAGGGCCAAAGAAATTTAAAATGATTCTTACCGCTTATGGCGGATTTGGCTAAAATGGATTGCAAACGTTTTTAACAACTTTGGGTGCTTTATCCGGAAAATTTAAACGGCCCAGCTGCGTGGAAATGTCCCAGGTTTCTTTTAAAGCCCAGAAAGACTTTAAATTGGGATTTAAATGAAAAGAATACAACTTACAGCGAAAAGGGAAAACCACGGGTTTAACCAAAATTAAGGCTCCGATGTTAAATCCTTTAAAACAAAAATTTGGTTAAATAACGTTTCAAATTGGAAAAAATACTACCGAACCTTAAGGAAAACCATGCCGAACAAATGGCGGTAAAAATTTGGGTTTAACAATATGGCTTATTGAAAAAAACCACGTTTCCTTTCTTTAACAAAAACCATTTTTTCGGTTAATTTAAAAAAATTAAAACCCTTCTTTTTGTTTACAGGTTAAAATTTTGGCTACCAAGGAAATTGTTTAACCTTTGTAAAAAAAATTTATTAAAACGTAAAAATTGGATAAAAAAATTTTAAAATTTTGCTTTTAATTTAAAATTTAAAGGTTTGGGTTAAAAATTTAATATTTTGGATACCAAAAAAAGGTTTTTAAAAATGGGGAAGAAAAATTTATATTTTAGAAAGCAAAAATTTTAAATAGGTTTGAGAGCTTAAAGTATAATTTTGCAGGGCGTTGGTCCGATTTCAAATCTGTTTGCAGATTCAAATTCTGCGTAAAATTTTAGACTAACAAGATGTATCGCATGACTAAAAATTTATAAGAACGCTCAAAAGTCGCTACAGGTAAAAAATCTTAAAATTAGGGTAGCTCCCTGGGGATGATGCAATGTAAAAAATTCCTAAAGATTCGGGTAGCTGAGAAAATTCTAATATTAATTGATACCAAACAAGATAGGTTTATCTCGAAAAAAAATGGCTAGTCGAAGAAAACTTTTGGTCCAGAATGTTAGGGTAAAAATCTTAAAATAGGTTTATCTCGGTGTGGAAATGAGGATGCTCATTTATCTCGGGAAAAGGATGGAAAACCCTTTGGGAAATTGGTTCTAAACTTTTTTGGATTAGCATTTTGCCTATCTGGATAAAAAATAATTAATGTTTGTTTATGTAATACAGAGCATAAGTTTGCTTGGCGCCTGTTCTAGATTAAATTCTTAAAGCAAAGTTGTTGGTTTTGCTACTACATAAAGAAACGAGACAAAGGTCAAGATAACAAGAAAGCAAAGAATATTAGGTAATCTCGACTACATTATTTACAAACAGCTAACGATACAAATTGTCAAGATAGGAATGATTATCATGGCCGATTCCCTTTTACGTAGCGCGTACTGATTGGTTGGAAAAACAACATGCCTATTTGACGATCGTGAGAAACGTCTTAACCGCATAATACATAATAAAAAAAGACTAATCCTCCTAAACATTACCGGGGAAAATTTGTTACGTTAAATCCCTACAATCCCTTCGATTTCTGCATACTGTATATAAATGTTAATTTCTAATTACTTCGTCTACTAGACATATGATGAATATATCATGATCAAGCAAAGTTATGAACAAAGCGGTACTGTAATTGGTAGGGGTAGAAAGAAATATTTGGGAAACAGTAAATAGGAATTTTGAACATGTACTAGTAGTAGTAATTGTTGTAGTAGCAAATTAAGTGGGAATAAAAATAGTCCAGCAAATAGACCATTTGACCCCTTTTACTAATCCCTAATGCTCATTAAGAGATTGCTTTATTTTAGCCTTCTTTTACCCTCCCGTTGCAAATCTGCCGGTTTTTCTAATAAAAGCCAGCTTGTCTGACCGGAGAAGAGAAATCAATTCCTCTTGCTCCAAGCTATAGAAGACTGAGGAAGACACTAACAAGTTGGGCCACAGCTTCCACCCGCCTTTCACATGTTGGGCACCTAGACTCTGATTTGGTACCCAGTAGGGCCAGATGTCTCTGTAACCTGTAATGGTCAGCTAGGTTTGCCACCAACACGTTCAGTGTTTCCTTATCTTTATTTAATAGCCATGCCCAGTCCAGCTATCATTATCTTTGACTGTCTATAGCCCCCCTACTAAAGAGTAGGAAGAGGTCGAAAGAGGAGTTAACTCCTCTTTTCACCTCTTCCGCATTCAAAGTTTTAGTTCGGACGCCACCGATTTCCGCGTTGAGCCTATGTATAGTTCAGGTTCGAAATAAGGGATATCTTCCCCGTGCTTAGCTAACCTACCAACGTCTTCGTTTTCCTGCACACCGTGTGTTCTGGAACTCAGCAGAGCTAAACTTCTTTCTAACTGGCTAATTCCTTTAATGTGTCTCCACACTCTTAAACGAACGGGCAACTGGTCTTGTGGAGCAGATTGCTTGGCGTGCCGCTTAACTATTTGAGCAGATCCGCTCTTCGCCCACTTTTAATATTGCATATACCTCTGCCTGGAAAATAGTTGTATATCGGTCTAGGAGAGTTCAAATGAGCCCCTTTGCCCTTCAGATATGACCCTGCACAAGTAAGTCATGTGTCCCTTATTCGTGATCCGTCAGTGTAGCACACCACCGATTCCTGAGGAAATGCAACTTTATTTTGCTCCCATTTTTCCTTTAAAGGGATTGTGAGAAAAAATTGCCTTTAGAGTTTTAATCTTTCTTCTGATTCGTTTACTTTGATAGCAGAGACGAAACGTTTCTCTTCTGCCGCATCAGCGATTTCAGAATGCTCTACTACCTCCCACTGTTCTCCCGCCCTCCCAAATACGTCGCCAGAGCTTTCTTCCGAATCCAGATAGAGACAGCTGGAAACTTTAGAAAATTTGTAAAGCTTTAGAAGGTGTTGTTCTCATTGCTTCTGAATTTCTCAAAAAGGCCAGTTCTTGGATTCTGGGCAGTCTGAGGGAGACACTAACAAGCTAGGTTTGATTGACCCACATTGGACCTCAGGCCTTACGACTGCCGTGTACAGCCAGTATGAATTTAGGGAGTTATGCTGCAGCTCTAGTCGGCTACACGGCGTAACTGCCAAAGTAACTACCGCCCTCTACGCTGCTCTTAACACGTATTTCTTTAAATTTAACTTATTAACCGGAATCACATCTAGGTATTTAACCTCATGTTTTAAGAACAGGTGGTTTACCATACAAGCGAGCCCCGAATCCTCCAATGTTTTTTCTTCAAGTGAAGAGCATTATATCTGTTTTTTTTGGTGAATTTACTGAGAAATCTGTCTCTTCGCACTTATTAAAGAGCATGCAGTTCTCAGACCATGCTCACAAATCTGCTAGGTACCAGTGAACGCCTATCATCTGCGTAGATCTGCAAGGGAAATCCTTTCTTCGTTAGGCGTTCTAAACGTTCGCCCATCACCAGACACCACAAGTGGGGCGACAAGCAGCTTTGCTGTGGATATCCTTCTATATCCTCCACCTGTACCTAGGCATCACCTAGGTTCGCTTCAACCCTTCTATGCCTCAGCATTGACCATAGCCAGTTTATCACAACCATCGTTGTACCTCTGGTATAAAGGGCCGTGCAGATTGTATCTGTTTGCGCATTATTAAAAACTTTTTGCCTGAAGAGCCTTTTCCATCTTATGTGCCACCGTGTGTAGGTCCAACTCTGTCGACCACCACACAGGTAAGGGTGTTGATTTTGGTGAAACGGATGTCTCACAAACACCCCTTCCATCAAAAATTTATCAAATAACCTTTCCATTGTCTTCATAGGCACAATACAAATTAGCGCTAGGAATACCATTATCCAAACCCTATTTTTAGTTTATGTTTTAGTTTGTTAGATTTTTATTTAGGATCGATTAATTTTGAAGTTAGATTAGATCTGAAGCACGTTTATATCTTCGCGTTTAAATTCTTCGGGTGGAGCATTGGGGACGTGGCCGCAAGTATAGCGCCCTAATTCAAATTATAATGTCTTCAACAGGGAGGACGTCAAACTTATTGGTCTAGAAAAGTTAGTCTGCGTCTAATTGCTCCTGGCAACTTATGGAACGAACAACACCCTGACCAACCTCCATCTAGCTAGAAAGGGTTAGGAGCAGTTCCTAATGAAATGGAAATAATACTAACAGAGATATACGATATCAAAAATCAACAAAAATAAAACTAAAGTAATAGTATGTAAAGGAAGGGGAAATAAGTTAAAAACAAGAATAAAAACAGGGAACGAGAATTTACAAGAGGTTAAGGATTTCTGCTACATAGGAAGTCAGGTAACGAAAGAGGGAAGTCCAAAAGATGTAAAATAAGGATTAGCAAAAGACTGTACTGCATTTAACAAGAAGAAACAGCTACTTGTTCGAAAACAATAAACATTGTAAGAAGGAAAGAATTGTTGAAAGCATATATGTGGAGCACAACACTGTACGGCTATGATACGTAGACAGTAGAACAAGCGGACAGAAAAAAAACAGAAGCTGTTAACATGTAGTGCTATAAACGTATGATGAAGATACCATAGACAGACAACATTCAGAACTAAAAGGTACTAGAATTGGTAGGGAAAAAAAGAAATTGTGGAAAAAATTAAAACATAAGAAAAATAAAATGATAGAACACGTTCTAAGGCATGAAGGAATAGTGCGAGATAATTAGAAGCAGAGAGGTAGAGGTAGATCTAGATTATGCTATTATACACAGATAGTGAAAGGTGTTGATTGTGGGAGTTTCTGGGAAGTGTGTAGGTTAGCTCAGAATAAGAAACACTGGAGATACGCGTCCAACCAGATCCAGGACTGAAAACTTAATGATGATGAGTATTTTATACAAGTAGCTTTTTAAATTTTTTTAAACTTTGGAGTTTATTACCCGATGCCGATTATTAAATGCATTATAGTATTGCAATTATACACAAAAATTATTTGTAATGCTGACATACTTTAGGAGAATGTCCTTTCTAATTTATCGCCATACCATCTAGTACCATCAACGCCTCTTCCGGTATTCATTATGTTACTTAACTTAATTGTTCTAAGTTGAAATAGCATTCAACAGAAACATAATTACTGCTTTATATTCTTTTACCAAAAGAATTAGTATAAATTCAGAAGTTGATAATTTTTGAGCAAAATGTACGAGTATAACTGATATGTGGATGTATATTAATACGCAGCCATAGATAAAGTACGCAGCGAAGCAATTGCTACAATGAACTGAAACATTCTTGAACAATTGCCATTACCTATTGTAATGTCCTCTTGTGAAATTTATTGCAATGTGTTTCCTCAAGTTCATGAACTGTGGCTACCGTGAATCTTATGCGTTAATTGTTAACTATTTCAAGTACCAATTTAAATGTAGTTTCTCTTGTTTAGTGAAACTACTGTATGCAAATACATACAACAAACCATGTAATAGTATGACTATGCTATTCTAAGGTTGCGTTCAAGATAGACAAGAAATTAGCTTGTCGTTTGTGATAAACAACTTAATTGATTTAAGCCCGTTGTAACTTAATTATATTTTTGTTATACTTTACGTACATAGGGACGATCATTAGCCATTATTGTTACCTAATTAATCTTTCCTTTATGCTGTGCGTATAAATGGTACTCGAAGTCCCCGTGACAATTAAGGGAAATCGACAGTCTACCGACTAAGCTAGGGGTCTATTCCTTGGGTAGAGCTATGAGCAATGACCGTGGGCTTTTAAAACAACAATTTGCAACTGACTCGCGACTACAAAAAAATATTGGAGGGGTGCAGGGGGCGCCAACAAGTTCTAGACTTTATGAATGCAAGGGGTACCCTAAGGGAGAACTTGGGTACCCTAAGGGAGAACTTGGAAACCCTGAGGGGAAACATCGCTTTGACTGCGAGAACGCAGGATCTGAAACAAAACAATATTGTTAGTACAATTAAAGGACACAAGAGATGCACTCCTGTTACCTTGTGTTGTAAACAGAAAAGGTTATTATCAATATCAGAAATTTAGATGTAAACATTAAAAACAGATTTAATTATCAAGCTTCTTGGAAGCGGTGTTCAAGTAAATTATTACTGAATCACAGCTAGTCGTCTCACTCTTTGTAGTAGAATAGGTTTATGATTTCTAATATAGTTTCCCTATTTTTTTTTTGACGCACTTGCCCAAAATAAAACAGATAATTTTGACTTAACTCATAATCCTCTAATTAAAATTATTCTTTTTTGTTCTAAAAACTTTTACATAAATATACAATAAAGAGGTGGTCTAATCTTTTAGACACAAGCGTATCAATATATAAATCTTAAATAGAATTACGGCAATTATATTAACCTAACCTCAATTTTGCCCACTGATACTCAGATCTGTTTATCTTGGTTTACATTTACTAATAATGTTTCTAGTTCAAAATTAAAGGTATTAATCAAGTTTAAACTTATAATTAATTTAATTTCGTCAAATATGAATATGTAGGTTTATTTAGTAATGTTCATCATTCTAATTAATGAAGCAAACGGCACTTAAAGTGGATAATAATATAGATAATGTAGTTATTTCTGAACGGTCGCTTTGTTACTATCTTCAAGTAACCAAATGCTAAGTCCAAAGCTACTAACTAAAGCTGAATATTGGTTTCCTTAACAACCTCTACGAAAACAGCTGTTCCAGGTCGCGTCACTAAGCTATTCGCTTACCTTGTTTGTAGACCCCATGATGAAACGTCACATACAAAATAAAACCTTGCTGTCGCCATATGTCATGACTTACTATTAATGAACTAGCAACCTTTATGGCGAGAATTTTTCGCAACTGTTGTTAATGAAAGCAAATAATCTTACACTTAATTCTTCTTCGAATATATAATTCTTGACTAAAAATTGCTTTCGTGTTAAATTAACCAATGAAATAAAAACAACTTTCACAATGACGCCATGTCTTCCTTTGTAACAAAATAGAGGCTATATGGTACTTTAGAAATTAAAGTGGATTATCATATAAACTGTTCTGAAGAGTTTTCCTAAGGAATTTTTCTAACGAATTTTTCTAGCGAATTTCACTAATGAATTTTTTTAATAAACTTTTCTGATGAACCTCTCTAACAAACGCTACAAATCGAATGATTTAGTTTCAAATATTAAATAATTTTACTTTATTACCGCTAACAAGAATAGTAAGAGTTAGGTGCTTTTAGCACTTGGAGGAACAACCATTTTTGACGATCCTCAGATCGCTTGCTCGGTATATTTCAAAGCACATCGTGCTCTTCTTGCAACGAAAGCCTGGGAGCAAATGAAAACGAATTGATAAAACTAACACGACGACGAAATATCACCTGTCATTCCGAGCATAATTTGAGTAACCATCATTTAAAGGATGAGTCTTTGTTACTTATTTTAAATTGTATGGGACTCGTAATTGGGCAATACAGTATGTATCCGAATAATAATTAATATAAGGGAATTAATTACTTACTTGAATAAGTGTTGCAGTGTATAAAATAACTAAATAATATACGCATTTATAAGCGTCAAAAAAAATTATTACACAGCCTCTCTCCAAAAAGAAAAAAATCTTTTACATGAGGAAAAAGATTTTATTTGAGTAAATCAGAATCACGCAACGAAATACTAATCTTAAAACTGACATGCAAAAAATAAAAAGGAAGATTTGGAAGGATCAACATAATAAAGTGTGAGTGTTCGAGTAACAGCGCGTACTACACGTCCACTAGGGAACAAACTCGGCAAGACACTAATCAGGAATTGTCACAATCAAGAGGTCCAACAGTCTCACGGGATAAATAATTAATATGATGTACAGATCTCTACCACACACTCTTAACCAAAACAAAATGCTTCGTGGTAATAGTTCAGAAACTCCACTCACCTAAAACTAGTAACCCACTAAGAAATTACTAAGATAAAGTATGTAAATTTCATAACTATGTGCAAAATTTCAGATTAAGATTATAACTCAAATCGAAGGCAATAACAAGGGTCTTCACTCTAAGGCTCTTAACAAAATAATTGAACCATAAGTAATAGTGAGCATTATTACAGCACTGTTACCCCACAAAACGCCAGCGCTAATTGCTTATCAGAACAAACTACTTTAACAACACTATTCTAAGCTTCGCTTCAAATGCGAGACTTCCGCACTACCAACACTAAATTTGCATGCGCAATCAGCACATACTCGCCAACCAAATAAACGGTAAGCAACTGGCTCACTTTCCGTATTTAAATTTTATTGCGATGAACTCTATAACAAGCATCACCAAACCAAATTCTCCAAACTACATTACCTTCAATTAAGCACACATTGCTCGACGGAATGTTTGGAGTGCGAAAAGAACACTCTAAGGTTCTCTCGCTTATTCGGTAGAAAACATGACTACCAACTCCAAGCTAGTCAATTCCCTACAAATAAAAAAAAATTTCATCTGTTAACGCGCTCACTAAAACGCTATTCGAAAATTCATAACTTCTTCTCGCTATATGGCATCCCTATAGTCAACAAGCAATTTACTAAAAGAAAGCATTACGAAATTCCTATTCCAAAAGAATGAGAGTATCCTTCCCATTTATATTAATAGAAGCAGAAGAAATTAAAACCAAACAAAACAACGAGTAGGTGCACTACTTTTTCAAACTCAAACATGGAAAACAACAACTAATCTAAATCGAAACAGCATACTCTTGATCTACTACAGAAAAGGGTTTAAAATCTTTTACATGCCACTTTCCGGCTTTAGATCCATCCATGTTTAATAGTTCATACACCAAATTTGATATTTTTTTATGAATCTTACATAAAACAAATTTATCTACAGAAACTAATCATTATCATTACCAACAACAAATTAATGCTCCGGTACACTCTCATTTTACTTCTAACCAAACTGTCGAAACAAACTACTGTGCTTCAAAACGCATAAACTTGCTAGAATGATAGACTACTTTACGAGTCTCACCTAGACTAATAAACCAAAAAACTTACATCATCACTGACCTCAAAAATAGTGATGCAAAACTGCTCGAGTGACAAACTCACCTCGAGTCTCGTCTAGACTTACGCACCGCCGAGCGACCAACTCTTCACGAGTCTCGTCTAGACTAACGCACTGCTAAGCGACCAACTACGACGACAAGTCTTACCTAGACTAAATAAAACTAATTATGTTGCGTTGCAATGCCGATATAAATAAAAAAAATAGCTATTAAACCAAAAACGTGCCTACGTAGAAGAGCAATCCTCAAACGATGTTACGACAGTAAAAACTAGTGTGCCAAATTATTTAAGTATTATTTTGTAGTACACACTACAATAGTAGCCTTATAATTCGAATCAGCATGCCAATTACAATGCACCCGCTTCATTCGTCTTTTGAGCAGGACACGATGTCAGAGTAACTCCTTTATGTCCGCATTTAAAACAGAATATTTTCTTACGTGCTCTACAATATCTAAACGTATGAACTTGGCGTGAACAATTCTAATACACAAATTTGTTTACCTTTACTACATCTGGTGACTCCGCAACCAAAGGTTCTTCTTGATTAATAACCTGAACTTGAGGAAATGAAGACTTGTCTCTGTAAACCCTACTACGAAATGTTGAAGCGTTCCTAAATTCTTCCTGACGTTTATTCTCAGACTGTGGTTTAAAATCTTTGCGAAACCAAAAATTATTTTTTGACGAAGCAGCTACTACTGTATGTTTTGATTGAATGGCTTTTTCCATCTTTTTACTTAATTTCACCAATGTGGGAATATCCTCAATTTCAGATAAAGCAAGTTGAGTAACATAATCTGGTAGTAAATTCCTCTTCATTTTACGAACCTTAGTGACTTTCGCAGGCATCTTGGGTAATTTACTAAATAAACCCTCTATGTGTGCCATAAACAAAACAACAGATTCTTCTTTGCGCTAATGACGCGATTAAATTTTTTTCCAAAGTCCTCTTCCACGTGAGCAGGAAGAAAATCCTCCTTTAACCGATCTACTAAAGACTTTCAATCTTTTACAAAATTTCTAACTTGCCGAAACCACACGAGGGCATCATTCACAAATAACTCAGCAGATGCATTATACAAATCATCCTCAGTTACTCTACGTGACTCTTCGATTCGTTCCAGGAATGAGTAAAGTTGTTTAGCATCTCCAGAAAACTTAACGGACCAAGTTCCAATGGGTAAATGTGGTGTTACGTATGTGAGTGTGTTAAGGGGTACACTATTGGCAGGAGAGGACATATTGAGCGATTCATCTTAACCCTTTGGCTTATTCTTTACCTTATCAAACAATTCCGCCTCAAGAATAAGGACCGTAACTAATGTCTCTTTCATAAATTCAACTGCTTCTTCTTGATTTACTACTGGAAGTCATTCTTTTAACTCGACCGGTAAGGTGTACTAGTCTTGACTGTACGCTTTTAAAAACAGAGTCAGAAGAGTCATCTTCGAATTCTGACAAAACATTTCTAATCGATAAAATGGTGTCATTAATTTCTTTACTGTCAACCGAAAATTAAATATTGTAATCTAAAAAGTCTATCAGACAACCCGGTTTACCTAACTCTTTTGCTAGTAAACGACCTAAAATCTTTCGTTTGTCGACGACTGGTCTACTACTCTCAATTCCACGTATCCGAAGTTGATAATCGAGTTCTTCTTTGAGTAAATACACAACCCGAAAGGTATCAGCCTTATTTATATTTTTGTAAGATTTATTTTAAAAAAAACTAAAAAAAGATTCCAAAAATTAGAATTTTTTTAAGATTGCGTTGAGAAAGATTTTGTCATTTCTATTATCCATTGTCCTTCAAGTAATAAAATGGCCTTCTGGTAAAGAGGCTATCATAACAAGATTTGGTTTTAGAACTAAAAATGGTTTTTAAAACGTTATAGGTATAATAGATGGAAGTCATGTCGATATTCCCGAGCCGAGCCAGAACCAAGTTGCCTATATTAATCGGAAAGGACATCACAGTACTAGTACAAGGAATTGTTGATCGCCAAAAACAGTTCATTGAGGTTTTTTTGCGGGGAGCTTGGCTTCATGCACGATGCTCGACTTTCGCGCAAATCTAGAATTTACAAAAAAAGTTTCTACAAATCACAATTTCATTAGTGTTGATGTTTTGCTTGTCGGTACAGCTTATCCAAATTTGCATTGGCTGGTTACGCCTTTTAAAGATAATGGTAGATTAAACTGTCAACAACGGATGTTCAATTATAAATTATTAGCCACACGTGTTGCTGTGGAACATAGTTTAGGTTAATTAAAGTATAGGTTTTGAAGATTAAGAAAAATAGAGAATATAGACAAAAATTTATGCAGTCGCTTTATCGTGGCAGCTTGTGTCTTACACAACATCTGCATAAATGTAAATGATTTATTCAAGCAGATATTTTGTACTTCAACCAACCAGAACATGCACCTCATGACGGAGTTGAGAAACAAACAAACAAAACTTACAAAAATGTATATTTTAACTTAACGCAAATATAATTGAATATCAGTCTTTATTAACTAAAAATTGTTCTAGTAATTCTAATTTCTTCTTTTCTATTTCTAGCTTCATTGCCTTAATTTATAATTTTTCATCGAGTCGCTTCTACCTTCTAGAATACTCTTATTTTTTGGCCATTTCATGAGTGGGAACAGGAATTTTTGGGTTAGTACTTAGAATTCATCCATTTCTTCAAAAAATTGACATCGGAAGGGCCTGCTGCCTGTTCTGGTTTTGTTGTCTTTAGCTTTCTTATAACTTTTCATCAAACTTTTTTATTTATTATATCTCGTACCTGTATTTACTTCAATTCTTATGCTAAATAAATCATTGGCTACTAAATCATATACATGTTTACGCTTTTTCGGGTGATTAGAGTCTTAAATAATTTCCCGTTGTTTTTATTAGTTTAATGACTTAATTATACTTCGAAGAATGTTAATTTCTAATATTTTAGTTTGGTCTTTCACCTTGTTCGGAGTTTTCAATTTCAGATGATTCATTTTTACCCATGTTATCAGAATCAACTTGCTGTTTAATTTCGTCTTAGTGTGCAACGTTTAATAACATTTGAGCATACTGGGTATCTTAAAATTCATAGCATTAGTCCTCATTATACTAACTTATTAATTATTTATTAACCAACCATTTTTTGTTCTGTAATGGTCTTCTAAATTCAGTATTAATGTGTAGCTTTGTTCTATTTGAGCATCATTCACGGTTATTGTCTTATTATTAGCCATATTATGAAAAATCAACACATAACAAAATTATTAAGCCAATTTATTTCCAGATTTCTGTTAGAATATCTATTTACAACATATACAATTCAACTCAACAATGAACTTCAAAACAAGTGATGATAGATTACTAACCTCAAATAAGGCCTGGTGGATTAGGGATTTTGCGCCCCAAAGTATATGTTGGTTTTTGAGGGAAGAGGGGAAAATTTAACGAGCTGACCTAGAAAGTGAACCTTTTGAAATGAACGCGATGCATGAAGCTCCCGAAATGCTCCGAGCAGTTTTTTCACACGAATGGAATACGGTTATTAATGGATCTGTCCCACATCCCTCAAAATACAAATAGAATCGTTCACACGTATATACAAACAAACTTCGGTATAAAAGGAGCTCCAAACATTAGAGCAAATCATTTCTTATTGTTCTCTTTTTAAGAAAGCCACCAAACTTATTGGAGGAACTTAAGAATAATGCAAGACTAAAGTCACCAAGCTCCCCCTGTACTAAGGGTTTCCTTCAGATTTTCAAATTGTAACGATCAAATATAATGGGATAAATGAAGTTAACTAGCACAACGCTATGGACAAGATTTCTCTAAAACTTGGGCCGATCAACCTCCGCAACCGGCACTGCATCAGAACCAACTCTTAGAGCACGTAAAACCAACAAGCACGCCAGTACAAGCAAAAGTAAAGAAATAGGCAGTGCATTTTTAAGATTCAGCATAAAATATTAGGTATACTTGATCTGTCGAATCAAGGCTATGACGTAATTCAGGCAGCCAAATTCTTAATACTAATTCGTGTAAAAAGATATTAGCGTGTTAATATTGCATTATAGAACATTCTAATTATTGCTATTGGTAATGTTCGATTGAAGTCAACACATACCATATATAAATACTGAACACATTTTCTACATTTGGAGCTCTAATCTCCTAGAAGCAGCTAATTCCAGCCCTCTTGGATAACACCGTTGCCAAGTTTCCTACTTAATTTTGTCGGGTTGTTAAACTGTTTATCTTATAATCAATACTAAGTTGGAAAGTAGTAACTAACAAATGCGGCATACAATCGTATCTTCTGCTCACCGTCTAAATTAAAACAATGTTGGTCTAAAAATATTTTCATAAAGTTTATAGTGCTAAAATCGTTCAGAATCAATGTACAAAAAATGTATACAGACGCCGTTTTCTTGAAACCGATCAGATACCTTACTTTTTACGTTAGATTAAAACTGTGTTTTTATTGCATAACTATAAATATTTTTTATTTATCAGCACGAAACATTTTTTGTCAATGTGTACAGTCTACCTCAAACAATTAAGCCTTTTATTTTAATATTGGCTGCAAATGCTACAAAACCTGATTAAAACTAAGAAATTTCTATGAGACTGTAACGGGCAAATTTGATATTACGCACAAAATTTTAAACATATTGTTGCGAGCTACTATTAGGCAACCCGTCAAACATACGCAAGCGCCGCAAGCACTGCACATTCTACAGCGACCGAAAAGCTTCTGGCAATTACTGGAGGTATAAATAAGACCGACTGTGTAGGGTATATAGTGATTAATTTAAAATGAGAACACACAAGTCTAAAGATATTTAAGTAGTTTGTATATGCCAGTTACAAGAAGTCAAAGTAAATTGGAGGCAGAAACTTTAATAAATTTCCTTAAGGATTTTAAATCTGGTATGGAAGAGAGGTCAGCTACAATGGAAGTAACACTTAGTGAAAATGCTGAGAAAATATAGGAAAAGTTGAGCGAAAATGCTAAGAAAATGGAAGAAAAGTTTAGTGAAAATGCTGAGAAAATAGAAGAAAAGTTTAGTGAAAATGCTGAAAAGATGGAAAGGTTAAGTGAAAATGCTGCCAAAATGGAAGAAAAATTGAAAGAAAGACAGCTATCCTTTGTCCAGAATTGATGACACCTTGGATACACTATTCGAATCTAAATGGTTTTCGACCTTGGACTTGAAAAGCGGGTACTGGCAGGTAGGCTTGGAGCCAAACGATAAAGAAGAAACTGCGTTTACAATTGGAACTGGATTATGGCAGTTCAAGGTCATGCCATTTGGATTATGCAATGCCCCTGCTACTTTTGAACGATTGATGAAGTCGATACTGCGTGGGTTATCCTGGAAAACATGTCTGGTGTATCTAGACGACGTGATAGTGTTAGGCCGGTCTTTTGAAGAACATCTTAAGAGCCTAGAGGAGATATTCCAAAGATTACGTGGGGCAAATCTTACATTGAGCCCCAAGAAGTGTCACCTATTTGGAAAAGAGGTGAAATACCTAGGACATGTCGTTTCGGAGACCGGAATAAGAGCTGACTCTGACAAAATAAAAACGGTACAAGAGTGGCCTACACTAGCAGATATACACCAACTACGCAGTTTTCTAAGATTGTGTACATATTACCGACGTTTTATACTTGGGCTTGCGAACATTGCCAAACCGTTAACGAAATTACCCGAAGATGGACAAGAATATGATTGGAGTGACGACTGCCACAGTGCATTTGAACAACTAAAACGGCTACTAGTTACAGCACCAATTTTGAGTTATCCACGGATGGAAGGGAAATTTGTGTTGGATACCGATGCCAGCTATAGAAAGTGTTCTTTCTCAAGTGCAGGACGGACAAGAAAAAGTTATTTGGTATTTCAGCAAAGTCTTGTCGCGGCCAGAAAGGAACTATTGTGTGACAAGAAGGGAGCTGCTGGCCGTCGTCAAATCCGTAAAGCACTTCTATAAGTACTTATACGGCCGTAAATTCCCGTGAACAGACCATGCTGCACTAAAATGGTTACTGCAGTTTCGAAATCCTAAAGGGCAAGTTGCAAGGTGGATAGAGCGGCTGCAGAAATATGACTTTGACACAGAACATCGTGTAGGAACTAGCCATCGAAATGCAGACGCTCTGTCAAGGAGACCTTGTCCGGTAAACTGCAATCATTGCTCCAAGATGGAAGAGAAAATAAGTGTCATCCATAGAATGACGGTAACTGATGATACTTGGCAACCCGAAAGAATACGAGAAGACCAGAAGAATGACACCGAATTGGGACGTATTATTGAGTGGAAAAGTAGAGGACAACGACCAGCTTGGAAAGAAATTAGTATTTCAAGTAGAAGCCTGAAGGCATACTGTGCACAGTGGGACTCCTTGGTGATTGAAAATAAAATCTTGAAACGACGCCTGGAATGTGAAGATGGCACTGAGAGGCTTCAAGTGACAGTGCCGAGAAGCAGAGTGCCGGAAGTGTTGCAGCACTTGCACGATGGTATTTCCGGAGGGCACTTTGGCGTGAAAAGAACTCTCGAAAGAGTGAGAGAAAGATTCTATTGGGTGAACTGCAAAGAAGATGTGAAGGAGTGATGCCGGAAATGTGAGATGTGTGCCTCTGCAAATGGCCCGGTCACAAAACGTAAAGCCCCAATGATACAGTATAACGTGGGGAATCCTCTGGTAGCCATTGATATAGCTGGTCCGTTTCCTGAATCAGAGAAAGGAAATAAATACATCTTGGTTGCAATGGATTATTTCACCAAATGGTCGGAGGCGTATGCTATACCTAACCAAGAAGCCGAGACGGTTGCAGATATACTAGTGAGGGAGTTGTGTTGTCGCTTTGGAGTTCCGTTGGAATTACACTCCGATCAAGGTCGGAACTTCGAATCAGCGTTGTTTCAAAACGTCTGCAAGCATCTTGGAATCAGGAAGACTAGAACCACGCCACTTCATCCCCAATCGGATGGAATGATTGAAAGAATGAACAGGACGTTAGGAAAGTACCTGGCCAAGGTTGTCTCTGAACATCAACGAGACTGGAACCAATACTTACATTTGTTCATACTGGCGTACCGATCTTCGGTACATGACAGCACAGAATACTCGCCAGCTTGCGTAATGCTAGGACGTGAATTGCGGCTACCATGTTACCTTCAGTGTGTATCTAAACCTGGAGAAGAGATCGAAGGTGAAGATTACGTTAGTGAGCTTCGTGAAAGATCAAATAGTATTCACGAAAACGTCCGAAAGAATATCCAGGCAGCAAGCGATCGAATGAAATCACAATACGGCACGAGAGCACAAGAAGGAGATTACCAACCTGGAGATTTAATGTGGTTGTACAATCCACAAAGAAAACGTGGATTGTCGCCAAAACTACAAAGACAATGGGAAGGCCCGTACGAAGTGTTAAAAAGAATTAATGATGTAGTGTACCGGATCAGAAAATCTCCCCGTGGTAAACCGACAGTGTTTCACTTTGACCGTTTAACATCCTACGCTGGCAACAACCAAGAAGGCTCGAATAATGAAAATGCTGTTCGGCAAGCTATTAATCATGAGCCAAATGTAGATTTTGAGAGTTTCATGGCGGCGTATGGTGGTTTCGCTAAGGCGAGATTTGGTATAGTTGTTGAAAAACAGCAAGATCTGTTTAGAGCACCAGAAGAGTATTTCCTTGCACATTGGGTAGCTCAAGATTTGGAAATGTCAAGAGGAATAGCTGTTGTTTTTAAAAAAAGTTTGGATGTGTGGATGAATTAGTACAACAGCAGCCAACTGTAGGAAAAGCTTTGGCTCTTCAGGATAAAAACCGTTATGTTTATTATCTGGTCACCAAAAATTCATCATGGCAAAGACCTAGTTATGGACATCTATGGGAGGCTTTGCTAAATCTTAAGGCTTAGATGATGGAAAATGGAGTAACGAGACTAGCGGTGCCCAAGCTAGGCGCTTATATTGGAGGATAGTCCGAAATATGCTACAAGTAGTTTTCCAGAAAACCAACGTCCAGGTCCTTGTTTGTTGTTATCAACTGGTTGCCTACCAAGACCAAGAAAAGGGTGTTGACTGTTACTTTCAACGACGTGGTGGATGCACCAGAGGAGATAGTTGCCGATACCGTCATCAGTCATCGAATTGGCGTCAAAATGTTTTTACAGTTACGAGACGTAACGGTTTTAAAAAGTGGGCAGTGTAGCGAACTACTATTAGGCAACCCGTCAAACATACACAAGCGCCGCAAGCACTGCATATTCTACAGCGACCGAGAAGCTTCTGGCAATTACTGGAGGATGAGTCATCCTTTTTAATTCACGGTATAAATAAGACCGATGATGAAGTACAGAGTTAGTCTATATCAGAATGTCAAATATAAATTATATAGTGTAAAGGTTAAATAGTTGAGCTTTTGTAACTCCAAGAGTATACATAAATGTTATATTATGTGTCTAATGTACATGCAGCTTGTGGGATACATAAATAGACAAAAGTGTAATAAATAATAGTTGTGTTAGTGTTGTTAATGGACCTATGGTTAAGAAGTTAGTTTAAGAAGACATTAGTGCTTGTAAATTCATTAGTGTGATAGTGGTTTATTGTTAATTAGACTGAAAACATCTATAAATAAGGCATATACTGTGAATTAGACTTGTGAACAGTGAGTAATAAAGACTCTTGTTATTACTTGTTTTAAATTAGTGAAACGCAGTAGTAGTAGCCGCTACAATATAAAAGAAAGGGAGGTCTGTAACAAATTAATTATTAAAATTGATACAACTTGTCTGTAGATGCAAAACTTAAATTAAATTAGAACTGCATTTTGATTTATTCCAAATAGGAAAAAAGACCTAATACAAACAATATTATTATTACTTATCCTTGCTTGCTTACTATAAATACGCAAGGGTGACAATGCTCTTGTAGATATGAAAAATTACAAATACTTGTAACAAAGAAGCCTTACATAATTACACTTTAAAATTACAAATACATTAGTTGTTACAAGTTGTATAAATGTTAATAATTAATATTTAGATATAATTAAAGTCAGCGTTTAAATCCTGTAATATAACGTGCATTATAGTATATACATAATTGGTAAACAGTATAAACAATCCGCTAAAATAAAATATGAAACTCGGCAACAGTATTATCCACGAGGGCTAAAATTAGCCGCTCCCCTCCTTGATCGTGCGTAGAGGTTAAAAATGAAACATTTTTTTATTCTCTTTGTTTGCGATTTGTGTTCAAGGGATTCAGCCGGGGCTCCCTTGAAACTGAGCCCCTATGCATTGCAGTTACTTGCCTGATCATATGTCCTACCCTGATCTAAGGGAAGTAGTGAACCTTTTTATTACTTTCCATTTCAAAATACGCATTAAGCACTAACACCAATTCCTTAGAATATTTGTCTAAAGTTTTAGGCATATTTCTTTGATGTTCGGAATTACAACTTAAGAAGTGAAATTTGTTCTGAAAAAAACACAAAAATCCGTAAAATATCTAAAAACAATTCGCAAATTACAACCGATAAATGCAAAATTAGAAAGGATTTAGCAAAGTGCTAATGACTGCGCCAAGCGATATAACAATCCGTAGCATTTTTCTCTTAAATATTACAGGTACATAGTTTTGGATTACATTTGGTTGCTGTATATGACATCACTGCACTGATTCGTAAAATGGATTGTATGGGTGCATAAATAAAGTACTGATCATAAATTTGTATTTGGTAATTTAAAATTTCATCGTCGTCAAATATTGTTATCGCTTCGTATATAGGTGTGTCATACACCGAACTGTTGCTTCATTTCTAACCTTAAATAATATGTATAATTCTTTAAATGTATTACAATTTGTGGATTTGGAAGTTCTCATATCTAAATAATGGGGTTTACAGTTTGGAATTTATTGGAGGCAACACTTTTGTGTTTAAACGCAGTTTGTATCTTACATGAAGAAAGGTTTTTAACAAAAAGTAAGTAATTTTTGTTATTTATTTATTTAATTTAATTCACAATTTTAGTCGGATGGAGTGCAAAAAGTTCTTCCGTGCAAGGTTTTGGTGAATCTCCTACTGCGAAAGCACAAATTTTAAATCTAATTCATTCAATACGAACTGTTGCACGAAGTAAGATTTTTCAAAACATTTACCACAGGGTAACACTTACATTTTGTTTTAGTTCCACTGATACTTCTCAACCTTCTTATAATAATTATTAAACTAATATTAGGATAGTTTATTAGGCAAGGAGACTAACATCTTAAACATTAAAGTTCATATCGATTGGAGTGTGTCAATTCCATAGAACATGTTTTATTGTGATGTCATAAATAATATATAAATATATATGTAGAATGATTATGAAAAATTTTGAACTAGCAATAGTTTGATAACCTTTCTGTTTCGGATTTGTTCTGCAGTTCAATATTAATAATCAGTTTGCAATTGGTGGTTGGGAATGTAGTCTTAAATGCCATCGATAGAAGCAGTATTAAAACATTTGAGTTTTGATTCTATAGTTGATTTGCTCACAATTAGAAATGTTTATTAAGACAATTTGGTGTATTGCCATTATTTATTGTCCTATATATTTATAATGATTTTTTTTAAATTGAGGTTGCAACAATTAATTTAATTTGCAGGCTATTGATCGTGTAATACTTAAAGTTACTATTTCAAATTGAGTAATTTTATGTTGTTACATGTATTTCACATTGATTATTTTCTTATACTTTACAAATGACAATATTTGATATATTTTATATACATATATTGTATTTTTATTATTTTACCTCAAATTTAATAACCTTATTCAACTTTAAAAACTGATACTGGTTCAGTTGTTTTTAAAAGTTCCAAGGATTTATACCATTCAGCTAACCTTAAAATGCATATGCTACTGTAAATACTTAGGTTGGGCGATATATCGATCACCCATTACTAACCGCAGTGATTTTAAAATCACTGTAACTGATAGTTATCGATATTACTTTTAACCGGTTACTGAGATTTTGTGTTATCGGCGCGCGGCTGGATATCTGTAGTATGAGTGAATCCGGTTACAGTAATATATAAGACGATAAATAATAGGTCATCGTCGTTATCAAATATCGATATTAGTTTCGTATAATTAGAAATGCGTGTAGGAACTGGCGTGGTGGATATGTGGTGATGGGTGACCGGGATGGGAACCGTATTTCTGTAATTTCTTATCCTACAAGCAATTACCATTGTGTAACGTGGCTAGCTTTGGCTACCCACAGCCTATAGCAGCACTGACAAGGTCAACTCATCACTGAACTTGAACTTCAAAAATCTACGGTGAATTACAATTATTATTCCAGGCAGTGAATGGGGTTTGTTTGTTTACGTTCACGTAGTGGTTTAAAAATGTTTAGAAAGAAACAGAAAACAAGTGAACTTTGGAACTATTTCACGCCATGTGAAAATGAAAACTTATGGCAATGTGCAATATGTGTAAGAAAAAATATTCGTATAAAACAACAAATTCTAATTTAAGAAAGCACATCCAATCAAATCATCCGACTGTGTCTGTGGCTAAAACAGACGTGCAGCAAATAAAACGTATTCAGGATGAGAATGAGACCATAACAACAGAGTTAGAAGCGCCTATCGCTAGCAGTAGCAGTGCAAGCACATCAACTGCCGCTACTGCAACACTGTCTCAGCAAAAGTTGATTTCATATTTGCCAAGGAACCCTCCTAGATCTAAACCAGCTATAAATCAGATTAATGAAAAATTACTTCAGTTATTTATAACAGATTTTCATAGTTTTACGGTTGTGGAAGATAGAGGGTTTCAAGAATTCGTTCGTGCATTAAATACTTCATATGAACTACCAGGTAGGAAGAAAATTTCATCGATGCTGCTACCAGCTCGATATGAAGAATGTGTAAATGATTGTCGAGCAATAATGAACACATTGAAAACAGCGTGTTTATCAACAGACTGTTGGACTTCCATCAATACTGAGAGTTTTATTGCCGTTACTGCACACTTTATAAATGATAATTACGAACTTCAGTCAATGTTATTAGAATGTTCTAACATGAAGGAGAGACATACTAGTGAAAATTTGGCAGCAGTAATCAAAGAGTCGCTACAGAATAGGGATTAATAGGGAAGATACTGTTAGTAGTTTCAGATAATGCGAGTAACATAAAGAATGCCATCATTCAAGATTTAGGTTGGAAACATTTCGGTTGTTATGCACATACCCTAAATTTAGTCGTGAAGGATGCTTTATAAAATCCCTACTTTACTGAACTATTAACCAAAGTCAGATCAATTGTTGGGCATTTTAAACGAATCACTATGTCTACACAAAAATTTATGGCTTACCAGAAATAAATGAAACCAGAGACAGAATCATACAAATTAATTCAAGATATAGCTACTCCACCTTTTACATGTTGGAACGTTTTACTACGCTTGAAAATACTATAAAATCCATCATTGCTGTTTTAGATAATTCAAACCTTCCAATTTTAAATCCAGTGGAATGGAAGGTATTGAAAGAACTGTGTACTGTGTTGCGCCCTTTTGAAAAGACCACCAAAACTATTAGTGGTGAAAACTTACATCACGGGGTCATATGTCATTTCCTTGGTAAATGGGTTACATGTTGTGTGTAGAAATCTACAAAAGAAAAATTTCGAAAATGTCGTGCAGGTTGTGGTGACAAAACTTGCTGATGGTCTAATTAATAGATTAAACCAAGTCAAAAACAGCAACACTTTATATGTAGCTGCATTTCTCGATCTTCGGATTAAACATATGGCTTTCCAAGATAGTTGAGCAGCATATCATTGGTCGAAGCTAAAATAAGAACCAAGATAAGGCAAATGGTAGAAAATAAAATGCAAGCTGATGAAGAGGATGATGATGATGATGATGCCGAGTTGTCAATATGGGGAACTCTTCGAAATATAAAAGCTGTACTTTCATATAATGCCACTAGCAGGGCAATCATAGAAGTTCAGCGCTACCTAGAGGAAGACGTTCTGCCAAGACACAAAGACCCCTTAAAATTTTGGAAAAATAATAGTTTTAATTTTCCGAACTTAAGTGAAGTAGTTAAAAAACTATTAGGTATTTTGGCCACATCCGTACCGTGCGAACGCCTATTTTCAAAAGCTGGGTTATTATTAACGGAGCGTAGAAGTAGATTGTCTGTAACGAAAGCACAACAACTGATGTTTCTTAACTCAAATTATTATGTTTGTAAGAACAAGAAATAGTTTTTTATAACCTTACTAGATTAGAATCGGGTTTTTTATGTTTTCATTTTACATAAATTAATAATTTAATACAACGTCTAATTTGAATTACGATTTCGACAGTGTTGCACAGTGAGCGGGATATTATAAGGTAATTAGTATAACCATGAATGTATAATAGAAATGGATATTCCACTTGTAAGTACGGTCGCATAAATAACTTTCATTTAAATATCCATGATTATAAATTTATAACCCAATAACCTTACCATAGCCATTAGTCTTCATTTTATTCACCCAATAGTTAACGCCATATGAATGAATCACTGGTGATTGAAATCACTGGTTAAAATCACGGTGATTTATAAATAACTGCAACCGGTTACTCGAAAATCACTGTATTTCCCATCACTAGTAAATACCAATGCCTATCATTTACCCCTTCATGGCTGAGTTTGCATATTTATTCTATGTTGAGTCTGTTTGTATATTAACCCATTAAGCATTAAATACCTATATATCCATTTCACAGTGCAATTGAATCGCTTGTTTGAGAAACTTTCATACCTGTTTTCAGGAACAAAGAAAAACTGATTGCAATAAAAACGTGCTTACTTAGATTTTTCATCATATTAAACTTTTACAACTCTTCAACTTCATGTTTATTCACTATTAGCTAACAGAATATTTCTTGATAAAACTGTTGTAATTAAGGTTCGTTAGGGGATATTATTTTAAGTTTTTCATATCTAAGATTTTTTATATTGATATGCATGCATCCTTCTGGGTAAGCCTTCTCTACAGGTTAAGGAGGTATTTGCGTAAAAGTCAAAAGTGTTTACCTTAATCTCCTCAGTATATTCTAGCTTTCACCACTCCCTTGTTTTCTTTTTCAGGGGTGAAATGGTTCAACTGGCTTGAAATGAAACTTGTTTTTCTTTTCTAACATGACAGCTCAGAATTTCAACGGAAGTTGCATTCTTTTTAAAATGCTTGGGTCCCACCATACCTTAAAGTTTACGATGCTATCGGAATCGACAATAGTAACATTGAATTGTTGATACTCCCTGTATGTTTGTTGTGGTTTGTTTAGCATTCTTCTTAATCTTCTTTGGGAATTAATTAAAAACTGAGTGGTTTAATTCCCAAAGAAGATTAAGAAGAATTGAATTGTTGATATTGACATGAAGAAAGAATAGTTCAACGTATTGTTTGGGTGTGTAAACCCTGTCTGTTTTTCGTAACTTTCGTTTGATCATGCCAAAATTTCTGTTATGCTGTTTTCCTGTATGCTTCTTCTACTGCCCCTATTTGATAGACGTGCTGTGCTGTGCTCCACACACACGAACGAGTGACCTCTAATCAGATAGTAGTACTTGACAGCATTAATACACACTTTTAGCCACATTCTGATCATAGTATGATTTTTATTTTGAAAAAACATGTATCGCCTTCACATTTTGATCAATGTACTTTTGCACAAAATCTAATAAAAAAGAGTTCACCTCATTTGGTCTTTTTGTACCTATACCTTCGTGGTTTGTGTTCAGCATAGATTTGCCTTTTTTCTTAATCTTCTTTGGAAATAAAACCACTCAAAGTTTTTAAAATTATCTTTATTTATGTTTCGATCCATGACCCAAGATCGTTGTCAAATTAATAAAAATTTTAAGTTTGACATTTTTATTATTTTGACAACGATCCTAGGTCATGGATCCAAACGTAAATAAAGATGATTTTAAAAACTTTGAGTGGTTGTATTCCCAAAGAAGATTAAGAAAAATGCTAAACAAACCACAACAAATATACATAAATTTGCCTGTTTGTTGTTATGAATGCAAAACACACTGTAAGTGATCTACCTCAGATAAAAACTTCTTGTAACGTATACATGGCAGCTGTAGGTTTTGCATGTAATCTATACTAATGTAAGCTACATCATCTTTTTCAGCTATAATGTCGTCAATCTATTTCACTTTCGAAAAATACCTTTTGACCTTCCTCTTGTGGATAATTTTCTCACCTGCAGCAAATCTTTTAATCTTCTCATTTACAGATTTACTTTTTATTTTAATTTCCAACTCACACTTGCAGCAGGTGTCAACCTGGGGACTTCAAATGAAAGATTGAACTGCTGTGTGAAGATTTTTCTCTAAACATGACACTTTATTTTCACTTCGGGATGCTTCTCCATGAAAATTTCAAATATGAACTTCATATTGAGCTATTCACTGAGATTTAATGAGCCTCTCTGTAGGGAAATGATTCAATTTGGGTTGTCACTTTTAGGGTATCATTCCCACTTTTGGTATTACCAGGAAGAGATTTTCCACAGAGGTTGAAAAATGTTCTGTCTTTAAGTCTACCATTTACAATCATTTGAAAGGAATTAAATGTAACAAAAATATGGTAGTTAAACAATCTTGTCCGTAGTTGAAGATTCACTATAAATTGAAGGAATTATGATGGCAGCAAAATCGAATTTTTCACTTACTGTCAGAGAAGTATGATGTATTGTGAAATCTTACTTAGATCGGGCTGGGCAGACTCAAAATTTTTCACAATGTCGCTGACAACGAGTGGTCAAACAATTTCTTAACGAGACATCATGAATTATCTGTTAAAAACTTTTCACAATAACGTCCTTGGTTACGAGTGGCCAAAGAATTTTCTAATGAGACATGAATTAGCTGTTAGACTGTCACAAAACATGAAATGTGCACGAGCACAAGTGACATCAACTGTAATTAAAAATTATTTTAACGAACTTTACAAATCAATTGATGAAAATGCCTATCCTGACAGTATAGTTAAGTATGACTAACCTAACTTTTTTGATGATCTGGAAAAAGTTGCAGTTATTGCTAAAAAGAGAGTAAATCATTGCGACCGTATTATGGATAGTTCCAAAATTAGTATTTCCGTTATATTTGCTGCTGCAGCATCTGACCATGTTCTCCCGCCATATGTCGTATATAAAGCACAACATCTATATCCAACTTGGATCGAAAATTGCTCTCCGGGTGCTGTGTATAATAGAATTTCAAAAAATTAATCTACGCTCTTCCGATAACATTAAGGATGGATTTGCAGCATGTGGAATAATACCACCCACTCCAGACTATACACCAGTAAGTGACAATCATGATACAGAAGGGAACCATATTGACAATTTTACTTCTTTCTTTAAAGATAATCTTGCTTTGACATCTGCAACAAGAAAACCGCAAGGCAAAAAGCTCTTCATTCTACCAGGCAGAGGTGTATTATCCGAAAATTATGAGGTTGGCGAATCTGGTGAAGAAGCTGTAACATTCATGTCTGAAGCAGACGATAACGAGGACTCAGATCAAATTTCAGCAATCAATGATGCTCAAAGTGGTGGTGATAGCGAAAATAACTGTGAAATAACCAGATGTTCCCGAAGAATCAATAGGTCTGCGCAAAGAAATCAAGATATTGTTAAGAAATCCCGCTGACTTGAGAAGAAATCTCCTCCAGCTCCGAGATGATCTCAATCATGATTCTATAGGTTAGGCACTTTTTAGTGCTTCACACAAGATTTAAACATTTCTTAACGTTCAAGTTTGTTTTATAGTTCTTTTTTGTAATTTTAAAAACGTTTTTGGTGTACAACTCTGTCTATAAGGACACCTGTAGTTGGTTTGTTGAACGTTTAGAACTAATTCCAACTTCACCCCAACTTTTGGGGAAAAATTAGACACTCACTTTTAAAAAAAAAGAAAAAATACGCCCTTCTTTTGCAATCCGTAAATAGTTAATACCATAGATAAGGCCTAGACTTACTGTCATGAATTACGGCAAATTTTTGGAGCTAAAATTGCAGTATTTTAAGAAAACGCAAAATTTTGTTCAACTACACCCCACTTGAAGGTTATAATAATATTAATACTACTAAATAAAGGATTAGACTTTTTTTGAATGACCACATAAGCTATTCTCATTCATAGAAGGAAAAAGTAAATGCATTTTATTATGTATAGTACCCCCAACATTGAAAGCTAATATGGGAGCGCTAGGATATCCACACTGGAATTAATGCACAATATATCATTTATCGTATTTTATTTATGGCTGGTCTTACGCTCAAGAGGCATTTGAGATTGCTCATGCCGAAGATGCTAATGTATCTGATATTTATATAACCCTGCCAGATTCAGAAGTACGCATCTATGAAGATTTAGACAACAAAATGGAGGTAGATTCAATTATTTTTTTTTACTGGACAACAATTATGGGAAGAAGCTGAAATAAAAGTACATCAATATAATGAATCGATTGCTGAAGACATTCCTGCAATGAGTACTGGGGAAAAAAAAGATGATTGTTTTGAACATCAAAACCACTTTCACAGGGTGATTAAACATTTTATAAAAACTTTTCATCTGTATATTTTTTTGAGGAGTTTGTTTTTAATCTATGGTTAGAAGAAGCAAGACTTTATTCCCTACTTGAAATTTGCTTATTAGCATTTTAATTATAAGTGGTTACAACAAATTGCCAGGGAGAAAAATGTTTCTGGAGTTTTGAGGATGATATGAAAAATATTACTATTAGCAATACAATAAGACAAAATCATTTCATTCAAATAGTGAGATTTGTTCATTGTTATGATAACAACCAAGAAATTCTACGTAATAAGCTATGGAAACTTAGACTGTAGACAAATAAATTACAAGACAAATTTTCTATGCATTTAATTGTTGTAGAAGATATCTATTATGATGAATGCATGATTAAATATATCAACCATCACAGATGTAAACAATTTATACTTGGGGAACCTCTAAGGTAGGTTTATATTTTTATAATTACACATACATTCATTCGTACTTTTCAGATTTAGTATTGAGCATGGTCACCTAAAACTGATATTTAATAAATTTTGAAGTATATCAAGGAAAGAGGGTAACCAATAATGAGGTCCATGAGCAATTGTTTGGGGAAATAGCCACCCCTTTGGTCGATACGTTTGAACACTTGTCAAATCAATATCTTTCAAATAGGTTTTATATTAATAATTTGTTCTCAGGACTATATATGAATTTCTGTAAATATAAGGTTACTCAGTCACAGGTATGTTTAGAGATAATAGTTTCAAAAGTTGTCTTTTGAAGTCTACAAACCAATCGAAAAAATCAATTAGGGGCACATTTGACTCGTATACTGCAATAGATTTGTGAATTTTGTTTGTAAGATAGAAAGGTAGTAAAACTGCTGCTTCTACATTTTTGAATTTCAACCGTTTTCTACTGTTAAACGCTACAACCAATCTGATAAAAAAAGTAATCAACATATGAAGACCGCATCTTTTAGGTCGATACAATAAACATATATGGCAGGCATCGACCAAATGAGTCAAAATATCTCGAAATATAGAATATCAATTAGAGGAAAGAAATTGTGGTGGTGCGTTTTCCTATCGTTCTTAGATGCACCAATAAACAATGCATGGGTTCCACAAAGAAACGCACCAATGTATTTAAGACCAATTATCATTTAGAAGACAGATTGCTAACACATATCTACAACAGCGTGGTTAAGTCGTAAAGTGAAGGAAAACCCACTATTTTTAAAAACATCGTTAGTGGAAATCGTGTAGATGATGGGTGAACCACCTTCTGGAATGAGATAACCTTCATTTGAAATAATATAGTTACCAACAAATGCATCATCTGATGGAGTAGGTAAATCTTCTTCGAAAGTCTGATGTTCTAAATTTTTAATTTCATTTAATATTATTTGGTAATCCAACCCTTTCAAAATCGGAGAATTTTTCTAGTGTCATGAGAACTTTTTTGTGCTTGAAAAATCCTCCCAGTTACGTAGTGTTTCTTCCCATTTGTTATTAAGATTTTCAAGATGATTTTGCACGTATTTAGAAAAATCTACTGCGTCTGGATTAAAAGGAAATATGCCGCATTTTAAAATCCCTTTCTCTGGCAAGTTTACATCATTTAGTATTTCAACAAAGATTTTGCAGAAGTTGATTTTTGTAACAGTAGAATTTATATTTTCGGGTCGATTCTGCCATTGTCGCACAACTTTCTTCCAGTGCTTTGAGTGAACCAAATATGCCCACATCGGCTGGCTGAAGTATATGTGTACAATTTTGTGGCAACGAATATTTAAAACAACGCCGTTTTATCACAAAACTCACTCAGATCAAGAGACATATGAAAACGATGCCTGTCTACTAAAAACAGAACAGGCTTTTTGATACTATTTCTCATTAATCAGTCATTGAAACCATTTGCCACATACTCATAAAAATGTCAGACTTTATCCAGCCAGACATCTGGCATGTTTTGTACTAAGGCTTTTGGAGATTTAACGTACAGAAATATCACAACTGGGGGGACATGTTCTTTCATCTGCAGTAAAAGTACATAAGACAGTAATGTTGTCCTTTTCGTTTCCCTGTTGAACTTGCAGTAAACCTCGTCACCCCTTTGGGCCAAAAAATTTGCCCGTTTTGGGGCACAAACTAAATCCACTTTCAGCCCCATTAATGATTCTAGAAGGATCTTCTTGCAGGTCTTCGCATTTCACTTCACGGAGATAGTTTGCTTAAATCCTGGAACCATTTTCTAATAAACTCTTCGGTTACTGACGCTCGAATTTTATTAATGCTTTCCGCTGATTTAGTAGATATTTCCGGAGGAATGCCAAATACTTACAATAGTAATTTTGATGTAGAAAACAAGATTACAAATAATAAAGTTATATTTAAATGTAGCATGTTTGTATACAAAGAAAAACATTAAATATTGCCGGCTAGGCTAGTTTCTCTTACCATTTTTGTCCTGGCTTGTCATCTGTAAATGGAGTCGTTATATTGGCATCTTTGACTATCTATTGTACTCAATAGAGCAACTCCTGTTTTTTTATAGGAAACCCACATTTTACCAAATTAATAACCCATTCTACTACTTTATTTTCATTTGATATTTCCGAATATGGATCTGGCCCCATGCGACTTTTGGTTACCCACCCCTTGAGATGCTCCTATAATATAGCCCGCGGAATTCCATATTTCATACAAGTTGGCCTTATTGCAACTCCATTCCGAACATCCTTTAGCTTTTCTACAAGGCTATCATTATTGTATTGGTGAAATTTTCGTTTTATGGGTTTTTCCATACTTCGTATATTTCGTGTTGAGGCTTTGGAAGATGTCATAGCTTAGAATTTCAAATTTGTGACGATTTACAATTACAAATGCACTTGAAAAAAAATACGGTTGACTTATGGCAAAAAGGTATTTGTAGTCGTGCCACAATATACTTCCTCATACAGTATATTTACTTGCATGATAATGGTGACCGAACACAGACTGTATAATAAAACGCAACACGACCAAAATTCTGGAATGAAAGAGTTGAATATATCTTATAACTAAAGAATAAAAAAGCACAGACACAAAATTGCACACTATCCAGTAATCGGCCGTATGGACGACCACTAGCAACTTACAATTTATCTTTGTCCAGAGGTCGGTCGTTAATTTATAACCTTCAAATCAAACTATGAATTCATTTTAAGTTAATAATGTGAAATTGAGGTATCTTTGCTGCTATAACGACAACGATAAGAACGGAAATAAAAAATATATCATTTTTACTTACCTAGAAGACTTTGCCGCTTAGATCTTTAAAAAAAAAGTATTCACCTACTTGCACAGCAATGCACACACACCCAACATTTGGAGCAACTTTGGTAGTACCACTAGAGGGAAGAAGTTGTTGTATATTCAAAGCAATAGTCTAACCCCACTTACGTTTAAAAATGATTCCGTTGCAACGCTTTGCAGCACACGTTATAATTGAGACAAAACTAAATGACCGACTACTAGTGAGGGTTGGCTCACTGGCACTTTATCCCTATACCTACATACGTATGTATGTTTTAATGCTAAATTACAAGTTTTTAATTCCTTCTGACTTCTAGGAGAATATTTTACACGTGAAATCATAATTATATACATCCATGTTTAATTGATAGTGTATCTACTCTCTCATTCTAACAACAGTGATGACGTAGCTGCCATCCAAATCCTACTATCGGGCTGTTTACCATTACGGGCTATAGATCGCGATATTGGTGTCTGCTATTTTAAAAATTAATCGGAGAGTTTTCTCAACATGTATGCTGTTATATATGTGTTATGTAATATTACATAAATTCATGTAAATGTAACCAAGATTTTTTATTTAAAATTACAAAATATATGACAAAAGAAGAGTCGCCAATTAATTTTGTTGATGATCCTGAACTTCAATTACAGAATGTTTTTTGTAATAACAAACACAGAATAATAACACGATATTAACAATTAAGGATAGAAGAACCATACGCATGACTTCGATCTTGATTAGATAGGGAACAGAAAAAAAAAAAAAACAGACAACTTGAAAACATTACTATACGATTTTTTTCATCTTTTTATTCTTTTTCCTTTCTTGACTACTGTCTTTTTTTATGGTTGTACTTTTTGGATATATTCCTTTTGTTAATTTTTTTCATTCTTATAAACGTACGGGTTCGTACAAAACACAACGACAAAATAGTCAAGTTCAGGATATTTATTTTTAATGAAGTCTTTTAAATTTCCCATAACCCTTTGATTCTGATTAATGTAGTCGCCATGAAAACAACAGGATTCATCATCCATTTTTACTACATTATTTGACCATTCCGGTGTTGGTCTCATCAAGAACCCTCTTGAAATCATAGCCAGCCTGTCTATTTTTCCATCAGAGGAGACGTGGCTGGTTGGTCTCCCAAAAGTATCAGCTTTGCTGGGATATTTTTTCTTTAATCGGTAAGCTATATATCCAGCCAGCATATCTAAATGCTCTGTTTTCTATTTTGTTTCTTCGTTAAATCGACTTGTAAGACTGTCAATGAACTTCAGTTTGATCTAATTGCGAAGTTTGAGCTGATTAAATGCGCAGAATATCTTCAGAATCATCACCTGTTATCGACGTCGACCCATCTTCACCAACTGTAGAAAACATCTGCACTCAGTAATCGAATATCCTTATTTAAATCATTGTTTCCCTCAGTGAACACTGTGCGGGCATTTCGGATGAGGATCAATGATTTTATACGCTGTCCTAGTCCTCGTATCTGTGAAAAATAACTTTCCAACACATCTTGGTTACATCTTGATGACATCAAGTAAATGTAACCCTTAGACCTAAGATCTTCATAAAGTCCCTTCAAGCTTTTGATCGACATGAGAAAGCCATGTTGGAACGGCAGGAGGTTATTCTTTCCAGAAACTCTCATGCTTTGAATTAAACTAAAAAGTTTATCCAAAGCCTCTGCTTGACGTTTGAGGTTGTTTCCAAATGCACTCTTCAGAAGGTTAGATTCCACAGGACATCGGGAGTTCATAGCATCAAAGTCATTGTTGACAACTTCAACAAATTCACTAACATGGACATAACTTGGAAAGTTATACCTAATACTTTCACTGACAGTTTTTGAAAGCAATTCAGCAGCTTTTCGTACATTTTGCCTCTCTGTTCCAACAACTAATAAATGTCTCATACTAATTTTATGAGCATACTTCAAATCTCCTCCACCATTTTGAAGTCCCACAAACTTCTGAAAAACCTCCTTTTTTACAGATTTTTCATTCTCAAGAAAGTAACCTTCATCTAGCAGGTGATTCCTGAGAAGCTTAAGAGCGTGAGGTACATCAGCAAATGCCCAAATCTTTTTACTGTCATTTGTTGGGTTAAGTACGTAAGATTTTTTCCAAGTAACCCCAAGATCTTTATGTAACTTTCTGTTTAAAGGTCCCATATCATAAACAAATGCCCTAACCTTTAGTCCCACCTCTTCAATAACTTTAACAGTTTTGAAGAAAAGATTTTTTGTTACTACGTGATCGAACTGGTAATAGACTGGTTGTGCCCATTTTCCTTTTATACCCCTCATTATTATTACCTGGACGTTTTTGTAAGGTTCTCTAACGATTTCTTCAACAGGGTAAAAACACACACCTTCATTTCATCGAAACTTAGTACATTTTTTTCATAATCAGTAAAAAAACATGTTTGAATTTTCGGAACCCCTAAACTGAATTCAATGAAACCAGGAGGAACTTGTAACTGCCTAAGACTCCTCTTGATGGTATCTTCACTTGGCAGAGGATATTTCAAAACTTCCCTCACAAATCTCCAGGCCTTTTTTTAGAGATGTATTTTAATGTTACTGTTCTAGCAATATTTTCTGTGACCAAGTTGCAATCTTCCATTTAGCAAGGCTTGCTGCCGAATGTTCCATAAAAACTTTTGAAACATGGGACAATTTTAAAATTTGAGATTTTAAAGAGTTCAGTTGATCCTTAAGAAGTTGATTTTCTGCTTTTAACATTTTATTTTTTTCAACTGAGCTTGTTACTGTCATTTCCGATTCTTCTTTGGGATTTACATAGGTGCTTCTTTCCAGCCCTCCTTTAATTGAAGATGTGTTTACATCAATTTCTGATGTAGGCGTCCGTCTCTGATTTAAAAGAGCGTTGATTTGTTTTTTTGGTTTTCCTATTTTCAGCTCTAGTTTTCCTTTCGTGAATTTTTGAAGGACTTTTATTTACGTTACTTAATGCTAAATTTAGGTGAGGAATGCAATTTTCTTTCAGTATATGCCTTTGAGATGTTAAGATACTTTTTAAGTCTCTTTCAAAGTCAGAATCAGCAAAATGCATTGAACACACGTAAGCATTGACAATCGAAAATTCGTCTTTTCTTTTGCATGCATGAATCCATTTTTACATGAAAACTTTGTCTCTTTTTGGAAAACGATGTGTCTACTGTGGTTGCTATAACCCGCGATTGCACAACACACCATGCTGAATACAAATTTATACATAAGTCTACACTAAACAATTAATTATACTTATCCATTCCTCTACACACACTACTAACACTAAAAAGAATAGATACCGTAAGAGAAAGCAAAGTCTGCCTAAATTTGCAGAGCACGATACTGCCCGACGGCGGGAAGAACTCTGGGCTGTAGTGACGTAGTGTAGTGCTTTGCTACTGCGCATCTGACTGATGGCCCCTACCGTCTAGTCTAGTAACCGTGAGCATAACCTTTTGAATGGCTATGGCTATTATCCCGTGTGTGGTATAATATGCATATGGCTATAAAATTGAGATCTATAGAATTTAGCAATCATATTTAAAATATGCTGAGTAGTAGAATCTTCACAGGTTAATGACATTCATTATTAATTTAAAAGTTCAAATTGCATTATTGTCAATAGAAAATTATTCTAAAAATATATTTTAAACAGTCTTTAAATACGATGTTGTGGATTAAATCTAACAAAATAATTTAAAAATGGATAAAAGACAAAATAAATACATTGCACAAATGGTTTAAACAAAATAAATAAGGTTAAGAAAATAAATCAAGTGAATAGAACGAACACTTCACATACTACAAACAAATCGCCATGCGTTAGTTTGTGAGAACATGCGAACCCTTAACGCACTTCTATGAGATTCAGAAGAATTACATAAATCGTATGGAAATCGACGTTCGTTAATATATCAAGGTATATGCGCTTTCAGCCTACTTTTAAGAGGTGTAAAAGAAACCCATAATAAATATGCAAATAACCGTTCGTTAATACGTGAGGATATATGAACTTTCAGTGCACTTTTATAGGTTGGACGTTCATTAAAATGGACGATGGTTAAAATGTAAAAACATATGTATCTTTAATTGGTTTTTATAAGATTTTGAATAATTACAGCATGCAAACAGACGGATAGGGAGTTTAAAACCAGTTCGCTCTGTTTCTGAGGTGGTTAAAGGCGGTACAAGACCCATTATTATTGTTTTTAGCTACAGCCTGCGTAGTGTAGTATTTAAAGTGAAGGTTGTAGTTATGTCATTACTGATTCACTGACTAAGAACAGAATGTCTGTGTTAAATAGTGCACAATCTAAATACAACGCACGTAATGTGTTCACACTTGATGGCCGAATTATTATTCTTAACAACCATAAAAGATTTGCTGTTACTAGTATGAGAGAGCTCTTGGCTTTGCCATCACCATCGTTTGAGGCCTTGGCTCCCCCAGTTAACCAACCACCTGGCTCACGTATTACAACAAGAAATCAAACTAAGTATAAAATACTAACTCAACCTTAATGTCATTACGATAGGATATTGCTTGTTTATCTTTTTAATATTATTTCTATACTTTATATTATAATTTGAATCTGTTAAATCTAGCTAATTTCTCAAGCAATCTTATAGTGCGATGCGCTTGTAATAATTAAATTAGTTTTATTGTTGTGTTAGTGTTTTCGAAATTTCATATATTTTTAGTTCACTATTTGTGATTTATATAGTTTAATATGATTTATCGTAGTGTTATCTTAAGTTTACGTGTATGAGTGGATGAATGGGTCGATGATTGGTTACTCTATTAATCTCTACTATACTTTACTTCTGCACAATGGCTGATAGTTTTGCTGACTTATGCTTAATTGAATGTGATGTTCTGGAAGACTGCGAGTCAAATGTTTTGGAATCTCTTCCCACTCAATCATTGCTGTCTCTTGAGTTCTCTCACCATCTGCGTGCCTTCAACTGTTGCCATGTTAACGCAGAGTCATTGCGTTCGCACATTGACGATTTTCGTTACGCCTTTCCCTCTGTACGTGTATGTTGTATTGCGATATTGGAAACTTGGTTAAAGCTTTCACTACCAGACGTCCTTGTTCATCTGCAGGAGTACAAAATCATTAAAAATGATCGTACAGGGAATGGTGGTGGAGGAGTTACTATGTCAGGTTTGACCTCAAATGCAAAATTGTTGCCCACTCCCCAAGTAGGTATCGGGCTAGACCAGAACATCTTTTTATAGAGATTTATGACCAATCTGTCAAATTACTCGTAAGGGTTGTGTATCGCCCGCCTAATCATGTACATAATACGAATGATGTTCGACATTTAAAAATTGTATTTGAGTCATGTAATCTAAGCATTTTATCTTTTAATCCCACACATCTTCATGTATCCCTGTCTCGTGAATCGCATACCACTATTGACTACATTTGTGTCTCAAATAAGTATAAGGTTTTGAATTTTGGTCAAATCCCTGTTGTTGAAATCTCCAAACATGATCTTTTATTTGTCTCTTATTCCATTAAATTTCCCAAACTCTTTTCTACTCTGATAAGATACCGTAACTTTAAAAATATTGATCTCGAGGCTCTTAAATCTAATGCTCATCCTTTATCTTGGCATGAGATCGATAACCTTCACACGGTATATGAGAAAGTGGAAAGGTTCAATGCTTTAGTTAATACAGTTTACGATACCTTCGCCCCATATAAGAACTGCCAGAGTCACTAGGCCAATGTCTCCATGGATGACCGAACAAATAAAAACTCTGTTGCGTCTTAGAGATGCTGCTCATCTTTACTTTAAGCAATCTAGATCTGAACAAAACGGGACTCGTTATAAATTCTTTAGGAATCGAACTAAACAATCAGTTAGGAATGCAAAAATGTGTAATTTTTATACTATTTCATCAAAACCAAACTCATCCAGGATATGGAGAGAATTAAAATTCTTAGGCTCTGGCAAGGCAAATAAATCATGCTATCCCTGTTAACTGTTGTTTAGATTCTTTAAATATATTTTTGCTCAATGCCCACTATTAGATCCTGCATTTGTCCGTGAAGCTATTTCTAATATACCTGATTCTCCACTTCCACATGTTCCTAGATTTAATTTCCTTGAAGTCTCATCTGATGTCGTTTTAGATTCTATTCTTTGCATAAAGTCTAATGCTTCTGGACCAGATTATATTTCACTTCGTATGTTGAACTACATAACCTCTTCTTTTCTTGATAGCTTCACTTCCATTGTAAATACTTCTTTTCGTACCAACACTTTTCCTAATCTTTGGAAGCAGAGTTTTGTTTGTCCTTTCCCCAAGAAACCGTGTCCGTCTACTCCTAGTGATAACCGCCCCATCAGCATTCAACTACTCAGTCAAAGTCTCTTAAATATTGCAGCACATCAGGTTACAGCATACTTGCAAGAAAACTTTCTTTTTGACATATCAATCAGATTTCGCAAAGGGCGTAGTACCTGCTCAGCATTGCTTCCAGTAGTTAATGATATCAGATACGCTATAGACAATAATCATATTACCATTCTTATTTTAATTGATTTTAGCTTAGCTTTTAATAGTGTCAATTTTGAAATGCTCTGTGCTAAATTATACAAGTTTAGCAACTTATCTCATTCAACAGTTCAATGGTTTCTCTCTTACCTTAGTGGCCGCAGGCAGCAAGTTATCTCTGTTGGTTCGAAGTCCTTCTCCAATTAGGCAGAAATAAAAGCAGGTGTTCCACAGGGAAGTGTCTTAGGCCCTCTCCTATTTAGTTTATATATCCAAGACATATCGCAGTTCCTTCTTCATTCCTGTTACCACCGTTATGCGGATGATGTTCAAGTATACTTACATTTTCAGCCAGATATCACTTCCGCATTCAATAAAATAAACGAAGATCTTTCGAACATTCTCAGGTGGAGTAAAAATAATGGACTTGCAATTAACCCATCAAGTGTAAAGCTATCCTTGTCAGAACCCCAGAAATACTTCGAAAAATTGATTTTAATATCGCTCCGTCGCTGAACCTTTGCATGGATACTATAGAACTTTCAGACTGTGTTAAGGACTTTGGGTTTGTTATTGACCAACAATTGAGTGTGAAAAATTAAGTAACGCACACGTGTCATATGGTATTTGGTGTGCTGCATTCGTTAAACCGTCTAAAAAGGTTTATGCCTGTTAAACTTAAGGCAAAACTGGTACATAGCTTGATTATGTCATATTTCAACTATTTTGACATTATTTACACAAGTGCCTCAACTGAGCTTATTGAAAGACTTCAGAGAGCACAAAATAGTTGTGTTCGTTTCATCCATAGTCTTAAGAAGCGGGATCATGTAACTCCATTCTACATAGACATGCGATGGCTTAAGCTTGGTGATAGAAGAAAATTTCATATGGCTGTTTTTCTTTATAAGCTGTTCTCTGCTAAAAGTTCATGTTACTTATTTACTAAATTCTCTCCTCTATCTAACCGCAGTCATAATACGAGACATAATGATCTACTGGCCATCCCTATGCATCATACACAGATTTTTCACCAATCTTTTCAGGTAGCTGGCACCCTCCTTTGGAACTCAATACCGCTAAACATTCGACATGCCCCCACAATTTTTAGTTTTCACAGACTCTTCCTTGAACAGCTTTTATCGATCGATGCTACAGCCTTTACTTCTATCATTGGCTCTACTCACGGTATGTCTGAATGTGTGATTAAGATTGAAATTGTGTTTTTCCACATTACAAATTATTATGTTTTGTTATATAATTTACTATGTGCTGTCTCTCTCAAGTCAAGTGGTAGACAGAGCCTAATGGCTTCAATCTCGCTCGAGGATGTCAGTGTATTTTGAACTTAATTTAATTTATTTTAAGTTATAGTCCTAATTTTTTTGTGTAAGTTTTTAATATAATAAAGTTGAACATACATACATACGTTCGTTAGTACAAGAACGCATGTGAGTTTCCAAATTATCTTTAAAAAATACAGAATAAGCATGGAAAACGGTGTGAGAATATATGAATTTTTAATGTACATTTACAAGATGCAGAATAATTACATTAAATGCATGTGACAGATGTTCTTTAGTATGTAACCCTGTTATTTGTTTGCAAATTTGCTTTCTGTGATACAAAAATCATACAAATCGGCAGTCTTTGGAAATGTGTGTGTACAAATGACACATTTCAGTTATCTTCTACTTTTGCATCGACTTACTTATATGTTCATAAAAGCATTTTCCTTTAATACCATACATATTCTACAGTACGCGTTCTGATCCAAATTAGTTGTGGATCGTATCGTTTATACGAGCTTATTGTAAGAACTAAGTACAAAAAGGCGAGTACACAATTATTTAAACTGCCTTAATTTTAAATACATTTCCTCTGTAATTATATGGACATTAATTTATCTCAGTATGTTGTTTCTGTATGCATAAAATTTTAACAACATCTATATTATCATCAATATAGCAGCATTTTAATAAATGTCCTAATATGTGGAGTGGAATGGTTGTTATTTAGGGCATTGTTTTTTGGCAATCAGAATAGCTTGGAATTACAAATTCACCAATAAAACGTCTGATAAACCTGTACATGCTATTTGTAATAGATATTGAGTTTAAACTTTCAAAAATAAGTACAATTATTTTAAAAAATTACATATTATTAGTAGAAAATACAAGTTTCTCGCATATTTATTATAATAAAGTAATACAAAACTATGTAATAGTAAGTAAATGTAATCCACCAAATTGTGGTACAATAATAAAGGATACACAAATTAAATAAAATTATCCTTATCTACATTTCAATTACTCTGCATTCGAAAATGCTGTCAAATATTAATTAACAAAAAAAACTATATTGTGCTCTTAATTTAAAAATATCAAAAAATAATATAACTTGTATGTTAATGGACCCGCAAGTGTATGACCATATCAAACACTATTGTAATTTAGTAGACAAAAATAAACTGAATGGGAACTTTGCAATTGGGTTAGTATCTGGCTTTGTGATGAAGTCCAAAACGCATTTTTTCTTCAAATCTTTTGAGCAGTTCAAATTATTTGGAATCATTAGAATCAGTCCAACTTTAATCAAATTATAATGTCAAAAGCAAAAAATTTCGTGACGACCTGAATTAGTTTTGCGTGTTTGAAATGTGAAAGGTGAATAGTAGTGTATACACGTACGTTCTACAGCCTTCTGTAAAAAACAAAGAAGTGTTGTTGTAATTTTTATACGCATCGTGCATCTAAAATATGCACTTTAAGAATGTTTTTGACCTAATGACACTACCTTGTTCTACGAATCGAACAAATCGCTGACAACTTGATATAACCTCGTGTCTGTGCGACCGAAATTTTTAAAATCGTTAAAACAAGAAACGTCCAAATTGTTCAGAAATTAAATATCAATAAAACAGCCAATTTTTCTTAAATATACACATTGCTATAAACATTCAAATATGCTTCATTTAATTTGAAATTTTTTAGCGATTTAAAAATGTTCGAAATAATTTTTCTATGAATTTGATTTCCAAAATAAAGACTCAGTTGTCTTCAACCGCTTCTAATGCTGGCCATTAATAATAAAAACCACATTATTCATTGTTGTTTTGAGATTTTCTCCATTACACAACCTAAACTATAACGATATTCTTACATTTTGTTTAATTCAATATTCCTATACGTAAGCAAAACTTGTATAGCTTTTTGGAAGTTGTTTCAAAGCGTTTTATACACTTGTAAAGGAGTTCCTAAAAAGATCTTCTAAATGATGACAGTTGTGTTACTTTGGATTACGTTTTACAGTGTCTAATCATTCACTTAACTCTTCCTTTTTACACACGTTGAACATATATTTTTAGATATTGACACAAGCTAAGTCCTTGATTCTGGAGTAGACTTTCCAGGCCTATTTTTTAGAATTCGTAGTATGTAAATTCATATGGATTATTAAGTGACTTTTCTGAGATGTGGTTTTAAGACATATATTGCATGCAAATGGACGTTCATTAGTATGGATCCGCATATGAATTTTCAAATTGCTTTTCTGAGATGCAGCATAATTACATAAATTGCATGCAAATGGACGATCATTAGTATGGATCCGCATATGAATTTTCATATTGCTTTTATGAGATGCAGCATAATTACACAAATTGCATGCAAATGGACGATCATTAGTATGGGTTCGCATATGCATTTTTAAATTACCTCTAGAAGCAGCAGCATAATTACATAAATTGCACGTAAATGGACGATCATCAGTATGCAACCGCATATGAATTCTCAAACTATCTTTACGGTATGCAGCATAATTACATAAATTGCATGCAAATAGACAATTATTAGTATGAGTCCGCATATGAACTTTCAAATTACCTTTAAAAGATGCAGCATAATTACATAAATTGCATATAAATGGACGATCCTTAGTGTGGGACCGCATGTGATTTTTCAGAGTACCTCTAAACCATGCAGTATAATTGCATAAACTGCATGCAAATGGATGATCAATAGTATGTGACCGCATATGAATTTTCAAATTATCTTTAGAAGTTGCAACATAATTACATAAATTGCATGCAAATGGACGATCATTAGTGTGGGTCAACATATGCATTTTCAAAGTACTATTAAAAGATGCAGCATAATTACATAAATTGCATACAAATGGACGATCGTTAGTATGGGACCGCATATGATTTTTCAAAGTACCTTTAAAAGATGCAGCATAATTACATAAATTGCATTCAAATGGACGATCGTTAGTATGGGACCGCATATGAATGTTCAAGATACTTTTAGTAGTTGCAGTATAATTACATAAATTGCATGCAAATGGACGATCATTAGTATGGGTCCGCATATGAACTTTCAAAGTACTATTAAAAGATGCAGCATAATTACATAAATTGCATTCAAATGGATGATCGTTAGTATGGGACCGCATATGAATGTTCAAGATACTTTTAGTAGTTGCAGTATAATTACATAAATTGCATGCAAATGGACGATCATTAGTATGGGTCCGCATATGAACTTTCAAAGTACTATTAAAAGATGCAGCATAATTACATAAATTGCATTCAAATGGACGATCGTTAGTATGGAACCGCATATGAAGCTTCAAGATACTTTTATAAGTTGCAGTATAATTACATAAATTGCATGCAAATGGACGATCACTAGTATGGGACCTGATGCGAATTTTCAATTTATCTTTTCGAAATGCAGGATAATTACTTAAGTTGCACAGGAATGGACGTTTAATAGCATGAGTTCGCATATGATTTACCAACCTGCTTTTAAATGAAGCAGAATAAGCACATACGAAGCATGTAAATGAGCTTTGTTAGTATATGATGACATATCAAAGCATTTGATAGGATCGAAAGTAGTTACATAAATTACATGCCACAGGTGTTCTTTAGTATGTATCTGTTTAATGTCATTGCAATTTTGTTTTTGGTAGTATAAATGTCACACACTGAGTAGCTGAGGATGGGATTGCATACCTGAAGCGCAATAATCACATAACCTTTTGTTTATCCAAAAAGCATATTTCAATAATCTTTTACTGTTACGTTGACAGATAAATGTTCATAAGCGCATTTTATTTTAATCTCACTTCTCGGTTAGTAATATGACCGATTCTACAAAATAATTTTCGAATTAAAATTTGCAAACGATCGGGTCCATGGGGTGTTAACTCACTGGTAAAAAGTGTCAAGGACAAATCAGAAGAAAACAAGAATGATTCCTGCACTAGATGGCGCTTATTTCCACATTTAACTTTTGACCGGTAGTTAGAGTGCGTGTTGCAATTTATCATATTAAGTATTCACGGGTATCATAGAAAAAGAGGGATATATAGAAATTCGTGTTATTGGTTGTCAAGGCGTTCTGCGCCATCTAGCGGAGGAAGCGTTCGTGGTTGTTAAATCAGCAGTACTAATCAACCAAAATGCTATGGCGGGAAAATTTCTTAATTTAAAATTAGAGCAGTATCAAAACTTTTAAATGTTTAGGTGCAAGTTGGAGTTTCTTTTCTTCGAAAATAAAGCCACTTAGGATTTTTAAACATGTGTTTGTTAATGTTTTGGTCCATGTTTAAAAACCAAGTGATTTTATTCCCAATGAAAAGAACATGTAAACAACACAACAATCATAGGAATAATGTGCTCTTGAAATACGTTTTTAAACAACTTACATAAAAAATTGGTTTTACAAATATATTGTGTAGCGAGTTTGCTTCTATTAACAATATCGAATTTCAAATACTTATCCTTGATTTCGAAGCAGACAATACTGAATATTTGAACACAGAAACATTTTTTTCTTTATTGTGCGAGTCACAATTTATCTGCGCATTAAATCAAAAACTGTGGGTTTTGATAAAATATCGAGCTCAATGCTTACACAAATCTGCCCAATTGCTCTAGAATCTTTAGCAAGTATAATTAATACATCTTTTAGCACTGCTCGTTTTCCATTAGTATGGAAACACTCCATAGTTAGGCCATTACCAAAGAAAGCAAACCCTCTAGGTCCAGATGATTATCGTCCTATTAGCATTTTACCAGCGCTTTCAAAATTCGCCAAATACCTAGCACTTGATCAAATGTTGTTATTTTTAAAACAGTACACATTACTAGACAAATACCAATCGGGTTTCCGTGCGAATTATAGTACATGTACTGCGCTTCTGTGGGTAACTGATGATGTCAGAAAGGCCATGGATTGTCAAAAACTAACTTTTTTGATTTTATTACATTTCAGTGCAGCCTTTAACAGTGTTGACTTTAACATCCTTTTAACTAAATTAAAATGTTTAAATAATTTTTCAGAGTCAGCGTTCTCTTGAGTAGAATCATACTTATCACAACACACGCAGCAAGTTAAAGATGAAAATGGTCACATCTCACAATCTGTTGACCTTGTCACAGGCGTACCTCAAGGCAGTGTACTCGGTCCCCTTTTGTTTAGCTTGTACATTCAAGACTTTTCCACAACATTGAAGTTTTGTCGTTACCACTGCTATGCAGATGACGTTCAGATTTATTTCCATTTTTCTCCAACAGAAATAATTGAAGCGTTCCAGGCAGTTAATGATGATCTATCAAGGGTTGACGATTGGTGTAAAAATAATTTATTAACCGTAAATCAGGCCAAATGCCAGACTTTGCTTCTGGGTACACAAAATTTAATTAGATTAGTTCAGTCCGTGGATCTTCCCGTGTTAATGCTTGGAAAATCGAACATAAACTTTTCACCTATAATTAAAAAACTAGGTATCCTGTTGGATCCAAACCTTAGATGGAAAGATCAGGTATCAAGCGTGTGTAGAAAAGTTCTATTTACTCTACATATTCTTAAGCGTCTAAAACGGTTTATACCGACTAAATTAAAGTTAAAGTTAGTACAATCATTAATTTTTCCACATTTCGATTATTGCGATGCTTTATATACCAATCTTTCATCTAATTTAAGTTTAAGTCTACAACGCTCGCAAAATAGTTGTGTACGGTTTATTTTCAAACTAAAATATTGGGAAAGAGTCACCCCATTTTACACAAAAATGTCGTGGCTTAAACTAAACAATAGGCGAAAACTTCACTTGGCAGTGCTTGTCTATAAACTTATTTCTAACCGAAACCCGTTCTACCTAAGCCAACATTTTCCTTTACTTTCAAATCGCCGCTATAACACTAGGCGAGATGACTTGCTATCTATCCCCATACATCATACCCATACATTCCATTTGTCTTTTCTTGTTTCTGGTTCCCTCTTGTGGAATACTATTCCTCCTGATATTAGGCAGGCTCCGACCGTGCAACGTTTTCGTAAACTCTTGCAGGAACATCTTTTAAACTTTCAGGTATAGAGGCAAGTGCATTTTCCTAAACTGATGTTCGATGAGTGTGTGCATTGGTTTGTATGTGTGAGATAGGGTTGTGTGTGCATGTGTGGGGAGGAGGTGCGTTTGTGTGAGGTGTGTGTGTGTGTGTGTGTGTGTGTGTGTGTGTGTGTGTGTGTGTGTGTAATGATTATTATTTTTTTTATTAGTGATTATTTTTTTTATTATTTGTTATTTTTTACTTTATTCAAGAGTACAGCTGCATGCAAGTTAGGTGTAAGACAGGGCCTAATGGCCCTAATCGCGCTTGATGCAGTTTGTATCAAAACTTTATATCTCATAATGTATATTTTATTTAATAATAAAGACGTTTCAATTCAATTCAATTGTCTACATGTAGCTATGAGAAAAACTATTTAAAGAAGAAAAGTAATGTTAGTTCAAAATAGTTTTAATTCCAATTCTCAATCATTTGGTGGTGTTTAATTTAACCAAAGTACAAATCAAACAAAACAAATAATTTATTATTTATTACATATCCAGTTACAACATATTTTATCAATTGTAATGCTTGTTTAGTATTACATGTTGTTATAACTTTTAATTATATTTTTACATTGAGTTCACGGAAAGTGCATACTTCATATCTTACTCCATACTTTCACCAGTACAATATATTTTCTGCTGTTGACATATTACGCATTGGCAGGACGTATCAAATAATTTAAAAGCTGCTTAATAGTAAGGCATTGCACAATCCAAATATGCTACATGAAAATGTATGATTTTTAGATATTTCAGTTACTCGACTGTACGTCCCTTAAAATCTGTTTTGATCATTATTGAAAAAGCGCTAAAATTGCATTGCAGAAAATAAGTTGTATCTGATGAACAAAAAAGAATCACTTAAACTTAAACGTAAGTCAAAAAAACAAAACTAACATCAGCACAGCAAAGTGCAAAAGATTACCTTTTGGTTTCTTTCATATACAATTATTTTAAAATTTATGTAGTCCATTGACAATGACCTATTCAGTTGATGGTACTTCGGAGAATATTTAAAATAACATTTGCACGTTCAGCATTTTGTTATATATTTATGTGGACATGGTTAACTCAGTAACAAGAGGATTGCAACGTTATGTAAAAGAACAAGACGCAAAGTATAAAGCAAAAAATTAATACACTGGTAATAAAGTACAAATTACAATGGACTTTCAGAAAATATTTCTTTGTGCTAAACTGCGTGTCCCAAGACTATTATTCACATAATTACGAATACAAGTGTAACGTATTTTTTTTCTAGTTACACTTCGGTCATTAAAATAAAAATAAAACAGCTATAATTTAAAATATTTAATTTGTGAATTACCGTCCAATAGAAATTAATATATAAAATTCATAATAACACATAGATTCTTTTACGTTTATGCTCTAAAGTTCGTTACTAAGCTTTGTCAAGTTGTCAATTTGAGCACTTCATTATCAGCGTTCGAACGGGCAGGCTGCGCTGCAGAATAAGTGAAGTCAAGATGGCCGTGTGTAAGCACGTGGCTTCTAACAAAGTTAGAAAGAAGTAAATAATTGATAAATTCTTAGTGTCTGGAGGTCGAGCCTAACAGCGGTTGCGTGAGCATGATTTTCGATAAGCTTCGCTCCGAGCAGTTCAGTTGATCCCTACAGGCCTAAGAAGATGGACGCCCCTTTTGACATCATTAATACATGCAATATCGTAATGCAATATCTCAGATAGTAACTTAAGACAATTTCTTAAGGCAATATTTTAAAGCAAGAATATATGGTTACGTCCTATTTAATATAAAATGCAGTAACGTTAAAGGTGATTTCACATGTGTTCCGTATATTTCAACTTTACCAATACATAACATCAAATAAGGATATTATGGTTGATTTTGGTATATAATCGTTGTATTCTGAAGATCTTTGATACTTATGGAAATTTCCGACAGCTGAGGTCAAGATCCAGTATTTTTCGTTCAGAGCAGTTTCGTAGCACGTGAGTGTTCTTTAGGATTTAATAACTTTGAACATACAGTAAATTACTATAAATTATCTAACATTAAATATTTGAGTAACGTAAAAAGAAAATAGTTTTTGAGGAATTAGCGAATTAAATAATATGTCGATTGCTTGTCAGAATGTTTTTACATGTACGCAAATAGTATATTTAATAAAGTTGTGAATGACATCCTATGTCAGATATAAAAAAACATAGATTCAGTTGTCCTATCTAGACGTCATATGCTGTCTTAATTTAATTTAAAAATATGTTTAAAGATTTTGAGGTCATGAACTTGCATTTTTCATCGACATATGAAATTTGCGTACTTATTGTTGAATAAAAATAAATTAGAATAATTACATTCTACAATATCAGCACCTTGATAATTAAATGTTATTGTGAAGATCAAGGAAGTACTTCGTTGATTGAAAGAAATTTATGTATTATGAGTAACTTAGAAATTCCACGTCAATCTAATTAAATTTTATAGAAAAGATCCATTCAAAGATCTTCTTAATTTTGAATGCAAAACTTCACTAGTCTATTTCTGTCCAAGAAAATTATTATGAGAAAAATTTATAAAGATACAAACTTAAATATTGTAATTATATATATATATATATATATATATATATATATATATATATATATTCAGAAATTTATCCAAATGGAATCTATTTTGTTTTTGAATGACTTTTTATTATTTAAAATTCAAAAAAAATTGCAAGTCATCCCGGATTAGTAATTGTGTGTAATGAAAACAAATTCCTTCAGTATATATTTTAGAAGCCTAAATTCTATTATTTTATTTTTGGCAAATATTTTTGAGGACACAAATGGTGTCCATGTTGTACTTTTGTTTGTTCACAGGTAAAGCCGAGACATCTGTATGACATCTGGTGTTTGAGGTCTTGGTAAGTGTGTCCTAAAGAGTGAAATTCAGGTTTTATGGCTATGTTAGTGGTGTTAAGATAAGGTTTCCGCATTCCCCTTATACAAGCACAGTTAAATTTTGTTGGTTATTGTATTGAAAAATACGGTGGCGCTCATTAAATATATTTTCGGTTTTTTATCAACCTATGACCCAAGCTCATGATCTACCCAGAGCTAACACTCGACTAGCCGTTTATGTCTTAAGAGTTTTTCTTTATCTCAAGCCATTCTCCATCCAACATTACCTTGGGCTTACATTAATAAGAAGAAATTCTCGACCTTGTGATATCAGGTTAAAGTTTAGGAAATTTGGGGGTGTAATTTTTTTAGCTGATAGTCACGAGGATAAAGTTAATAATGAATTATAAAGATAGAAACAATTTATAATAACATTTCACAAGATCTTACCATTTATAGTTTGAATGAGGTGAGGGTAGGAAAGGAGTGGTAGTAGGTTTATTTGGTTTAGGCACAAGAAATAACAGAAGAAATAAACTGGGGGAATTTTGCAACAAAAACAATTTAACCATCAGAAACACATTATTTCATCATGCTATACGATACACGTGGAAGATGCCACAAGATATAGGAAGATATCAAATATATTATATTCTTGTTAGACAATGGTTTAGGAATCAAGTAAAAGACTGTAGAAGCTACCCGTATAAAACAAAGATTAGCACAAGGCCATGCTTCATTTAACAAGAAAATGCAACTACCGTGTTTAGAGACTGTTTCATGCTGAAATTCGGCCTGTAAACATTCCTGTAAGGTTCTAATTTGTAAGTGATTTCGCGCCATTAATTTAAAAGACTTGGCGTGCATTTCCGTCACTTCAAATAGTTGCGTTTGCGCAAAGGATTGCGCCGACGCGGACTGTGACAAGAAGGGTGGTGATTTCCGACACGTCGACGACTAGTCAGCGAGACCTCGTCGAGTGTAGTTACCTTTGTGCCGTTCTTGTCTTCTTTTTCAGGTGATGTGGGTTTCCTTTGTCTTTTGTACCTGTTATCGCTCCTACCTGTATTCCTGTCGTTTCTCTACACAAAGAAGAAGAAGACAAATTAAATTTGGATTCAACCGGGGGCAACGAATTATCCACGCCCGGAATGCTCGCCGACGCCAGTTGCCGTTATAATAGCGTAATGCTGTAAGGAGTCCTAGAGTTACGTGAGTACTTTTCTCGTTTTTTTGCATGTGATGTAGTAATTTAAAACATTTATATGACGTAATACCTCATTTGCGCATCATTTTGCAAACATTTATCATTGTTACCAACTGACGTAGTGGCTCTAGTACGTTACCGCCGGTGCTTTAATAAGACATCAAATATAGAAACAAGAAAACGATTGCTGAAAACATATGTGTGGAGCACACGACTGTATGGCTGTGAAACGTGGACAGTAGTAAGACAAGAGCCTTTGAAATGTGGTGCTAGAGACGTATGATGAAAGTATCGTGGATAAATAAAGTTAAGAACAAAGAGGTTCTAGAAATGGTATGAAGAAGAAACAACTATATGGAAAATGTTAAATAAATGTGATAAATAGGATGATAGGTCACATACTAACGCATGAGGGACTAGTGCGGAATATATTAGCAGAGATAGGAAAAAAGAGATGTAGAACTAGGTTAGACTATTGCACACAGATAGTGAAATATGTAGGCTGTGAGAATTTCAGGGAAGTGTGCAGGTTAGCTCAAAATATAAATCAATGGAGGTAGACATACAACCAGTTGAAAACATAATGATGAAAAAGTAATTGTATTTAAATCTGATGATTATTGTAAATAACTATAGGTGTTGCTTTTGCAATATTATCAACAAATGTTGATTGTGTGAAAGGATCAATTGGAAACTATTAATTCGGCAAATGTCTATAGTCGGGGTATCTTGGTAGCAGAGGTTGCTTTACCCCCTTGGCGTACCAATGAATAGCAGTGAAATATGGTATAGATTTAGAAAACAATAGAAGGGTAGCCGTGTTGAATCTAACAAGAAAGGGTAGTTGCTATGTTTGAAGACAATAAACAGAAACAAAAAGAAAATTGTTGAAAGCATATGTGTAGTACACAGCACTGTACGACTATTAAACATGGATAGTAGGAAAAGCAGACAGGAAAAAGGTAGAAGCCTTTGGAATGTTGTACTTCAGAGTATGATGATGAGAGCATGGGCAGACAAAGTTAAGAACAAAGAAGTTCTAGAAATAGCACGGGAAGAAAGGTATCTGTGGAAAACAAAAAATATAAGAGAAATAGAATAATAGGATGCATTCTAAGGCATTGGGATATAGCGCAGAAACAGGAAAAAAAGATAGGTAGAGGTTGACCTAGATTAGACTATTGCACACATATAGCAAAAGATGTAGGCTGTGGGAATTTCAGGGCAATGTGTAGGTTAACTCAGAATACAAAAAATTTAGGCTCACATTTAACCAGTTCCAGGACTGAAGACTTAATGATGATGATGAGTTTGAATGATAGGGTAGTTTATCTGAATGTATGGCACGAAGGTGAGGGTGTCACTACTACAATGAATTTGTGTTATGCATTTTAAATTTTGTTACCAATTAAACATCAGGAAGTGGTTATGAAGAGATCGCTACAATTATCAGAACAGAAATTATGCAGTAGCCAAGAATGCTGGGTAGTACTGAGTATCGGTACCCGAGAGTACTTTTATTTTGACAGATTTACATGGAAACATATAATATAGTGTGTGTTGTACCAACACTCCTGAGCATCCGAGTGGTAGTTTGCTAACATTATTTACCCTTTCTATTTTTTTATAAATAAGTTCTGGCTCTGCATAAATAGGATTACATAAACTTTTTTGTGATTCTTTACCACTCATCACCGTATTAATACCAGCTACCCAATTATGAACACACAATGTTGTGAAATTAAGAAGACACTTTTTTTAAACATATCAAAATGCTTTTCCTCACATACATAATACCAACTAAAATTAGCTGTTATGAATTTCAAAATCTCTAAGAATGGTTTTCTTTTCCTATAACTTTCGGTAATAGATATATATATATATATATATATATATATATATATATATATATATATGTTATTGTATGGTTTAAACAACTGATAAATAAAATAACCATTGCAATTATTTAGTCCAATAGGCAACTTACAATTATACTTTTTTGCATTGATCATATCACTTCACTCGGTGTCCCCCTTAGCTAATAAATTTATTTTGCATGTGTTGCAATTATCAATAAGGTCTGCTAGTTTTCTAAAAATAAAACCGCTTATACATCCAACAACAATTTTTGAAACGTAATTGTTGGAGGGAGGAATGATATTATCATAGCACAATTCTTCAACATTTTGCACAGATGCAATCACTGGTTTTGAAAAAAATTTTGAATACCCAATAGTATGTGTCTTGCATCTTCCTTACAATTAGCAGCAATGGAATATGTTGTAGACAGATTATTAATTAAAATAGATTTAAAATGTGCCATAAACATAATTGGAGTGGGATTGATATTTCTCGGCCCTCTTTGACGAATCTGTCCAAAAAAATTTTCAAGGGGATCTTGGTTAAATCGTCTAACAGGTAGTAAACGTTTATTTCCTTGAGAATGATCTTTATAAATGGCCTCTATTCCGTTAATTGTTATAATCCAATTTTTTAGAGTAGGAGGATATAGTTTCTTGCCATCTTTAAAATAATACATATTTTTTAACGCTTGTTTTGCGTTATTCCAAAGTTAAAATGCGGAGAACCATAGGCAACAGCGCATCTTAAAGGTGTTCCCAAAGTAGGGTATTTTGTGAGTCCATTTAAACTATCAAATATGTCGTCAAACAGTGTTAAAATTTTTGTGGTCCCAACAGCCTCTTTCATAACTTTTGATCCATCTTTACCAACACTGCCTAAAATAATGAAATCAATTCAATCAATTATTAAAATTAAGAAGACTTACCAGTCCGTCTAAGTAGAGACATAATTAATGACACAGAATGACTGAAAACATGAGTGGTATACGATACTTTCATCTTCTTGATTTGATCAGTGTATCCCTAATTAGTTTTAAGATGCATTTGCTTTACTTCCCATACTAAAGTACATTTAGCAATGTTTCAGTAAGGAACATTTGTTGTAGACAATACACCTGGAAACACAACTGACTGCCGATTTTGATGTGGTAATTCAGCATAATAGACCATTGGAAGAAACCGGCAAGACTGTAAAACGTAAAAATATTAATTCTGCGTAATATTCTTACAATTGAAACAAATTGAATCTTTGTAGTTACGTGATTCACAAACCTTTGTATGAACCAAGATTTTACTGTATTATTAAGTTTATTTTTCAAAGGGCATTACCCAATTACTTAGTGTGTTTCACTTTTATGTCACCCAAATAATTTTTTTGTTTGGAAAGCAATCGATAGATAATTTTTCTCAGTTGTGTAGGCTTCGACTGACAGTGCATGTTTCTAATATGAATTGTGTTTCTGTAAAATGAAAAGTAGCCAACTATGATTAATATAAAAAGTATTAAGAAAAGTTGTTACAAATCACTCAAAAACTATAAATACTAAATGTTCCGGAACATTTTTTATTTTTAAGTTTTTCAACATTTTGTACGGTTTGAAAAATGTGTCTGTCTTCAAGGTGATGTAGCTGAAAAGATTCCATTAAAAGTGGGTTTGTTAATTTTGCTTCCAGATTGATTACACGATGAAATATAGGACACTTGAATAGTTAATGTAATAGCATTGCTACACTAATAATGGAACATATACAAGAATTCCTTTTTATATCTTACCCTAAATAGACAATCACTTTAATGATAATTTGTTTGTATTTTACACTAGTTTATGTTCAGATAAGAATGTTTTGTCTCATTATAACCTTAAATAACTACGTGACTACAATGATTTGCAGTTTAAATAGTATTGCATCTGTCCAAATCAACAAAACATTCATATACTTATGTAGTGACTTGATACAGAAGCAACATTATTGAAATCTTTGGGCGTTACCCCTACTAAGTGGAAACTTGCAAAATTGACAACAATATTGTAACGTATTTTTTTTCTTGTTAGTTAAACATTCCTTATAAATCTAATATCATGTTTCGATAATATAAAAACATAATTTATAATTGTCTGATCACTAAAAATAGTTTATTAAGTGTATAATGGCTCCTTCGCTTTCTATATCTAAGTTACAACACAAATCGTTTGTCTGTCATTTCGACTTCACTTTTCCATTAGCGCTTGAAGAAGTAAGCTGCTCTCCGGAGCATAGAAAAGTCAATATGGTATTCAGGCACATGGCCTGGAATCGCGTTCGTAAGAGAGGTTGATAGAGGAATACCTCGTGTCTTGATGTGGTTCCTGACAACTTTTGATGAAGATTTTTATTTTGTATTCCACCATCGGTAAAGTTAGTTGATTCCTGCAGATGCGAAGAAAATTGAAGTATTCCATCATTAAAACAGTTAGTATAAATAATTTGATAAATTTTATTAATTCGTTTTCCGTAGTGGAATACCACAGAAATAAAGCTTTAGTTTAAAATTTAGAAAACATGAAAATTGTTGGTCATATGTAACGGAGATTTTATTTGGTTGGATAATATTTTGTTCTGAAGGTCTTTAAAAATGCCAGCGTAAAATTCAGCATAATGGTATGGTTATTCATATTGCGTGCATTGCAGATGTGCTTAGATTCAAGTTTTTTTGATTGAACTGTACTTCAAGCACGTGAGTGACATTTAATCTTTAATTTAACTTGTATTTATTTGAATGTCTTACGTATGATCAAAGGTTGATATTCTACTTTGATTTAGTTATTTTGAAATTCATTTTGTAAAAAACATCCCGTTTTATTTTCGTAATTTTACAAAATTTTAAAGATGGGTTCATAGTTGCCTATAATATTTGTTCCACAAGCGTACAGTTTTAGCTTCACTAAAAAAAATTGTTATTGACATTTGAAGTCAAGAATATCTAGTTAATCAATATAATTACCACATGCTATTCCATGTTACATTAATAATATCTTTGATTATTTTGAGGTCATGCAATTTAATTTTAAGACACGATAAATTTTTGAAGGATATAAAGTAAAGCTTATTTTTTGTTTGAATGCTACATTTTAGAAGCACGTAAAATAATCTTGTTTCTTACTTGTAAAGTCGACTGTAGTACTACTGAAGGCTATAATTAAATTTGAGATTTAACTTATTAAGAAAGCAAATACCTTATAGTAAAAATATGTTGAAATATCGAGTTTAAAGATGTTTATGTTTTTGAAGATAGAACAATACTAGTTTCTTTCCACGTAAATTTTTATTGTAAATATTAATGTTGAAACAAGCTAAACCAATTTGATTGAATAGAATTTATTTTTGCTTAATTCTTTTATTATTAAAAATTCAAAGGAAATTTCTTGGTTCCTAGTAAGCAAAAAATTAACTCTGTCTTATGATAACAAGTACCCTGGTTGTATATATTTTTGGAACTTAAAATCAAATAAGTTATTTATTGGTGGATATTTTTAAGGACACAAATGGTGTCCCTGTTGTGAATTTGTTTGTTCACAGGATATGCAGAGACATCTGAATACATCTGGTAAGCGAAATTTTGGTAAGTGCTGTGCAAGGTTGATATTTAGGTTTTGTGGCTACATAAACGGTGTGGACTTCAGGTTTCCGCATTCCCCTAATACAAATTACATGTATCTTCGTATGTTGTTGTATTGAAAAATACGGTGGCGCTCTTTATCTATATTTTTGGTCATTTGTCAACCCATGACCCAAGCTCGTGATCTACCCAGAGCTAACATTCTACTAGCCGTTTATCTCTAATGTGTTTTTCTTTTCCTCAAGCCGTTTTCCATCCAACTTTACCTTGGGCTTTCTTCATTAACCAGAAATTCTCGACCTTGTGATATCAGGTAAGGTAGGCGTTATGATATATAGAGGTCCAATTTGCTATCTGATATTCACGAGGGATTATTTAGTTTTCAATATATAAATCTGGGGCAGTAAATGATATTGGTAATTTATAGACCTATTTCTATTCTCTATGCACCAGCAAAGTTGATGTTATATACACGGACTTTGCCAAAGCATTTGATAGGGTTGGTCATGACGTACTGTTAAAAAAAACTTGCAGCATTTGGTTTTTCGAAAACCTATGCTTGAATTTTGTCTTATTTGAAAGATAGAAAATCATACGTCTGTTATAAAAATTATTTTACAACTGCATTTCGTATGATATCGGGTGTTCCTCAAGGGAGTAACTTAGGGCCATTAATGTTCTTGATCTTCATCAATGATCTTCCAGATGTATTACAAAATTGCCAGTGTTTGTTGTTTGCGGACAACTTAAAGTTATTTATGGAAATAAAAAATATACACAATTGTCATTTATTGCAGTCAGAACTTAGTAAAGTACAAGACAGGTGCAAGGATAATAAGTAGCAACTAAACATTAATAAATGTATTAAGATGAGTTATTCACTGAGATTGAATAAAATTCAGTATACTTACAAATTATTAAATGATAAATTAGGAAAAATCGATAACATCAAGGATTTGGGAGTTGTATTTACTAGTAACTTGGGTTTTGAAACGCACATTAAAATGCTGTGTGCATCTTCAAATAGAATGTTGGGATTTGTAATCCGCAATACGCGTCAATTTCAAGATATAAAATGCATCAGAGTATTATATGATACACTGGTAAGATCAAAATTAGAGTTGGCAATTACAGTCTGGTATCCTGGCACACGTAAGCATTCGCAAATGACAGAGACTGTACAGAATAAGTTTATCTCATGTATCTCCTATAAAAAATATGGGAAGTTGATTGGCTTCCAATCATATGTGGAAGCTAGGTTATTGTTAAAAATTATGAAGTTAGAACGGTGTAGGATAGTGATCGCACTCACGTTTTTGTTCAAAATAATTAATAACTATATTGACTGTCGAGTTGCAGTATGTAAAATTGGTTTTTATGCTCCGCTCCACTTTGGTGGAAGAAGAGATCTCTTTTATATTCCATACTATCGTACTCAACTAAGGCAGAACTCACCATTTATAAAAACATTGTCGATTTATAATAACATTTCTAAACAAGCCAATATATCATTGTTTGGAAGTACCTTACAGAGATTTAAAAGAAACCTGTGTAAAACTATTACATAAAATATAATAACCACATATTTATGCATAAACAGCACACCCTCATCCATCCACACACCAACACATACACCTACACACAACATAGAATTATACCATAAAATCAATCAATCTGTTCATTTAAAATTTGTGATGCATTCTCATCAATATGATGAGGAAGGAAATATCTTAAGTTAACATTTTTTTTTTGTTAGTTTATTCTTAGTTGAAATATGTAATTAGGTTTAGACCTGTATATTTCCAACATATAATAAATAAATAAATAAATAAATAATTCAAATCTTCTTGAGAAATATTAAAAATTTGCTATATAACGTAAAATATGATTTTATCAATTCTTTTGCTTACACTGACAGTATTATTAAAATCAACTTGCGCTAAATATACCAAAATTAATTATTAAACAATACTTGTAGGGCGTTTTCATCATGTATTTTAAAAATCAACCTGTTTAAAAACAATTTATTAATTGTTTAATATGATACTGCCACTAAAAAACCAAATATTCTAAATTATAGAAAAAATCGATTTATTCCATTATAGCATAGTAGTACAGATTGTGTTAAAGCACTTAGTTAACTGTTATTCTTTTTAACTATAAACAAATATTATGGTAAGTTTGATGTGCACTTCTTAAGATAACAGATTCAATTGCTCAATAAGTTATGAATAAAATGTAAGTACAGACGTTTGGTTTCCTCGTACTAGTAAAATTGGAGGCATTTCTTTTGTAAGTAGTTCAAGCCAAGCCATGTACAACGCTGCAGATACTACATTCTTCCTAGGAATTGGCAACGTCATCACAATGAGATTTGCTTGGTTAGAATGTTCTAGAAGTAATTCCCTTAACCGCATGTGTCTATTGGTTTTGTCTTTCATCGCCAATAACTCCGCATCTGAAATACCACATCCTGCAATAAATAAATACATTTTAAATAAGAATATTATGTATTTTTTACCATTTCCATTTTCGTTATTATTTCTAAAGGGTAATATTAGTGACTCAAAAATTTTTTCAGTATTTTCACTAGGTTTTGTTGAAATGTTAGGTATAAGAACTAGGTCTGAATATTCAATGCGGAATTTGGCAAGCATACTGGCCATTGTGCAGTGTTCAAATTCCAATTCGTCTCCCTTATTTGCTAATGCAAAGACTCTTAAACGGCACTTGCTCCAATTGCTTCTTGTGCTTACTATGTAAGGTAAAAGTAACGTTAAACCTAAAACAAAACTTGTTTCATAAGTATCAAGAGTCAAAAATTATCGAGAATAATTTTTCAAGAACAATTGATAAAAGCAATATATCTTATTCCTTTTTTCTTGAAGGATAAATTCAAATTGACTAGTTGATCTTTAAACATCTTGCACTAACGACTCTTTGCTAAAACTGAAACAATCTATCAAGACTTAGACTTTTGAAAAATGTTGCAATGGCCGTCTGTAACACAGTGAGGACCAAAAGTCTCCCCCCCTCCCCCCTTGAGAGTGATTAATTTTCCCGTGTAATTTGGTCTGTTTACATAAAAGTAAAATTGCTATCATTTTGCAGGAATATGGGGAGTTAAAAGTGTTAAATTGACACTTGTGCGCCATTTTGAAACTTTTTCTTATAGAAAATAGAATCGAACAATACATCAATTTAAAAGTATTTTTGTACTTAATTTAACCTGCCAATTTGAAATACTTTAAAAACACCGCATTTAGAGCTCGGTAAAATAGTATTTAACACACATACACTCTCAAGTTTATTCGCGGGGGTAGATTCCATGGGGCAACCTAATGTGTTGTTAAGTTATTATAACTAACGCTTACTCCTAATGCATGGATTTTGTGGTGGCGTCCTGTTGTCCCATTGTTTACCTGGTTGTAGCCCTCTGTGGCGAAGTGCCGATATGATATGTGTTGAACGATAGGCTAGGTACGATGGAGGAATCACTTGTCGAAAGTCGAAGCACTACAACACACGTCAACACTCGAGGGAAGTCGGTAGTCAAGTCCTCAGTTTCAATATATTCGCTTCTTACAAAATGTTTATCTCCTTCAGAAGAGGTTAAAGTTTTCTGAAGCATATTGGTGAATACAACACCGTACAAGACGTAAAAAATGCCAACGTTGCATATTCTCAGATTACAAAGATAAGCCCATGAGTGTACCTTTCGTGAGAACCAAAACTATGGTTTTCACGTACGTCTGCATTACAACATTGATAAGGTGGGAATTTCCCCGTGCGGGGTTTTTAAAATTTTCCTAAACCTAACTAATACAATATACGTTAAAGCTTTAAAAAAAGCGTAACAATCGTCTTAAAGCTTCAGAAAGGAAAACAAATAAAAAGAAAAGTTTTCCTATACAAGAGCTTACACAATCACGAAAAACTTAAATTACAGTTGTCTGTAGGCGTCACCTGGCTTTGTAAACTGTAGCAAAAGTAGCAATATCAGAAAATGGAAATGAGCAGCCATCCGATTTTAAGACTTACTCAAGTCGGCGCGCACAGGTCTTATTTGCTGCAGCAACGACCGCACAAATTTAGTTAGGCGCATGAAACTCACATACTTATTACTAACACTAAACTTCACTCTAAATCCGAATCCAAAAGTTATTTTCACGTTCACTTATGAATACGTACAAATTTACATCCGTTTCTTTAAAAATATTCTCTAAAGCTAAACAAATTTTTACTGGCTTCAACAGTATAAGACAAAATATGATGCAGCAGCGAAAACGTTAAGTTAGCAAATTCACCAGTGCTTTTTCGACTTACAGTAATAAATTCTACATTTAGTCATAAATACTAAGAATTTGGAACAATAAATCGATAAGATACTTTATTAAGGTATTTCACTACGAGAAAGATAAAGATAATATATTTATTTGACGGCAAAGTTTTAGATAAAGATAACATCTCAGAGATAATTGCAGAGAGAAAAATAAATACCTAACCATCTATGGGATAGAGTATTATTTAAGGTACGATAAGATCTCTTAAGCTATTTTCGAAAAAAGATAATTAGCCAGTTGTGGTCATGCATTAATTACGTAATATACAATCCTTAAGACAAAAGAAAAACACTTTAAAACCTTAAAACAAAATAACTAAAACGTTTCAAAGCGAATAAACTAAATAAAACATTTCTAAATATAAGTGTGAATACAATAAAATTATAAAGAAAGTATTTTGAAAAAAAACCAAGGTTATTAATTTTTAAAAGTTCCTCTTTCTGGCTTTCCTGTTTGCAAATTCATTTATAGCGACTGTAAGATTAATGTTTGAGGCTTCTTTCGCTTGAATTGCCAGTAGCGATATTGCTGTTCAGTGTAGACTTTGTCCAATTTGAGATTTTAGGTAATTTTTAAAAGACCTTTCTAAGCTACTTACTGTTATTACAGACAATATTAAAAACAATAGGAAAACTATAAATTTGTACAAAATCATACCATATTCCTTGATTATTAATTCAAAGCTTGGCGTTATTATTATTTATTCGAACAAAGATATGCTAACCCTTTTTGAATTTACGGCAGTTGCATGAGAATAGGAGAATTAGTGTTATCAGTAGATACACAATTATATCTATTTAGGATTTTTATTATTGGTGAATTAACTCAAATCTGTTTTAAAGTTAGGTACTTAAAATAAATTTTTAAGACGACCTAAGTGGGCTGGTACATACAAACCTATATTCGGACAGTCGATGTTGCCATTTAAAACTTTGTACAGAAAAATTATTGCTATTTTCGTTCTACAATTGAAAATAGTATTATCATCATCATTAGGCCTTGAGCACTGGGACTGGTTAGACGCGTACCCTCATTGTTTCCTATTCTGAACTAACCTACATATTTCCCTGAAATTTGACAGTCTGCATCTATCACAATCTGATCTAGATCTACATCTACCTCCTTTTTCCTATCTCTGCTTGTAATACATCCCATACTATTCCCTAAAAATGCCCTAGAACGTATTCTGCCCTTCTATTTCTCCTATTTTTTTTCCACAAATATCCTTGTTCCCCTACTATTTCTGTAACCTATTTGTTGTTAACTTTGTTTTTCTGTCTGCTTTTCCTACTGTCCATATTTCATAGGCATACTGTGCTGTACTCCACACAATGCTTTCGACCATTTTCTTCTTGTTTCTATGTTTGCTGTCTTTGATCATAGGCGCTGTTCTTTCTTCTTAAATGCAGTTTGGTTCCCTTCTATTGTTTTACAATTATATACCCTATTTCTCCGACATTCAGTGGTTGTGAAGGATTATAAGCAGCCTGTGGCTGCCAAGTTTCCCCAGTATTTGAACATTTGCCGATTTAATATTTATCTTTTCGCACAGTCATCACTATTTGCAGATATTTCACAACCAACACCTGTAGTTGTTTATAGTAATCATCAGATTTATCTACGCTTATTTTTTCGTCATTAGGTTTTCTGTCTCAGAACTGGTTGGACACATCCCCCCCCCCATTTATATTCTGAGCTAGCCTACACAGTTCCATGAAATTCCCACACAGCCTATATACAGCTCGCTTCCCCTTCTATTGTTTTATAATTATATGCCCTATTTCATCGAGATACAGTGTATGTGAAGGGGGTTAAGCGGCCTGTGGCTGCCAAGGATTCCCCAACACATAGACATTTGCCGAATTAATAGTTTCCACTAAATCCTTTCACACAATTAACATTATTCGAGAATATTGCAGAACCAATACCTGTAGTAATATAATAATCATCATGTTTAAGTACAGTTATTTTTTTCGTCGTTAGTTTATCCATTTTGGGACTTGTTGGATGCATACCTCCATTGATTTCTATTCTGAGCTAACCTATAGATTCCCCTGAAATTCTTACAGCCTACATCTTTCACTATCTGTGTGCAATAGTCTAACTTAGGTTTACCTCTACTTTTCTGCTTTTAATATATTCCGCACTATTCCATCATGCCGTAGTATGTGGCCTATCATCCTATTTCTCCTATTTTTTACCGTTTTCCACACATTTCTTTCTTCCCTTACCATTTTTAGTACCTCTTCGTCCTTAACTTTGTCTGTCCATGATAACTTCATCATACGCCTGTAGCACCACATTTCAAAGGCCTTTTTCTTGTCCGCTTCTCCTACTGTCCAGGCTTTACAGCCATACAGTGCCGTGCTCTATACATATGTTTCTATGTTTGTTGTCTTTGAACACAGTAGTTCCTTTTTCTTGTTAAATGTAGCCCGACCTTGCACTAATCTTTGTTTTATACCTTTTGTGCCTTTCCTATCTTGCGTTATTTGGCTTCCTGGATAGCAGAAATCCTTAACCTCTTGTAAGTTCGTGTTACATATTTGTATTCTTGTTTTTGATTTATTTTTCCCTCCTTTGCATACTAGTACTTTAGTTTTATTTTTGTTAATTTTCATACTGTATCTCTCTGTTAGAGCTCTTTCCATTTCATTAAGAGCAGCTTCAAACTCTTCCTTGCTAGATGCCAATACCGCTATATCATCTACAAATCTAAGCATATAAATTTTTTGTCCCTGCATAGTAATTCCAAATCCCTTCCTGCATTTGACAGTATTCTTTGCCTCCTCAATGTACAAGTAAAAAATTAATTGGAATAGGGCTCATCCCTGTCTCACCCCTTTCCTAGTTTTTACTTCTCTACGTTCTTGCTGTAATTCTATTACCGCTGTATGCTCTCTATATAAGCTATGTACTATTCGTCTATCCCTATAACTCATTCCAATCTTTTTGAGTATTTCGAACATTTTTTTTATTTTTCATTGTCGAATGCTTTTTCCAGATATACAAACCCTATAAACACACGCACCCCTTTTTCTATTGTTTTATTCATTATCACTCTCAGAGCTAAAATAGCCTCCCGTGTTCCCTTGTCTTGCTTAAACCCAAATTGATCTTCTCCTAGTATTTCTTCAGCTCGTTTTTCCATATGTCTTTGTACAATTCTAGTTAATATTTTTGACACGTGTGCTATCAAACTTATTGTTCGAAAATTTTCACATCAACCCGCGCCTTTCTTTTTGGTTAGTTACTATGATGTTACGTTTGAAATGTTTGGATATTTCACCTGTCTCATACATATAGCTTACAAGTTGGAAGAGACGTTCTGTTACTGCTTGTCCAGCGGCATTTAGAGTTTATGACAGTCAATTTTGTCGAGTTTTGCTGTCATGAATTTTATTGTATTTGTACCTTTAGTAATTAAGATTTAGTACATGTAATATAGGTGATGGTTTTGTTTTCAGTCTTATAGAAGTTAATATACTTGGGTATTCGTCATTAAGGGAAAATTACCCTTATATAAATTTACGATTAATAATTTATTAGTAGTATTAACAAAATTATTACTGTCCTTGTAATAAATATTAGAATACATTCGCTTCATAATTTTCAAGTAGAAAAAATCAATTGCAAGATTTTCGTTTCATTTATTCAAAGTGATTTTCTAGTCATCTTGCCGTTGTGGAAAAGTAGTACCGTCAATTTAAAGTTGATAACCGTTAGCTCTTGTTGAATTTTGATCCTCAAGAAGAAAAGACTTGATGTGTTACTGGCTCTTCTAAAATTTATAAGTTTATTCAATTTATGAATAGCCATCCGATTGTAATTTGTTGGGATTTATTTTAGTCGAAGCTTTATAAACCAATTTACGTAGTTATTTTGGTAAACGGCATTTTTGCTGGAATTTATAGTAACCATTTGTCTTTGAATGTGGGCAGCGTGTAAGTATGCTTTTGATTTGATTAATAACCAATATTAATTGTTACGTTTCTTAGGTACCCTTTTTTTATTATAGCTTATCTTATTTTACGCGCAATCATTATCTTGTACACCGGATCCTTTATGTGGAAATTTTATTAGGAATTGATATATTGTGAAGGCTGAATTTTTGCGTTCGATTTTGTGGACATTCTTGTGGGTCCTAAAGAAAAAGGAAGTTGTATGGGGATTCCTGAAGATTTCCTTTTATCCGTTTTCCAATATCCTGTGGAGAAACAACTTAGCAGTGCTATCAATGACCGGTATTATATTTTAGAGATAAAGAACATATTTACTTTTCCAAGGACGAGTATTATATCTGCTATCATAATGTGCATATGAATGTTGTTTTATACTTAAACATGTAGTATTTAAAACAAGTATTTATTCATATTTCCAATTCTAGCATTTGTGATCCAACTACATGCAATTGGCCATCAATTATTTGTTAACCTATTTTACATTCAAACTCAACTAGAACTGAACTTGTCAGCTTTACGTTTTTTTCCAATAGATGCTTTGGTTTTACCTCAGCTTTATTTTTTTAAATGGTAGTTTAGTGCAGCCAAAGGCCGATGAACCCGTCCTGACCAAGAGGACTCTGTGCTCTCAACTTTAGATCAGATATCGTAACATAGTACATAACTAGGAGTGGCCGAGGTAAGTGCTCTTGAGTTGTTTCACATATTATTTCCTGAAGTTGCACATAGAGGTATTAAGTTTGGTAAACATTATATATTTCAACGGCAAACAATTTCTTGATAAAATCAAAGTGAAAATTTACCGTTGCAAGTTTCTGCTTGCACCTTACCTGTACCCGGCGCCTTACCATTTTCCAGGCCCTTTAATGCTAATTCAAACTCATCTCTAAGTATAGGATATCCCAAGTCATCATTTCCAATGTCAGATTCCTGTTCTAATGCAGTTAGTTCCTCTTCTGCATATAAATTCCCTATATATTCTTGCCATCTACCCACTTTCTCTACATTTTCTATAATGACGTTTCCTCCCGTGTCCCTTATTTTTTTGCTATACGCTTTTTTACCCCTAAAATTGATTCTAATTAGTTTGTATGCTTCATCTGTCTTTCCTACTTCCATCTTAGTTTGTACCTCTGTGCACTTTTCATTAATCCATTGTTCTTTAGCTTTCCTGCATTTGCAAATGATTTCCCATTTCATGGCTTTGTATCTCTGTTTTTCTGTTTCGTCTGATTTATTTTTGTATTTTCGTCTTTCTTCTATTAAATTCAGGATATCCTTTGTTATCCATGGTTTCTTATTTACTTTTTGTGTATACCCCAGAATATCTCTGGCCGCCATGTCTAAGCTGGATTGGATTTAATGTTATTTCATTCTGTTTCTCCTTTCTTAGTATCAGAAATTTTCCCGTTATTTTTCAGCAATTCGTTTGACTTTTTTTCCAATCTTTCTTGAATATCTTTATCTTTTAGTTTCTCAAAGTCAAAGTGCTTTTTTCTGTTTACTTTTTCAAATTTATATAGTTAAGTGCGGCCTTCATAATTATGGTGTTGTGGTCAGGGTATACATCTGCTTTTGGGTAGCTTCTACAGTCTTTTACGTAATTCCTAAACGGTTGTCTAACAAGAACGTAATCTATTTGATATCTTCCTATATCTCCTGGCATCTTCCACGTATATCGCCTTCTAGCATGATGTTGAAATAATGTGTTTGTCATGATTAAATTGTTCTGGTCACAAAATTCTACCAGCCTATTTCCCGTTTCGTTTCTCGTGCGTAAACCAAATAAACCTACTACCGCTCTTTCCCGACCCTCACCTACCATTGCATTAAAATCCCCCGTAATTATTAAATTTTCATATCCTTTTACGTATCTTAGTATGTTTTCGATATCTTTGTAGATCGCTTCTACCTCTTCGTCACTGTAGCTAGAAGTGGGTATTATTACTATGTCTAGTGCTAACCTATTCATTTCTATTTTTAGGTTCTCTAGCTTACCTATTTGTTTCATACTTCTAACATATCACGCTCCGCCTCGTAAAATGTTCCCGACTCTTATTCTGAACTTTCCGATCGCACCTCCGAAGTAGTCCTCTCCCGCAGATCCGAATGTGGGACTATTTTAACTCCGGCATCTTTTACGCCAGAGAATGCCATCATGGTTATTACAATTTAAGTACGTTGTGTGCTTGGGAAGGCGTCGCCGCCGATCAATATAGTAAGCGTAAGACTACGGATTCCACAAGGTCTTGGGTTCAAATCCCGACACGGCTGACTGCTTGAAAAATGGCAGGTGAGCATTATTCACAAAAATTACGCCCTCGTTCGGACGAAAGGTTAAATGGAGGTCCCGTGTGTGAGTGTTGTCACGCATGTTAAAGATCTCTACCTTGCCTGGAACGGCAAGGGTTCGGCAAAATTCTAAATTTCCTGGCAACAAAAAACTCACCTACTGGCCAATGTAGTATTTTCGGGTGAAGCATTGGAAATGTAAATGAAATGTGCACTTGGGAGGTAATATGGTGGTTTCCCGTTTTCTTCCACATCGCGGTAGTGTGTCTTAGACTGCCATACTGACCCCTATGGTCTCTGCCAATCTAAGTACCGAAAGATCCGCTGCTCTCTTTTGGGGAGCTGTCTTAGTCTGGTTCCTCACTAACGACCTTACTACTTTGGTTCCACCTGTAGTTTGGCTTTTTAGCTCATTAGAACACGCAAGCCATTTTACTTGTTCTAGTAATTTAGAACTTCGGCAAGGTGCAGGTTCATTATAAATGGGAAAATAGTGTCAATATGCAGCAATTTTCTAGCATTCCCATAAGAATTCTATCCTATGAAAGCCTTAAATGCCTTGTAATAGAGATATTTAATGAATTTGTTTTGCATTTTTTCAATCAACTGTGTGTTGCTTCCAGGATCCCATACTGTAATGGCAAATTCTAGTCTCGTGAGGATTAGTGTATTATAAAGGGTCTTAATGCACTTTACATTACTGAAGGACTATGAATTTCTGATGATAAACCCTAATATCTTACTTACGGCCGTTACAGTAGATTTAACGCGCTTTTCAAAGTTTAACTTTGTTGTGAAGTGAACTCCTAAGTGTTTTTTGTTGCTTATCTTCTTAAGTTTAGTCTGTAAAATTGAATAATTAAATTCTATTGTAGACTTAATGACGGTGTAACTCATTTTTTCGCATTTACTAATATTAAAATACAACTCATTTTCATTATACCATTTAGATCAGCTTGCAGTAAGTTACAATCCGACGTATTCTGAATGTCTTTGTAGATCTTTAGGTCACCTGCAAACGATAAATATTGACTGGCTGAAATGGAATTCGTAAGATCATTGACGAATATTAGAAACAGAGCGGACCTAGGATGCAACCCTGTGGCACACCTGACGCAGGAACAAAGCATTTAGAAACAGTATCCTTATAAGTAACATAAAATAAGATAAAATCTAAAATCTAAAGTTTACCAAACGGCTCCAGTGTCTCTGCATGAACTTCGTCAACTTATTACCGATGCTTGTACGAAAGTAACCCCAGAAATGCTCCATAATGTTAGAGAAGGATTCTCAAACAGGATGTTTATTTACCAAGACGTACTAGGCGAACATTTCTAGCGTCTTTTAAAACAAGTTGTTCCAAGTGCTGTATTTTTAAATTTTGTTATTAAATTTTTTATTTTTGTCGAATTTATTGATTGTCAGATGAAAACAACTGAATCAAATGTGATCAAATTAAGAGCTGAATTAAGAAGAAAAATATACCTTTAAATTGATGTATAATTCAACCCTCTTTTCCATAAGAAAAAAGTTCAAAAATGGTTTCCAAGTGTCAATTTGAAAGTTTCAACTGTCATATTCCTGTAGACAAAGAGTAATTGAATTCTTATATAACAGTCCAAATTTCACGGGAAAAGGTCTAAACATTCCAAAATTAAAGTGGCAGCTTGGAATTTCCGAATTTCGTTGTATATTGTTGCCCCGTCACCGATAAACATAGGTGGTGAACTGGTGACTGGATAGTTTTTGTGAGTAAAGCTCTATCATTAAACTCGCATGCTGTCTTTGTGCTATGCTATATTTTTAAATAAATTGCATTTGCCAACGTTAACTTCATTAATTAATCTTGCAGTGTACTTTCTACATGAGATTTTATACAGAACGTACCTCCATCATCATAGAGCCACCAAACATCTATAGTGCCATTTTGCTTTTGCTTTTTCTGGAATAGTAAAATGTCACTTACATTCTCTTTTAACATTTGGAATTTACTCTCATGTGTTTTTGACCGCTTTTGTGGTGATTGTTCAGGATATAGTGTATTGCTAGAGAGCTCCATCTTGTTTGCAGCAGGAGTAGTTAACATTGACACGTTACTAGTGCTGCTGGCTAAAATTAGAAGTGTAGAAGCAATGCTAGTTCCTCATACCCGTATCTTACCATGAGATATTTGGCTGAATGATAAATTGTGTGGTAATGAATCTGTGCTGGTGTATTTACTACTTAGAAGTACCTGAACCTCATCATCTAACATTGCTGTCTTATTATCGCAGTATAACCCTTGCTGCAATCGTAATATTCCAACACCCATATGCAAATCCAACGCTGTGCTAGAATTAAAACTGTATTTAAAAAGAAATAAAGATGTTATACTTACTGTACTACCTCGAAGTATCCGTCCAAGTCTGGTTTTAAACACGTTTGCCAGTTGGACTTATAACCCATCAGCAGAATATTTGGCTTCAATTTTCCAATACCACCTGCGCATAGTAATGATTTTGCACCTTCCTCAAATGTAACGCCATCAACTTGATTGTAAAAAGCCTTTATTTTGTAAGTATTTAACCAATAACGGGCTTTATTGTTTAGATAAATTCTACTTTTTTGATTCATTTGCATCTAAAATATTTTAATATAAATTTTGGCGACCGTAGCTTAATCTTTATCTGATACTGTTAACGTTTGTAAACATGTTTTTCTAATTAGGTCAATAATGCAGATTAACGGAAAACTGTATACTATAACAAATGTTTAGGCAACCGGCCGTGCATTAGGATAATTACTATAATATAATCGGGACCAACATACTTGCATATGACTCATCCTTAAAATTTTAGTGATTAAATATATTAAGAACATATATCTTAACTTTGTAACGCAAGCACGTTACTTACGGAAACATTAGACAATAGAAAATACTTACTAAATTTGGTTACTTAGATGTGATTTTAGCCAGAAAGTACCCTGAAAATTTCATAAGCTTTGATACTTTACATTTAATAACGTAGTTTCAATGCAATATTAAATTAAAAAAAAAGGATTAAAATAGAAAAGTACCCAGTACATTGAGTACAAATGATAGCAAATATTGATACTTTAATACTTTAATTCAATATACTACAGATACAAATCGGGAAATAATCGTTCACAACAAAGTTATTTTTACACATTCACAAGGGTTTAATAGAGATTAACCGTGAAATAATACACCCCAAAAACCACATTCTCATAAAAGCAGTAATGAAAATGTGTTAGGAACGCAACGAATAACGCGGACAGAATGACAATGACCTCGAAAATAGAAGACTTTGGACTCACAACCCGTGAGAAAGAGAACTGTGTAAAAACGTCTGGGACATAAAACTTACAAAAACCTATGAAAAGTAAAAAATGGACAACCGATTATAAATACCAGACATCCGACAAATATTTGTGAGTTCTGTTGACACGCAACCATCGCGGTGCGAAACGATGTTGGAAACCAGGTACGATAGTTGACATGACAGTTTTTGAACGCAGAAGAAAAAACGCAGATGTGATATACCAGTCCAGTGAAAGTTGTCAGTGATAGAGAGGTTTTGTCAGTAACGATTCCTGCACTTGGTGTTGATGGAGTTTCGAGAGGAAATGCTTTTGTGGTGTCGTATGCATAACATGTGTCTTCGTGTGCTTTTCTTACAACAAATTCAACAATAATAAAGGCGGTTTCTTTAGATTGAAATTATTGTGACAGAGCAGGGAGCGTTCAAAAACATGCCGCAGTTGTTCGAGCATTTTGCAATTATTTCACCAATGGTATTAATGTTGTTGAGTGTTTATATTTACATTGCTTATTCTAAAATTTTATTAGCATTGGTAGAAATAATCAAAGTTAAATTGTCTCTTTATATTTGTATTCTTTGCAAGACATAATTATTACACGAACCTTTTCTTTTTTCCTTTTAACCCTACTTGGTCCTGTCAGGCCATGCTTGGTCCTACCTAGTTCTGACTGGCCCTGTGTGTACATCGTTACTCTTCATTACCCTTGAATAATCTTACTTTGCATTTAATGCTCTTTAAGAGTCTTGCTTTGTCTTTAATGCCCATGCAGTGTCTTACTTTCCCTTTAATGTTTCTGTATGTCCCTATCTGAGCTGGGCAGGTTCTTTACCTGAGTGGTTTAAAAAGGACCCTGGGTGATATAAAAGGGACCCTGAGTGGTTTAAAAAGAACCTCGGGTGGTTTAAAAATGACCCTGGGTGGTTTAAAAAGAACGCTGAGCGATTTAAGAAGGACCCTGGGCGGTTTAAGAAAAACCCTTGTTGGTTTAAAAGAACCTTGAGCGGTTTAAAAGTACTCTGAGCGGTTTAAAAGGACCCTGAGCGGTTTAAAAGGACCCTGAGCAGTTTAAAAAGACCCTGAACGGTTTAAAAGAACCCTGAGCGATTTAAAAAGACTCTGAGCGGTTTAAAAGGACATGAGTGGTTTAAAAGGACCCTGAGCGGTTTAAAAAACCCTGGGAGGTTCATCGGGACCCTGGGCAGTTTACAGGATCCTGGGCGGTTTATCTGGACACTGGGCGGTTTATCGGGACCCTGCGCGGTTTATCGGGACCCTGCGCGGTTTATCAGGACTCAGAACGGTTTATCAGGGCCCTGGGCGGTTTATCAGGCCCCTGAGCGGTTTATCAGGGCCATGAGCGGTTTATTCGGGTCCTGATCGGTTTATCAGGGCCCTGAGCGGTTTATTAGGACCCTGAGCAATTTATCAGGGCTCTGAGCGGTTTATCATGGTCCTGAGCGGTTTATCAGGACCCATGAGCTGTTTATCAGGGTCCTGAGCAATTTATCAGGGCTCTGAGCGGTTTATCATGGTCCTGAGCGGTTTATCAGGACCCATGAGCTGTTTATCAGGGTCCTGAGCGGTTTATCAGGGCCGTGAGCGGTTTATCATAGCCTTGAACGGTTTATCAGGCCCTGAACGGTTTATCAGGGCCCTGAGCGGTTTATTGTTTATTTTCAACTAGTAGCAGGAGGTGAAAAAATGTCAGCGAGGCTCCATCAATCTTCAGCAGCAGTGAGAACCGTCAAATAGTTACTTTGAACACCCACCTTCCGAGTAAGCTTTGTTTGTGTTGTTTTCTACAGGTGGGTTGGCGCTCAAAAGCTTAACATTGGCAAGAGTGTTCAAAAACATTTCAAGGTAAACGTACAGATATTTGTAGAAGTTTTATAACTTGTACCTTATATTTAATTTCATATAACCCACTCTGTACTACAGATCTTGCCATTGCATCAATTAATTATTACACCACTCTGCCCCGTAACTAACGTAACGTCAGTTCGACACGTAATAATTTGCTGCAACAGTTTCAGCTATAGATGTCATTGTCAATTAACTTAAATTTTAAGGTTAGGAAAGTTAACAAGAGTAACAATTATTGATAGGTGTAACAAATTTGATTAATTTTAAACAAATAGTTTGCAAATTGTGAGTAAACAATGACGCAATCGTGTACAGCTTTGGTTGCATAATCAGCAAAGGGAAGGAACAATACTACAATTACAGTTCTTTCATATGTTAATTATGATTTCACTTATAAGGTTTTCTTATAGCTTTGTTTAAAAGACCCACAAACAGATTGGCCTTTAAAGCCATCAGTAATCCATAAGATTGAAGTTATGGTTACGTTGTTGCGTCTATTGGCTTCACCAACTTTTTTTTTAATATTTAGAGTTAGGGGATTTTTAAATCCAGCATGGGAAAGCTTTTTTCCATCCTTAAATTAAATATCAACCAAACTTACGAAGTAAGTTAGGTTAATAAGATCGCTACGTCGTCGTCGTCGCCGCCGCCGTCCGTTGCACGTTTTTTTCGTTTTACAAACATTTGATATATGGATCTTGTTCAGTTTTTTACGCTGATTAAGAATATGCTATCCATTTTTCGATATCTCATTTAGTTTTCGAGTTATTCGACTTTAAAGTCGAAATTTTGACTATGATAAACTTCACTCCAGCAAAAAATAAATAAAGTTTTAGGTTAATATCGACCTCTTGAGCATATTTTCTCATAGCTCTCATAGCTCCATACCTTCTGAACATATTTTCTCAAAGCACCAATGCTCTAAGTTGAAAGGTTTTCGAGTTATTCGACATCTTGTTTTTAATGTATATGTAATATTTATATTTTTGATAACAACATATCTGTAAGTTTGGTTAGAAGTTCTGCACATGAGAACTTAGATTTTTTGAATATGAAATTCCACGATGCTAGTTTTCCACGAATTGACATACCGCATTCGCTCTCGTTTACAAGTTAAAGAAATGCGATGTGGTTAAGACGGTCTGCCTTGAGAAGCATGGAATGGCGGGAATACTACAGCTTGTGGAACAAGACATCTTAAAAGAAGGGGCCCTACTATCGGCGATCGAAGAGGTCGGACGTGTATATGCGCGTTAGTTCGGTGAAGTGATCCCTTCCTACATCCGTACCTTCCTTATTACCTAAAACAAACTATTTTGTTTCGCTAACCCATAGATATTTTCGGTTCGCCCATAAAGTTTGTACATACAAACGAAACCACCTGGTGACGATTCGGACTCAAAAATTAGCTGAGACGGTCTTCGGTTTCAGTAAAAACCAGGTATGCTTTAAGCTTATTGTAATTTTTTGAGTTTACCCGTGACGGCAACACTTATAGTAGAATTTGGGAGCGTAATACTTTATGCCCAGGGTAATACAATGATTGGCAACGCGGAGAAAACTTTTTTATACAAATAATTTGAAAAATTGCAACAATTTGCAATGCAAATATTGGATTAGAAATTTTCAAAGAATGAAGAATCGGTAGTGATCATTTTATTCATAATGATTATTATTATACCGGAATGAACGAGCCATATTTGAAGGAAGCTGCACTACCATCTATTTTTAAAGGATTTCCGAAATAACTTCAAGAACAAAAATCAAATCTGTAAGAACATCAAGGTTCGGGTGAACCATCTTCAATCTATGCCATTGAAGAGAACACAAAAGATTACGTTACTGAAAGAATTACTAAATTGTTTTAAAATTTGAGAATTGTTAAGTCTATAAACTGTAGTAATTGCAGAGACAACTGTTGTCAGAATTTGATCAAGCTGGAAGCTGAAGCTGGAACGCCCAGACATGTGAATGACTTTGGGGTGCAGGTTAGTGGTACGACCTGAAAACCATTACAAACGTTGCCTAATAATATCAATTTAGGCGAGTAGGAGAATATAAGAAGCGTGGCACGGATAAAAGGATTATATAGGAATACCGAAATCATAACCGGAAGCGAATTAGAAATTAAAGCTGGTGCTATAAAAAGGTAATGGTCGAGTTGACTCCAATATGAGGGACTGCTACAAAAATTATATAAAGACATGTTTCCGGAACTAATGGAGGCAATGGAGACACTGGAAAAAGTAATCAGGGTAAAATCCAAAGGTCCAGGTGGCACTACAAATAGTAAAATGATTAAAGTCATGCTTGAGGATACCAAAGGTAAAATTTGCTGGATCTAATAATGCGCATCAAAGCGGGAACGAATGAGGGCCAAGAGTGGCCATTCATCAAATAAATGACATGAGTTTGGAGGTCTTAGGGAAATGACGGAATAGGTTTACACTGGCACCAATGTTAAGGTGGTCATCTATGTACGTCCTGGACATCAATCATGGCTAGATATGAAGACAACTGGAGGACAAACACATAAAACGTATGCCCTAGTTGTGGAGAAGCAAGGGAACGTCAATAAATTCCTTTTAAACAAGGTCAAGGATAACCTAGAAAAATAGTACGGCGATGATTGCAATCACCGAAATCAAAAGCACTCGAAGTGGAAAGGTCCTTAGTATGACAAATGAGGAAGCCACCAATAAATCAAACAATTCTTAACCCGAACGTATCAGAGTATAAAAACTCATGCAGTTATCCTGATATACGGTCCTGAGGCGACAGAAAAACAGGAAACCGTTGACGCCTTTAAAGAAAAACTAGGAAATTTTTCAAATAATAAATTTACGAGGTCTACAATGACCATAACCCTTACACTTAAAAAAGTGGATGCGGAAAGCGAGGTCACAGCACTACAGACTGCAAAGTGCCGGACCGTTCTACGCTTTGCCCTAGATGTGGTGATCAGGGCGGACATACAGCAAAAGTATGCGTTAAAGTGGATTTTGTGTTGTATTGCGTAGAGCAGGTGCTCACTTGTGGAGGAGGCAAATGCCAGGTCGTTAGAAAGGCTTTGTGGTTGGCCAAACAATCAGGGACATCTACTTAAGCTCAAATAAAAAAATGCCCAGAATACTTCAATTGGATATGATGGACGTATAATAGCCCATGATGTGGCCTCTTCGGATAAAATTAATAAAACATAAATTTTTCCAGCTTAAACAAAATCGCTGTAGTTTGGCACATGACATCCTGCAATAGAGCGTTTACGGCGATAACATCGACGTTGTAATACTTCAAGAGCCTAACAAAAAGCTGACCCAAAAAGACTACACTGACACTGAAAGGGATTGCTTCATACACATTAGAAAGTATACGGCGGTTTTAGTTATAATATCCGAAGTATGTATTGAGTTGTCAGATATTGTTCTCTATTTGTATTACTCTTCACCGAATGGGTTAAATAAACACTCGGATCCTGTTTCACGACATAACGATATACAAATAAGTCTAATTGGGATCACTAAGGACTTAATTATTGGAGAGAACCTGAACACAAAACAACTATGTTTAGTTCGTCGCAGTAAATAACAGAGGAAGAACTCTGGAAGATTGGATAGATGCTAACGGCCTAGTCGTGATTAATGAAGGAAACATCCCAACGTTTACCAATACAAAAGGGGTTCCTTTGAAAACATTTGCACCCGAACACAAGGATGAACCTGAGATTAAAATAATGAAAGCGTGAGTGATCATAACAGAATTCGATTTGAAATCAGAGAAGAAGACGATTCAGTGAAGAACAAGGTAATCGGTAGAAAATAGTATATTACAAAAGAAGTCTCGAAAAACTTACAAAAAAAGTACGTCAGTTTTTGTAGAATACTTACAACCAGAAAATATTACACTTGAAGAACATGTAAAAATTATAACAAACTTGATTGACAAAACTTTTATAGAGAAAGGAAACCAAAATAGAACCACGCATCAATATACTGGTAGACATCCCAGATTGCAGAGCTACCTAGAAAATGTCTGAAAAGCATAAGAGTAGTGGATAGACTAAATAAGCGGTGCGTGGATTGCGCAGGAAGTCGAACAGGTCAAAATTAATGAACTCAAGCTAAAATGCCATAGTACGGTAAAAGGAACGGAAGTGGAATAAGATGTGTGGGAATTTGGATATAAAATAGTCACAGAGAAACCGACACTGAGACGCATTTGACATTGTCGAAAGAAGAACAACGAAACAAATATCTGAATTGTTTCCAGCACATCAAACAATGGAATCCCCAAATACAAGTGCTCCAATCTATATATTCCAATACTTCCGTAAAAAAGATAGAACAAGCTACAACGAATGTTAAAAGCAATAAAGCACCGGGACCATATGGGCTACTTCTGAAGATTATAAAATACGTTGTACAAACATAATCACAGAAGTGATTAACAGTTGCATAGTAAAAGGCAAGTTCCCCAAAATCTGCACAAAGACAACACTCATATTTGTGAAAAAACCAAAAAGAAACCCTTTATCCGAGCCTGCACGCAGGGAAATTCCTCAAATCACTTATTAAAACATGACTAGCAAAAGAGTTAAAACACGAGTTGTACACCAACACCAGTAAGGCACTAAGCAAAGTCCTTGAAATACCAGATCAGATAAATGAAATATCGTGTAACAGTAGACAATTTTGCGTCTTGATAACGGTAGATAAAGTACTTTTAATTTGCACCGTGGAACGGCATTATTAGAACATTAAAAAACGCAAAAACGAGTGCATACATAATACGAGTGGTTCAATCGTAGCTAAGTAACAGAATAATAATTACAGAACAGGGAGACTCTTGCATATTACATCTCGCGACCCACAAAACTCGGTACTTGGCCCAGTATCTTGGAACTTGCTTTATGTTGCATCTGCACGTAAGAGCTGGTATAGAGCTACCTTAATTGCGCACGCTGACGATTTGGCTGTGTAATAGAAGTCAAAGAAAGGCTATGTTAGAGAAATGAGCAAAATATGTCATTTTAAAGATAGGAAAAAGTGGATGGCACGAAAATAAGTATGTCTCCTAAAACACAGAATTGGTACTAGTAGCGGACAGGCAAAAAATAAGAAATAGAGTTAACTGTCGAGGGGTCATCGTACAGAGCTTGAAAGCAGTTCAGTGTATGTGGGTATTCATTGATAAAGATGCCAGGATGACCACGTGCATACGCAAAGCTTATGAAAAGACTAATAGGACTATGATGGCGCTTGCTAAATTTATGCGAAGCATGGGAGGGCTAAAAATGAGAAAAACGTAAAATCCTAACTTTAGTATTTCCTCGATAATCCTATATGAGGTTCCTGTTTGGCTGAAGGCACTAGACTACACTCGCTATAAAAATATGATGAAGAACTAATAGGGGAATGTCCATAAGAGTAACATGTGCATATGGAACAGTACCTACAACAGCTGTTCTTGCAAAGACCTATTTACTCTAACCAGCAGAGAAATCTTAATGAACTGCTGATAATTAATAATATCTCTTCTTAACACGATGATTAAACTATAGTTACTATTAAGTTCAACTATATAAATTTTTCTACACAAACACTTATTTACGTATACAGTAAATGTATTTTTTTTACCACTGTTACCCGTAGGACGTGCAAACCAGTTGGAAAAGAATAAAATCAATAACGAAATGCTTGTCCGAATTATGGTGAGAAAGAAAAAAAGCAAAAGAAGACGAATGCCACACTAACACAGTCGGAGGAAGGGCTGAAAACATTAAAACTTCTATTAAAGAAACAATACCCTTCAATTACCTACCGGTTACGTAAAAAAAGAAAGCACATGTAACTTATTTTTTGGAGTTTGACGCCAGTGAGACTTATTTTTGTTGTTTGTTGGATGGGCGGTAGGGAAACTTAATTTTTATAAATGGGCGCCAGTGAACAAAAATCTTCCGACATAGCTAGGGGTCTATTCCTGGGTAGAGCAATAAGAAGTGGGGGGGAAGTCGAATTTTGTTTGCAAACAAAAGCTAAACTAAGTTAAATAGGCGCCACCAAGTCCTGAGATAATCACGATAAGAGCAAAGTACAATTCTAAGGGCGGATGTGGAAACCCAAAGATAAAACGATCGCCTTCGTTAACAAAAACCTGTCTTATAAAAATAAGACGCAGCTCCTGTAAGAAATTACAAAGATTAAATAAAAAAAATGTAGAACACTATTTGTGTCCTATAAAAGTATCAAAAATAAAAAATGTATATCCAATATGATATTGGCATAAAATTATTACTCAAAAATTCTACCTTTATGTTATCAGATTTGATCGCATTTGATAAAATAAAAGTCTCAAAGTTTAACTAATTGTTTACTGAAGGAAAAACTTTCTTTTAAAATTTCATAAGTTTTTAACAGGTAAAAAAAAATTCTCAACAATAATGTTTATAACAAAATCAAAATTTTGTCTTTTTAAAGCAAAAGACTGCTCTCTAAACATAAGCTTGTTTTAAATATTTGATCAAAATAATTTGTAAACACAATGCATTGAACTACCATTTCTATCCTGGGCAGATCTTATCAGGAGATTACAGTTTCATAATTATCACGCAGTGTGTATTTAAATTTTCCAATGAAGAGAAATAAACTTCCATGTACATAACAAATTAAAAGTAAACAAAAGTTCACTGCTATTACTTATCAAGTACTTTTTGTATTAAGTATATAAATTTTCATAACCTCAAAGATTTTGTATGAACACAAATGCAAACACTTTGCAATTGTCACTAAACGAATTCAATTTTTGTACTTAGTTTTTTATAATTTATCTGTGAATAAAATCTAACTTCAAGATTGAAGAATGTTTAATTTGAATTTTAGGAAAGCTGCACGAAACATCTGCTTTCTCGGCAATTATCTATAAAATTTATCTGAAGTTCGAATGGAACAAAGCTTACAAATATATAAACCTGACCTGACAAAATTTCTTTCTACGGTTTGTAAAACCAGTTCAACAATAATCGAAAGTGAAACAGATCATATGTTCATAAACATGATAGCAAATTTCATGTTTTTTTTTTTTATATACCGTCTGTTTATCAGAAACTAACGACTTCTAAACACATGCAAAAATTTCTTAAACTTAATAACGAACCAAACTGCATCTGATTTTCCTAGACAAATCCCAATAGAAATTTCATCCGCTCCATGCAACACCATAAACTATGTCCTGGGGTAACAGCAATTACGACCACATGTCTGTAATCTCCAAACCTTGTACCGAACCATATAACTTACAAAACAAAATCTTCACTTGTACTTCTCTATTGTTTTTCGTAGGCGCGCTAAATAAATGAAACAAAATTAAATTAGTTCGTAAAATGTATAAATTACAAACCGTTAGTAGAAGCTATTGAAATTTATTTAGGTCTACCATGACCTGAACCGCTCACACAAATAATTCAATCGAAGGTCGCAAGCCTCTAGTCTGGAATACATCTTGGTGAATAGATAGCTAGGGTGCGACTAACGAACCAAACTCGAACGAATGATAGCGATGATATTAAAGACTCGCGGTTAAAGGTGGGAAATACGAAAGCGACAGGATTGCTAGAGATGCTCACCAAAATAACTTTATGTGACACTGATATTTTACTACAAGAAGATTATTAAAACGAAGCGTTCCATTAGGTACTATATGGAACATTAATAAAGAATAAGGCACGCTTAGCGCATTATCCTTGTAATTCAATGCGAATAAATACTGATCAAATTAAACATGTTACACACATTTATCACCAAAAGGCTTTTGTAATTGACTAATTGAGTTCATATTATTATCACAGAAAAATCCATACAAACCAACAGTTGAAAACATAATGCCAATAATACAGAGAGTGTTTTCCGATTTGTTACGTTTATTTTCGGGATAAATTAATTACCCCTTTCTCCCTTTAATTTGTTTTTCTGTTAAATCAAATCCGTTGCTATTCGTAAATTCTTCATCAACATCCTGTATACTTTACCTGTTCATCATAAGCCTGCTTTACAATAATTGTTTAACTCAAATCTATTTGCTTGGAAATGACAAGTTTATGATAAAATTTAAATAAGTCAATACCTTGTTTTAGATATTCTTTAATTTGCTAAACATTCCGATAACGTATAATTGCTTTCTCTATGGTTTATTCTCACTTACTTAACCCGGGTTAATTCCCATTGTAACGTTTCTTTATCTTTTTATGCTAATTAGAGTTCTTTTGTTAATGTGTTATTTCCTTTGTTTGTTTTTTTATTTAGATATAATTGCAGGCGGGGATTTCTCCCACAGGTTGTACAGAGAGGTTAATAATTTATTTTTATTTCAGGCCTTATTTAATTCTTGGAGGTATTATACCCTGCCCACTCACCGACTGAGCCCGGTCAATTAGATAATAAACCATAAAGTATAACATATCAAATGCGGACTCGCAAATTAAGTAAAAGGACTAAAACAAAATTGGTTGCCTAACTGCGTTTACTACAAACTTGAAATTTTGAAAGTGTAGTGAACCCGTATATTTAAATGGTCTTTAAATCAAAGGGGTAAAAAAATTACAAGTACGAAACGCAACAACGTTTTATCTAATTTGTATAATAATCACAACTTCACACTTCGATTGAAGTTGATCACTCTGGTGAGCTGTGCGGTTTTATATAATAATTTGTAAATCTTCTATATGCTTCAAGAAATTACCAGTAAACATTTAGATTATTTGCTCTAGTATGCTTTATATTAGTTCTTTCAAATTCACCCTTATAACTGTCAATCTATTGTTGGTTTAATGGCATTGCCCCTTTTGATTTTACACACTTCGGTGCTTTTGTTAGAATATAATAGTATAACAATAGCAATATACCTACTAAATTTATATCTCCACAAAGGAGCAACGATAATTTCTTGGTAAGTAGATTGGCAAAATCCATTAACGCAGGTCGAGCACTAGGCATTCCACAAAGAACCAAAAGTTGAGGTCTATAATTTTTAACATGGTCTTCAACTAAATTCAATTGCTGTACTGCGTGCAATGCATTTTTATAAATTTGTGCTTGTGTAGTTGAACCCCAATTCACAGCTAAAAACAAAAGATAAAGTAGCTATACTAGTTTTAAAGTTTGAAGTATAATACCGGGCTGTTTATACCAAACAATAAGATAAAAAGCCAAAACTACAGCAAATGTTATTAAAGCAGTCCACCATGATATTAGAAACATGACAACTACGCACAATACTGCACCAAAAAGACTCAACCACATGTTGTAAAACTAAAACATAAACTTCAAAAAATATGTTTATAATATGCAATTATACATTTTTTTTAGTATTTGTAGATCAAATATAGCTTTAAGTAAGGTAAGTCCATGACACATAAGAAGGTAGTGAAAAAAAGCAAGGACTGAATTTTTAAAGAATTTCATTGACAAATAATGCGTCATTGTTCTATTTATTAAAACAATGTGAAATATACACCCTTAAGAACTGCAATATTGTCATCATGTGAGCATACATAATCGATGTAAGGTTAACCTAAATTGTTGGGCAATTGCACAAGGCAAGTTGACCATTTAGGCTTTGCATAGAAAAGTCTAAGTTGTTTTATAACATATATATATATATATATATATATATATATATATATATAAATATATATATTACTGTGATTTTTTGAGTGTTAAAAGGGCATTAATAATTCATTTGGTAACTTACTTTGTGATTCAGCATGTAAAATAAACAAGTTACAATTTAAAACGCTTTTCAAATCGTTAGTGTAGAAATGAATAATTTTACTGTAATATTCATGGAAGCAAAAAGTTAATTTTCCTAATCCTGCAGATGTAAATATTCATAAGGTATAGTGTATATAAGATATCATTTCAAATTTGATAGTTATAAAAATATTTTAACTTATTTAAGTATAAGAATATTTTCCAAAAGCTTTTAGAACGTGAAAGGGCAGAAACTAGCATCTAAATTTCATATTGCAAACCAATTTAACCTTCATAGTTAAATTATGGTAAAGATGAAAGTACATTTTCAAAAGAGTTTCCAAGATTTCAAATAGTCTATTTTACAAGCAAGGTTGGCCGTTAGGTTATTTACGAAAAGTTGTGAAAGTGTTTTGAAACAGCCTTCCTGGTGTTAAATTAAATAAACAAGTGGAACCGTCGGAATAGACTTATAGCCTCGTTAAAAAAATACGAAGCTTGAGTTGGAGTGGGTGATTTCGTTAATTACAACAAAACTTGCAAACAAGGAAACAAGGAGAGATTATTAGATAGAATAGGTACAAGTGCGATAGGTGGAGGTGAACATTATCGTTCGTTGGTTTATGTGAGTGAAAACAAGGTTTAGTGGAGTGAGAACAAAGTAAAAGATAGTTGACGGTAGAGCGTCTGTATAGAAGTGAGATAAGTACAGCACATGTTAACATAGGCATAGTTTGAACGTTGTTTAGAAGAGGATAAGCAGTTGGTCGTTCTACAACGCAGTTTGAAGACGCAGTAACGGATAGTTGCTTTAGCGTGTATGTTAAAACGAAATAAAGATAACACGTGTTATGAATATAAGGTAGTGGAGTGAGTAAAAATTGGTGATTATATAAAGTGGAGTGAGTACAAAGCAAGAGAGAGGTGATTTTGGGGCATAGGTTGGAGTGAGATAGATACTACATACGTTGCATTAGGGGCGTATTTTAAACGTTTGCTTTGTCAGTTGGGGTGAATGTACAAGAGTGGGATTATTGAAATTAGAGGGAAATAGGTTAGTTAGGCGTGCGTGTTTGTGATGTTCAAGTGATTTTTTAAGAAGTGAGTTTCAGTTGGAAAGGAATTCCGGAGAAAGGTGTACGTGAGATTGTTGGTGTTGAGGCAATTTCTAGAATTTCGGTGGTGGTTGGAGTTGTTTGTGTACGTTAGTGAGAGTGTTTTAAGAATTGAATGTTTGTATTGTAAAAAGTTTGAAGAATTCTAATATGCTTTGAAGGGGTAAGAAGGATATGTATACACCAAGAGATGGTTGTGGCGCTCTTATCCTCTTAGTCTCCGAGTTCGAATAGAGTAAAGCTTTCTCTTAGTCTACAACCAGCTGATGGCTCCAAGAGTAAAATTTATTTAACGACTTGAATAAAAGAGTACTCTACGTAAGTAAAGATTGTTTTAATTTTAATTTGCACTAAGTGTGCAAAAGTATACAAATGGAAATGGAGTAGATGCCTGGCTAGTTCAGTGGAAAATATGTTGTGGATTTTTTTCAAGAAATATCTATGAACAGTCTCCTAAGCATTTAAAAGAGCATTCAAAAGACATCTTTCCTTTATACACATATAAATAACGTTTATAAAAACAATTTACAGCTTAAGATTAGACAGAAAATCTTACCTAATGATTGCTTATTTATTAAAATAATCCTCACCTAATCCTTGTTAACATGTACAGAATCCAAATATCTTCTATGCAAGTTACAAAACTCTTTAATTTTTCTGTGGATAATCTACCTTTCCTTTATTACCCCGTTTGCCAGTGTAATTGACCAATGACGGCGGACAAATACTTTAGTAAAGTCAAAATGCTTCGAACTCTGACCTCAATAATTGCTGGAAATTACACCCTTGACAAATAATTTTTATAAAATTAAAATCGTATTCCAGCTTAATTTACTATTAGGTTATAAAAAACAAAAAACAAATTATATTTGCAAATGGTATTGTCAAATACTTTTTTATAGCGCTTTATAAAAATATCATTTCCATTGTAATTAAGGGCATTGAATACTTATTGGTTCATTTCAATTCTCCATTTCCATTCAATCTTAACGTAGAAGTATCAGCTTGCAAAGTGCTTTAATTTTTAATAAATTAAAAATTAGCAGTTGCTCTTGTACCAAGGTTAAGTCGAAGATCGTTTAATTTTCGTAGTATTTTTCAAAATAATTATACTGCATAATTATGCAAAGTTCTCTGTTACTTGGGAAACGCCAACCAAATAAACTGCAAATTACTCGAAACGTATACGTTGCATGTCATAAAATAAATTCAAGAACGAGACTTTACCTGAAACTTACATGTTGTTTGGCTTTATGATTAATGAATGGCGAATGACCCGTTCTAATTTAATTCCTGTTTATATACTAAAATTCTAAATAACTCATTTTTTTCCATTCTATTCTAGATTTATTTCCAAGTATGATACACCCGGGTGATGTAATAATTTACGCCGATTTCGCGTTCTAATGAGCAAATTAAGTAAAGTCATCGTGCTAATAAAATCTTCCCTTCTTAGCTAGTGCACGAAATCAATGGTCGCTGTCTCCTTCTGTTTGTAATACGCAGAGCTATTAAAATCTTTCATCTTATCTTTTATAGCTGTTCCAATAGGAGCGCGTTGTTTGAATTGGAGCGTTTATTCATCGATACAAAAATAATTAGCTTATTTAATGGCATTTAGAACATTTTGGTAATATGACATAAATGATATATGACTTTCGAATTCTCTCGAATAAAAATGCCGCATTCTTTTATTAAATAACGTAAAAATTTGAATATTCTGGAATTAATTCGAATTCATATGAGAGAAAGCTATTCTTTATTACAAACTCATAAAGTGGTATTTTTAGAATGAATATTTTATTTTTGATTTAAATGATATATCTACACATAGAAAATATCTAGTACTTTAAAAGTGCATGAGACCTGTTTCCAGTCCACAATTAATGTCTACACGTGGATTTTAATTACATAATTAATGAGGGCCTTTTCTTATGCTTCATAAAAGTAATAAGATTTTGTTTTACGGTAAATTAAAAATGTACTAGCGAATATTTACACACGGATTTCGAATTAATGCTTCGTATTTAAATTTTAAATTTGTTTTGCGATCTTTCCATTCTGCAATACACGAAATTTAATTACATAATTAATGAGGGTTTCGTTACTATGAATCGTGCTATAGTGAATGAAATGTGTTCTGTCGAATATTTACACACGGTTTTGTAATGCTTTGGTATTTCCATTATTTACTACTCTAAAAATGAGTGTTTTTCAGTTTGTATACGCTTAAAAACTTGTTTTGCGTGTTTTTTAAAAAGTGTTATTTTACATGGGTATTTTGCTTTCTGTGCTTATGGAATACGCTTCTGTTTATACAGAGTAGAAAATTAAATATAGGGAAATTTTACTTTTCTCCGTTTTTCTTCTCTTTGGGTGTTTTTATTCCATGGAATTTGGTGCTCAATGACCTCTCGTGACCTCATTATCAGATCAATTCATCCCAAAAATTATTTGAAATTCTTTATTATTCCAATTGTATTATACGTTTGAAAAAAGAAAAATAAAAACTATATATATATATATATATATATATATATATATATTGTTGTAAGCTACCAAAAATCGATTTGGAAAGGTTTCCTGTCATTAACTAATTATAATAATACCTATCTTTTTTAAAAATTAATTTTGGCTTCGGAATCGTAATACACGAAATGATTTAATAATATCGGCAATTTAATTTACTTTATCGTGATCAGTATCTTTAATTTACTAGTCTATTAATTTTTTAATTGTCAAAATTTGACCAGCTTTCTAGTAAAAGCTTCTTGCTTGAGCAATCGATATGAATAGTTTTCACAACAAAATACAAAACTTATACGCATAAAGCTTATTTTATAACTGGCGCGCTAGTTAGCGGAATTAGGGAATAGGGTCATGATTTATGTTTAGATAGTTTTTGAGGCCACTTAAAAGCAGGAGATTTATGTTTGTAGTAAAACTTTAAATTATTTAGAAACTATCATTAAAAATTAACATCTTGAAAAGATCCTACAAGCAAGCGATATTTATGTAAAAATATAATGAGGAATTAGAAGAATATGCTAAAATTGCGATCACAGCAGTGACGTAGAAAGTACAGGCAGGAGGTGACTACTCTTCTGGTATTGCAGTAAACTATTTTCATGATAATTTAAAGTATTGTAACTGCATAAACTTTTTGCCGAGTGTGACCAAAGGAATATTATAACGTATGAAAACAATAGGCTTATTACTGCGGTAAACAAAGGTACGCTACGGTAGCTAATCATATGACTGTACAAAGGGCGTACTAGGTTTCATAGAAATTACAAACGAAATAAAATAATTTACGTTTCAGATTTACAGCTTAAATTAATTCTCGATAACCTTTTTAAATTGTTGCATATTATCAAGCTATATAACAGATAATTATTTTTTTCTTTCAGGGTTGCTACGTCATGGGTGCGAATTGCCTACTTAGTCCATATTCCTGTAATGGGGTCGTTGATTGTCTACAACAAAACGTAAAGAGGGAACACGAATAATATAAGGCAGTATAAAAGGATGAATAAAAAGGCAATAGGCAAACACTCCATTGTTTATAAAGCACTGCTCCCGCACAAGTAGTTAACGATAAGTTAGTCAAGACCGAAATCCCTCATGGCACGTTTCCAACAACTTGTCATCTACGACCCCTCTTTCTTGTCACTGATTGATTGGAAAAGCGACATATCTCTTACAAATCCTGGAAAGTTATATTTAGCATTTCTTTCCATGGTATAAAACAGTTATTACGTAAACACAAAAGAGAATTTACGGAAGCCTAATTTCTAAAACTACATTATACAACAATGTGTAGTATACCTAAATTAATTATACAAAAAAGTCCCCTACAATTAATCATTCATTCAAATCTTTTGTACAGCGCTTTTAGCACATAAAGGTTATAACTCCTTTTAATTTTTAAATAAAATCGTACCTTGATAGGGAGTAATATATTATTAAAATAATTTAAATCTTTATATTATGTGCCTGGACTTTTCGAGTTACTCTATCGACAATTTTTAATGAAATCACATTGTGTATTTAGTAATTTGTATTTACCAACGCTTACCTTAAAAGTTGGTCTCCATCCAATTGGTTTAGCTAAAGAAGCATGAAAAGTAGCGAAATTTATTAACATGTATGCTGCCAAGAAGAAGTTTGATATTAATGGAGCAACTAAGTTGAGTTCACCTGAAAAGAAAATGTAGCTGGTTTACGTTACCAAATTTGTGTTTACCAATTAAAATAAAAGCTATTGAAATAACAAACGTTAGAACATATCCTCGAACAGGATCGTTATTCTGACCGTATCCCTTTGCAAACCATTCAAAATGAGGATACAACTTGTCCTTGCATAAAGCTTGGAATACTTTTGGAGCTGATACCAATGACGCTAATGCTGATGACAGCGTAGCTGCAAAACATCCCGCATAGATAAGTGGACCTATCCAAGATACCAATTCAATAACCTACAAAATTATATACAAATTGTAACCTTAATTCTTTATAGAGAAGAAGCCACTGCTTAAATTACTGAAGTAAACACATTTTTTATACGTTGGTTAATGTCTTGTGCGCATATTATGCAGTGGCGTTTATTATGACACATACCTGGAAACTGTTATGCAGACCATATTTACAAGAACCTGGTATGCAATTTCTGGATGAATTATTGATAAAATCTTGAATATTTCCTGTAGCATCTCGTACAACGGTAAATCCGCAAATAACTGCTATTAGCAAATAAGATGTTGTTGTCAAAGCAATTGCAAGTAATGTTCCTTTAGGTATGGCACTTTGAGGGTCCTGTTCAAAAAATAGAAATGTAAGTAAATCGGTCCTAAATTTACTACTGTGTCATAAAACTTTCTTAAGAGAGACGAGTCTGAGTTTGTTACGTTTACTTTACGATGATCCGTTAAAACCTACCCCTTTTTGGTATTTCATTATTCATTTGCTTAGATTCTGCTCAAATCCACCAACAACATCCTGTATATTTTACCTGTTCACAATAAGTACGCTTTCTAATAATTTTCATTTTAAACCTACGAAACGAAAAGTTTATTTTATAAATTAAATAGTCAATACCCTATTTTAGGTATCCGTGAACTTGCTACACTTAGGATAGCGTTTAATTACTTTCTCTATTGTTTTAATCAAAGACTCGTTGAAATAATGAATCCTACTTCACCGATAAAGCTTGTTTCGAATTGCTAATCACGTTCGTATGTTTGATAACACCGGCATGAATGTAAATTGGTGATATCAAACGAGTTAATAATTATTCTTTTCTGCATACGACCAAGAGTAATTGTCGTTTCCGTTCTCTGAAAAATTTTCGAGCACACACTGTGTGCTTCTTCCTCTAGTGGCGCTGACAACCCATTGAATTGCCGCTCCTTTTGTTATGAGAGGACACCCACACTGCGGGATCTCAAACTCCTCTGCTCCGCCCTGTCATTAGAGAAGGTGTGACCCAAACCTACACTGTAGACGCTCGGGTGAGTGTCTATGAACTATTTTCTTGTATGGGTCCTGTGAAATTGGTCGAAACAGTATATTTATCAAACTCCACGTGATGACTAAACTTTGTATTTTTAAAATGATTATCGTCAAATGAGATGATATTTATTATTAATATTGTATTTATCGTGACCATGCTATATGTTTAATTGTGTTTACAAGGATGATTTAGAACCGTGGGTTTTCCTTTTTTTTGAGTTGTAAATTTTTGGTTAGTTAAGACATCGTAGTGCCAATGTTATATATGTACCCTTATGTTTACGATGATAATTTAGAGCTGATGTTCTTAGAGTCGTAATTTTTTTTGTTTGGTTAAGTAAGATTTGTAGTGACCTAAAAACTGCAGAAGAGTATTTTTTTGTTTGGGTTGTTGATTTTTCGTCTTTGGGTATACCACGCTTTTATGTCTCTCCAAAATGTCACTTAGATTAATTATAAGTATTAATAAGTATGTTTAATTTCTTATTTTTATTTCAGGCTTTCCTTTAATTTTTTTTTCTTGCATTGGTAAGACCCCGCCTACTCACCGATTGAGTCCGGTCATTTGTTTTTCTTTGTCTTTTAGGCTACGCCAATGTACGTAGCAAGTTTATAGAATATTGAAGACCCTACAACATAATTTGTGAATCATCTCTGTAGGGTAGGTAACCGCAATTAAAACTAAGCAAGCCAAAATTTGCACATACTTTATTCTAAGGGAACGAAATTCGTTTTCCTTTGAGTAGTAGTATTAGAGATTTCTTAACCCTCCGGAAGGCGAGGCCACAGGGTTATTGAAAATTGGTCTTGTGTGTAGTGAGAAAATTATGGTCTGCTCTTACAAAAGGTCAGTTTGCACAACCGCGCTTTATTTACCACTGTGCGTTTCTTTATAACGCAAAATAGATCAATTGTTTTTCTACCGTATGGCAGAAAATTTTAAATACTGCAGCTGTGCTAAATGGTACAGTTAATCGAGGCACTGAAACTAGGTGTAAACTCAAAGTAACTTCTCTTTACAGTAGAAGGCAATTCACGATTTGCCGAAGATGTTTTTCATATTGATTTAGTTACTGTATATTTGTTGTGATTTGTTTTATATTTTTCTTAATCTTTCTTGAGTATTAAACCACTCAAAGTTTTTAAAATTGTTTTTATTTACGTTTTGATCCATGACCCAGGATCGTTGTCAAAATAATAAATGTCAAACTTAAATTTTTTTATTATTTTGACAACGATCCTAGGTCATGGATCGAAACGTAAATAAAAACAATTTTAAAAACTTTGAGTGGTTTAATACAAAGAAAGATTAAGAAAAATTGATTTAGTTAGTATAACTTCACTACCAGTATTAAGAAAATTTATATTTTAACTAAAAGAAACGCAAGCGTCAAAGAAATTCAGAATCGAAGGCCAAAAATCTAAGTGTCTGTTAAAAAATGTATCAACAATAAAAAAGTTTTTAACCCAGGTACGAATGTTAATGAAACATTAAGTTTTAAAAATGAGTTTATTAATTTTAGTTAGTTAAATGAGCCTTTAGTACGAAAGCAACCTGTAAAATTTATAACCTTTGGTAAGTTACATTTAATAATGTGGCTATTTAATATGATATTAAATTAAGATAAAAAATTAAAATAGTAAAACACCTAGTTAATTTTTATATAACTAGTAATAAAGATAGGGACTTTATTATTATTAAATTAGAAAAGTACATATAATAAATAACCAGCATAGGAAAGCTTATTTGTGCACGTTCACGCAAATTTAAAACGGAACCGTAAAACCATAGAATCATATTACAACCGTAAAATTAATACGTTAACACGGACAGAACGTTATTGATCTTGGAAATCAACCAGTTTAAACGCACAAAGTGTGAGAACGAAATTTTTAAGGGAATGAAATTGAAATATAGGACTGTCCAAAAAGGTTGGAAGGGAGGTAACGAAATAAAAGAGGGTTAAGTAACACCGGAAGTGTAGACGGGAAGCATAGACCGGTACTTTAACAAGTTGGCCGACGACGAATGGTTTTGAATGTTATGGTTAAACAGGCAAGTTTTAGAAAACAATTAAGTAGTAACAACAGTTTACTGGTGATTTAAATACAAATCTATGCAGATTTAGAAGGAGTAAGATGATTTATAGTTTTTTTAGTAACTATACAGTACGGCGACTTGATTATGGTATATTTAATATGTCGATTGGGAGCCAAAGTAACATTAATCCATTTTCGGCCGATGTGGCGTATACGATCCACTATATAAATTAATTAAATAATCGTTAATTTTTCTTAATTATAAAATTGTTAATTAGTAACTAAACAAAACATATTGTTATATTTTCAGAGATAAAATACTTTGTAATTTTATTGTTGTGAAGTTAGCAAATAATTAAATTATTTATGTATTGTTAAGGATTTATTTGGCACAAGAGATTGATATTTTCTAAGCTAGTGTGATTAAATTTTGTACATGTTAGCAGAAAAATTATCAGTGACATACAAAATAATGTTTCGTAGTTCAGTTTATTAGATTCAAATTTTCTTGGAATGATTTATCTTTTGTGTAGCGTGAGCGACCCGTTGGATGGTACCGATATCACCATATTTGATAGTATTTTTACTTGCGTATGCCGGCAAGCTACCTCATTTCTGTGTATTACTTTATAATCGTATTGTACGTAGTGAAATTGCACAATATGCTAATGTCTAGAAATGTTTTTTACCTGGCCGTGAATTAGAGACAGAGCTAGAAGTTGCATTACATGAAATTGAAGATAGCAATAACGAACAAGATAAGTTTGATTTTATATTATTTTATTTTTTAAAAACCTGTTTACTAATAAATTATATATATATATATATATATATATATATATATATATATTGCTATGTTCGTCCTCGATTCTACTTTGCGTCTCTAAATCCTATACCTCTTATTATATATACTTCGGCTAGCTCAGTCTCATCGACCCAGAGTGCCCGACGACACGATAATAAAGAATGTTTAACCCCCTTTATATCTAGCCCCTATCTGGTAGAATAATGTAAACGAAGGTAACCAAAATTTGTATAATAATCAAGAATATGTACACCTTGTATTTTAATAACCTTTTACTTTAATTTTGTATTCAAAACTTAACCCCTGAATGAAATTTTGATATTTATCTGATTACACCAAAATCCTACTCTCTTAAAGCTAGCAAAAATACCACTGCAATTTACTTAAAGCACTTTTGAACGTTCAAATGACCTTTCTTCTGTTTGCATAAATTCTCAAAAGATTTTTGATGACCCTTACAAATACTTCGATATAAATAATAGCAAATGTTAAAAATTGAAATACAGTCTTATGTTAATGAAGGATAATATATCTCTGACCTGCGTTCTTCCTGCTTGTTTCTTAGAACTGCCTCTGTATGTGGATTGTCAGCACCCCTGGATTGTTTCCAATTTGATTCTCTGGTACAGCTTCTCTCCGTCTAATCCTTTGCTAAGTAATATCTCCCTTCGATGCTTAAATACCAATTTAATACTTAGCGTAGTTGCCTCAATTCGTTGACCAGAATGATTAATTAAATTTACTTGAATTTTTCCCAATCGGATTTATCTTAGATTCTCTTAGAGTTTAATTTTAGATTCACTTAGAATTTGCTTAGTTTATACGTAGTTTATTCGAGTTACTTGGAGTTTCTTAGACTTACTTGTAGTTACTAGGAATGACTTGGAGTTACTTGAAGCCCTAAATTCTTAAATATTAGAATTAGATTTAATTAATAATTTACCTTAGGGTTTTGAAAGTAAACGGCCACTTCTGTTGTATTTATTGCCACTTGAATTTTCACTTTTATATCACTAAATTATTTATTTTGACTAAGTTTACTTTGCGTAATATTTCACTTTTAACTGCGTGTTTATTTTAATAAAACTCGTGTTTAAAACGTTATTTTTGCGTATTTTTTTCCATCTTAGACTTGTATATTTAATTTGAAACGTATTATACGATGTACACGTTATTATTCTTGCTAAATAGGATCTGGTTACTGAAGCATGAGCTTCCTTTTATGAATCAAAATTAGTTATGATTTATATACAGTGTGCACGCTATTGACTTTATGATTGTCGATATACTCCCATTAATTGATAGAATTGTTTGGTTTTTTTAAACGTTAGTAATATTTACATGTATGTTACAACCCCTATGACTTAATACACCCTTAAATTACCTTTTTATCATAGCAATATATATATATATATATATATATATATAATTATGTTTATAATAAAACTGCTAATATTTTAATTACTTTTAGTTAACATTGGTGTGGTTTATGTACCACCAGAAGTCGATGCTCTTACGGACGAAGAAGATTTAGATGATAATATTTTGTTAGAAAACAATAGTCGAAATCGTGAAGTGGCAGGAACATATGAACTACATGTAGAGAAGTGTAAGGAAATAAATGGACGACCAGTAGCCGCAAAAAGAAATAAAATAATGCAACTACTGATACTAATCCTGAATGGTCAAGAAACTATGGTCAAGAAACTATTGTCAAGTAAAAGATGTCCAATATCGAAAGAATCAAATCCCATGAAAATTTTATCAAGTGCTATTGCTGGTAAAACACTATGAAGTGTGTTGGAGCTTCATGTAGATTCTTTTATATTTTAAAGGCCATAAAAATTTCTTAGTAAATAATTTCGTTTTAAAATGCAGGTTTTCAATATTATTAAATTTACGAGCATTAAATTCTATATGAATTCTATTTAACAAACAAAACATTAACATTGATAGCACGCACGTGTTATCGTCGCGTTCATGTGTGTTTGTATAACAATGTATAACAATGTCGTCCACAATCAATTCGATATTAAACATTCTCTCAATAACCGTATCTCGTATCAGTTGTGAGCGTGCAGCTTCTCTAATTATGTTGAGGTCATAACTTTGGATAATTAATTTCTGTTATTTTTATAAAGATTACTGCAAACGGGGCGATCGGTGTTCCTGATAGTTTCTGCTCATTCTTAACGTAAATACGTGCTTTTGGAAATAAATAAATTTCAAATCTCTTGCAGTACAATAAATATCGTGCAATAATAATTTCTATATTCATTAAAAACTACAAAATTATAATCTTGTAGTTATTATCTCAAATCATAACCACGTGTGTTTTCTTCGGCGTGTTTTTAGTGCTAATCCAATGAACTCTCTCCATTAGCGTGTCAATACGTTAGTGAACTTGAAATAGTCTAAAAGTTATTGTAATTAAAAGTTATTGTAATTAAAATATTACTTACATTTGATTAGTGTTCCGATACACACACTGGGTGCTATAAATTTGTACATTCTTAACGAACTACATTACGACCATCGGTGATATTATATTATTATATTATATTATATTATATATTATATATATTACTTTTTATTATATTATATTATACGATGTATGTTCGATTAGTTATTCATTAAAGTGCACCACTATACCAATTAAGCGTTGTTATTGTGTTTACCAGTGCTATTTTTCCCGCTTGGTCCTTCGAATTTCTTACTAGTGTCTTCGCACCCCCTACCATTTTAGTACACTGCTCCTGGAGAGTTTTGGTCCCTTTCTCCTTTTTTCCCCAAAGTGTTTTTATTATTTTTAGATGATGCTGTTCTTAGCCTTATTGTTAAGTTTACAAACAAATATGCACACGATAATAATCGTCATGAAGTTTTTATAAATGAGGAGGATATAAGAAAATTTATCGGCTATTACAGTCTTCCATAAATAGATCTATATTGGTGAGAAGATGAAGATAAAAAAAGTTAGAATTATTCCAAATTACATGAGCCGTAATAAGTTTAAAAAAATTAAACAAAATTTACATCTGTCTGATAACGAAGAATTAGAAAAATCCGATAAATATTCTATCGAGGCGGTTTTTTAATATTGTTAACAAAAAATTCATGCTATTTGGGATATTTTCCCACAACCTCTCTATCATCGAGCAAATGGTATCTTATTTTGGAAAACATTCGTGCAAAATATTTGTATAGGGAAAACCAGTGAGATTTAGATATAAACTGAGGTGTTTGTGTTCTCCTGAAGGTTACTTATACCAATTTATGCTATATGGGGGAGCCAATCTGACAAAGGAAAAATCACTTCTAGGATTAGGTGAACAAGTCGTTCTAGAATTACTAGATTTAGTGAAAGTGCCCGGAAATGGTAAAGTTTGTTTCGACAATTTTTTCGCTTCGTTTAAACTAATGCGTGAACTGACAGCTAGACATTATTTTGCTATTGGCATAATACGACAAAAACGTACAGAAAAATGCACTATTGCGTCTGTGAAAGAAATAAAAAAGCAGGAGAGCGGAACACACGAAAGTGCACAGGACAAACAAAACAGGCATCATAATTACTAGGTGGGATGGACAATTTTGTTGTGATCCTGGCAAGTAATGTTCATGGTGTGGTACCGCTACATCAGGCTAAGGATAGGAAACAGAAAAAAGAAGAAATGATTCCTCAACCCGACGTCACATCACAATATAGTAAATATATGGGCGGAATTACCTACATGACAATGCGGTCGCTAATTATCGCATCCGAAATGAAGAAAAAAAATGGCGATGGCCCCTGTTTACTAATACTGTAAATAGCAATTTCGTAATTATCTGAAAAATCTATAAAGAAAGCTAACGAGTTCACAATTAGTCAATTAGATTTTTCGATCATATGTTGTAACAACACTACTGAAGTGTGAAAATCCGCACTCTTCAATGTCTACTGTTTCTGCAGAGGCGAGGAAAGATAATATTGGACATTTAATTTTAAGGCACAGTGAAGTTTTGTCAGAGTAAAACTATGTATTTGTGCCAAAAATGTAAAGTACACTTACATCCTGAGTGTTTTGGAATGTATCATAAATAAATTTTGTATACTGTTAAGGCGGAAACAGACTATCGTCACGTCACGTAAAGCTCACGTGAACTCACGTCATGTCACGATTTCAAATTTAAACCGTGATATCATGTTTGGAAACACACTGGTGTCATGCTTTTAAAGTTATAGGCTAAATACGAACGGTTTTGTTCACAAAATAATGGAGAGTGCGAGTTCAATAAGTTCTTCAGATTGAGAAGAGAATTGGAAGCTGTTGCTGCTTGAATATGTAGCAATGGAGAAAAAAAAATCAAAAAAATCGTGGATTCATGATATAAATAGAAAAAGAGAAATATTGCGCGAATTTCATAAAATAGTTCCTGAATTACGAAAAGAACCTAAACGATTTCACATGTATTTTCGAATGACTTTCGAAGAATTTGATTTCTTACACGTCCTTATCAAATACGATATTAAGAAGCAAAATACTCAGCTTCGAAGAGCAGTCAGTACTGAGGAGAGGTTAGCGGTTTGTTTAAGGTAAGTAGAAAATAATCAAATATTGATGATTTTATTAACTCTAAGTATTTCTAAACAAAAAATAAACTATAGGAATTGGTATTGGTTTTCTGGCAAAGATATCATCTCCAGTACCGTAGATCTTCGATTTTCGCTGGAGGTAGATGCATATGCAGTTCCTTCGTTAGAATAGATATTCGCTGGCGAAAACAAAGATTGTTGATACATGACGTCTCTTTGTGATTTTTGCGAATAAGTTGCAGAAACTGATTGTTGATCATTCGCTCTTAGCTCTGCTGATAATACCGAATTGCTTAATGCAAGTTTAATATGAGCTTGTTCTGTTTTAGCCAATTGCTATGTCATTCCTGACATACTAAGAAAGAACATATATACATATATGTTCTTTCTGTGGATGATACATAATCCAGACTTTCGAAAATAGTTCTACTGCCCGCTACAGCATTTTTTTGTTCATATCAAAGTTTTCTTAAATCAGAGTTGTCCTTCAAAATTGTAACCATTTGATGTGTTGGAGTGTCTTGGGAATCGCTTGCTCGCTTTCGTATTTTCTTAACGAATCCGCCTGTTTCTAGTGAAATATTGGTAGTTTCAGTGTTACTAACAGATAATTAATTTTCTGCTACTTTATTGGTCTGAGAATCGCGCTCGTTTCCTGTTTCCATAGCATGGTTTGATATGTGTAAGGGATCAGTTGTAGTAGATACTGCTCTGTCTCATACTCATCGGATAGATCTTTTGCTTCAGTCGCCAATTTAGAAGAAGTTTGCGAGCCAATTAAATTACTAAGTGTTCTGTAAAAAAACATTTAATAAAGGTAACAATAATTACGTAACCTGGCTGGACTTACTTTCTAGTGTCTAAAAACGGCAGTATGAACGACATTAGCTTTTTATATTTCCAGGAAGATATCTTTTTTGTTGCCATACCGCTTTTAGTTTCAACACGGCGTGTACTTCTTGCATTGCAAAAGCATCGTCTTAATTTGTCCCAACGTTCTGTGGCTTTTTCCGCTAAAACAAAGTATTTTAACGTTAAAGCTTGTTTAAATTCTCATTTTTCTTAAATTTCTCGCAACTTTAGAAGTATTGGCTTTAACTACAGATTGGGATTTAGTACCGTTCGAGAAATAGTTAAAGAAGTTTGTTATGCAATCTGGGTACATCTAGGACCAATTGTAATGCCACAACCTACAGAAGAAATTTGTTAAAATATTGCTGATAGGTACAAGAAATAGTGGCATTTTCCAAACTGCTTTGGTTCTATTAACGGCAAGCATATTAACATCCAGTGCCCTATTAATGCCGTATCTATATATTATAATTACAAAGGCAGCCATTCCATTGTACTTCTTGCATTAGTTGATGCTGATTATAAGTGTGTTGCTATTGACATCGGCTCATACGGAAGGAACAGCGACGGCAGAATTTTTTCTAAATCAGAGTTTGGTATGAAGCTAAGTAGTAAAAAGTTCAATGTGCCAGAACCGACACATCTAGCAGAAAAGGGAAGACCACAGCCATATATTGTCGATGGAGACGAAACTTTTCCTCTAAAATCCTACTTACTTCGCCCCTATAGCAGGAACAATTTAAGAAACAATGAGCCAAACGCAATATTTAATTATAGATTTTCAAGGGCCCGACGTATCGTGGAAAATTCATTTTGGTTATTAACAGCGCGTTGGAGATGTTTTCGGAGGTACTTAGAAGTACAACCAGACTTTGTTGACAAAATTGTTCTTGCATCATGCTGTCTGCAAAATATGCTATGTGCAGACAATATGTTTGAACAGACGATGAATCACAACGAATTTCCGAAGGTACTTTATTAGATCTGGACCCCATAAAAAGAAATAGCACTCGTGAAGCATGTCAGGTTCGAGAAAATTTTAAAGAATACTTCAATTCTTTAACATTGTTGTTAGTTCAGCTACTTGCCGTAATTTAGTTTGACTAAATAGTAACTTCAACTTGGATATTTTTGATCCGTGAACTTGTAATTAAAAATTTAATATTGTAATTCAGTTTAAATAAATATTGTTAGAAGAGCTTTGGAAGAAGGCTTTTTAAAAAAGCAGCTCCCATGGCCCAAAACCTAACTTGCGAAAGGAACGAATCCGTACATAGGTAATACTGGCCCACTGAGAAAATTGGTTCAAATTAACTGTTTATTTAAGTTATAAACATTTTTCAGTTTTATAATTAAATCAAGCCAATAAAACCTTTTTTATAATTTGTAATAAATTACTTACTAATCACAAATATACCCAGAAATAATTACGTTAGCATATTATATTTGCGACATTAGTTTAATATTAACTAAGCACTAAATACAAAAAAAATATGTTAAGCAATACGTACCGGGTATTTGTAGTTCATTTCCAATTTCCTCCCTGACTGACGCATCTGTTGATCGCTATATACATGCGATGTGTGGTTATATAAAAATTCATCTTCTCGCACCTTTTTAATTAATATTTCATCCATTTCTAGCTAATCTCAAATATCAGAAACGCTAGAAATTGTAAGCACACCTGCTCACGTGAGCTAAAAATATGTATACACCAAAAATTAAAAACGTTCCTTTCGTGAGGCGTAGACGATGCGACGTGATACGTGTGAGGTGACCTTATATGTGATTTTCCAATGCTCCACCCGAAGGTATTACATTGGCCAGGAAGCGTGTTTTTTTTACCTGGAAAATTTGGAATTTTGCCGAACCCTTGCTGTTCCAAGCAAGGTAGAGATCCTTAACGTGCGTGACAACACTCACACACGTGACCTCCATTTTACCTCTCATCCAAACGAGGGTGTATTTTTCTGAAAAATGCTTGCCTAACATTTTTCAAGCGGACCGTGTCGGGATTCGAACCCGGGACCTTGGGCATAGTAGTCACACGCATACCACTGCGCTACGAAGCCGCCTGCGTGAGGTGACCGTGCATTTATATTTCCAATGCTCCACCAGAAGGTACTACATTGGCCAAGAGGCGAGTTTTTTGTTGCCTGAAAATTTAGAATTTTGCCGAACCCTTGCCGTTCCAGGCAAGGTAGGGATCTTTAACGTGCGTGACAACACTCACACACGGGACCTCCATTTAACCTCTCATCCGAACGAGGGCGTAATTTTTGTGAAAAATGCTCACCTGCCATTTTTCAAGCAGTCGGCCGTGTCGGGATTTGAACCCGGGACCTTGGGATCCGTAGTCTTTGCGTGAGGTGACCGCAGTCTGGTTCTAATCGATTTAAATATTATATAAAATAATACTCACTCTTTTCACCCCTGACGTGAGTTAACGTAACAGCACGTGAGCTCACGTGACGTGACGATAGTCTGTTTTCGCCATTATTCGCCAATGTGTCGTATACGACCCAATTAGATTTTTGTTTAATAATTTTTTTTTGTCTAAATTGAAATAAATTATTCTTAACTAACCTTAAAACAACTATTTAAAACAAAAATATTATAAAATTATGATTATTTATATTCGTAGTCGAAAATGGGTTAATGCAAAGTTCTGAGAACGCCAGATTAGTTCCCTAGAGGAGAATTTTTCAAAACATAAACAGCACACGATAATTTGTTTTATTTATAGCATTACATAACGAAAAGACAGTGTTAATAAAATGCACACACCTGAAGACAAAATTAATTAATTAATTAAAACTATAGACTACGACAGAAGGAAGTTATACTAACAGAAATCCTTCTGGAAGTGGGGCTGGATAGAAACAAAGCCTGATGTCTTAATAAAGAACTTTCTACAATACATACACATATTTGAATTTTTTGCCAAAATATCAACGACTTTAAATAGATTATTGTTTTACGTGACTGTTTTCTCTTCAAATTTTAGACCTCTGCTTTTAAATATGTCAATTTTTAAATTACAATTTGACCTTTTACTTCGTGAGTGTATAAAAATTAAGTACCTTAAGATCTCCAGATATGTTTGCTCCAGCTAAAATACCAGTAGCAGCAGGAAAGAAAACCGCAAATACAGAGAAAAAATCATGTTCGACACCTTCTGAGTATCTAAAGTCTGGATAAAAATTCTCCTTTAGCACATTAACTAAAAGGCTTCCTTTAAAAACCTATTAAATAAAATGGACTACTTACCATCGTATCCAACAAATCCTTTTGCTTTGGATAAATCGCTGGTCGGTCCCATAAAACTTCCAAGTATAAAATCCAATATAGCTACTAGTAGAATAGCTAACAGACCTAATTGAGTCTAAACACAAAAATTCAGATTTATTTAAAATTCTGAGGACTTTACCTTAGCTTCCCATTCCATACCAACTATTACAACGACAGTAAGTAGAAATATTGTAACAGAACCAATTATTCTGACATCATTTACTCTTCCATCAACAATGTGTAAACCAAAGGAATGTAATAAATCATTCATTGATTCGCAAAAGCCTACAACATACATAGCACAGGCCACTGCATTCGCTAATGCAAATATTAAACCAATGGATCCACCAAATTGAGGGCCAAGACTTCGTGATATCATGTAGTAAGTTCCTCCTAAAAAATTTGCACATTATTTTATTAGTGGCATTAGTCGATTGCATGAACTATTTAATTTGCATATTATTTTACTACGTTATCAAAAAAGTAAAGTATAACTCTTTTCTTATTTGTCTTCATTCTTGGTTACGGCATTAGTAAACATTTGTGATAAAAAGCAAAACTAGAAAACTTTCAAAGTAACTGTAAACTTTAACGTAGTTCTGCAATTTGACCGTCCCCCTCTTGTGTATCCTTTTTCCAATGGGAACCCCTACCGTACCACTGAAGCTAACTAGTGCACTGTTTAAACGGTTACGTCAATCGGCTCCGTTTAGACTGAGAGAGAGACAGACAAAAGCATTTATTGTTAAATAATATCTAAGCCACAGGCCCATACTTATATGTACTACTCAGTTGCTTTTTGTTTTTTAGGTGTTATTTCTTGGTTCTATAGTTAGTAGTAGAGATTTTGGATGGCCCTGGCGCACTCCTCACTCACACTTTTTATTCCACCCGATCCACATCCTCCCGATTCACAACCTCCCGATCCACATCCTCCCGATCCACATTCCTCCCGAACCACATTCTTCACTCACTCACTCCTCCCGATCCACATTCCTCCCGATCTACATCCTCCCGATCAACATCCTCCCGATCAACATTCTCCCGATCCACAACCTCCCGATCCAAATCCAACCGATTCGCCCGATTCATATCTAACCTAGGCTAGAGTTTTCTTCAACTAACCACCTTAGCCTGATCTAGAATTTTCTAGAAAATCTAGCCCTGTTTGAATTTTTAAAATCGTCCTATCCCTTACAAAGTTACACCCTGTTAAAGCCTTGTACCTTTAAATTTTTTGTTTATTTAATTTTAACTTGATCTTTAAATCCTTTTTGGTCACCAGGTTTTTGTAAATCAATTTAAACCTTTTGAAGGAAAACTTAATCAAACACTTTAAACGTTTACTAAGGCTGTATCATAATTATTGTCTACAGGATAGTTACTAATAAAGCAATTTAATTTTAAATAACGGCTACGTCATATTTTCGGAATTGGCAGGCTTGTATATTTTCTAAATGAACCACCAAATGAAAGTACATGCTTAGTGTTATTAAAATTAACCATTAGTTTGTCATTTTACAAGCGCGGTTAATTATTATTTAAAATTTAATTTGTTTTAAATAAAGAAATCGAATGCTTGACTAGATTCAATGATTCACTCATTTACTCATTGCCGACTCATTAGTTTGAACAATTGGTATATCATTTGTTAAACGCAAACCACTTATAAACCTATTAACGTTTTTCACTAACTTAGGAATAATTATTCATACAAGGTTAGTCGATTTCCTTGAAAGTGAAATTTCGTTTTCCTTAATACAAATGATGTTTAATTGTATTTACCGGAATTAAAAATTGCCGTCGGCATTACTACTCATTTGAAAAAATTCCCGAACAATTTTCCATAGATACTACTATCCGCATATTTGGTGACGCTAAGAGGAATGCAATTATCGGTTACATCACTTTAAACCTCGCAGTCGCATCTTCTAAGTACTAAGTGATGTAACCGATAATTGCATTCCTCTTAGCGTCACCAAATATGCGGATAGTAGTATCTATGGAAAGTTGTACGGGAATTTTTTCAAATGAGTAGTAAGGCCGACGGCAATTTTTAATTCCGGTAAATCAATTAAACATCATTTGTATTAGGGAAAACGAAATTTCACTTTCAAAGAAATCGTCTGACCTCGTATGAATAATTATTCCTAGTTTAGTGAACAACGTTAATAGGTTTATAAGTGGTTTGCGTTTAACAAATGATATACAAATTGTTCAAACTAATGAGTCGGCAATGAGTGAACGAGTGAATCATTGAAACTAGTCAACCATTTGATTTCTTTATTTAGAACAAATTAAATTTTAAATAATAGTTAACCGCGCTTGTAAAGTGAGAAACTAATGGTTAATTTTAATAACACTAAGCATGTACTTCCATTTGGTGGTTCATTTAGAAAATATACAAGTTTGTAATTTCCAAAATGTGACGTAGAAGTTATTTAAAATTAAATTGCTTTATTAGTAACTATCCTGTAGACAATATTTATGATATACCCTTAGTAACCGTTTAAAGTGTTTTATTAAGCTTCCCTTCAAAAGGTTTAAATTGATTTACAAAAACCTGGTGACCAAGAAGGATTTAAAGATCGAGTTAAAATAAATAAACAAAAAATTTAAAAGTACTAGGCTTTAACAGGGTGTAACTTTGTAAGGGATAGTTCAATTTTAAAAATTCAAACAGAAAATTCTAGGTCAGGCTAAAGTGGTTAGTCGAAGAACCCTCTAACCTGGGTTAGATATGAATCGGGCGGAGGTGAATCTGAATATGGCTAGTCAAAAAAAAACTCTAATTTAGGTTAGATATGAATAGGGCGGATCGGGAGGATGTGGATCGGGAGGATGTGAATCGAGAGGATGTGGATCGGGAGAATGTAGATCAGGAGGATGTGGATCGGGAGGAATGTGGATTGGGAGGAATGTAGATCGGGGAGAGTACGTGAGTGAGGAATGTGAATCGGGAGGAATGTGGATCGAGAGGATGCGGATCGAGAGGATGTGAATCGGGAGGATGTGGATCGGGAGAATGTGGATCGAGTGGAGTGAGGAGTGTGAGTGAGGAATGCGCCAGAACCATCCAAAACCTCTACTGTTAGTATACTTAAATATAGAAAAACGTAAACAGCTCTTACCTCGGATCACCAGAGACTAAGGGCTGTGTATTGGACCTTACGGTGCAAGTTTCTAGACTTTGGAGTATCAGAAGTCGGGAAAACAAGTGCAGATCCTCCCTGTATGTTTGTTGTGGATTGCTTTGTATTTTTCTTAATCTTTTTTGGGAATTAAACCATTCATAGTTGTTAAAATCGTCTTTATTTACGTTTCAATCCATGACCTGGGATCGTTGTCAAACTTAAAAATTTTATTATTTTGGCAACGATCCTAGGTCATGGATCGAAACGTACATAAAGACGATTTTAAAAACTATTAATGGTTTAATTGCCAAAGAAGATTAAGAAAAAGGTGCAGAACCTATCTAAAACAAACTAATAGTACCCGGCTGAATGCGTATATTTCGCAATCTTAACCTAAGCTAAACCTTATCTTCTTTTTACGCTCCCGGCCATCGGCAGCCGGTAATCGGGTATACATGTATAGTTCCAAATTCATCTATCCTATCTAGCCCTATTATATTTCCGCTTGTAAACTAAATAACAAATAAATGTAATGTGTAACATATAATGGCAGTTTGACTAAGGACAAAAAAAGAGTTCAAAACTTTATCTGACGTAGAGTGAAGGCATTAGGTTTGTTGAAGGTGAGCGTTGAACCGGCGCTATATTTATTCGGCACAACACTTACATACACTACATCTCTAGCTATTTTTGTTACCGGGGTGAATTTTGTTGCTACAGGATCTGTTTGCAAGTGGAGTTAAAAGTATATGGGAAATGTGTATTTGGATGATTGATGGAGAGGAGGTGTGTGTTGGATTAAGTGTTTGAGGTCTTGAATAATGTCTAAGGTGAGTATGCAGGGGTATAGTAGATGTATGGCGGTGTCTGTCTGTCCATAGGTGCACAGGTCGGTGTATGTGAGTTTGAATTGTAGGAGTTTGGCATTGAAGTTGCCGTGTCCCGTGAGAAATTGTATTGTAGGCCGGGGAAATAAAAAGATGTGGTCTGGGATTTCTGTGAGCATTAGGAATATGTCGTAAGCGTGTTTACCCTAATTGGAGACACTCCAGTATTCCTGTTAGGAGATCTCTAGGGAGCTCCGAATAAGTATCTTTAGTTCGGATGGTCTTGTGTTTCCTATAAAACGTGGAAGTAGGGTGCGATTGTATAGTTGTATATTGTTAAGTTTATTTTCAACATACATTAAATACCCCGTTTTTCTTTGTTAATTTAATACCCGTTCGAATAAATTTCGGTTTTACTTTTAAATCCTTCAACATAATTAATAACAAATACGCTTTCTAATAATTCCTCAACTTAAATCTACTTGCTTAGAAACGACAAGTTTATACTATAATTAAATAGTTTATATCATGTTTAAGGTACTCGTTAACGTGTTTTACATTACGACCGCGTGTAATTGCTTTTTATGGGGTTTCCAATCTCAAGACGCGTCGAACCGAGGTCGCGTACTATTATTTGATAGCGTGTTTTCCAGTTTTAATCGCATTTGATAACGCGAAGATTGTAGTAAAGTCTTGCTAGAAAACGATTTTTTACTCGATTTTTTCTGTGCTATGACAACTTTAACATTTCCTTTGTTGTTATCTCCACAATTTCGTGCACACACTGTGTGTTGAGTATTTTATCTAAAAAAAAGGATGTACGTTTCGGCGTAAATAAATGAATCTTTACCCGTAATTATTGTAGCTTCTTTCGTTGATCTACCTAACTACCTGTGGGAGTGCTGCCCCTTTTTGTTATGGGAGGACACCACTGGGTGTTTTCGCCGTTGGACAAGATCGTCTGATGAGTTGCCGGCCCTTTTTGGTGTACAGGTGGCGTGGTCCCAAGCAGCTACCATATTGGTTCGTATCTATTTATATCTAAACATTACTGGACTGTTAGAATGTATGGCCGTAGTAATTGAGGCATTGCTTTTTGTTCCGAATGACCCATATTAGTGGCGACAAAATGATTTTTTGCGGTGCGGGGGGTATGGGTTGGTAATATTCACGTAGTTAAGAAATTGAGTTTCCCTTTGTTGGGATTTCAAACTGTTGGTTTCTTGTTAAATTTATAAATTGGGGTTAATTAAGAGATACGTGTTAGTAATATTCAATTAATTAAGAATTGAGTTTTCCTTTGTTGGGATTTCAAACTTTTGTTTTCTTGTTAAATTTGTAACTTTATTTTTTAATTAAGCGATATGGGTTGGTACGCTATAATTACGTAAGAATTTTAGGTATGTAGCTTTAAGTTTACTGTGGGAATTACGAGAGCAGCTGTTTTTAGTGTTGAGTTTGGGTTTTTTGCTGTTGTTATTTAAAAGGGGCAGCGACCTAAAAACGGCAGCTCGCCATTTTTGACGTACTTTTGTTGTTCTGCCAAACAGATGTATATTGGGGTTATTGAATTTTTTTGTTGCGGGTTTGGGGAATACTGTTCTTTGTATATATATTTTGTTTTAATTAGAGGTTGTTTGATTATTTTTGTGTGTAATTTTTTTTTATTTCAGGCTTTTCTTTAGTTTTTGTAGGTATTCTACTCCGCCCACTCGCCGATTGAGCCCGGTCAGTTTTTTTCTTCCTTGTTCTTTTTTTTTTGGCTACGTCTAGGTACGTAGCAATATGTGATCTGGTCTTGATATGTTTTCATTGGATCATAGCATGTGCAGCAAAATTGATTGAAACTATTTTAAGAAAGGCATACAGTGCTTTCATAGAGGTACTTCTGTAAGTCCTGGAGCAGAAAAGGAGAAAAGATCTTATACAGGAATGGGAACTCTTCTGTGGTGTACACTGAGGTATTAAAACAAGGAGTCTGCAGCGTATTGTAGGATTGGTATTGTTACGTTGTTCATAATTTTCCAAATGCATATCTAGATACCTGACCGATTTCGAGTATTTGAGTGAGGTACCTTTTAGACGTATCGTGGTAGATTTTATGAGATCAAGTTTGACTTAAGGAGAAGCAGGTGAGTTTTTCAGTTGAGATTGCTTGACGGTAGACACGTGAACAGTGTTCTGGAACTTCGGTCACCCGCTTGGCCGTTTATTACAATTCGGATCTGAAGTGACCCGTATTTGCTGTATACGAGGTCATCGACGTATGCAATGGCCGTGGTGTTGGGGATGTTAATGGTTAATAAAGAATTTATGGATCAGTAGGTGCCAGGATTGACCCTTGTGTTAAAATTTTTATGATAGATGTGAAGTTGGTTGTGATACTGCAGGATCTGTTTTGGAAGTATGTTTTTCTACGACTGTTTTGGAACGAGCCTATTTTAGGTGTGTTTTTGATAGAGAAATCTACTACATTCTATACAGGTTTTTATTCCCGCACTCGTTGCTAGGCAAGTTGCTAAGCAACCAGTGCGGGAATGTTCAATTTGCACGGTTGCGCTTATATTTCTATTAATCAAGTAGCCCTGCACTTGCATCTTATTTCCAATGACGGCCGAGTTTTCAAAGGTGGACTATGAAACAAATAATAAACCAACAAATGTCAAATAAATAATTTCATACTGTGAAAGCGTTTAAAATCTTAAAGTATTTGCAAAGTCTTTAAAAAATGGCTAGTGATAGTGAAAGCGAACTAGAACCGACGCCTCCAAATATTGTGGAAGCTGCAAATGCAACTACATTAAATTTATTACCGGAAATTTCCAAAAAAAATATGAGACTGCTTATAAATCGTTTATGGATTGGCGAAGAGATCAAAAGACAACATCTTATTCTGAAAATGTTTTAATTGCGTACTTTAATGAATTATCTAATAAGTATAAATCTCCGACATGTGGACGCATTATTCTATGTTGAGAACATGTCTCACCATCCATCATAATGTAGATATATCAAAGTATGGAAAATTAAGAGCGTTTCTCAAACGGAAGTCAAGCGGTTATAAATCGAAAAAATCAAAAAATTTTACAACAGAGGAAATAAATAAATTTATTACTGTGGCTCCGGATCAACAGTTTCTTCTGACAAAAGTATGTAATATTAACTTAGAAGAATAATGCGTGTTTATAGCTATTTTTATATTGTTACAGACTGCATTAATTATGGGAATTATGGGTGCTTGCCGCAGACAGGAATTACATCAGATGAAGATTACTCATTTCACGGAATTGGGTTCTGCAATATTAGTTACAGTTCCCGACACGAAAACAAAAATTATACGCAGCTTTACGATAACGAGTAATTTTTATGAACTCACAAAAAAATACTGGAATCTACGTCCATCAAATGTTTGCGATCCTAGTTTTTTCTTAAATTATCAGAAAGGAAAATGCACCACACAGAAAGTGGGTATCAATAAATTTGGTGCTATGGGAAAGCAAATTGCAACGTATTTAAAACTACCCAATCTGGAATTATATACTGGTCATTGCTTCCGGAGATCTTCCGCCACTATTCTTGTAGATGCTGGAGATGATATAACATCTTTAAAAAGGCACGGTGGCTGGAAATCAACATCAGTCGCCGAAAACTATATAGCCGATTCTTTAACAAATAAGTTGAATGTAGGCAACATAATACAAAATTCAATTGATAGCACATAAAATGTTCCATCAACGTCCAAAGACAAGAATTTCCAACGTCAAGAAAATTTAGTTTTTGGGAAAACACCTTCTACAATGACGTTTAATAATTGCAATGTAACCTTTAATATTGTTAATAATAATGAATCTAAAAACTAAACTTAAATCAATTTATTTACTTTTATTATGATAAATTTGTACTTTTCTTTGAATTTATGTATATTCACAAACGATAATAAACTTATGATATTAATAAAATGTATACTCCTATACTTACCATGTATTTTATAATATTAACAAAAGAGGTATCACATTTAAAAAGTATATGAAATGCCCATTCTCACTCGTATGATTTGTAGCACTCGTTTTCAGCTCATGCTGCAATTTATCATACTCGTGAGAAATGGGCATCATTCCATGCTCGTTGTACAATATACTATTGAATAATTTTATAAAAATTTGAACGAAAGTTATGAGTGTTTAGTGCGTGTGGCACACTTTACCATCACATTCGATTAAAAACGGATTTAAAATCGATGAAGACGGCCAGAACGTACTTAAAGAATGAATAGTGACAAAATCCTGCAAATGAAAGAATGTTATATCATTCTTAAAAGGCATTTATTGGTAAATTACTTTTAAAAGAATGCAACGACATGTATATGGATTTAGAAGTTTAATTAATTACACGATTTGGACATTGACAAATTTATAACCACCACGATAATCTAATAATAAAAGCTAGTATATCATTGTTTTAAATCTTTTCAAAGGCATTTCGTTTGTTCTATTTACTTAAATAGGTTGAATTACAAAAGAATCTCATGTAGATTATTTTTTTCTGTAAGTGGATAGTTTAAAATTTTGTATGAGGTCGAATTTCGGTTAAAAATTTGACCATTACAAATGGATTTATTGAATGTATCTGATCAGCTATATTTGACTTCTAGGTAAGAAGGATTATTAAAATTATCCATTCTCATTTCTAAAAATTCTTACATAATGTGATTTACATTTGTGAAATACTAATTAGAAAGAGTGATTTTGTAGACTCTATTCTAGAATCTAGTAGCTATAAAAAAATATTTTTTAAACTTAAGAAGTGCTGACGATATTCGACCTTATTTGTAGATTTTAGCGTTTGCATGTAAATTTTTTTTTTGAATAATGTATGTTAAAAAAAGCTGTATGCGGTTGTTGCAATTATTAATGAATATTTGATGTCATTATAAGTTTAATGTTGGATTCTCGTTGTTTCATTTCGACTTAGCTAGCAAAGTAATTCGGACCTCTTCAGGTTATAATTCAAAGCAATTTATTTCAATTTTTTTAACGCTACTATCCACAGCACTTTTATTGGCTCCCGACGTCGGGCCGCATCAGCTACAGAACATAGCAATATATATATATTTATTTATTTATTTATTGATAAATCCACGGACACAAAGGTCCTTATACAAAATTAATAAAGAATAACAAAATAAAGGACTATAAAATATAACTTAGTTATAAACTATAACAAAATGAATATAGGACTCAGTACCTATGCAGTAATTTACGAATAATAGGTTTAAAGCAACTTAAGCGATCAGAATTTCGCACAGTCTCATCAAGAGAATTCCACTTCCTACGCAGTCTAGGACAGGCAGAATAGAAAGCAAAATTAAATTTATGCGTTTGCTCCCGCAGTAAACGATGATGTCTAGTCGGATATGAATTAAGACTAAGGGCAAAATGCCCCACTGTAAATTCACAATTTAAGAAACCATTTAGAACCTTATAAACAAAGATAACATCAGAAATATCATGCATTGATTTTATGGTGGGCAAATTAAATATATATATATATATATATATATATATATATATATATATATATATAAACATTAGATAATAAGATGAAATTATAGCTTAGACTTTTATGCAAAACCTAAACAATGATTTCAAATCCAGTTACTAATTAAAAAAATTAAAATCGCAAACAGGAATCTAACTTTCAATTACGTTTGCCATTTTTGTCTATCATACCTAACAGTGTAAATGTTTTGACGCTATTTGAGTTTTAAAGAAGAGCAAATCTTCAATTTCTTGGCTAAAACTAATTATTAAATTACTAGTGTAAAGGTAAGTTGTTCGAGGTAAGTTGATTTTAAATACCATGATCAACACCAGTTTTGATCAGCTAACTACCTATATATTTAATAGTTTGCTTTACCTGTGCATTCAAGCATCGTTTTCAGTCTACATCTGGCATTATGTTAAAAATTTGACACTATGAGATATGATTGGAAGAAGTGCGAAACTTGAAAATTAGGTTGACATATCGTCCAATTTTACAATTGAATTACCTGTCATGGTGACTAAATTAGTACAGATATGTAAGTACAAATTTGAAGGTTACAGGTTCGAGTCCTGCTCGGGACCTTATATTTTCCATCTTTTAATCACTAGCTCAATTTGAAATAATTATTTATAATTATTTATAAAAGCCTACGTAAAATGATGACATGCTTGCAACATAGGTATCTATAATAAGGCACCTGCCTAAAATACAAGATTGGGTATAATAGAACCTTCGGTTTTGCATTTAAGTAAGAAAAAACAAATCAAAAGAGTTATTAAATTTTTATAATCTAACTAACTACTGTGCCTAATCTGTAATTTAATGCCTAACTAAATACACTTACCTCCTTTTATTATTCCATTTGTACTTATAGCAGACATTGAGAGTGCCGTTATAGTGGTAACCGCCGTGGTTGTCAGTATTAGCAAAACAGCTTCCCCTACAAGTGCAAAAAGTTTACTACATAGCCAACTTGAAAGTAATATTATAACTTGTAAATGATTATATCGTACTGCTTCTCTAAATAGGATCAAATCCTCTAGAATATACTAGAAAAAACATTTAAATTGACAAACATCGCTTTTAACATGTATCGCAATATGAATGGTACTTTCGTAATTTTTCTTTCTGATACACATATACATAGACACCATCTGTCACACGTAATTTCGATGCAGTCTCGCATAAGTATATGAGTTGCACATGCGCATGCACACAAGAACCCTTGCACGCACGCAGTAATTTTTCTTAACCATCTTCCCGAGTCTTTACGTTCGAACGAGTCCTCGGATACGTTACAATTAGAAATAGATATTATTATTAAAAAACACAAAACACAAATCACTTAACACTCATATCAGAACAGTCTGCAATAGTTTTAGCAACAAAAAAAAGACTGTTGTGATATGCGTGTTAAGTGGTTTGTGTTTTTTAATAATAATATCTATTTCTAACAGTAATAGAACCTCAAAAAGTCTCTCGCGGGACTCGTTCGAACGTAAAGACTCGGGAAGATGGTTAAGAATCAATTTTTTGCTGCACGCACCAAGACTCACATGCTGTGTATACAAGGTGATTCATTTCATAGAGCTACTAGACACTATAATTTATAATTCATTTTACGGCTTGCAATATATAACATAGAACTTAGAATTATGAAGTATAATTATTGTTAAGAATATTACGAAAATTAAATGATTCTTGATATAAATAATCTTGATACAAGATCAACTGCTAATTGTAATAGACTAAAAATAAATGCACTTTGCAAACTGATATTTCTACGTCAAGATTGGTGGAAATGGAAATCTAAAACACAAGGTATTGAATGCTGCTAATTACAATGGGAATGATAATTGTATAAGCACTATTTGACAATATCAATTGCAAAAATAATTTTTGGTTTTTATTTTGTAACCTAACGATATTCGAGTAAGAAGGAGGGTTGGGAGTGGAGAAGGGGGAGGAGAAAGTGGTGATGAGTGGGAAACGTGGGAGACGAGGGAGAGAGAAAACATTCTTTAGCGCCATGGAAAAAAACAGAATTCAAGCCCGAAGGTACAAAAATAATAAAACCAATCAAATCAAGCCTTTCGGCATGGAATAACAAGTATAGTTTTGGAATTAAAATTAATGCTAGTGTCCTATAGGTATTATGTCATTTTCTTTTTACAATGCTAGTACAAGTAACTTTCTAATGTATATCTAAATTTTACTAAAACTAGTATCACAGGTATGGTGGCATGAAGCACAGATAAACAGATAATACTGATATGTCAATTTGTAATACATCTAAAAATTACTAAATACTAACAGCACACGTATATAATATAGAGCACAGATAATACTGATATGTAATTTATAATTACTAGTAATCTCTTACAGCTAGAATTTACTAACAGTGCTAATCCAGTTATTGCAAGATTAAGATTAAAAGTTTAAAAAATAAAATGATAGCTATGATAGTTTGCACAGATATAATAAATTTTAATAAATTGATCTCTATCAGTGTAAGTATGCCTTACAAACATTTTATAGAAGTGCCTAGTATTTAAATTATTCAATAAGTTAATAAATCCCACAATAAAGTATCAATGTTATCAAATTATAAAATAAAACAGATCTCTGACCTTATTGATTGTCCGTCCTGCAATCAATTGTTGTGTTTCGTCACGTCTCGTTTGGAAAATTCAAAAGTTGTTGAATGAAGATTTTGTTTGAATTAGTTTTTTTGTTTAAATTCTTATTACCTTAAGAAAATATTGGTTTTCATCAATAAAACTTGAATATCACAAACTAGTACTAAAAGTTCTAACGCCCAAACTAAAAGCTCTATAAACTTCGCGTAAATATGAGTTAAAATAAAATTTTCTACAGCTACACTTAATGAAACAGCTTCAAATATTAAAACTTTCCAACTTCAAAATTCACTTTGCACATATTTTATTTATTCGACTTGATTTAATTATCACAACGATTTATTTTAAATTTTCAATTAGCATAGGGTGATATTTTCATTGCTTGTTTTTACTTGTAATTCATAGATTTTATTTATATTATTGACAGGCGTGAAATCTGTTGAACATCTGATCCATTGAACCTTTATCTAGCAGCTGCGATATTTAAAATTACGAAACAATAAGGAAATTTAAGCAAATAGAGCCTTTAAAGACAAATGTAAAATGCAGTCTATCCTAATTTTCACTTTTATTGATTTCATAATAAAATGACATGATTGTAACAGACATGTTATACACCTGGATTGGAAATTATATGATGTTTCTAAGGCGCGTGATGCAACGTTCATCGACGTTTCGTGCTATCCGCACGGGCTACACCAATTAATGTTGTTTGCCTATGCGTTATATTATCTCTACGACATTCAATATTTATGGCTGTAATTAATGTTATTTTATAATTTGGACGATATCGTTTACCTTATGCTCCATTTTAGTCTTAGATTATTTCAGAATACGTTCAATGATGTCTTCACTTTTCCTTTGAATATCAACTGATATTTTTAATTAATACGCTTCCATCTAAATACCAACGTGTGTTCGGTATTAAATGAAGTTAGAATATTGTACAAGCAACTTTACATAAATTAAGCTTTAAAATCTGAAAACGCATGTTTTCATTTGAACGTAAATACGTTCAAATAAAATATTTTATAATAATTACGCATTTACGTAACCGAATGCTTTATAACAGAAATATAGATAAAACTCTTTGAAAAATGTCCCTCTACGCGCGGAATATACTGTTATTCTTATCTAAAAACACGTTGACGAAGCGTCACTAAAAATAAAAACTCTTCCAATAACTGGTTTTATGCATTTATATTCAATATACTAAGCGCGTTTATATATATATATATATATATATATATATATATATATATATATATTACTGTGATATTTAGAGGTTATAATAATATTAGTATTTAGTTGTACAGTTTATTTCGTTATTTTAGCATGTAAAACAAGAGAGTGCGTTTTGAAAACGCTTTTTTTAAATATGTAGTGTAGAAGTTAGTAATTCGACTGGAATATGTAGGAAGCTAAAAGTTTAATTTTATAATCTAGCAGGTGTAAATATTCGTTAAGATAGTGTATATAAAATAGCAGTTTAAGTTTGTATATAGAAATATTTAGGGGAGAAGCGAACATCTAAATTCATAACAATTTAAACTTTATATTTAATTATAGCAAAGGGGATGTGTAATTTCAAAAGCGTTGGCATTTGAAAACGTTTTAGTTTGTTGCGTATAGTGTATAAAAGCGAAAGGGCAGTTATAGGTGTGGAAAGTTTTAAACTGTTGTCAAATCTTTTCTAGTAACATGAAAACAAGAAACGAATTTAGCCGTCTTTATTTCCCCGGTATATTTCAAGACAACGTTGAACAAACAACAGAAAATTCCAAGTAGGGTAGGTTATAGCTGTCTATTATATTAGATTTATAGCTGACGTGTAGAGATAACTGTGTCCGCTACAAGTTCAACTTGCCAACGAGAAACAAAGGAGTATCGGATAAAATAAGTACAAGTGAGATGAAAATAAAACGTGTTAGGGTAATGAAATTATAACAAAGAGGTGGCAATACAAACTGGAGTGGGTACAAAGCAAGAGAGAGGCGATGTTGGAGAGTATGTTGAAGAGAGATAAATGTTACCCTTGTTACATTAAGGGCGTATTTAATGTTAACTTTGTCAAGTTGGAGGTTTAAGATACGCAAAATTGGTGACAGATGTTTTAAATACGGGAATAGCAGTCAAGCAAGAGTGGGTTGTGGACATTAGTTTAGCTTTTCAAGGAATTATTTTGGAAAAATCGTGGCGGTTAGGTTTTACTAGGAATTTTGAACGAACGTTACAAAATTACTAGAAAACAGTGGCCGTTGGTGTTTGTTTGTGTTGTAAAATTGTGAGAAGTGAAAACGTTTGAAAATTTTACGTGGAAGGGTATGTTTGTATTGACAGGCATTTGTGGAATAAGGAACGGTATATAAACTCCAGCAGATTGTTGTGAGCCTCTCTTAAAGTTTTCTCTCCTTAAGTTTTCTCTTTTATGTTCGCCCTTTAAGTTCTCTTGAAGTGCTCTTAATCCTTCGATCTGAGTTTGATGATAATCTACAAATTCTAATAGCATAAAGCTTTTCAACCAGCTGAAGGCTAAGCAATTAATATACTCTAAGTTGAGTAAGAGTAGGTAAAAATTGTTTTAATTTGAATTTGCAATAAGTATGCTAAAAGAGCGTACATATGGAGATGGTATAAATATCGGTAGTTGTTAAAATTGGTTGTGCATCAACGTTTAATTGTATTTGTCGATGAGCTTGGGGAAATTGGATGCATTTAGTATGGTAGATGATCGCTGTTATGGTTAAATGGTTACTGCTGGAGAATATGGTTATGGCAAGGCAAGATGGTGTTCTAGTATGCCGCAGTCTAGGTGGGAATGATAGAAGCCATCAGCTGAAGTAGTATCCAGGTACCTGTTGCTTTTAGTGTTAGTTTTTTAAATTTTTCTATGCGTATAAACTAGTGTTCAATGACTTTTTTGTGCATTGGCGATATAAGTTACGACTAAACAGGATAAATTTGAAAAGTGTGACTGAATTTTTATATTGCTTTATTGTATTGTATTTTTATATGGAAATTTTGATTTAAAAATGATTGATATTAACAATTTTTTGTCTGTACAAGGTAAAAGGGTACTATTAGGGAATTGATGTGCAATCTTTGCACGAAGGTTTGAGGGTTATTATGAGCTCAAACTAAACCGGAGGTAAAGTTAATACGGGAGGATAGCCCTCTTACTTTATAAAATAATATCATTTGTAAATATTTATTTGAGTAATTATTGATTCTAAATTAAATTATGAAAGGCATTATTGCATAAAGGCGTTGTATATAATGGATTAATAATGTGTGAACGTGGATTTTTAATTGTGATTTGGCTTGTATAATATTTAAGAATATGTAATAAATGTATGTGATTTTTCATAGCAGCTATTTTTTTTGGTGTTAGATAAATGGTAGAAAGAAGCTGAGCAGTCGTGGCATGTATTTCTTTTTAAGCGTTTTAGGCACAGCATTTTAACACTTTATCAGCTCTAGAGTTTGAGGCAAGTAGCGGCATCCAGTGACTAATTTAAAGGTTTTTGTTTTTTGTTTAAGCTGTCTTCAACAAAAGTGGGGCATAAATCCGTAGTAATTTTTGACGCCCAAAGGTGGGGTTTTTGCATTTCAGAGCTAGAGATTACAGCGCATTTATGACGCCCAAAGGTGGGGCATTTTGCAATTCAGAGCCGGCATTTCAAAGCAATATATATATATATATATATATATATATATATGAAATTAATAAGATGAAATAATAACTTAGACTTTTTAAGTAAAGCCCAAATGATCATTTCAAATCGAGCTAGTAATTGAAAGAAGGAAAATATAAGGCCTTGGACAGGATTTGAACCTGCATCTCAGTTTTGCCGGAACTGTGCGTTATCCAATTACGCTACCGAGGCCGATGGCTATAATTGGAAAATTTACAAATCTAAATCGTGTACAAGTACCATATATAAACCTAACTTTCAATTACGTTTAGCATTTTTGTCAATCATATCTGAAATTGTCAAGTTTCTAACTTATGTCAGATATAGACAGGAAGCACCGCTCAAAATCACGGCTATAAGCCAAGTATTAATATATATATATATATATATATATATATATATATATATATATATTGTTGTGAATTCAAAGGGGTAAATCATTGTGATACAATAAAATTTCAACAACCCTGTATATAGAAAAGAGCAAATTATTTACGCGCAAAATTAATTTAATTCATTTAAGGAAAACGGACAAATATTAGAGTATTTTTATATTTAACAATTGAAATGTTAGGATTACATAAATAAAAAACAGTTTTAAAGCAAATAGAAGTTCAAGGATACGCAAAATTAACCATAAGTTATTTTAATTCAACACATATAAGCAAAAGGGAACGTGCTGTGTAAGAAAATCAATAATCTTAACGCAATTGTATTCGTTGTAAAAGTCAATGTCAGTTTTATCAGATACGAGGAAGCAGCAAGTCCAAGAAGTTATGTTCAAAACGATCGATAATTAACAGAAACACCTGCGTTTTAAAAGGTTTCGTTCGACGAAGTCGAGCGCATGCTAAGATAGGATTTCATAGAAAATATTTTCAACCGTCAGTTTTGTATAAACAACTAGGGAACAAACATCTTAAGGAGCGAGGGAAATGCAGAATCGGTTATATACAACTGATAGAGACAGATATAAAGCAAACAAGGAATTGAAATGCACGTACCATATACACGTGGAGTTGAGATTGGATGTCATTAATATCGATTTTCTGTAACGCAAGTGGGGTTTTGAACGAGACAGCAAACATGTATCAAACAAGGATAAATAAATCTTAGGTGGAGTTTATGACTCCAGAGAATTTTGTCATTGGTTGAAAGTGAACAGTGTTCCGAACGTAGACACACGCGAAGGTGAAAGCGAATCTGGGTATACAGCACGTAGCACGCTACAAAATTTTAGGAATCAACCGACGGTTATGCTCAAAATTTGTAGAAACTGTATTTGAAAATAAGCTTTTCTGATGAAGAGCGTCCACAAGGGGGTTTTAAACGGATATAAATACCCAACCTAGGTTGTTAACGCTCTCTTCTTTTCTCGTCGCTTCTATGTTCCTTTTTTATGATAAAGTGATTCACACCAGCATACAATAAAGTTTTTAATTTGTGAGTATTTTATTACAGTGGTTGCGAGCAAAATACAGTAGTAGCGGACCTCTAAATTATTGACGTGAATTACGAGTAGTGCGTATTAAATTAATACAGGTCCGGCTACTACAACACAAAAATCAATAAATGGAAGCATATTATATGGGGTTAAGAACCACATGTAATCGAGTTTGTATGCATGATATGGAATAGTACTGTAAGACGAGGCGCATAGCTTGAGGTTGTAGCTGATGGTAGAGGCCTGTAAAGCAGCTGAGCAGCACATTAAATCAAAACAACGCAGAGGGGTTTTGGCAGTCATCTCCGACGACATGGAAGTCTGAAGAATTCTCCAAGTAATTTATTTGAAATTTCTGTTGCTTTATAAACATTTGTAAAATTTTATGCTGTGTGGTTGACTTTTTTTTGGTGGCATATTTATGATTATAGAAATTTATGGTAAATGATACATGTACTGGACAATTTATTGATGTTTAAATATAGACAAAGGGTGTATTTAAAACATCCTAAAATTTAGTCATGATAAAAATTGAATTGTAAAGGGTAAACGGGTATGTAAATTTTGGTTTTAATTTATGCAAGATTTAAAAGGCATATAAAACTGAACTGGGTTATAATGAGCTCACCATACTCCAGTGTGAAGTCAATTTAGGGTAACATGTGGGGCCCATCTACTCAGATCTTATTGAATTTGTTTAAAAATAATTAGAAAAATCAAGGACTTTAAAAGCATACTATAATTTGAGTTTTATAACTATTGTATCAAACTGTTTTAACACATGTGAATATAATTTATCTGTTAATAGATGTAAATAAAAGGTTGTATGATTGTGGTATTATTTGGTAGTTTTATTGAATGGTGTGCGAGTGTGAAAGAGATATGTCTGTAAATTTAGGTATTCGAGAAGTGGCACAGCTGAGCTAGCCAGGGAAGCTGAAGGAATTTGAAGTAGAAATAATAGGGTAAGGTTTTTTTTGTAGAAAACTTTAAATTCTTGAAAATTTTATGTTTACCCTGGTGAAGCTTCGAAGTTAACGAAGGTTCCACGTAAATATATATATATATATATATATATATATATATACATATTGATGTGATTAGAGGTCATCAAAAAGTCATATAGCGTCATTTCGTAAATATCCAACGTCATAAACGCAAATTCAAGAAAAAGCTCAATTATGTAAATATTCATTTTCATAGAGAAGCGTATTTGAGAAGACGATCAGTATATTGAATATAAATGCGTAAAAACCCGATATTGTAGAAAGAGTTTTCATTCTTAGTATCTTAATAAGACTAAAGACCTGTAAGTACATAAATGTTTTTCGTCGTGTTACTAAAATCGGAAGTGGCGATTTAGTTATTCTTAACGTGAGTATAAATCATGTATTCACGACTGTATATAGTTGAATTTCGTCTTTTAATAAAAACAAATCTCCGTTATTTGTGCTTCAGTTTCGTTACCCTATTAGGCAATTTATTTTCCCTCTGCACTCGCTCTCTAAAATTGTATTTGTGATTGATTAGATTTGAATGTCTTTGTCAACAACTTTCAGCTCCAGAGTTACACAACAAATATTCGTTTGAGAGTCATTAGCGATAATCTACTCAATAACCCTAGTACTTTCCTTAGAAATATCTTTCCCGTATTTAAACTTACCTATACCAGCTTGGGCAACAACCCAGGATAGTCGAAGGAAAAGCATCACACCCCATATATTGAGAAGACATCTTACTAGTACTCCCTGAATCCATCCAAATTTAACTTGCACTTCAGGTACAATCGCTTTTCCATTAAGTGTTATGGTTGTTCTAATCTACAAAAGAAATCAGTTTTAGTATTACTAGGTGTGGTTACCTAGGGAACACATTATACTGAATTAAATACAATTCCGTTTTCTGGTTCATTTTGTTCACTGCGCTGCAAGCTGTTAGTCTGATTAACATTGAGGACAGGTTACTACTCTAACATGCGTGAATTTGCATGCATATTATACAAGGTGTTCTTAAAACCTGTATATGAATGAAAATGAAAAACTAAACCGGTGGAATAGAAGCGATGATCGTCCACAAAAATTACTTTAAAGATTTTAAAAGTCTATCGCTTACATTCATTGGAACATTCTGTTTTTATCAATCGACAACTCTTTGGTTTTAACTAAAATTGTTTATTTACAACAGTACCTTTCATTTGTCTTTGTTCTGCGCAATACTTAGCGTATCTCTGATACAAGTTTGTATACATTTCAATATCAATATTAATTTTTCTGGTAATTATCGTATCGTATAACTGATGATAATGTAGCACCGTACAATATAAGTGGATAAGTCGATAAGTAAACACTATACCCTACAATGATGGAGGACGCTTTATAATTTCACCAATGTCTATCTTAACAAGCTGCAAGTTTTATGCAGAAATATCACAAACAAAACTATATATATATATATATATATATATATATATATATATATATATATATATTGCTATGAAAAGAGGATAGTTTAAGAGTAGATTAAGTCATAGGGGTCGTAAGATAAATGTAAATATAATTAACGTTAAGAAAACCAAACAATTTGTTTCACCATTAAATAGGAGTAAATCAAATATTTTACAAAAGGTCAATAGCGAGCACACTGTATATTTAATTCAATTCATAAGAAAGAAGCTCATTTTGCAATAATGAGATAATATTTAGCTAAAGTAATAATGTGTACGTCTTATAATACGCTTTAAGTTAAAGAAACGAACAAAGATAAGGTTTTAAATACATCAAGTTTCATCAAAATAAACACGTAACTGGCAAATATAAACAACCTGACATACTAGCCTTTTAAAAATTTCAGTAAAAATGTCAACGCATAAATAAGCAAACGCATTCAAATACATCATTATTAGAAAGATGAGTACGTGGCTAGAATATCACATTTACATGAAAATCCAACATATTTGAAGTAACAAACAATAAATAACAGGCGGTCCGCGATATGATAAAAGTTTGGACTATAATCGACAAACATGAAAGACGTGACAAAAATGCAATGGATATTTGAAAATTCTGGGAATATACGACGAAATATTAAACGTCTACGTGCGAGATTGAATGAAGGGACAACAATTAAAGCCAGGGAATTTTGAGAAATACCGAGTTTTACAGAGATAGGCGCAAAGTATAAGCCTTGATCAACAAACACACTAATTAAAAACGTTGATATGTGGAGCTTATAAATACCATAGGAAACTCGTAAACATTCAGTATCTCTTCAACAAGGCACGAACTACGTCAATTTAAGGTGAAAGATTACGTACAAATGAAACTCAGTAAGAGTGAATAAATTGTTAAAAATTGTGGAAAGTAAAAGCGTCAAACTAAAATATCCGTTTTACGCTTAAAACGTAAGTTAAACTGTTAATTGAATTTTATTCTAATATTTTATAATTTAGGGCTCTAATAACAGCTCTAAAACACCTCTAATAACAGATCTAATAATACATCTAATAATACATTTAACAACAGCTCTAAAAACACCTCAAATAATACATCTAATAACACATCTAGAAATAGCTCTAATAACACCTCAAATATATATTCAATAATACCTTCAAGTATACGTTTACTTAACTATCGAATTAAATATCTAAATATACTTCGAAAATATTATAAAACGTGAAGATACTCAAATTGGGCTACAAGATACTCAAAGAAATCCGAAGAGAAAAATTCAAGCAACCATTAATAAACCATTCTGGCCAACAAGTGAACAAGACAAGCTGTAACAATCAAGGGGGTGCGGACCATCGATATTCAGAGGCAGTTCCAAGCAAGGAAAACGCAGATTGGAGAGCTTATTTATTATTATTTGCAAAACTGTTTCAATTTTAATATTTTCTATATATCAAATATCTGTAAGGGTCAACAAAAGGATCATTTGAGATTTTGAAAAACAGAAAAAGCATCGTTTAAACGTTCAACGGTACTTAAGATTAATTACAAAGATATTTTTGCTGGCTTTCAGGAAATAAAAATTTGGTGAAAAAATAAATAAATATTTTATTCAGGGGCTAATTTTTGAATGATATAAAACTGTACATATTATCGATCATTATGATGTGTAATTTTTGGATTGCTTCATTTAAATTATTTCAACAGATAGAAAGAAAGGGGTTAAACAATCTTTATCGTTGTGAAGTGGGGCGTTCTGTGTTTGATAGATAGAGCTAGCCGTGGAAAAACAAATTCAAGAAATCATAGAATATTAAAAGGGGTTGGTATTCACAGCAATTAAAAATAGCAACACCAATCATAAAAGGACATATCACAGCAATATACATATATATATATATATATATATATATGAATATATATATATATGTATATATATATATATATATATATATGTATATATATATATATATATATATATATATATATATATACATATTCCCCAGATTAATTATTTCCCAATGATTATCCAACAAAGTAACAGGGCTTTACCACATGTTTCACTCTAACCTAGGTTTAATAAGAGCTCCTAGTAACCACAACCTTTCGTGCTACTTTTCGCACATGAAACAGCAAAAAGTCCTTTTTATTTTGTACAAACAAATATTACCAATATCCTAAACATTTTTCTCTTAATATAAATTCCCACTAAAAATACAGTAAAATAGTACAATATAAAAAAATTCAATCAGTAACTCTTTCCAATTTTGTGCTTTTTGTTCGTAAATTATATCCACAATGCACAAAAGTCATTGAACACCAGTTTATACACAAAGGAAATAAAAGTAACAGTTAAAGCAACAGTTACCTGAATACTATTTCTGCATACGGCCTACTACCATTCCCTTAGAGACTGCGGCATACAGGAACACAGGTGGAGCATTGGTAATGTAAATGAATGGCATACAGTAACACCATCTTGACTTGCATTAACCATACTGCCAGCAGCAACCATTTAACCATGACATCAACTCATCTACCACATTGGAAATGTATCCAAATTCCCCAAGCTCCGCTACTAATACCATTGAATGTTGATACATAACCAAATTGACTAACTACTGATATCTACTCCATCTCCAATTGTATGCTTCTGCACACTTAGAGCAAATTAAAATTAAAACAATCTTTACTTACGTAAAGTACTCTTTTTTTCTACTCGTTAACGTATTTTATACTTGTAGCCATCAGCTGGTTGTAGACTAAGTAAAAGCTTTCCACTATTCGAACTCGGAGACTCAGAATAACTAAGAGAGCTCCAAAACAATCTGTTGAGGTTTATATCCTGTTTCTCGCCCTACAAAAACCTGTCAATTCCTACAACTTTCATCAGTACAAACATTCACTTCCACGTAAAACTTTCAACCGTCCACAATTCTTAAAATTCCACTTCACAAACAACTCCAACGGCCACCGTTTTCCAGTAATATTCTAACGTACGTTTAAAATCCCTTGTAATTTCTTTAACCGCCACAGTTTTTCAAAACATTTCTTTGAAAATCCAACTAACGCTCCGAATCCACACTCTTACTCGACTTGTTTCCCCGTATTCAAAACATCTCTCACCAATCACGTTGTGTATATTTAACCCAACTGACAAAGTTAACATTTAATACGGCTCTAATGCAACAAGTGTACTATCTATCTCTCTCCAACTTACACCCCAAAATCACGTTTCTCTTACTTTGTCCCCACTCCACTTTGTATAACAACCGCTTTGTTATCACTCCATTACCTTATATTCCTAACAGGTGTATCCTGATCCCATTCTAACATACACGTTAAAGCAACCATCCTTTAGTTCATATGCCTTCCCCGTTGTCAATGAACGTTAAGCGTTCAATCTACACTTATCTCACTTGTGCCTTATTTTATCTAATACTACCTCTTTGTTTTCTTGTTGGCAAGTTGAATTTGTAACTGATAAAAGTTATTTACTCTTTTCACCTATAAATCTATTTAATTTACAGCGATAACCAATACTACCTAGAATTTGCTGTTGTTTGTTAAACTTTCGTTAAAATATACCGAGAAAACTTAAGACGGTTGCATTCGTTTATTATTTTCATGTTACTAGGAAAGCTTCGACAAACAGTTTCAAACTTTTAACAAATATAATACGCAGAAACTAAAACGGTTTTAAATGCTAAAGCTTTTGACATTATACATCCACCTTTGCTATAATTAAATATAAAGCTTAAATTGTTTTACAATATGAAATGTACTGTAATACTATAGTATTTATCAACTTATCTTGTGTAATTAACTATCTAAAATATTTATATATTTAATATTTGGCTTATAGCCGTAATTTTGAGCGTAGCTTCCTGTCTATAACTGACATAAGTCAAAACTTGACAATGTCAGATATGATTGACAAAAATGCCAAACGTAATTGAAAGTTAGGTTTATGTATAGTTGTTGTACACGATTTAAATTTGTAAATTTCCCAATTGTGTTATCGGTCTAGGTGGCGTAATTAGTAAACGAATGGTTCCGGCAAAACCAGGATACAGGTTCAAACCCTGTCCAAGACCTTATATTTTCCATCTTTCAATTACTAGCTCGATTTGAAATGATCATTTGGGCTTTGCATAAAAGTCTAAGTTATTATTTCAGGACGTGATAAGCAGTCACGAGAGGTCACTAAAACTCAAATTCTATAAATAAATCTCACCAAGACATAAACGAATCCGAAAAATATAAATTTCCGTAAATTTATGGTTACTCCCTGTATAATACAAGCGACTTTTATTTATTGATGTACGAGCAAAAAATGCAATTGCGAGTGTATAAATAATCATCCTGTATGATATAGGTGTATGGTAAAAACGTAACAAATAATGTAAGCAGCATAGTAAAAATAATTAATCGATAAGATACCTTCAAACGCATACAAAGCGAACACAAATTAATCATTTTAAGATAAATACAAAGCCATTTATTTTCACTTATTAATTATCGATACGTGTTTGATAAAAATGCTTTTCATTTGCAGTAAATAGCACTAGTTTTACGCAGTTTGCTTAAGAAACTACAATGATGTTAAAAAAACCCGAATTTTAATATTAATTTTGTGTACTGAAACACGAAAGCAAATATTTTCTATAAAATGCAACCCCCTTTGCTTTAAAAAGCAATTAAACTTTAAATTAATTGCCTTGTGGATTACATAAATTATTTTTAAATAAGGAATTTTCTTGAATAGACGAGATTAAGGAGGAAGTTTTGGGAGAGTACCTCAATTTGCATGAACTCATTAATAAATAACGTTTATTCCAAAAAGCGGTTCGAACATTGAAAAATAACCGATAAAAATTGATTATCTTTCGCCACAACAATCGTAAATGTGTTAGAGTAGAATAAACAGTGCGCGTCACTAGTAACTGGAACGAAATAACGAGGTAATAAAACTCAACAAATTTGAACGCTAATGAGGATTTCAAAGAAAATTATGTAAGATAGGCGTTTACTATTTAAAATGGAGTTGCACAAATTCTACTACATTCTAGAAATAGATAAATTTGTATACATAAGGAAACGTTTATTAAAAATTAGAATTCAGTCGATTCTTAGATTCGATTGCAAAATGTTATGTTGACTTAAGTCGCGAGCTATTGCTTTGCGACCATCATATTTGAAGTATGCAGAAAGTATACTGTAATTTAATAATTACAATGTTACCATGAATATAGAAGTGATGTTTTAAACGTAACTTACATAAAAATGAAAATTATTAAATTAAAGATGGGAAATTGTTCAATATAACCCTATTTTAAGAATTTTATTAAATAATCGAAAGGAAGATTTAACCAAAAATGTAGTTTGGTAACTGCTGTTTAAAGTGTGGATTTTAAATATGGAAAATCTTGTAAGCTGATTTGACGTCAATTTAAAATAAGACGATATTTAATTACGAGGAGCGATTTAGTGGATTTTGCAAGTATAATTTTTTTGTAACTGATATTTAAATTTTGTTATTTAGTTTATAATTTAAGATAGTCCTAATAATCTTTTTGTGAGGATTTTTACCAGGGAAGTTTGTGTTCAGAGTTCAAAACACTCTGACCTTTTAATAGATTATCTGTCAAGGATGTTTTGGCCAAACAAACCCTGCAAGCGTGAGAATAAGCAAAGCTAGGTAAAATATCCATAAAAAAGAAAATTTAGTTCTGTAAATTTAAAATAATGTAAAAAACATTTTTTATAATAAGTACTTTCTAGAAATTATTTTATGTTTGAAAGAAACGATGTTGTAAATGTTCTATATGATTTTGTATGAGAGAAAATATTTCATACTGTGTAAATATTTTAATATTGCTGTGTTTGATTTCATTTTGAAAACTCCGTCAATTCCATTGAGCTAACCAGGCAAAGTTAGAAAGGAAGCATTCTTTTAGTGACGCTCTCAACGTGGCGTTGTCACAGCAATATATACACTAAAACTTATAGCGAAATGCAAGTTTAGGTAAAGATTTCTATAGAACCAGGATTGAGTTCACTTTGCGACTAATTAATTTTCGACTACTATTGGTTTGGAACTAATCCGTCTAAATTTTTTTGTTGCCGGGTCGTTGTCAAATTGATCCGCGGATATCATTATGCTTAGCTCCCAAGGGGTTTCCTCGATTACCATATCAAGAATTATTCTTTACATATGTTCCTGTGAACTGTTTTCGAATAATTAATTTATTGTTTCCGTCCACTATTTAGCACCCGTCATCCTGTTTCCCACTTTCGAGGGGTATGTTACGTGAAAAATGAATTATTATGGTGGTTTGATACGTGTTCCTTATGTTATTAGTTTATGAAGCGTTATTTTGTAAACATTTAACATTTTATTTTATTATTATATTATGTGTGGGGAGATCTTTCGTAACATATCTGTGAATTGAATTAGATCATCGGTTGTATCTAGATATCTACATTGTAATATTACTTTTAGCTTATCTAAGGTTACTATGTACTGTAATGGCACTTGTTCCACTGTAACTTTAATTTTACTAATTTCTACTGCAACTGTAAAAATCTCTGCTATCTATGGGATAATTATTGTACGAAACATAATTATTGACAACCTCACTGTTATTTACCACTAATTATCCTAAACGCTTTTTTAAAATAAGATGATTACGTTATAAAAATTTACAATTAAAGTTGATCTGTTTACTCAAACTGTCTAAGGTAATTACTCATTCTTGCGTCTTTGATTTGAATTCATAATGCAAAACCTTGGAATGTTTTCCTTTTACGGTTTTGAAATAACTTATTGACCTGAAATTCGTTTAATTATGTATTGAACAAAAATAACTTTATGGTTTCGTGGTTTAAATTTACTACCTAAATTCCATTTATAGAACTAAACAAATTAAAGGGTCGTGCTTATTAACATTGCTATTTGTGAAATCATAATATACAGGGTACGTTTGTATTCATTCTACTCGTTTAAAGTTAATTTCTTCCTTTTCTATCTAAAATAGCGCGAATACGTTAGTAAGTCTAGACTAATCTTTTCCGCAAACAAGGGTCGGTTTGTGGCCAATGCAGATTTAGCTCGTTCTGGATGTTCTACAGTGCTTCATAACAGCGTGATCGGCAATTCATCAGCTTTTCAAATACTATCGCTTGGAGTGGTCATGCCTGTACCAAAAGTCAAGCAAAAAAGAAAAAGGACAGCTCGCAAAAATGAAAAGACTGATGTTTTAATCAGTTCACCATATAAAAAAATTGTACGAAGTTCTAAAAAAGAAAGAAGAAAAACTGAAGCTAAAGAAAGAAAAAGCTAGAGAATGACTTTTGAACGACAATTAAAAGAAAGAAAATAAAAAACTTTAAGCCTAAGATTAGAAAAGCAGAGAAAGGAAAAAATGGCGTGTTGCAATGTGTTTCAAGTGATGACAGAAAGAACGAGACCGAATATCTTTATTGCAGTGATTTCTACTCATCTCTAAATGATGACTAGGTATCATGTTAACTCTGTTTTAAGTGACTCGTGCGGAAGTAGAGAGCGATGACGATGAAGCTATTCCTTATTTGTGAATTCCGTTACTTAACGACTTTTCTAACAATTTTAAAATCATTTTTAAAAATGTGACCAATACCTCGTCCTGCCCTATAGTTGGGTAGAGAACAGGGTATTTTGATACAGTAATTAGAAAAAATTAAATATACTTATATGCAAATTTTGTAACTTTTAATTACAAAACCTGTTTACTAAAGACCAGTGCTGTTCATGATACTATATAGTGTGTTTCTTTAACCATAATAGCTTGTCTAATACTAATTTTGTGTTAAGTATTCCGTTTTACTCGGCCTCTCTCTACTGGATTTAAGCGGAATGGATGGATAAAACTTTTATATTCAAAGAACAATATATGCATGTTAGAAATTACGTAGTCAAGCGGCATTTTAATACAAAAAGATACTAGTTTGAGTTGGCCACAAATGTAGGGTTATGATAACATACTTACAGATTTAAAGTGATTCACGTGATTATAGCCAATTAGATATATTTGTCTTTTATTCTTTATAGTGGTTTCAAATACCGACAGACACCGTTAAATAAATGTTAACATTTAGTCTACTTATTACACTGTAGATGCTTTATAGCATTTTTACGGAATTTATTGTTTTAACGGCCATTTGCTATGTATTTTGAAATTCAATGTAAAATAAAAAGTAATTTGAAGTGTGTATTTTATACAAAACTGGAACGTACCCATTAATTTTTAAGCGATTTAAGGAACTAGCAATAAGTACTCCTTACATATTTTTGCTTTTTCCTCTTCGATATAATATGCAATAGTACATCAGCACACCTCTCTTGTTCTAGTTTGTACCTACGTTTAGTTAGTAAAATATTTCTTTACACTTACTTTCTTGGGGAGGGAAGCGTTATGAAGTTCATCCAAGGTCGGTCGAATAGCTGCCTGAATTGACATGACGTTCCTGTAGTTATCTAATCTTGGTAAAGCTTCTTGAGTAGAATGCCTAAAACCAAAATAAAACATAAATCAAGTATTAGTTACAGGGCTAGGTCATGTTAACAAACAAAGCAATGTTCTATATCTGCTTTTTTCTAAAATATTAAAAATTCGTTTTATGTACGTGTTTTAACGTAGAGTCGATTAGCATACATTAACGTAACTATTTTCTATAAATAAAATTTCTCACTCCACTGGATTATTGTTTGATATATTTGATATGTGTAGTCAATAAGCCATACTATTGCCAGAAGCAATCTTGTCGGTTTGTTACATTTTAAAGTCGATTTGACGGTTTTACGAAGCATTGCACCATGTTTAAAATAAAATCAAACAAAGGTAACATAACTAATTAACACTTACGACAAGCCTAAATACGTCATGCACCACAAAGAAGTTTAATGGTTATAAAACCAAGATCTTCTTCAAGAAAAGCTTCAGGAAGGGATTCGTGTCTATTCACAGATTCTGCTTCACCTCCTGTAGAAGACCTAAGATAAAGTAATGAAAAGGGATAATGTAGAGGTCTCCTTCTGCATAGGTCACCGTTTCAAAATATAGGAAAAGCTGTTGTTTCTTCACTCGCGCTGAATAGGTTCATTAACAACACTAACACTACTATTTATTTATACACTTCTATTTATTTATGTATACTACAAGCTGTATGAACATTAGACACAGCATATCACATTTATGTATACTTCAAAAGCTCAAAACTGCTATCACTTTACAACGTTATAATTTATATTAGACATTCAAGAATAGACTAACTCTTACATTCATAAGCTGCCTTATATATACCCTGCATTAAGATATGACTCATTATCTAGAACTTTGTAGAAGGATTCTCGAATGCTGAAGAATACGCTGTGCCCCGGGCGTTTGTATGTTTGACGGGTTGCCTAATAGTGGATCGCAACACTGCCCCCTCTTTAAAACCGTTACGTCTCGTAACTGTAAATCCATCTTGACGCCAATTCGATGACTGGTGACGGTATCGGCAGTTATCTCCTCTGGTGCATCCACCGCGTCGTTGGAAGTAACAGTCAACACTCTTTTCTTGGTCTTGGTAGGAAACCGGTTGATAACAACAAACAAGAACCTGGACGTTGGTTTCCTGGAAAACTACTTCTAGCATATTTCGGACTATCCTCCAATCTAAGCGATCCAGTCCACAACCCAGCTTGGGAACCGCTAGTTTCGTTACTCCATTTTCCATCATCTGAGCTTTAAGATTCAGCAAAGCCTCCCATAGATGTCCATAACTAGGTCTCTGCCATGAAGAATTTTTGGTGACCAGATAGTAAACATAACGATTCATATCTTGAAGAACCAAAGCTTTTCCTACAGTTGGCTGCTGTTGTACTAATTCATCTACACATCCAAACTTTTTCTTAAAACAACAGCTATTCCCTTGACATTGCCAAATCTTGAGCTACGCAATGTGCAAGGAATACTCTTCTGGTGCTCTAAACAGATCTTGCTGTTTTTCAACAACAACGCCAAATCTCGCTTTAGCGGAACCACCATACGCCGCCATAAAGCTCTCAAAATCTACATTTGGCTCATGATTAATAACTTGCCGAACACCATTATCATTATTCGAGTCTTCCTGGTTGTTGCCAGCGTAGGATGTTAAACGGTCAAAGTGTACCACTTTCGGTTTACCACGAGGGATCTTCTGATCCGGTACACTACATCATTAATCCTTTTAACACTTCGTACGGCCCTTCCCATTGTCTTTGTAGTTTTGGCGACAATCCACGTTTTCTTTGTGGATTGTACAACCACACTAAATCTCCAGGTTGATAACCACCTTCTTGTGCTCTCGTGTCATATTGTGATTTCATTCGATCGCTTGCTGCCTGTATATTCTTTCGGACGTTTTCGTGAATACTATTTGATCTTTCACGAAGCTTACTAACGTAATCTTCACCTGCGATCTCTTCTCCAGGTTTAAATCCAAACTGAAGATCACATGGTAGCCGCAATTCACGTCCTAGCATTACGCAAGCGGGAGAGTACCCTGTGCTGTCATGTACCGAAGATCGGTACGCCAGTAGGAACAAATGCAGATATTGGTCCCAGTCTCGTTGATGTTCAGAGACAACTTTGGCCAGGTACTTCCCTAACGTCCTGTTCATTCTTTCAACCATTCCATCCGATTGGGGATGAAGTGGCGTGGTTCTAGTCTTCCTGATTCCAAGATGCTTGCAGACATTTTGAAACAATACTGATTCGAAGTTTCGACCTTGATCGGAGTGTAATTCCAACGGAACTCCAAAACGACAAAACAACTCCTGACTAGTACATCTGCAACCGTCTCGGCTTCTTGGTTAGGTATAGCATATGCCTCCGGCCATTTGGTAAAATAATCCATTGCAACCAAGATGTATTTATTTCCTTTCTCTGATTCAGGAAATGGACCAGCTATATCAATGGCTACCCTCTCAAAAGGATTCCCCACGTTATACTGTCTCATTGGGGCTTTCCGTTTTGAGACCGGGCCATTTGCAGAGGCACACAATTCACATTTCCGGCACCACTCCTTCACATCATCTTTGCAGTTCAGCCAATAGAATCTTTCTCTCACTCTCTCGAGAGTTCTTTTCACGCCAAAGTGCCCTCCGGAAATACCATCGTGCAAGTGCTGCAACACTTCCGGCACTCTGCTTCTCGGCACTATCACTTGAAGTCTCTCAGTGCCATCTTCAAATTCAGGCGTCGTTTCAAGATTCTATTTTCCATCATCAAGGAGTCCCACTGTGCCCAGTATGCCTTCAGGCTCCTACTTGAAATACTAATTTCTTCCCAAGCTGGTCGTTGTCCTCTATTTTCCACTCAATAATACGTCCCAATTCGGCGTCATTTTCCTGGTCTTCTCGTATTTTTCGAGTTGCCAAGTATCATCGGTTACCGTCATTCTATGGATGACACTTATTTTCTCTTCCATCTTGGAGCAATGATTGCAGTCCACCGGACAAGGTCTCCTTGATAGAGCGTCTGCATTCCGATGGCTAGTTCCTACGCGATGTTCTGTGTCAAAGTCATATTCCTGCAGCCGCTCTATCCACCTTGCCACTTGCCCTTCAGGATTTCGAAACTGCAGTAACCATTTCAGTGCAGCATGGTCTGTTCTCAACAGGAATTTACGGCCGTATAAGTACTTATAAAAGTGCTCTACGGATTTGACGACGGCCAACAGCTCCCTTCTTGTCACACAATAGTTCCTTTCTGGCCGCGACAAGACCTTGCTGAAATACCCAATAACTTTTTCTTGTCCGTCCTGCACTTGAGAAAGAACGCCTCCTATAGCTGTGTTACTGGCATCGGTATCCAACACAAATTTCCCCTCCATCCGTGGATAACTCAAAATTGGTGCTGTAACTAGTAGCCGTTTCAGTTGTTCAAATGCTCTGTGGCAGTCGTCATTCCAATCATATTCTTGTCCATCTTCGGTTAATTTTGTTAACGGTTTGGCAATGTTCGCAAACCCAAGTATAAAACGTCGGTAATATGTGCACAATCCTAGAAAACTGCGTAGTTGGTGTATATCTGCTGGTGTAGGCCACTCCTGTACCGTTTTTATTTTGTCAGGGTCAGCTCTTATTCCGGTCTCCGAAACGACATGTCCTAGGTATTTCACCTCTTTTCCAAACAGGTGACACTTCTTGGGGCTCAATGTAAGGTTTGCCCCCCGTAATCTCTGGAATATCTCCTCTAGGTTCTTAAGATGTTCTTCGAAAGACCGACCTAACACTATCACGTCGTCCAGGTACACCAGACATGTCTTCCAGGACAGTCCACGCAGTACCGACTCCATCAATCGTTCAAAAGTAGCAGGAGCATTGCATAATCCAAATGGCATGACCTTGAACTGCCATAATCCAGTTCCAATTGTAAAGGCAGTCTTTTCTTTATCGTTTGGCTCCAAGCCTACCTGCCAGTATCCGCTTTTCAAGTCCAAGGTCGAAAACCATTTAGATCCGGATAGAGTATCTAAGGTGTCATCAATTCTGGGCAAAGGATAGCTGTCTTTCTTTGTCACATTATTAAGCCGCCGGTAGTCTACACAAAACCTTGTCGACCCGTCCTTTTCTTGACAAGCACTACCGGGGATGCCCATGGACTATTCGAGGGTTCAATCACCCCTGTTCTTCCATATCGGTGATAATTTGCTCAGCTTCCTTACGTTTTGCCAAAGGAAGCCGCCTGGGGTGTTGTCTTATCGGTTGCGCATCTCCAGTATTGATCTTGTGCTGCACAACATTCGTCCTTCCTTTCTCACTATCATCCAGTGCAAACACACCTCGATATCGTCCGACCAGTTCTTTTACCTTGCCCAGTTGGTCGCCATTTAATCCTTGACACGAGGGTATCAACATATCCAGCAATTTCTGTGAGCAACCGTTGGTTGGTTTATTTTCGTGTCGTCCACACAACGTTTAATATGACATACTGGAATGCAACTTCCCACAATCATGCCTTTCTTCAGGGTCACTGTATGGGATTAATGTTCAGCACCCTTACTGGTACCATGTTTCGAGACTTTACCAGCGTTCTTCCAATCAGAAGTCCCTCCTGACCCATTCCCGATTCAGTTGCTTCCATCATGCATACTTGTCCTTCCGGAGCGTACCATCCGGGTGTCCCATTACTATCATTTCCGCCTTCTCGGGTATTTTCACATCGCAAATCATTCGTAACTTGCATCGTCTGGTTACTCCTACCTTGAAATGGAATCTCATCATCATCTATCCGAAGCACATTTTCTTTCATGTTTACATGAAACCCATATTCTCTCATGAGATCCATTCCCAAGATCACTTCTTCTGTAATTTCAGCTACCAACACTCGATGATTAATTAATTTGTCCCCAATTGTCAACATAACGGCAGTCTCTCCGTGAGTACCAATCTTCTCACCACTTGCCGTTCGGAGACACACCGATACAGGTAGCACTTTTCCACGACCAACCAAATCTGGTCTCACAATAGTTCTTGTTGCTCCTGTATCCACAAGTAATCGGACAACCCTACCATTAATTCTACCATCGATATAAATGCTGTCCAGACTTTCCACCGACGATGCAGCACGGATGATAATCTCCGGGGCACTACGCTGTGCTGTCGAAGTTCGCCCCTTACATGGACCAGCTTTGGCACAACCGGTTGTTTCTTTGGTTGAGTACAGCGTCTCTGCATATGGCCAACTTCACCGCAGCTCCAGCATCGTAGACGCCATCTCCGCGGTCGTTGTCTTTTCAGCCTTTCCGCCTTTCGCTTTTCAAACACACGATTGACTATTTCATCTATGCTGTTCTGAGCTTGACCAGGTTCCTCTAAGGCAGACCGAAGCTTTGTGACTCACCCTATGTGATGTCTGCTTAGCTGCTTCAAATTCAAGCGCATGGGCCAGTGCGTCATCCAACATTTTTGGCCGTGCTAGTCTTAGCGCTTGCTGTATTTCGCCATCCTTAACGCCATCCACAAATGTTTGGACAGCAAGTTGTTCGAGGAAGCTGTCTGGTGCCGTTGGGTATGCCAATCTAACTAATCTGGCAATGTCAGCTTCGAATTCTTGCAGGCTTTCACTTGTCTTTTGCGAGCGGTTTTTAACTTGTGCGTGGTAAACCTGTTGAAGGTGAGCATCTCCATATCTCATCTCAAGCTTCGATGTTAAGAGACCGTAATCATTCTGCTGGTGATCGGGAATCGTTTGTAAGATGTTAAGAGCCTCCCCGTAGGGCCACTATTAAGGAGATAGCCTTCTCTTTGTTGCACCAACCGTTGGCTATTGCAGCAGCTTCAAATTGTTTCAAATATGTGGGCCAAGGTGTTTTGCCATCAAATGTGGGTGGTTTCACTTTAAATTTAGACGGAATTGACTCGCTTCTTTCCAGGGTTCTTATTTCTGGAATGTTCTGATGAAAACTTGGTTTGTTAATTCAAGTGGCCGCGTTGTTAGTGAAATCACCTGTTCTTGCAGCCTCATCATATCTTCTTCCATTTTTACCAATTTACTGTCCAACTTTTGCTCAACTGTTTTTACCTGTTCAGTGACATCTTCTTTCAATGCAATGGAGCTTGCTATTAATCTTTGTTCTAACGTGGCCGTCTTTTCATTCAACTCTTCCATTTTCATCGCGTTTTCACTAAACCGCTCTTCTATTTTCTTAGCATTTTCAGTTAACCTTTCGGTAAGATTTGATTCCAGTTCAACTGACCTCACTAAATTTTCACCGAGTGTCACTTCCAGTTTAGCCGACCTCTCCTCCATTTTCTCAGCATTTTCGTTTAACTTTTCTTCTATACCCGATTTAAAATCCTTAAGGAAATTCATTAAATTTTCTGCCTCCATCTTATTTTGACTCCTTGTAACTGGCATATATAAACTACTTAAATGTCTTTAGACTGGTGTGCTTTCCTTTTAAATTAATCACTATATACCCCACAAATGCCTGACACCAGTGTAACGAGCTACTACTACCGCGTTTCTTTAATTTAAAACAAGTAATAACAAACGTCTTTATTACTTACTGTTCACAAGTCTAATTAACAGTATATGCCTTATTTATAGATGTTTTCAGTCCACTTAACAATGAAGCACTATTACACTAATGAATTTACAAGCACTAATATCTTCTTAAATTAACTCCTTTACCAAAGGTTCATTAACAACACTAACACTACTATTTATTTATACACTTCTATTTATTTATGTATACTACAAGCTGTATGAACATTAGACACAGCATATCACATTTATGTATACTTCAAAAGCTCAAAACTGCTATCACTTTACAACGTTATAATTTATATTAGACATTCAAGAATAGACTAACTCTTACATTCATAAGCTGCCTTATATATACCCTGCATTAAGATATGACTCATTATCTAGAACTTTGTAGAAGGATTCTCGAATGCTGAAGAATACGCTGTGCCCCGGGCGTTTGTATGTTTGACGGGTTGCCTAATAGTGGATCGCAACAATACTATATAGTGTGTTTCTTTAACCATAATAGCTTGTCTAATACTAATTTTGTGTTAAGTATTCCGTTTTACTCGGCCTCTCTCTACTGGATTTAAGCGGAATGGATGGATAAAACTTTTATATTCAAAGAACAATATATGCATGTTAGAAATTACGTAGTCAAGCGGCATTTTAATACAAAAAGATACTAGTTTGAGTTGGCCACAAATGTAGGGTTATGATAACATACTTACAGATTTAAAGTGATTCACGTGATTATAGCCAATTAGATATATTTGTCTTTTATTCTTTATAGTGGTTTCAAATACCGACAGACACCGTTAAATAAATGTTAACATTTAGTCTACTTATTACACTGTAGATGCTTTATAGCATTTTTACGGAATTTATTGTTTTAACGGCCATTTGCTATGTATTTTGAAATTCAATGTAAAATAAAAAGTAATTTGAAGTGTGTATTTTATACAAAACTGGAACGTACCCATTAATTTTTAAGCGATTTAAGGAACTAGCAATAAGTACTCCTTACATATTTTTGCTTTTTCCTCTTCGATATAATATGCAATAGTACATCAGCACACCTCTCTTGTTCTAGTTTGTACCTACGTTTAGTTAGTAAAATATTTCTTTACACTTACTTTCTTGGGAGGAAGCGTTATGAAGTTCATCCAAGGTCGGTCGAATAGCTGCCTGAATTGACATGACGTTCCTGTAGTTATCTAATCTTGGTAAAGCTTCTTGAGTAGAATGCCTAAAACCAAAATAAAACATAAATCAAGTATTAGTTACAGGGCTAGGTCATGTTAACAAACAAAGCAATGTTCTATATCTGCTTTTTTCTAAAATATTAAAAATTCGTTTTATGTACGTGTTTTAACGTAGAGTCGATTAGCAAACATTAACGTAACAATTTTCTATAAATAAAATTTCTCACTCCACTGGATTATTGTTTGATATATTTGATATGTGTAGTCAATAAGCCAAACTATTGCCAGAAGCAATCTTGTCGGTTTGTTACATTTTAAAGTCGATTTGACGGTTTTACGAAGCATTGCACCATGTTTAAAATAAAATCAAACAAAGGTAACATAACTAATTAACACTTACGACAAGCCTAAATACGTCATGCACCACAAAGAAGTTTAATGGTTATAAAACCAAGATCTTCTTCAAGAAAAGCTTCAGGAAGGGATTCGTGTCTATTCACAGATTCTGCTTCACCTCCTGTAGAAGACCTAAGATAAAGTAATGAAAAGGGATAATGTAGAGGTCTCCTTCTGCATAGGTCACCGTTTCAAAATATAGGAAAAGCTGTTGTTTCTTCACTCGCGCTGAATAATCAGTTCTCATTAGTTTTCGACTACCAACCAATCATACAGGAGGTGAAAATATTTAAAAAACGCGCGTAATTTAAACAGAAAGTTATGATGAAATTACATATGAAAATTCAATACTAAAGAGAATTTTATACGTGTCAAAATGACACGTTTTAAAAGCTTCAAATGTACATGTAATAACATGTTAGGAAAGAAAGTTCTCCGTAGTAAAATATGACTAATATTTCAAAGGTTTTCTCAGTTTGATCTCCAGACACGACACCCTTGAAACAATGCCGGAAAAGCATCTTTCCAAATAAAATGCCTTTCTTCGAATCAGAGGTAAAGCCATAATTACAGAAATTTCAAACTAAAAAGTCTCTTCTAAATACAACTCCGTCACTGGGGTGACTGGATGTTCTGTCACAAATTGACCTAGCTTGACCTATATTCTAAATAATTTTAATAGTATATTACATACTAAGGGACGTAAGTAGGATTTACGGTGACGAGACGGTTTGTAGGGGGCACCGTAAATCCCTTTCGTCCCGCGGTATGTATATTATTTTTTCCCTACCTCTAAAATCAAAATGGTTAAAAATGCCCTTAAGTTAAGTTTAAAATACAAATAATATACATACCGCGGCACGTAAGAGATTTATGGTGCCTCGACATTTTGCAGCCCTTGCTTCGCTCTCGTCACCATAAATCCTACTTACGTCCCGCGGAAAATAAACTATTTTTCTTTACTTCTAAAATGAAAATCGTTAAAAATGCTCTTAAATTAAGTTTAAAATTCAAATAAGAATAGAGAATTATTTAATGTAGGCTTAGATCCGTAACCATGGATTTGTAACCATGGCTTCTTCCATTTGGAGGACCATCACTTACATCCCAAGGGAAGTAAATAAAAATTTAGATCCCACTTCACAGCCATCCTAGTAAATGCAACTTACGGAAGGTCGTCTCGGGGACGTAAGTGTCACTTCGGCTAAGGTAGGAAAAAATAAAATTCCATCAATACTTATATTCTATTAACAAAAATTTCCTGAAATATAAATTACACATATATTAATCTTAAAGATTAACAAACCTAAGACAACATTCAACTGACTATACACTATTAACAAAAATCCTAAATAGATATTAATTCATAATTAATTCTACTATTGACTTCATTGTTCTATTTTATACGATTGATATATTGGCATATTAAAATCCAAGTTATGGAAATGCTCGTTATACCAATCATTAGAGAAACACTGCAATACTAACCTTTTATTAACCTTTCAAATGTGTATTACAATTACTTCATTTTTACTCCTTTATCAACAGTACTTTCACAAATAAAGCTTACTTTTAAAATCAATATGTCTTATTCGTCCAATTAAATAATTACTTTCACCTTTATTAATTTGTTTACTACGTAAATGCAAACCATTTACATTTTCAATTCGCGAGTTCATAATTCATAAATATAAACACATACGCACATTCTACTCTTTACTTAATTCTAGGTTTTCCAACAACACCAAGTTTTTCTTGCAATAATTCCTTAGATTATCTAACAACAGAAACGCCCTTACCACAACTTACCATCAAATCCAAATTATTGGAGGTTAAACTCCCCAACTTCCTAACCCTTTTCTTTAATCGGTTGTAATGACACGAGCCCCTGAATTGAAATCTACTCGCTTTTGCAAGCAAAGTTCGACAACTTAAGTCGCACGCCGCGTTTTACCTATGGAAAATCTACCATATATCTTGCAGCTCTGTACTTTCAACTTAACTTTAAAATTATTCTCATGCCACCTCAACAGCGCGCCCTTCCACTGTATTACCTCCTTGTATAACTACATTTAATGTCTTTCAATTAGCTGCTCGCAAATAATAAACCTTACTTTTTCCGTCGGATCTAACTATTGCTTCTTCTACTATAAAAATCTTATTAATTGCGGTTAATATCCGCTACTACAATGTATCAAGCTTAATCTACACTTAATAACTAGGTCATTATCCCGTTAATTACATAACAGCCACGCATTCTTGTAATTAGCCTTGACGTCTAGCCGTGTCTAAAATATGATATCGCATTTATCCATTAATGTATACTCTGTGGTTTTGGTTTATTGCATGATGCACTGCATCCGTTACATGTTTAATACATTGTATGGTGTACGAAAATTTTATTTCAGCGGTTTTTTATTGTCACGACGTTTATCCTATTGAATGACTAATGCGTTATCTTATTAATGTATTAAGTACCAATTTATTTGATAAAAATTCTTTTTTTTTTATTGCTTTAATTATACTAACTGCCCTAATTAAATTGGAAATAACAAATCACCTATTACCCACTATAACATTAGCGAACTCTCTAAGAAAGTACCACGCCTAATGTTACTGGGGAACTCGGTCGACAGAAGCTAATGCGCTTTCAACTCAATAGTGACATATAATCTGGAGACGAGTGATTTAATTATAGTGAACGAAAATTAAATTTGTTGGTTATTTTACAAAGAAAAAAGCCAACGACCGGTTTCGCTGTTTTTGCAACTCGTCAGACTGGCGCATTTGTCTTTGAAAACCAACCAACAAAGATCTTGATTTAAAAGAGGACCGTAGTGTGTTAATATATACAAAACATTTCCCATAAGCCTTTTATACGCGAATATAAACAGCTAACTATCAGAAACTTTTTCAAATCTCCGATATTCTAGTGAAGATGGCATTGCCAGACAAAATTTAATAATATTAACTAGTCTGACAACTAAGGTGGAAATAACAAATGACGTATTACCCACTATAACACTAGCGGGCCTCCTAAGATAGTACTATATCTAATGTTACTGGGGATCTCGACCGACAGAAGCGACCGCACTTCTAACTTAATGGTGACATAGTTTTATCTGGAGATGATTAGTTCAAGTATAGTGAACGAAAACTAAAGTTGTTGGTTATTTACAAGAGAAAGGCCTATGATCGGTTTTGCTGTCTTTTCGGCTCGTCGGACTGGTGCATCTCTCTTTGCAAAACAACCAATAAAGATCTTGAATTATAAGCAAACCATAGTGTATGTATACTAACTATTGGAAACGTCTTTAAATCTCCGATATCTTACTTATTTAGTTATTCCCACCTTAGTTGTCATAGTCTAGTTAATATTATTGAATTTCTATCTTCAATATAGCTGACTGTAACTAAAAGTTGTAATGGCAAGAAAGACACTAATTATTATTGATGGTTGAGTTCTAATTTTTAAACACAAGTACAAGTTTTTATTAGCACTTTTATATAAAATTAATATTCACAGTTTTACGATGGTTTTTGTTCTGCTTTTTAAAACCTTGGCAACGAAAGAAGTATTCATAATCCAGTATGCTGGCAATTCATTAATAAGCCAACATGAACTTAATCTTCATATTTTAAATAATTGTCCACCGTCTTCACAAAAGTTTCCGATAGTTAGTTGTTTATATTCGAGTATAGGAAGCGTATGGGAAATGTTTTTTTATATATTAATACACTATAGTTCCCTAATAATTCAAAATCTTTGTTGGTTGTTTTGCAAAGAGAAATGCGCCAGTCTGATGAGAAGCAAACACAGCCAAACCGGTCATTGGAATTTTTCGTTGCAAAATAACCAACAAATTTAATTTAATTTACTAAACTTGAACTATTCATATCCAGACAAAATTATATATCACCATTAAACTAGAAGTGCGTTAGCGTCTGTCAATCGACTTCATCAGTAACATTAGGTGTAATACTTTCTTACAATGTTACTAATGTTATAGTTGATAATAGATCACTTGTTATTTCTTCCTTAGTTGTCATAAACTAGTTAATATTATTAAATTTTGTTTGGCAATGCCATCTTCACTAAAATATCAGAGATTTCAAAAAGTTTCGATAGTTCTTTAATATTGCCTATAGATGGCGTAAGGGACACGTTTTTATACATGAATATACTACGGTTTTCTTATAATTCAAAATATTTGTTGGTCGTTTTGCAAAGAGTAATGCGCCAGTCTGACTAGCTGCAAACACAGCAAAACCTGTCAGTAGCTTTTCTCTTTGTAAAATATTCAACAAATTTAATTTTCGGTCACTATATTTGAGTTACTCATCTCCCAACATAATTAAATGTCACCATTGCCCTAATTGAAATTATATTTTCAAAAACATAGGAATTGTAATATTATGTTTAATTAAGAACACTTATTCTCAAAACCTATCATGCAAGGTGCGTCCATATTTAACTAGCATAACGCAATGCGTTACAATCTTTCAAGTAAAGTTTACAATTGATAACTTTTGCTAGAATCATACACGACTAACAGACGCTAAATTTTTCTTAATTAAGGAATTTAAATTTTTTTTCTTATTTTACTAGTCTTATAAAACTGTAAATTACAATTCTATGTGTATATCACAGGAATAGGCAATATTTTAAAATGCAATCTACAAAAGTTATGTACTTTTTTCGGACACATTATTGTGGAACATGGTGCAACAGCCCAAAAGGCTTGGACTAAAAGACCTAGCAACATTTCTAAAATTTTAACAATTTTACTTTAGAATAAATGGTCATCTGTACAATGCAATGCTTACGCTTGTATGCTTCAGCGACTTTGAAATCTTGTAAGGCATTGCATCATACTAGCCATAAATTATTTAGGAAAGGAAAAATTAGTAAATTTGAATGGACAGACTAAAGCATCATATTTTTATTCTTTTGTTTTTGGAAACTATAATTTCAATTATGGCAGTTAGTATAATTAAAAAATAAAAAATGAATTCTCTTAAAATGAACTATTAATACAATACTAAGATAATGCATTAGTCATGCAATAGGATAAACGTTGCGACAACAAAAACTGCTGAATAAAAAATTTCCATAAAACATACAAGATAATAAATACATATAGTATTCTGGGGCGTCATGCAATAAAAAACCCACCGAGTATACATTAATGTAATAAATTAATACGTGAGAAATTCAAAAACTGTTAACAGGAAAGATTATTTTCGAGATATGACTAGATATTTAAAGATAATAATAACCTTATTATTAAGCATAGATTAAAATCTGATACACTGTATTATCGGATGCTCACAGCAGTTGGAAAAATTTCTATAGAGGGAGAATGTGAGGTATCAAACAAGGTTGAAAAGTAAGAAAGTTTGCTCAAACGCAAAAGTCGAAATGTAAACACACAAGATACGATCACTCGAGAAAGATAACCCATCGCGGTCCTGGTGTGATTTAAATTGCAGAAAGGCAATAAATTACTTGAACGCGTTTCATGGATTTTACTGTTGCGACCGGTGAAACGTAAATAAATGAAAGAGGTGAAACTTGCGAGTTAAGTCGTCCAGAAATTTGAATTAATTATTATTGTTTATGTGTTGATGACCTAAATGGAATGTGTCTTTGAATTTCCATATTCAGGGTATAACACATGAACGGTGAGTAAATTAATTTTTGTTTATATATTTTAATTATGTATATGGGAACTTCAAATATAAACGGGTTGCTATTCAAGTAGCAAGAAATTAATGAAAGTGAAAGTAATAATTATGTAGGACTAAATTAGCGAAGGAATTAGTGTATATTGATTTTAAGAGTAAGCTTTGATAGTAAAATTATTGTTGGCATAAGAATAAAAATTAAGTATTTTTAACCTACATTGCAATGGTTAATGAAAAAGTTGATGGTATTGCGCTGTATTCGATGTATTGATGTAAAGAGAATTTCCATAAATTGGGACTTAAAATGTCAATAAATCAATTTTCAAAACTAGAACAAAGACATGGTCGGATTAGTTATGGATTAACGTTTTTCTTTAGGTTTTCTATTAGTAATATTGTTAAATACGCTTTATGGTCATTGCATAGCTATTGGTAGGGTTGTGGTTGAGTGTTTAGAGGTGCTAAGTTGCGAGAGATGGTATTTAACGCAGGTCTTGAACCTTGAAATCGATAGGGATCTTTAAGGACCGCGATGGGGGTTTGGAACAAGACATTCCTGTGAAACAATTATAGTAACAGTGTAATGATAAGAATGAATTAAATAACAATATTTAATGATTACAAATGAACATGTATATAGATTCAGTATAACAGCGAAGCAATAATAGTTCAAGCAATCATAATAATAATAAAAGTTGACTTACGTTATAGAATTTTAGTGACCATTGTAGTTATTGACAGTGTCTCATCAACCATAAAAAATGAAGTCACCATTCTTAGTGTTGGCTCCGAACCGATTTGCCTCGGAGCAGTAGATAATCTAAGGCTTCATGCCAACTAACTAACTCAATAGCCGACAAATAGTCTAGCGCTTAGTCTTTTATACCTGCTGATAAAGATATGGGTTTTTAGCTGAAGGCTGTGGCAGACGATACGAATGTATGTATAATAATTGTAAGCTAAAACTTCCCTGAGTTTTAGGACATGTGCAGGAAACCTATTATGGTTACTACAAAGTATCCCGACAGGATCCGCTTGGAAAATGTTAGGCGAGCATTTTTTACAAAAATACACCCTCGTACGGATAAGAGGTAAAACGGAAGTCCCGTGTGTGAGGGTTGTCACGCACGTTAAAGATCCCTACCTTGGGTAGGATCAACAAGGGTTCGGCAAAATTTCAGATTTTCCAGGTAAAAAAAACTCGCTTCCTGGTCAATGTAGTACCTTCGGGTGGAGCATTGGAAAATTACATCTAAGGTTACTACAAAGTAAAGACACAGTAAAGTCTGAACCAAAAGATTAAATATACAAAAAGATAAGTGTGGTGATGTAATTTCATGAACGTGACATATGATAAGCATTTTGCGAGGTTTCCTAGAACAAAAGATGTGAAGCTTACTGAGTGTGTTAGAATGTAATATTTTGAAATGTTTTTGGAATCTAAATATAAATTCGGCTTATACAAAAATATCTGGCCAGTTTAAGGTTAAGAATTTAGGTTTTTTTTAAGTAAAGTATATTTGTATTTTATTGAAATTATTTAATTTCAGTATAGGATAGGTATAGGTAAAATTTTATTTACATTTATTTATGAACTGGGATAAAATTTAGGTCGTTGTAGCATAATATCCACTCATCCTAGTGATGAAGTTGTATTTGTAAAAGGCATTCTGTTTTTAAAATTTTGTTAATTATGACAAAAATTGAATGAGTGTTTTTTATGGTATTTTAGAGACAGATGAAATATAATGCCATAAATTTAGAAAACTCGAAGCAAAGGAGACCTATGCGAAATAACCGTCTTCCATGTAGGAATAATATCTAAGGGATTGCTGAGCCGGGTGGTTTGGCACCCGTTAATTATGACAGTAGAAAAAATCTTTTAGGGCAAGTAATGTTGTATCATAAAGTTGAAGCTATTTATATTGTATGCAGTTTGTACTTACCTAAAACTTTTGCTATTTTTAGAATCAAATTCGGAAACTCTTGTTCTTTCAGTAATCACCTCAATATCATAGTCATCATCATCCCCTTCGACGTCATTCTCAGGAACTATTGGAATCTCTGAAGTTTCTCCCAAGGTGTTTACTCTATTTACCTGGAACCTATTTTGCTTATTTGTGGCCGTGGCACTGACTGGCTCGTAGTTTCCATTATTTATATTTGGCATTTTGGTTATAAAAACTTCACTTGCACGTCAATTATTTACATTGCAACTGTGATCATTTCATACTTCAGTTGATTAACTTATCATTAGCGCAACGTCCGAACGTGCTTTCATTGAAGTTTTTGGTTTATTTTTATTATTGTTTTAATTACACATTAATTTATTTATAAAGTTATGTAAACTAAATTGCATTTCTTTTTCGCTGTCTACGATGCTTGTTCTAGAAACTGAACAAGTTTTATATTTGCGATGCGTTACAACTGAACTGAGGGTGAAAAACCGTGACGATTAATTATTCAAAACCTGTAAAACTATAAATGACTGATTTACACAACCACATCTTTCATTCGTCACTCCTTCGTGCACGAAGGTTCAAGTTTTATTATAGACTGATGTAATTATTTTACTGGTTTCACCCTCTGACGTAATGAAAGCTCTGCATATTGCTATACACGAATAGGGGATTTTTGATAAGACTAAGTGTAATAGAATTTGACCTTGTTTCGAGATCGTTTCAGCAATTTGCATGATTGAGCTCAAAATTAAAAATTCCAGCGTCTGGCGACCTTTAATTCCTGGCAAATTTATAACTCTTGTGTGATATTAAAACAGCAAATTGATATTTATATTTGAGATCAATGTCAATTTTTTTTAAGGAATGTTGAGAAAAAATTTCCGATTGGTTCTGTTTACAGACGTACAACATTCGTATTTGCGATCAGTGGATATACGTATTTGCATTGAACCCGATGTAGGTAGCTTGAATAAAAAAGCTGCGTTACTAGATAAGCTACTTTCGATCTGCCTCAAAAATCTGTTTTCTTGTAGAATTTAACGCGAGAAATTCTACGATTCGTTTTGCAAGTTTTTGTACCTTTCAAGGTTATTCATTTGAGAATCACATGACGTCATAATGGACAATCTTTCACACGAGCGTCTCGCGCCACATCTGATCTTGGCTGCCGGCAAGGCCATAGCTTCCTTGTTGTCATTTGCCTGGATAGGTTTATGTATGAGAGGTTATGTTTATGTTCACAGATGTTATGTTCGTTGGTGGTTTTAATTTAATAATTTTAATTCTGTAAATGAACAAGTGGAAACTATATCTTCCTGTATGTTTGTTGTGGTTTGTTTAGCATTCTTCTTAATCTTCTTTGGGAATGAAACCACTCATAGTTTTTAAAATCTATTTTATTTATGTTTCGATCCATGACCTAGGATCGTTGTCAAAATAATAAAAACTTTAAGTTTGACGTTTATGACACAAATTGAAGGTTACTTTGATTTATTGATGTTTGAAATATTTCAAATAGATTTTAAAAACTATGAGTGGTTTCATTCCCAAAGAAGATTAAGAAGAAAACTATATCTTCATTACATTATAGAAAAAAGTAAATCACTTATTGTATCAGTAGTGTATCTCACAGAAAGGAGAATAAATCAATAAATCGAATTTTGGAAACCGCTTGTGATGATAATAATCTCAGCAAAATGGTGCTTCTCTAATATTGACACCAAATAGGCAATAATATCACTATAGCATATTGGAAAGCTGCAAGTATGTAAATGACGAGTATGATGACCTTGCGGCAGCCAAAATCAGATGTGGCGCGAGACGCTCGTATCTTTCACTATCACTTTACAAGTACAAAGTTCAATTCTACACCTCTTCCACTTTTTCTCGTCTCGACCAATGGGAGGGCACAAAAGTACAAGCGCCACTGTTTAATCATGGCAATAGAATTAAGTTGACTAAACATAAATAAAAATTTATTTATTAAAAATATACACATAGTAGTAATCAATGTTTTTCTTTTAATAATAGTATCATCTTATACATATATACTCGCTAAACTTATATCTAAATACATGGCTAGCTCGCTCTCTCTCGCTCTTTCTCTCTCTCTCTCGCTCTCTCTCTCTCTCTCTCTCTCTCTCTCTCTCTCGCTCTCTCTCTAAATATATCTAGCTTATTAGTTAAAGTAAGATTAAATAGATTTTGTTGAAAGTATGACAACTAAGAATTGACATTTAAAATTGATGGTTAGGTCTAATTTTTATACATTGGTAGCGTCTATCTAGATTATTTTATTTATTTGTTTTTATATCTATTGGAAAATAGAATGTTTAATAATATTACATACATTTATGTAAAAAATACATACATACATATGTACTCAATATAAATACATATTAATACACAAAAATACATTTATGTATGTATATTAATATATACTGATGTGATAATGAGGTCACGAGAGTTCATTGAATGCCAAATTATATGAAAAAGAATACCACACCCAAAAACGGAAGAAATTAAAATTTCCCAATATTTTAATTTCACACTGTATAAACGCATAAGTGTATTCCATTAGCACAAAATAAGATTCCTATATAAAATAACATTATTTAAGTACACATACCATTTAAAAACGAAGTCTAATTTTAAATTCACTGATTATGTTAATTCATTTCAGCCGTGCGTAAATAATTACTCCTGAGAGATACTATAAAACTAGTTTTCATTTTAAATAAAGCACAAGAGCAAAGCCTAATTTTTAAATACGTGAAAATAAAAGCATTTATTTTTAGCAGTGAGTAAATAATTATTCCACTTTCCTGAAAAATACCTCGTAATAACAACTTTTCATTGTAATTACCGTAGAATGCGTTCAAAATATCAATTTTACGAATTTATAAAGCCAAGCGTATTCTTTTAAAGAATACGTAAAACAAGTTTTAGTGCATTTATGGAAAGACCAATAGCCCAGAAAGTTCGAGTATTTACGTTACTTAATAAAAGAAAACGTAATTTTTCCAAAAAATGTTCTAAAAGCTATTAAGTAAGCTAATAATTTGTTATTAAAATGGCGCAAAATGAGTCGGACGTGTTAACTACGGCTCTATCGAAAACGTGTAAACGTTGCGGTCAAAATGCACCCAGTGGTTTGCATTGTATAAATTGTAATAGTGTAATGCATAAATCTTGTGTAAAATTGTCAAAATCGACATCGCTATATGGTAAAAACAATATTAAGTGCTGTGAAGTTCAAACAAAAATCGACACATCAGACATGTTGTCTTCTAAGGAAGTAATGGATAGTCCCACTACTCTGTTAATACAGCCAATGGCAAACGAGGTATTGCTAATGGAAATCGCATACTTTAAGGAAATTATTAAAAGCAAAGACGAAGTTATAGAACATCAAAATACTGCAATAGCAGCCCTTAAAAATGAGGTAACCCTTATCAAGAAACTCAAATATATTGAGGCAAAAATTGCTTATCCGGTTTCTAATACGGATTTTAATGAGAATCATAAATCATACAGCGCAGTTGCAAGTACGTCTAAAACTCATTCAGAGAAACCAATCTTTATTCATAATAATAATACTAATAATACTGCATCAATAGATAAGACAAATATGGCTAGTAACTTAATATATAACAAATTATTAAGTTGTTGATCAAGCAAGACAAAACAATGCTGCAAATTCAATAGAGGCTGATAAATTTAAATACAAATCGCAGACAACGGCAATAAGTGCCGATAAAGTGTCACAAGCAGTAGCCCAGGCACAGCAAAAAATTGATCTCCAAAAAATCATCTACATTGATGGTGATGGTAGAGCTAATGCAAACAAATTCCAACAGGTTGGCCCCACGACTAAAAGATCAAAAACGGTAGTTGGGAATAAACCAAGTGATATCGGTGTTAGTTTAAAAGAAGCAGAAGGTTTTGTAGAACTTCATGTTTTTAAATTAGAACCACAAACAACAGTGGAAAATGATACAGAATATCTGAAAGAAGGATTTCCAGAAGTAAAGGTAGAAAAAATGAACTCTTTGTACCCGGATCGTTACTCGTCATTTAAGGTAACTGTTCAAGCTAATAATTTAAAAAAAGCGTTAGATCCTGAAACATGGCCGTCTGGAGTCAAGGTGAATAGGTTTTTTCGAAGACGAACGACGCAAGTTCAGTCAGCTCAAGATCATTAAATTACCAAAACTTTAACAATATAAACTCATTTGAAAGTTCCATAAAACTATTTCATATTAACATTCAGGGTTTAGCTAATAAAGTGGAAAATTTATCGTACTTCATTAGTGATAAAAAATATGACATAGTGTGTCTGTCAGAGCATTGGCTGGAAAAATATCAACTAGAGTGCTGCATATTTTCGAAATATTGTTTGGTTTCCAGCTACTGCAGATCGACTGCGCGTCGTGGAGGCACTGCAATCTATATAAACAATAGTTTAGTTTATGAGGTGATTGAATTAGAATCATTTACAAGTGAATTGCACGCCGAGTTTTGTGGCATTCACTTAAAAAGGGAAAATATAGCTATTATTGCTATTTATAGATTTAGTGCATCTGGAAATGTACACTACTTTATGGAAGCATTAGACGAATTGTTTAACTACCTAGTTAGCAAATATAAAGCCATTATTATGGTCGGAAATTTTAATATAAATTTTAACGCCCCATCAAATACTTTAATTAATTTACTTAGTATATTTTCTAATTACGGCTTTGTGCACACTATTACTGAAGATACCAGGATCAGAAAGAATTCAAAGTCCTACATTGACAATATAGTGACGAACATCTTTAAGGATCGTTATCGCGTGCAAGTGGTGGAACCACACTTGTCTGATCATTGTGGACAGACGATTCAGGTTAATGTATTTCCCAAACATACAATTAATAAAGAGCGAGAAAGGTTAGGTGTCTTAACTGATCAAGGTCTTTTTAATTTAAGAGAGTATTTAAATAATATAAACTGGGATATATTCTTTGATAATCGGACATCATTTGAAAATCTGGCAACTTTCTTAGTAAATACCTATAAAGAAGGAATTTTAGCTTCAACTAAAATTGTAAATAACGCACGTAAAAGTCAATCCAATTGGTTTAACAACAAATTACGTAATATGCGACACCAGTTGTTAGCATTGCAAACAATCTGTAGGGTGGACAATGACCACGAACATTGGTTACTTTATAATAACTATAAATCACTATATAAAAATTCCATAATCAAAGCAAAAACACTATACAATGATGTTCTTCTGACAGGCTCGACTAACAAATCCCGTACTGCCTGGAATATTATTAATCAAAAGCGAGAGACACGTTCTAAAACAAAGTATACCAATAATCTAACACGTATGATATTTGGTTCGTATTCCCGTTTTATTCATTTTAAAATAAAACACAATTTATTTCGCGTTTTTAAAACACTCCAGTTGTTAATAAAACTATTTTGAAATTGGTGCATTGCAATCGCCAATTGTCGTAAATATACCGAATTATCTCCAATCAGAAGAGAAGAAGACGATTTGGCATTTGTTATCATTTTTTTCGTAATTTCGAACTACAAGCAACAACAAGTGCAGCTGCTCCACATGGCTGAAGTGCGTGATTTCAAGTGAACCAAACCGCTTAATTATCGCCGTTTTCAGTGAACCGTACCTGCTCAGAAAACTACTGGAGGTATGTTCGTTTTGTTACAATCAATTAATAATTTGCTTGTTACATTTGTATTATAATTTTTGATATAAATTCAATCGCCATACTGCCGGTAACCATATGTCATTTACACATTGTGTTGAATCACAAACATATTAAAAGGTCTTTCGAATTTCGCAATCTTTCGCAATCTTTGCGCACTAATATTTAATACATATTTTTCTGAGATACCACTTAAAATTGTAAACACCATTTCAAGTTCAATGAGTTCAAAAGAATTAAAAATCAATCAAGTTTTTAACAAACCTAAAAATCGAAATTTAACATTTTACCTAGAACCTGTAAATGAAAATGATATACGATATAGTGTAAATTGTATAAAAAATTCACCCTGTACTGATTTCTATGGTATAAATGCTAGAATCATTAAAAATACTATAGACATAACTGCTCCGTAACTAACAATCCTTATAAATAAATGCTTTGAGGACGGTCACTTTCCAAAGGTTTTGAAAATATCAAAAATCATTCCCATTTATAAAAGTGGGAATAAACGTTGTGTTGAAAGTTATAGGCCCGTGGCCATTATTCCAATTATAAGGAAAATTATAGAAATGATTTTAAGAATCGCATCTCAAATTTCTTAGCAAAAACCGAGGCAATTGTGAACAACCAACATGGTTTTAGGAAAAATTTCTCTACCATAACTGCAGTTGTTTCTGTACTAGAAACCATCACTAAAGGCATTGACAACAACAGTTTAACAGCTGCGTTGTTGTGCGACCTTTCGAAGGCATTTGATTGTGTAATTCATAGTATACTTCTGGGAAAACTACACGAACAAGGTATACGTGGACATGCTGGGAAATTAATGAAATCCTACTTATCAAATAGGATGCAATATGTTACTATTAATAAACAAGACTCGGAATTACTTACGATAACAATTGAGGTGCCACAAGGGTCTGTATTAGGTCCTCTATTATTTACGATCTTTATTAACGACTTACCTAAATACTTAGAGGATTATGCTAGTGTACTATATGCAGATGACACAACAGTCTTAGTTAGTGGTCTAAACAAAGACCATTTAGAAAAAGAACTTTCAAAAGTTAAAAAGATTATTGGAAAATAGTTTGATAAGAATAAGCTTAAATTAAATTCAGGAAAGACACAAACTATAGTTTTCTCAAGCAATAAAATCGTAAATTCTGGTGCTACAGTAAAACTGCTGGGAATCACACTATGGATGATGCTTTAAAATGGAAACCACATGTTATTAACACATTTACTGTCGAAAACTATATTTATTTTAAGACAATTGAAACAAACTCTATCCCATCCAACATTATTAGTAGCGTACCACTTTCTGTTTCATTCTATAACTTACGGAATTCTTCTCTGGGGTCAAGTAGCCTGTATGGGCAAATTATTCCGTCTTCTAAAGAAAGCTTTACGAGTACTAAGCGGAGTCACACCTAGAACTTCATGCAAACAATTGTTCATTGATTTAAAAATAATGTCCCTACCTTCAGTATACATTTACGTCGTACTGTTAGAGATTCACAGGAATATAAAAAAATACATTGTCCACTTTGATATTCACACTCATGATACAAGATCAGCCAAATTAATCGCTCCGTCTTATTCGAGGACAAAATGCTCAACAACGAATAAAATTAATATTGCTTTATATAATAAACTTCCTATCAATATTAAAACTTTTAATTATAAAAAATTTAAAACTAAAATAAATACTTACCTTCTACAAGAATGTTACTATAGTATAGACGATTACCTAAGTGCTAATCTAACAAATCTGTAATAAAATTCAACGCAGACTTATGATTGTTTTCAATAGTTTACTTGTTAACCTAACAAATACTTAACATTATTCTGTTTATTAAACTTTTAAAAAACACAATATAATACAATTTATTTTTATGTACCTAAAATATAATTTCAAAATTGTATTAATAAATAAAATAATACTACTAGGGAACTATATCATATAAAAAATTTTTTTATGCTAGTTAGCTATTATATTTAATTATACTGACATACTCTAATGTAATTGACAGAGTGAATAAATTTATCTTTATCTTTATCTTTATAAATGAATAAACGCTCCAATTTGAGGAAGCGCTACTATCGGGAAAGCTGTAAAAATAGATAAGAACAATTTTAATAATTCTAAGACAGATGACAACGGTAGGTTTTAATGTATCAACAAAGAATAGAATATGCTTTACGATAGCCATAAATTATACCGACCGCAATTAATTAGAAAGTGCGAAATTGCTGTGAAATATTGCATCTCCCAGATGTGTCATGCTTCGAGAATATAATCGAAGATGACGTATTGAAGTTTGTTTTGGTATATAAGACAAAAATGAATTAGAACGGGGCCACTCTTTCTAACGTCAAGCAACATGTAAGTTTTGAGTAAGATACATCATTTGATTTATTTTACGACACGTAACATAGAAGTAATGAGGTATAGTTATTTGATAAAGTATAACAAAGTTTTATCGCATTAATATAGATAATCTTGGTACAAGATCAACTGCTGATTTTAATCGATTAAAAATAAATGCACTTTGCAAACTGATATTTCTATGTCAAGATTAATTATAAATGAAGATTTGAAGTGGTACCAGGAAAAGTATTCAATGTCGTTAATTATAACGAAAATGATATTTTTATAAGCGTTATTTGACAATATCAACTGCAAGTAGAATTTGGTTTTTGTAACCTAATAGGATATGTGAGTATCATACAGTAAATTAAGCTAGAACAAGATTTTACTTTTATATAAATTATTTGTCAAGGGATAATTTTCAGAATTTTGAGGTTAGACACCGGAGCATTTTGACCTTTTACAAAATTTTCTGCCCAGTGTCGTTGGCCAACTACACTGACAAGCAGGGTAATACAAGGATAGATATTTATCCCGAGAATTTTAAAGAGAATTTTTGTGATTTACATGTGAAATGTTTGGGTTATGTACTTGTTAAAAAAATTGGGTGAAGATTATTTTAATACGCAAGTAGTCAATACAAAAAGTTTCTGTCTAAGCGTAAGGTGTAAATTGTTTATATAAGCGTTATTTATATCTGTATACGTAAGAGATTCTTTAGTTAATCAGTTTAAAAGGGAGAAGTTTTTCAATGCATAGAAGATTGTTCATAGATGTTTCATGAAATTTCTGTGTTTCATTTCTTTTTGATAAAATCCACAACATATTTTCTGCTAAACTAGCCAGGAAAGGAAAAGGACACGGTAAAATGGGCATTTCATATTTTCTATTTGCATCCTCATTTAGTACAATTCGGCTGTACCGAAGTCACATATCGTCCAATTAGCTTGCTACCGGTGCTGGGGAAAGCTTTGGATCGCGTTATGACTACTCGAGTTGAGCACTTAGTGCGCGACAGCGGCGGTTTTAATAACTGACAGTTCGGTTTTATGGAGGGAAAGTCGACTATCGACGCATTAGAGTTCGTTGTCGGGGAAATTAAGCAGGCGAGAGATGCAAAGGAGTATCGTGTCGTTGTTGCTTTGGATATTTCAGGAGCATTTGATACTGCCTGGTAGCCATTGATTGTTTGCGAGTTGGAAAATAGGGGTTGTCCACGAATCTTGATGTCTTTGGTCAAGAGTTATTTCTCGGGGCGATTGGCACAGGTTGAAATTCCAGGGGAAGTTTTGTCGCGCGAGGTGGAAAGGGGATGCCCGCAGGGGTCATGCTCTGGTCCCACATTTTGGAAGTTATTGTATGAGAGCATCTTTAGGGTCAAGTTGCCCACAGGATGCTTAATCGTTGGGTTTGCGGATGATACGCTTTTAATTGTCAGATCGCGATTGTTAATGGATATGCGCACAAAACTGAACGAGGCGCTTAATAAACTACACGAATGGTCGCAGGCGGTAAAATTAAAATTTAACCCCGCGAAGTCAGAGGCTCTTTATTTCGGAAATAAACCGGGACAGCGACCCCCTAGGCTAGAGCTGGGAGGGGAGAAAATACCGTTTAAGAAAGCAATTACATATCTCGGGGTAAAGATTGACAATAAGTTAAATTGGAAAGCTCACGTGCAGTACATTAAAAGCAAAGGCAGCGAAATATCAAACAAAATTATGGCGGCGGCGAAAATCAACTGGGGTTTCAGGGGCGAATCGCTGAGGATGATTTATGCCGGAGCAATTGAGCCGGCTATGCTGTACGCAGCTTCTGTATGGGCGGAAGGTTGTAAAGTCCGGGAGATGCGTCAATTGACTAGCGTACAACGCATAACCGCTGTGAAAGCGGCCAGGGCGTACAGGACCACCTCCACGGAGGCGGTCCTGGTGATCAGTAAGACTGTTCCCATCGAATATGTCGTTAGGGAGATTAGAGATAGGAGATTGATAAATATAGGGAAAGGGCGCGAAATTATCGAAGATATTCATCTTGGTAATAGGAAGGTTGAACGAAAGATCGTTGTATCGGAGTTGGGACACCCGGCTGATATTAGAGGAATCGAGTTTGTAGAAGGCGATGGGGACGCGACGGGTATCAGAATTTATACGGACGGCTCACGCATGGATGACGGGCAAGCAGGCGCGGCGTTTGTCGTACATAAGCAGGAAAGGGAGATGTTTCGGTTTGAAACCAAACTCGCAAACTGGAGCACTATTTTCCAGTGCGATTTGGTAGCCATACGAGAGGCAATCGATTACGTAATAAACCACATGGGCAGAGATAAATATTTTATAATCAGCGACAGTAAATCAGCGCTGACAGCTTTAACAAACATGAACACTGTAACGTGCAATTTTTATAGCTTAACATTTTACGCTTTTTCCCTATTAGTAAATTTCGGTAACTACTATTTCTATATTTTATATTTATTAACTCCTTAGGCGAATGCGTCGTATTATAATGAGTGGATTGCATCGTTCTTGTCTTGCCGTTCGTATAGATTTTGTTCCTTATGTGGATATACAAGTCTAGATAATAGACGATAAGAGGTTGTAATAGCAACGAGTTGAATAAACAGATGAGTAGTATTAGTTTGTTCTTGGTTCCTATATATTAATTACGTTGAAAATACTGTTTCTTCTTTGCTTTGACAATAGTGAGAATTAAGCGGTATCAATTTTTCGAATTGTTCATGAACAAGCACGGCACGATTTTAGTTGTTTTTCTTGTGAAATAAAAGTTGTATATTAACTGTAGTAAGTGTAGTGCTAATTCCGATTGAAGTAGTATGGTTGATAGGCGAACGTGTTTGGTCGACGCACGTGTTTTACGGAACATTTGACGGACTTACTTTAGTGATACACGTGCTTTACTCATTGTGGTTTTTTTTTGGTGCTTTGTCTTTTCATATTTAAACTGTGTGTGCGATCTAGTTTCGCGATCCTTTTCTTTTTTATCAGAGTAGTGCATACTTTGGATTATCCAAATACAGTTGATACTGTAGTTTCTGAATTTTCTAACCCCAAAGAATCTAAAACAGATCATTGCTTGCGCAAATTTCGTTATTTGCGAAATATAACAGATTACCGGTTTACAAAGGTATTGGTTAAAGTTTCTCACTGCTTTTTGGATGTTTATGAAAATAATATACATTTGGTCCCAGTTGAAATTAAACTAGTGCTACAGAATATTTCAAAATTATTGTCTCAGGAAATAGAATTAACAAGAAATTTATCAATGCTACATAGTTCCGTCGTGTAATAATGTCTGCTGCTAACACCAGTGAAATACGTAGGTGTGATTAGGGTAACGTGTGATAAGTTCCATCAACACCCTCCCAGTCAAGGGTGAAGTGCTGCGTTAGTGCCGGACATCGTGAATCCCACACTTCAATTGCAAGGAAGCGTTACTGAAGGACCTTTTGTAAGTCGAACTATTTCCTACTTGTTCTTACTGTAAATATCTATCCGTTGTTTTGCCATATCTTTGTCGTTTGGATACCTTTTACAATAGAATTGCATGCTATTAAGAAAGAAAAAAAAGAGAAACAAAACAAATTAGTTTGAGTAATTTGAATATTTGGACAGGAAAGAAAAAAAATCGATGCTACTGGATTGCTCATATCAATTGTGTCTTATCTATTTATCTTTTGTTAACATTTTGTCTGATTTATGTTTAATTGGTGTGTGAGGAAACGTTTCCGCTACTCCCCAATATTACCTCACTTTGTACTAAAAATTTTTGTATTGCTTTTACCGTTGTTATATTATATAGATTATCTAAACAGTTTTTTTTTACATTCTATAAAGTACTGAGCAATCTATGCTCGATCAGCATGCTATGCTTTTTCTTTATTTCAGGTTTGCAGGACTAATTTTTTTTATTGCAGGTTTACTATTCTATTTTTTTTTATTGCAGGTATTGTTACTAACTCCTTACAGCCGCGTACATAATATGTTGGTCTGCTTTCTACAACCCCCTAATCTCCGATTGAGCCCGGTCATTTCTTTGATTTTCTTGGTGTTACGCACGGCTACGAGCCAACGAAGCATAAATTTGGCGCCCAACGTGACTGCCTCGATAAACGTAACAACACCTCGACAGACCTCCAGGCGGACGTCTGGAGGATAGCGCATACGGCGCTCGAGTTTCGACGTTTAAAGTTCTGAAGTTCCGAAGACCGCCGAAAACGTCTTGACTTCTTCAAACTGTATATATTTTTCATCTATCGTATTCAGGTTCCTACTTGGCCTCACAAGTAAACTCCGAGCCTTCCGAAGAGTTCCAAAGATCGCCGAAAACTTCTGAACCTCTTCTTACTGGAATACCTTACATGTGATTTTCCAATGCTCCACCCGAAGGTACTACATGGCCAAGAAGCGTTTTTTTTACCTGAAAAATTTGGAATTTCGCCGAACCCTTGCTGTTCCAAGCAAGGTAGGGATCTTTAACGTGCGTCACACAACACACACACACACACACACGGGACCTCCATTTTACCTCTCATCCGAATGAGGGTGTATTTTTGTGAAAAATGCTCGCCTAACATTTTTCAAGCGGGGACCGTGTCGGAATTCGAACCCGGGACATTGGACGTAGTAGTCACACACATACCATACACCGCGGAGCCGCCGATTTGTGGGATACCACCTGCATTTGGAAGTTTGTGTTAAAAATTAGGGTGTGCCGTTAACCTCGACAACATCTGATAGTGAAAAAATAGCCATCGGGGAGTAGGATTATACTGATTTTGTTGATGTCGATTGCGTCAGAGGGTGAGTGAAAAGATTAGTGTTGTGACTTTACGATGTTTGACTTAAACGGATTATTTACACGATTTAGAATACGGTTATTGTAATAAGCGGTTGATTTAGTTAATTATGGGATATAATTTGCTAATTTGTAATTAAGAAAGAGTGTTTATTGAATTCGTTGTTCAATGAACTAAGTTGTGTTTCATTCCAGTGTTGTATGAGAACCCGTTACTAATATTTGTAATATTCATGAATTAAATATTTGGCGCTTTGGTATTATTAAAATTATTTAGTGTTTTTGCACTAGTACAATATCAAGTTAAGGAGTCTTATTAGTTTAAAGGTGGGGTATGTCCCCCTGCCTGCAACAACATTCAATATATGGATCAAATGTTTTTGTAGCAGGATGTCAATTCATAATCTAATATTGACGATGGAAGAAGCAGAAATTCTAATTTTAAAAAATAAATTGCAGCATAATGTTGAATTATTGGCTTCCCTGATAATTTTACAGAAAAATCCTACATGAATATTCTGTAGAGAAAAAATACTGCATCTACACATAATTATTGTTCACAATTTTTCATTTTACGAAACAGAAAATAGAAAACAAAAATTCTAATTTAAAAAAATAAATGGCAGCATAGAGATTTCAATCCTAACTCTTTAATGTTGAATTATTGACTTCCCTAATTATTTTAGAGAAAATGCTTAAAGGAATATTTTGTAGAGAACAAAATACTGCATCCACATATAATTATTCTTCACCATTTTTCAGTTTACAAAACACAAAAAATGAAAGAAACAGAAATTATAATTTGTAAAAATAGATTGCAGCATAGGGATTTCAATATTAACCCTTTAATGTTGAATTATTGGCTTCTCTAACGATTTTAGAGAAAAGGCCTAAGAAAATATTTTGTAGAGAAAAAAATACCGCATCCACGCGCAACTATTGTTTACAATTTTTCGTTTTATGAAACACTAAAATGGAAGAAGTAGAAATTCTAATTTTAAAAAATAGATCGCAGCATAGGGATTTCAATGCTAACTCTTTAATTTTGAATTATTGGTTTCTCTGATCATTTTGGAAAAAAGGCGTAAAGGAATATTTTGTAGAGAACCAAATACTACATGCACACATGTCATTGTACACAATTTTTCATTTTAAGGAACCGAAGAAATGATACAAATAGAATTCTAATTTAAAAAAAAACTGCGATTTCGTGGACGTTTAAAAACAAACATGAGAATTTATTTACATACAATGTCAGTCATAGGTTAGATAAGTTAGTGTTGTTTGGAGTTTATGGTTTATAACTAATAATTAAGAATTGTTCACGATAGTGTATTCAACGCATGAGAAAGTGAAAATGATAAGGTGGTTTTATGTTAGAACAGCGCTAGTCAAATAAGTGCTTTATTCGGTGTCAATTAACCAAATCTGCAAATTCCAAGTAGTACATTGATTGATAGAGAACTCATGAGTTTGAAACCACAGACACAGTATTAAATAATTGTAAGTGTAATAATTACGATCAGAATCTACCACAAAACCAGAAAAATGATAATACCTTTAATGTTTTGGCAGCAGTAGCTGAAAATCCCAATAAAGGTTTAAGACAAATAGCGAAAAACATTGGTTAGCAGTTTCAATCTTAAAAATACCAATGCCATCAAGAAGTGCGCGAACATGATTTGGAGAGCAGGAGCGTTTTGATTTCAGATGATGGAAATATGCAGATAGGGAGTTCTTGAATCATATTTGTTTACAGATGAATGCACGTTCACACTGCATAATGAACAATATCCCAAAAGAGTTAATATTTGGGCGGGAATAATTTGTCGTCACATTATAGGACCATCTTTTTTACACGAAAACTTAACAGGAAGGCGCTTTCTACATTTGTTGGAAGAGGATATAGCTCCGGCAGTGACTGAAGTTGCTAGAGGTAACCAAGAAATTTGGTTCCAGATGGATGGTGTCCCGCCTACAATATCGGAGATGTGCGCGAATTTTTGAATGAGTTTTTCCAATAAAGTAATTGGTGACATAATTATACAATTAACTAGCTTGTCAGATCCCCAATCTGTCGCTCAATGATTTTATTTCTTTTGGAACATTTAAAATAAAAGATTTATTCTGGACAAACATTTCAAAATATACGAGGAGTGCTCGATATATATCGAGAACTGACAACACACGCTAAGTGCGATCTGACGTGTCTAACCTAAAGTTCGAAATTTTTGACAGATTACATACTTATATAACATTTTTCTACATGAACACTATTTGTTTTGTTTTGAACATTACATCTCGGCCAAAAAATGGAATTAACTCGTGAACATTTTCGTGCGATAATTTTTTTACGATTTCCGACGTGGATTATCTCCACAACTGTGCCTGAATCAACTTTTTTCGACTTTTGAGAAAGAAGCTCCAACTAAAGCCACTGTATATCGTTGGTATAGTGAATTCAATCGTAGTCGTAGTTCGCTAGTGGACGAATTTAAAGAAAGTCGCCGAAAATTGGTTGTTGTGCCAGAAAACGTCGATACTGTACGCGAATTGATAATGCACGATCGTCATGTGACTTATCGTAAGATTCAGGCATCCTTAGGCATTAATATGACAAGTATGCATTCGATATTACATCAACACTTAGCTGTGAAAAAGCTGTGTACGTTTTGGATCCCACATAATTTGACAATTGCTCAAAAAATGACTCGTATCAATTGGTGCAAAGAAATGCTCAAAATATACGATTCCGGTGCATCAAACGCAGTGCATAACATCTACAGAGATGACGAATCTTGGATTTATTCGTCTGAACCCGAAGGTAAACAGCAGTCGACTGTATGGGTCTTCCAAAGTGAACGAAATCCAACAAAAGTTGTCCGCACTCGAAGCACTTCGAAGAAAATGGTTGCCTGTTTTTTCGGAATAAAAGGACATGTTACGACCGCTGCTTTAGAGGATCGTAGAACAGTTAATTTTGCTTGGTATACAACCATTTGTTTGCCACAAGTTTTCGGTGAAGTAAGAAAAATAAACCGACGACGCCGAATAATTCCCCATCATGACAATCCGAGCTCTCACACGTCAGCTCAAACAAGTGGCTGTTTGAGCAATCAAAACTTCGAATTGATGGGTCATTCGCCGTATAGTCCTGATTTTACACCTAATGATTTACTTTTGTTCCCACACGTGAAGAACAAACTGAGTGCACGACGATTTTCGACACCAGAAGAGGCGGTTGATGTATTCAAAACCCATGTTTTGGAGATATCTCAATCGGAATGGAAAAAATGCTATCAAAATTGGGTTTAACGTATGCAAAAGTGTATCCATCATCGTGGAGAGTATTTTGAAAAACAGTAAAGAAGTTTTCACACCTTAAGTTGTGCTTCAGTTACTTATTCCTGATACATATCGAACACCCCTCGTATAAAAACTAAATATTTGTATTCAAGTCGAGTGTGACAAATTAGCAAAGCATCAACTAGCTAATGTTAGACGGCGGCAGTTGTACGCCAGATCGGGCCATTATTTAGTAGTAAGTGGTAGTTTGTTTGCGCATTTGCCGTAACTTCTTATTTATGCTGTATGTTTTGTTAAAATAAATAAAATCCTATTTTCTATCACTCGATAGATGGTTTTATATTTACTCTTACAATAAGTCAAATTTAATGATACTGAAATGTAAGTGCGCTTGTTTGTTTTTATCAATCCATTGCATCAACAATTTTTTTGAAATTACAATTTTATTTCTTTTATTTTTTCAGTTTCGTAATATGAAAAGTTGTGAACAATAATATGTGTGCATGTAGCATTTTTTTTCTATACAAAATATTACTTCGGGCTTTTTTCCTAAAACAATTAAGGAATCCAATAATTCAACATTAAAGAATTAATATTGAAATTCCTATGTTGCGTCATTCAAGTCGCCACCTGGTATGAGGAGTGTATAAAACGTGGATTATTGGAGAAACAGAGAAGCGAGAGATTCGCGCTACAACAGGAAATGAAGAAGAGCTAAAGTGAATTGGTGAAAAACGGTTTATTTGGGGAAATATTGTAAAAAGAAGGAACAGACTGATTGTCTCATATATGTGGACATGAAGCAACTGGCAAGGAATAAAGAAACCTGTAAGTTGCATCAAACCAGCCAATTAACTGATAATATTTTTTTGGGAGGTTATTATACAAAACCTTTCTTTAAAAGGTCTCTGCGTGTGTCTATGATGTGCATTCGCCTTAATTTTGAAATTCGATAAGCTCTTCTCCCGATCTTACCCAAAGTGGTTACCGATGTCACACATGCAAGTATTATTGATATTCTCAATATTTTTCTTTATTTATCAGATAATTCACCTGGAAACTATTCCAAAACCAAAGTTGCGTGGGACAATTTCTTCTTTGTTTATGGAAAACGACTTTTCAAGTTTGGGAACATATTTAGATCCCGCATTACTTCCATAGGATGCTTTTCATGCACCACAGTCACAAAAGTGCATATTCCAATTGCTACAGTATTCGGATACAAACAGAATGAACATCATACCAGTGATCAAGGAACCAATGACTATAGTAGCATAAATTATATTAAAATATAATGTACATATACACACGTTTCTAATTTGTTGTACTTTACCTGGGAACACACTTTCTTGAACTAGTTGGGTAAACGATTCTGTTAGGAATTTATCTCATGACATCTACTGGGTGGCATTAGTTTTATGTCATTAATTTGAAGGGAGTGTAGAAACCGATAAGACAAACAAACATTGTTGATAAACTTGGCGTCTAAAGCAAACAGTTTAGCTACAAATGGACACACAAAAAAGTATTAAAATTTTTTAAAACCACTGCAATGTTAACTAGGTCACAAATAAAATATACAATTACATTATGTTTTAAAGTCGATCAATAAAGTTGTGACCTTTAGCAAACTTAAATTAGTGAAGTAGAGTGTATTTTTGCTGCCAAACGAAATAACTCAATGTACTTTAGCTGCTACTGTAAATTTTTTCTAAAATTCGCATATTTAGATAGTAATCACAACAAAAAATAATATTTCAATGCTCATTTGGTCGACTGCATTTGGTTATGTTTGTAAAATTCAGCGTTTATGCAGAAAACGATATCATACTTTAAGTTGAATGTACTTTTTCATTACAAAGCTCATATACCGAGAATTATACCGACCACGAACTTGCAGATACAGTGGAAATTTCGAACACTTATTGTGAAATTCGTGTGCTTTATGTGATTCAGGATAGCATACATAAGTTGTTTCTTAAAAAACATATGACAAAACTGCAGTCCTAAAACTGTCACTTAAGTTGGCCTAGGTCAGGCATTAAAAAAGTTGTCCAAGATTATAATACCTCCTAAATTTAATGACATAAAACTAATGCCACCCTGTATAGTATACATACCTAGACTAAAATCAGTAGCAAAACATCGACGAATTTGAAAGTTCTGTTAAACTTAGTTATTTTCCATATTGTTCATTAATAAACCCTATAATTTTTCACAAATTTTAAACTAATCAAAACATTGATACATTTAATTAAAATCACCTTTATTAACAATAATAAAAGAACAAAAGTAGGACTTAACGTACTTTAATATTTTACACTCTTATAATCTAAAATCTATAGCTAATATCACTCTACTGGTTGCTCTTATTAATAGGTGATAAACGTGTTAATATTCTAAGCATAGAAACTACAGGACTTTCAAAAGATATAGAAACTACAAACGAAACCGCATAGGACATTACAACAAGTCCAAGGAATATCATTATCATAAGACCCTTTCCCAGATGTAACGGATGATCCATACCCATTGCCATCAATCTTATCACAATTGGATGTAAAAGATATGCACAGTAAGTAACTCTGCTAAACGGATATAGGATGCTTGCTGACAGAAGAGAGTTGATGTAACCTAAAAAGATTGAATAATAATAATTTTCAAAGTCCTTTTGTTGAAAATATAGCATTTGTACATATGAAAGGTAATAATTTTTTAAGCAACAAGTGAAGTACAGAATTTTTTCACCTTTGTTACGTAACTGTTTGCACGAACAAATGTGACCATAAACTATAAACGAATCATGTGCTATGGTCATTGAACATTAGTCAAATGGCAATAGCTATTTATTTTTCCTTCAACGTGCAATGCTTGGTCTAGAATTATAACGCTAGTGCGTTAGTTCAAGAAACATTAAGTTGTGGAAAAGAATTTATTAATTTCAGTTAGTTTAGAAGCTTTGATAGTTTACATTTAATTACCTTGCAATTCTAACATGATATTAAATTAGGCTGGAGAATTATAATAGGAAAGCATCTTGTACATTAAATACAAACTGTAGTAAATATCAATATTTTACATCCCTTCATATTAAATTTAAAGAAAAGTACAGATGGAAACAGGAGAAGTAATCGTCATAATCGAGTTATTTGTACAAATTCACGAGTTGAATTACCATCAACTATAGGAGATGCAGTCCAAAAAGCTACAGACGCATGAAAATATCTATAAAATTAATGCGTTGGAAACAAGAACAACGCAGCTTTTGATATTAAATGTAAAATCATAAAAACAAAATTACGGTTCACATGGGTAGAACGACATTGACCTCAAAATTAAAATAATTTAGACACATAGTTCCTTATAACGAAAATAACTTGCAATAATCTTGGAATAAAAAAAAACTTATAAAAATCAACTTATACTAGACAACAATTAGCAGACCTTTAAATCGACACACGGGTTACCGTCGCGGTGCGGGGCGAGTTACGAACTAGGCAGTTAATGTGACGGTATCAAAACTCAGGAACTATTAGTAAAAACAAATTTACCGAACGCGAGTAAGAAAGCGTAGATGTGAATATACCGTTAACGTAACACTTGTGGGTACTTTTCTAAACTATAAGTTGAATTTTTACCTAGGAAATTTCTGTACTGGAAGTCGATGAAACTTTTAAGAGAACAAAAAACTGTTAAGTCGGTTGAATTTTTGTTATCGATCTTATAAACATCACTCTTTCCTTGTATTTGATAAATGTATGTTGGTCAGCGGGAAGATGTTACCGTATATCAAACCACACGTGCTGGAAACAGAACAAATCGATGGAAACACCGGAAAGACCCAGTAAAACCATCAACTTCAAATCCTGCATTTCCATTGGACGATTCCCATTGGACAATGACACTTATTGGACAAGGAGATCACGACATACCAAACCAAAAAAGGGAAAAGAAAACAAAAGAAGCTTTGTGTTCAACAATCAGACATTCACTAGGAGCTTCTCATAGCCTAAGGGATCAACTACCAGCGCTGACCTTGTTACATGCCGAAAGTCGGCTATGTATCATTTTTGGTTTAAGTTTTAATCTGTGACTGAATTCGCGCCAATATTTTAAAAAATAGACTTGTTAAATTTTCGCCCCTTCGGACAGTTGCGTCGGCGCAAGAGAATACGCAGACGTGGAGTGATGAAGTAAGTGCGCGGTTTCCGACATGACTATTATTAGCCAACGAGACGTCGAACAGTGAGGTTTACCTGTGTCGTTTCTTTCTTGTCTTTTCTCTTTTAGGATGTAGGTTTCCCTTTATCTCTTGCCATATCGTATCTCTACCGTCACCTTATTCCTCCGTCCTGCTTACAAATAGAAGAAGAGAGAAGACAAAACAAATCTCGTTTCAATGATGGCCTAATGACACCCACAGCACTCAGACTAAGATGAGCACGGCTCCTGTCGCAAGGATAACCGCAAAGTCGTGAAGCGTTCCACATTTTTAAGTGAGTACATTTTATCTTTTTCTTTAAGGCGCATCTTGTATCACTGTTAACATTTTTGGTATGTGATACAATTTGAGACGCAATTATGACGTAATAGCCTTATTGCGCAATATTTTTGTAAACGTGGAGCGTTCCAGTGTCGCCAACTGCAGAAGTGGCTTTGAACACGCGCGCACGGGATCATAACAGTTGCGCGAAACTATTTCAACCTGTAGCCTACCTTTTTCTACAACACTAGCAACGCTGCCCTATAGTTCGGTGACGCCGACCCCTGGTGCGCTGCATTACGACGCCGAAGCCTCAAAGAGTGGTACGCTGCATTATGACGCCTCCTCCTCCTACGTCCATACCATAGCCAGAGGTACTTAAATTATAGCCTGCTGACGCCAATGCCTCAATGAATGATACTCTGCACCACGACACCGACACCTCCTACACTCGACGACTGCAGTAAGTCACGGCGTCTTCCGAAATTCACCAACCAGCCCCGACGTAGAGTTTGATGAAGAATCTTTAAATTGTATATATATTTATCTTATAATTGTTTTTCCTGAATGTAAGTTTGAAAATGTTTGTCAGTAAATAGAATAAGGACATACGAATTTAGGCGCCACCCTAATCACCGACACCCAAACCGTAACATAACGTATGACGCTTATTATTATTAAGGACTATTATCGTTGATGCACGCTTATTTAAAGTGTATTGCACATACTGACTTCTCATAAAAAAGAACTCACAATTATATACGCATAACAGCACGTAAAAATTAAATTATGGGACATATCTTTTTAGTGATAGAGCCGATGGTCCTCTCCGTTTGTCAATAATCGTTGTCCTGTGCAGTGACATAACTGACGAACAGTTTTGTTTAAACCGCTGCGTGTTCCCACGTGTTTGGGAATGAGCTGGTATTCGCGTATAATATACCAAAACAATTGTTAGTATTCATTACTCATGTAGATATAAATTTCTTAATATGCCTAACATTTACCTAAGTTGTAAAGTTTACGGTTTAGTTACTAAATGTGTGCTTTCTTTTATAAATGGTCGAAGTTCTTCGCCCTGGGAAAGATTATAACTAGCCGGGATGATAAACTCAAACTCTTCACAATTGGTTGAATTCCTATCACCGATAATATTAAGTTGTTTTTAAGCTACACGCTAATTTCGCCAATTAGGGGTAAACTATAATTTTTTCTTTGTTGTTATTTACAGTATAGGTTAGGTATACATCACGTGGAGTTATTTTTTTTATTGTACACTAGTAGAAGGAGGTGATAAACGTCAAAGCGAGACTCCACCAACCTCCAGGAGTGATAATCGTTAAGCCGTTACTCGGAATACCCAACTTTCGGGCAAGCTTTATTTGAGACTTCTTTAGGTGGTTTGACGCTCAATGCAAAACATAGACAAGAGAGTTTAAAGACCGTTGAAGGTAAGCAAACAGGTATTTAGTAGAAGTGTTACAAATTGTATACCCATAAGAGTAGTGTATTTGCTTTCATAAAACTCACCCCGAACCACCGAAAATTATCCGGTGCGCCAATTAATTGCGACCCCTGTAGAGTAAAAATAAGTAACGTAAAAACTATTCAGCACGTAATAGAATTTTCTACGAATTGTATTTTTGAGAAATTTTTAACCTGAAACCACAAGTAATGTTTGAAGATAAGGAAATCGTTTCTAAATATTTCTTGAACACGTTTCACAGACTGTTCAATTACATTTATTCAAGGGTTTTCAATTTTTTCGAATTTTTCAATTAGAAACTACTACGTTCAGTGACGTAGTCTAAAAAAAAAGAAAATAAAAACGAGGAAGAAAAAGAAGAAATTGACCGGGTCCAATCGGCGAGTGGGAGGGGTATTATACCTACAAATAAATTAAGGGAGGCCTGGAATAAAAATATACTCACTCACGCACAATCTAACATTTACAAATTAAAAACCTCTAATTTAAAAAACAAAATTATATACAAAACACATTAGTACCAAAAATGAACAATTCGTAGGTATACAATATACATATTTACGAAATAAAAAAAGAATCATCTTTAACATGGCGAGCTGCAGTTTTTCAGTCACCCCCATATTAATTTCCAAACAAGAAAAAGGAACAAAATTACCCCACTAAAAATCACAGCTTGAAATCAACATTGTAAGTACGGAATTCTATACATAAAATTATCCTAATAAAGAAATCAGTAAACATTATAATAATACATAAAATTATCCTAATAAAGAAAGCAGTAAACATTATAATATCCTCGCACATACAAACAACCATTCATTTTACCATCAACAAGGTGATGCATCCGTAGACCCCGAGTACATGTGTTGTTTCCAACAACTATCGGGTACCCATATAAAAAAATTAGTGTATAAACACTCACCCTCAAGTCACCACCATTGGGTTGGCTCTTACCGTCTGTAAAAACGGTGTGAAACAGGGATGCGCGTGACCCCGCCTTGGGGTGATCCTCCCATCACAACAAGGGGCGACCATTCTTGTGGCTTTAAGGGCCACCGGAAGGAGCTATAGTAATTATAAATAAAATTAAATTATTGTCGTCGAAAAGTACAATTTTATAAAACCCATAAATACTCACCACTCTTTAAGGCGTGTTTGAACTTTTCATACAGAAAAACGAAATCAACCAACCATTCGACACGTGTTTTCGCTATGTAGATTGAAAAGCAAGTAAATATTAATTTTGTTTCACTAATGACCAGAGCTCAAAGTAATATTGTTGTTAAGAAAATAAAACTGTAAAAACACGGTTTATTGGGATAATACGCGGTTTTAATTCGACAAAGCTTTTAATGGAAAACACATAAGAATCAATTATCACTTACCTAGTTTAATTTTAGCATAAACTTTACGTTGAAGAATTTTTAGAAGGAGTATTTATTATTAATTAGGATCTAGGAAGTAACAATAGGAATCGAATCTAAAAAATAGATAAATAAATTAACACGTAAAAGGGTTATTTTAATTCATTGAATTAATTTTCGTTTTCAACGCCAAAGGGATTTAAGTTGAAAATTATTAGACCGCGTATTTCTTATTAACAGAAAAAATGTACGGGATGTTCACAATAAACGCAACAAAACAAATTTTTTAGTTCAACAAACCTTTTCTGTTTTATGGCACTCTATTTTCAGTTGCTGGAATGGTTGGAAATTGTGTAAATTGTCATAATTTTCTCTAATTAATGTTCAAACCGTATTCATTTAAATTACATAGAGCGCATTTTTACCCCACTACCCTTAGGGGTTTTCTAATACATCCATTGTGCATAGTAACGGGGTCATACTTATGCACTCGCAACGGATGCATGCCAACATTCTATTTTGTACTTTGTAAATAAATTTAATTATAACGTTTTTGTTTGTCAATGTATGCTACAGTGTTCTGTTGCAACCGTTTCAACATCCAACATAGTCCTGTTAACACAGTCCACAATTATTCATAATTTTTCCGGCAGGTAAATAATGAGCTAGAGAATTTAACTAGATGTTATTTTGCCCTAACAGTAGTATCAGTCTTAACAACAGTGATTTTGGTTTCCTTTTTGAATGTAGTGAAGACACAACAAACTAATTGCTGCATTACATATTTGCATCATTTACAATTAACTACATACGGAGAAAAACAATATTCAGTGGGCCTTGAACCAAATGCTTTAACAATTAGGCTAAGAGGACATGTTATAACAGCTATAAAACTACCAACTATTTACCATAATAATCTGTATTCCACATGCACGTTCAGATAGACCATTATCACACGAAATTAACAGATTTTAAATGCGGTTCTTAACCTCTAATCCTTATTTAAAGTTAATCCACTGCATTATGTTAGGTATGAGTTAACAATCACCTTGTTACTTAGGGTTCACCTTGGGAAACTTATTTCCCTTGTTTAAGCTATGACAAACCTTTATTTTAGAGATTGTAGAATTAAAATATTGCATTTTTAGTAACCCATGTTGAGCAAATTTTCATTGGATTACTGGAACTAAGAATCTACCGCATTCGTTATTATTTAATTATTTAAGAAATTTTTTATTAGATACATCAGAACTACAACTTAGATCATGTTACATATTGTTTTGCCAATTTGTCCCTCAATCATTAGTTTTAAACAGGCTAACTTCTGATGATACATTTTTCAACTCAACATCTCTGTGTAGTTTTACTGCTACGTGGTTCAGTGGAGTATGCATATATGACTCTTAGCCAAATGCCCCTCTTTAATTTTTAGACAGCACCCCTGACAAATTCCAGCTAAACTTCTTTTCTTTTGAACAATGTCTTTTTGTACATGAGAAATTAAGCTGGTAGCCTGTTTCTGAGTGTTGCCAGTTGCCATACACGTAAGACGGCTCCGTGCGAGTTACATGTCCCCCAAATCAAATATGTACAATATGTACAATTAAATGGAATTATTGAATCTTAAGTTAACTTGCAATATTGTATGATTTAATGATAGATAATAAAAGGTTAATAGAAATCAGACAAAAGACATGAGAACGCATGTGAATACATTGTACTCCAGACTTAACGTGACACTGCAGGTGCAGGTCACAGTAGGTTATAAAACCGCAATTACTAAAATTAAGATTGTTACTTTGTATTGTATACATGAATAACGAAATAAGCAGACATGAGCTCTGCAGTTCCCACAAGCTATGTGAGGGGCATAGACAACATAAATACCCTGGAGAGTCCACGATGGTCAGTCAGTCTTGAGCCTCACAATTTTAGCATTGTTGGTTGTTCAGGCAACTAAATTAGTTCATTTAGAATATTTTTGATACAGTACTTGTAAATTAAATTTCCACTTGTAATTTCTGTTTAAATAAATTTGTTAGAAGAGTTTTTGCAAGAAGACTTTTTAAAAAAGCAGCTCCCAAAGGCCAAAACCTACTTTGCGTGTGACTACTGAGCCCAAGGTTCTGGGTTCGAATCTCGACACGGTCCGTTTAAAAAATGTTAGTCGAGCATTTTTCACAAAAATACGTCCTCGTTCGGATGAGAGATAAAATGTAGATCACGTGCGTAAGTATTGCCACGCACGTTAAAGATTAGTTGGAACAGCTAGGATTCGGCGAAATTCAAAAATTTCTAGGTAAAAACAAACTAGCTTCTTGGCCAATGTAGTAGAATCGGGTGGAACATTGGAAAAATCAAATGTAGTGCCGTACACGTAAACGGTTTCTAACCTTGCCAGGAACTGCAATTGTTTGACAAAATTTTTAATTTCCAGTGTGGTAATTTTAATCTACTGGCATCTGTGATTAGCCAATAACAGAAATAGGTGTATTTAAGAAACGACTAAGGAGGTCTCATACTTACAATCACACGTACCATAGACATACACTCAACACAAACGATGTATACAGATCCCACACTCAAACTCCGTGTAGTTGCGGCTAAGAATATCAGGCGTCGCCGTGGATCAATGTAATAAGCGTAAGACTACGGATCCCAAGGTCCCGGGTTCAAATCCCGACACGGCCGACTGCTTGAAAAATGGCAGGTGAGCATTTTTCACAAAAATTACGCCCTCGTTCGGATGAGAGGTTAAATGGAGGTCCCGTGTGTGAGTGTTGTCACGCACGTTAAAGATCCCTTCCTTGCCTGGAACGACAAGGGTCCGGCAAAATTCTAAATTTCCAGGCAACAAAAAACTCGCCTTCTGGCCAATGTAGTACCTTCAGGTGGAGCATTGGGAATGTAAATGAACGGTTAAGAATATCATAGGTCCCAGTTTCAAATCCTGACACGGTCCGAAGATTAAAATTTTGCAGAAAGGGCTAAATTGATATATAATATACAACAAAAAAATTGGCACTTACCTTTCATAAATATTGTGGCTTAATGACAATTACCAAGGGCGCCATACAAGTCGAGAAAGTCCAAATGTTCATGCAAAACCTTGAGAGACTTGTCATCCCAAGGAGGACAATTGTTTCTTTTAATCAATTATTACCTTTTTGACTACTTATGCAACTTTCATGATCAAAAAATAAAAAAAACTATTGACTTAATCAACGGCAAACAAAACTATTTAATTAACAGAGCGATAAACGTGAACCTCTTACACTCGGAAATTCATTGATTTTAATTTAGAAATTTAGATTAAATGGTTGATATGGAATTCTGATACTTTTATGTACATGAGTAATTCCCAAATACTTTATATAGAAGAACCTTATCTTATAAATTTTACACTAAATTAATCCTACGGTTTATGGCCAAAACGTCCTAACAAATAAATTAACTAAAAATTGGTCATGCTAGCTTAACTATAAAAAGTTACTTACTAAAAAATCGTCAATTGGTTGATGGCTTGCCTTCCCACGCAGAACAGCTCTTAAATTGGGGGAGAGAATTTCGCTTGTTGCTCTTGTTCCTTGCAATTATTAAATAATTCAATGGTACACGAACCCGGCAGGATCTTTTTGAGCTTAACTTAACTTCTGCATCACATGCATACAAGCTTTTTATTATTACTTTATATCACTATAAAACCGCGAACATACGGGCGTAACCCTCGCGAACTGGAAGATTTAATTACTCCTTTCCAATTTCCCTATCGTGATAGTAAGTGCAGTATCATATCTGTGCTGCCTGAGAACGCTACCAGCGAACTTCTGTGGCTACGTTTCTACCTTATGACAACGGACAACCCCATCGGAATTTTTGTTTTTTGACTAAAGCCTAAAGTTATATATTAATTCCTACTCTAACCATTATTTACGTCATATTTCTGTTATCCAATGACTATTAACAGAACCTCCCTAAAGCATGATTTTAGAAACCCAATCCAACCCCTTTCAAAATGAGGGTCACGGATAGCAATTATTTTTCTAAGGGTTTAAATATGTTGTATCTTCTTGGAATTTTAATTACTGAATTGTGGACCACACCAATTGGCGACAGTTGTCTGCTATTGACAAAAGACCGGTTAACCCACTTTAGCCGAAATGGATTTTAATACAATGGATGTCTCCAGACTATTTAAAATTACTTGCAATCTTTGAACAAATCAAATTGGAAAATAATTTGGCTATTTGTAATGTTTCGTTTTCTGTAACCCGCTGTCAATCAAGAAAATATTAAGAAGATTATGTTATACTACTGAAAATTGATTTTCTTTGTTTACGTTTAAAAAGTACTATTCCATTTAACTTTATCAGACTTGCCAATCTATAATCGACATAAGCTTTAAAAGGGTTTTGTATTGGATTTGCAAGGTAGGACCATTAAATTATGATGACAGCCGCTGGAATTTATAATATTTAAGCCTAAAGCTATTTTTAAACCTGGTCTTTATTATGAGGGATGCTAACTAAAATATAAAAGTAATTTATTATGGAATTCTGCCTATAAGTTATAAAAGTTAATGAAATTTAAATATTTGTTTAACTGTTTATACGTTAACATTTTAAAATAATGTTACATATAATAAATAAAACCAATCCAAGAATAGATTCCTTGGGTACTTCAGCTGCAGTAGGGAATGTAAATAACCAGACATCACTAATCAAAATTTTCTGTAACCTGTTAGTTAAAATATGAACGAATTAACGAAACAGCTGTATCACGAAATCCATAAAAATTTGAGTTTGGCATACAATAGTCCATGGTTAACCGTACCAAAATAATTGAAAAAAAACGAGAAGTAATAATATGGTCACAACTCCTTCGTTAGAAACCCGTATAATATCGTCCGTAACGGTAGTTAATGATGTAGTCTTATTAAAATATTTCCTAAATCCTGATTGCATATCCTATATTATATTATGCCTCCTAATAAAATTAAAAATTTTAGTGTATAAAACCCTTTCTAAGATTTTTAGACTAGCCGGTAAGTTACTATTGATACAAAGACCTGAAAACGATTTGCAATAAGGTACTTTCGGTAGAGCCTTGCCAATAGATCCTTTTCACATATTTGGATAAATATTCAATTCCAAACAGCTACATCATACTAAAATCGCACTTAAAGAACTACTATATTTTGTGGAAGTTTTCATCGGTTCAAAACACATTGATTTTTCAGTTCAAACTGTTATGTTGCAGACCATAAATAAAGAAATTTCTTATTCTGTAAACGGAAGTTTTGAAACGATACGTGTACTCACCTCCATAACCTGTCGTGCAAGCTACTACAATCCATGCTAAGCCTAAAGCCCATGCTGAATGACTTAGCGAACTATATGCAGCTCCAGCATAAGGTGATAAGTCAACATTGTATAATCCATATACTAGTGACAAGAGACAGGCTGTAGTTGCTAACCATCCTACAGCTACCGTCAACTGAAAAATAACTGTATTAGCTTTGAATAAAGGTATAAGATTTTAAAAAGTGCTACATTGTTACATAGTATCATCGGAAATATTATACAAACAAGTTGGTTGGTAATACCATGTTCCTGTTAATACCGTACATTACGGCGTATAAGCCACACTTTTGCGACCAAGCTTTTTTAATGAAAAGTTGGGGGTGCAGCTTATATGCAAGTAACCAACGTATATTGCACGCAAAAAAATTTGAAGTGAAGTAATATACTAATAAAATTGAATTTATGAAATATGTATATTTATTGCACACTACTTCTTCCTCAGTATGTTCTGGCACTTATTATCAACAGTACCTTCTTCTATATCAATCCAGAGAAAATCATCTTCAATACAATACAGATTGTTTGAGATAGAACGCTTCCTGAAGGATTTGATTTACTTCTTCCCATGATTCAACCATCCCATTTACACATTTTTTTAAGTGGAACATGGCGAATTCGCTCACGTTTGGTAAATAATTTTTGTCCTTCCATCAGCTACTCTTTCCAAAAGCTTCTCAAATTTGGTTTAAATGATTTATTTAAAGAAAAATCCAACTGTTGTAAGATAGATATGTTAGACCTCCTGAGTAGAGGAAAATCAAGAATCCTGGGACCACATTTCCTCCAGCATCCACATTTCCTCACACATTCTGAACGAAATAGTTTTCTTCGACTAGCCATTTCATCTTTCGAGATAAATCTATCTTGTTTGGTATCAATTAATATTAAATTTTTCTCAGCTACTTGAATTTCTAGGAATTTCTTAGAAAGCATCATCCCCCAGGGAGCTACCCTCATTTCAAGATTTTTTACCGGTAGTGATTTCTGACCGTCCTTATAAATTTTTTTAGTCATGCGACACATCAAATTAGTCTACAATTTTACGCAGAATCCGAATCTGCAAACAGATTTAAAATTGAACCACCCCTTACTGTTTTTACACACATACCCTTTAGCGATCATATAAAAGATTATTTTTGTTTTTTTTAAGATAAATCTATCGTGTTAGGTATCAATTAATATTAGATTTTTCTCAGTAGCGATTTCTGACCGTCCTTATAAAGTTTTTAGCTATGCGATACATCAAATTAGTCTAGAATTTTACGCAGAATCAGAATCTGTAAATAGATTTAAAATCCGAGCACCCCTTACCGCTTTACACACAGACTCTCTAGCGAACATATAGAAGATTATTTTTGTTTCTTTTAAGATAAATATATCTTGTTTGGTATCAACTAATATTAGATTTTACTAGGAAACCCAAATCTGTAAATAGATTTTAAATAAGACCACCCCTTACAAAGTTAGGCTTTTAAAAGACCCAAACCTCTAATTTTTGCTCATGTATATTTAACTCCATTTTTAAAACCTTTTTTTCGCTACCCAAGACATATGCTTTAACCAATCATTCCCGAAAATCTAAAACCGTTGGAATTTTAGAAATGATCTCTTTAGCCATAAGTGTTTGGTACTTAAAACCATTTTCAAACAGTAATGTTCTATTTTTAGAATAATGTAAAACATTTCAATGTAATGTGTTTTTAATATATAAATGGGAAGGTCGAATTTAGCAACAAGAACCACGCTCTTTAATTAGAATATTCAAAAACACGACTTTTAAAATTTAAGCACACAAAACGGTGGCAAGATGTTGGTCCAGATGGTACGATGGTAGGGTGCAGCAACGCCGTCCTGGATCTCGACGTTCTCGGGCGACTATACAGATCGTGAAGGACGCCGTTTAAGACTTTTGACCACAAGAAACAGATTTTCCATAACTCGGTCAATTCCATAGACGGCATAGAAAGTGCAGGACGCAGAATGTCACTATCATCTGTTTATCGCTGAATAAAATATTATGGACTGTATTCGTACCGTCCATTTTTGTGTCTTTTCTTACTCCACTTTACCGCAAACTAGAATGAAGCAACGAAAGAGCAAATTGATTTCAAGAATGGCATCAAATTGTGTTTAGTGAAGAATCTCAATTTTGTTCGTGATCCCACGACGGTCATAGGGGAAACAGAAGCATGCGCAAAGAATGCAATAGTTCAACATTTTCTGTGGATCGCCACACAGCCCTTACACAATATGTTATAGTAGCAGATCATTCTTGGCAACTTTAACGCAACCAGTTACATTACCAATGCGTTAGAGTTTGTTGCACTTTCAGTTCTTTGGGGGTTGGAAAATTCGATTTGGTTATTAATCAATAATTATTGAAGGAAAAAAGGTTCTGGCTCTGTAGGAAAAGATGGCCAAGAAATCGATCTCTCCTCCGTGAAGCGTAGCGAACTGTATTTTTTTAACTGGGTATTTTAAAGTTCAGATTTCGAAGAACCGTCAAGTTTTAGCTTGTAATGAAATGCCAGAAATGGTCGAATCATACTTTAATTTAAAACGAAAACTGTTACAACGCAAAGGCGTGCTTATATATAAATATATAACGCACAAGTTCACACACGCTTTTAATAAAAATGAAATATGCAGGTTCAATACGTAATTGAACCTACTAGAAAAGGAAAATTCGTGCCCGAAAAAATAATTAAAATCGTTGTCTTATAAAGAGAAACGTAGAACTTTACACTTTAAAAGAAGAAACCAAACTGCTAAACTGAATGAATTTGTATTTCCTCGTAAAATTTATTTCTCTCCATGCGCAGGCACGAAAAATGCACAAATAAACTATCGCGAAAGTTGGTTTAAAGGCGGCACAAGAACAAAGCAGAAAGGCTGAGAATTCGTTTCTTAGTTTAAACTCCAAGGTTCTAAAAACCAATGAGAACTGCAATCCGAATATAGTAGCAATAAATTAATGTCGACGCACTATCGCTCAATATGAAATGACTGTAAATTGTTTTCTAAAATGAATAAATATGACAGAAAGTAATAAATAAACTGTATATTTTAAATTTTTTACATTTTTTTTTCTGTAATCCGCTGCTTCATTTAATATAAAAATATTTCAAAAAAATTTCATTTAATCGATACGAGGGGGGGAGGTAAATTATTCTCGCACACAGGCGACAGATACCCTTGGAACCGCCCTGAGTACTGTAGTCATAATTCTTATGGTAGTAGTTAAATGTTTGCTAGTAATAGTGATTAGTTGAATACTCGACTAGTTATATAGGTAAAACAGTCACAAAAAATTCACAATGTTAACACAGAAAGCTATTAAGTCAGTGGCTATAATATCAACAAACATAAAAATAACATAGATTACTGCAAATACTTGATCAAATAGCACATACCTTCGACATTCTAATACTGCAATTTGTTTTAAAAAGAAACCATCCAACACCCATTCCAATTAAATATGGTCCTAATCGAGTCCATGGCTTATCATATATTTTGTCAAACAATGCTAATGGGTCATCTGCGCCTGGCATATGACTATTACTAAAAGCTATGTACCCTGTAGTTAACCATGAACTGACAGTAAATATTAGTAATAAGGATGCTGCACTTTTAAAATGGCTGGAAAGAATATGATTACACATGTTATATATTAAATCTTTTGGTAATGCTCACCTGGTTGCTAAAATAAGAAGTATAGCACCAACAACATAAAACTGGGTGTCATCCGATAGGTACCAACTCCACAGCATACACTATAACATTTGAAACGCATGGAAAAGATTTACAATATTAGTATAGTGCTAAATACATGTAATTGTGAGAATTTTAATTAAACAAAAATATATAGTAAATGAATCATGTATTTAATAATATTTGTGTTAAAGATGCTGCTCAAAAACTTAATAAGAAGAAAACGCATTAGTACATATATATGTATGTATGATATATATATATATATATATATATATATATATATATATTTATTGTTGTGGATTCAAAGGAATAAATCAGTGTTTTAGAAGGATATAAATACCCTAGCTAGATTATTAAGGCTCTTTTCTCTTCTCTTGTCCTTTACTTCGATAAAGTGCTGAATGCCGATTCAGAACACCATAACAGTAAAGCTTTCTGTGAGTATTTTATGTATGTGATTATGTTACCGTAAATATAGTGGTTGCAAGTATAAAACAGTAGTAACGGACCTCTAATTATTGACGTGAAGTACGAGTAGTGCGTATTAAATTAATAAAGGTCCGGCTACTACAACACAAAAATCATTAAATGGAAGCATGATATATGGGGGTAAGCACCACAAGTAATCGAGTTTGTATGCATGATATATGGAATGGTATTGTGAGACAAGGCGCATAGTTTGCAGAGGTAGTTTGCATAGTTTGGTAGAGGCCTGTGGATCCGCTGAGCAGCACAGTAAATCGAAACTACGCAGAGGAGTGTTCTGGCACTCATCTACGACGGGAAGGAAGCCTGAAGAATTCTCCAGGTAATTTATTTGAAATTTCTGTTGTTTTATAAATATTTGTAAAATTTTGTGCTGTGTGGTTGACTTTTTTTGGTGGTATATTTATGGTTGTAGAAACTTATTGTAAAAGATACATGTACTGGACAATTTATTGATGTTGAATATTGAAAAAGAGTGTATTTAGAACATCCAAAATTTTATTCAGGATAAAAATTGAATTGTAAAGGGTAAACGGGTCTGTAAAATTTTGTTTTAATTTATGAAAGGTTTAAAAGGCATATACAAACTGAACTGGGTTATAATGAGCTCACCATACTCCAGTGTGAAGTCAATTTAGGGTAACATGTGAGGCCCATCTACTCATATCTCATTGAATTTGTTTAAAAATCATTAGAAAAATCAAGGACTTTAAAAACATACCATAATTTGAGTTTTATAATTATTGTATCAAACTGTTGTAACACATGTGAATATAACTTATCTGTTAATAGGTGTAAATAAAAGGTCGTATGGTTGTGGTATTATTTGGTAGTTTTATTAAATGGTGTGCGAGTGTGAAAGGGATATGTCTGTAAATTTAGGTATTCGAGAAGAGGCACAGCTGAGCTAGCCAGGGAAGCAGAGGAGTTTAAAGGCGAAATAAAAGGGTAAGGATTTTTTGTTTAAATTTTTGAATTTTTGAAAATTTAATGTAAACCCAGGTGGAGCACGAATTGTAATAGAGAATCCTGAGACTGTCCCTGAGTCCACGACAATTTTATGGCGACCAGAACGTGAGGCTCGAGCTCCAAATAAAATTTGAATTTTATTCCAGGAAACTGGCGAGCTGAGAGAGAGATTCGGTCTTGTATAATTTTTCATAAATAATTTTTGAGTGTGTGTGAGTGATGGGAACGTATGCAGAGGAAGGAGTGGTTAAGAAGCCAAGGAGTGGAAATTGGAAGTGACGACAGTGAATTATTTGATAAAACGGGAAAAATGGAGGAAGTTGGAGGAAGTAGGGATCAGTCGACGACAGAGTCGGGAGAACAAGGTAATGAATTGATGATGAGAATGTTAGAGGAGATAAGATTAAGTAGAGAAGAATCGAACAGGAAATTTGAGGAGATTAGGGAAATGGGTGAAAAATAAAAAAAAGAGCGGAGCAAATTAATGAGACGTTAAGCGGAGTTAGACTTGAATCGAATAGATAATTTGAACAACTGAGCCAGGAATTAAGGGATAAAATAGAAAAATCTACAAGGGAGTTTTCGGATTTCAAAAATAGGTTAACGATAAAAATGGGGGAGGTAGAAAATAGAGTGGATAAGAATGAGCGTGATATTAGAGATTTGAGTCAGGAAATGGAATAATTACGGACAGAAGTGAGGATCTTCTGTGAAGACGAAATTAATGTTAAAATGACTGAGGTGACGGACTCATGTAGGGATCAGTTAGGTAGGGTAGAGAGAGAAGTGACCGGAATTAAACAAAACGTATCGACTTTGATAGGGGATGGTCCCAGATTCGTAACAGGGAATATTTCGCTAGATCAACAAATGAAGTTCTATGGGGATAGTAGGGTAAATCCTCAAATATTTATTAATAACATTAGAGGTTTGGTTAGTAATGTGTATGATGAACAGGCAAAACTCAACATTGTTAAAGCGTTGCTGAAAGACCATGCTGAAGCCTGGTATAACTTAATAGGACAGGAAATTGACACATACAATGACTTTGAGGACCGATTTCTAAAACACTATTGGATTGACCACCGACGGGACCAAGTACGAGACGATTCAATTACAGGAAAGTTCAAAGGGGAGTTTGCAGGATGTAGGGAGCAATATGCTATAAGGAAGTATAACATAGCGAAACAGTTAAATCCACGATTGACAGACAGACAGATAATCAAATATCTTTCACGACATTTCGAGGCTGAGGTTAGGCAACATGTAGCCTGGCGAAACATTGTAGACAAGGAGATGTTTTTGGAATACCTGCAAAGGTATGATGATGTAAGCAGTGGGCGACCTCGGGAACCAAGGGAACGACAAATAAACACGGCAAGATTCGCTAACAGAAGGGACAACTACACAAGACGGGGGACAAATTTTGTATATAACAGACAAAATTGAGAACCTAGAAGGACGTTTTTCAGGAGTAACAGTGTAGGTAGGGGACCTGCACCTAGACAAGAAATGACAAGACAAAACAGTTCATCTGACATACGAGGGACACCGACGACATCTAACAGAGAGAATGAAAACACAAGCAGAGCTGGGACATCACGGACATATGCTGAGGTAGTAGCGAGACCTGAACCAAGTAGGGAAACCAGACCGGGACAGGATTTTTAAACAAAGACAAACCACTAGACATCACTGTGTACAAGTATGAACATCCGAAGGAATTTTTAAAGATAGAGGAAGAAGTTGAACCAGAGATAACAGAAAAATTTTGTTTGCCTATAATTGATATTAAAATTTTTGAAAAAAATTTAGGAGCGTTATTAGATTCAGGAGCTGAGGCGAGTTTAGTATCGGAGGAATTCGTCCATGAAATTAAGGATAAAGTGTGTGACAGGATAATGCCAATAAAAAGAAGTCACCTGGTTGCGCCGAATAAAAAGCGATTTGCTGTTGTGAATAGTGTAGTTATTTTAAAAGTAGAGTTAGGTTCAGTAAGCTGTGAGCAGGAATTTATAATTGTACCTTGGGTTAAGGTTTAAAAAAGTATTAGAGGTCGATTGTATGATAAAGTTAGGAGTTGTAATAGATATGGAGAGGAAAGTAGTTAGGATTGGGGATAGGATATTGCCCTGGAAGGCAAGTTATGATGTCACAGAAGATGACATGGGGTTATGTGTTAATGTTATAGAAGTAGATGAGGAAGAGGTGAAAGAGATCGACACAGGTGAATATAATGAGGAAAAGTTAGAAGAGGTACAATTGGTAGTGAACGAATAGCCTGAACAAGTAGAGGTAGAGTCAAATGAAACATTGTTAGAGAATAACGAGTCAGAATTAATAAAAGTAGAGGCGAACGCAGCATTATGTTACACACAGGAGATAAAAGTAGGCATATAGGCATATAGCGTACAATTAATTCTTATACTGCTCCGACCAAAAGATTCGTTGAAATAAGGTATCGTATTATTTGATAAAGCGTGTTTCCAAAGTTTCTATTTAACATCTGGGTATGATAACGCGGCTATGGCATTTAATTCTCGTTATTAAAAGATTCCATTTTACTTTATTCTTCCTGCAACTATACGATCAAGCATAATTGTTGTTTTCGTTGTTTTATAAAAACTTTTCGTGCACACACCACTATGTGGTAAGTACTTTTATTGTTTAAAAACAGGTACTTTTCTTTTGTAAGGGGTCTAATTTTTATCTGCACTTTTTATAGCTCCTTTCGGTGGATCGAACCTTCTGTTGCCTGAGCCTAGATTAATGAGACGTTTGCCGCTTCTTTTGTGGAGAGAAAACACGAGTTACGTAATCCCAAGTCCATCTGCTCCGCCCTGCTCTGGGGAGGGTGCGATTAATACTACGCCGTGGACACGCGGGTGAGTTTGTTACCTGTTCTTTTATATGGGTCCTAAGTAACTGTAGCAACAGCATGTGTATCAAGTCCCATGGATGACTAAACTTTGTAGTTTTACAATGATTGTCTTTGTGTGAGAAGATATTTATTATTAATATTGTAATTGTGATGACTTCTTTATTGGGGACAATTTGATGTAGTTAAGTTTATGTTTACGACGATATTCAGTGTTAATATTGTATTTACTGTGACCATTTCTCTATTTAATTGTAGATTTACCATGATGATTTAGAGCTGTTGGTTTTAGTGTTGTAAAGTTGCATTTTTTTTTGTTTGGTAATTAATATAGGGGAGTAACCTAAAACTACAGCTCGCCATTTGAAAAATAATTTCTTTTGGGTTTTTATGCTGACATATGTATTTAGTAATAATTTGATTTTTTTTAGTGTTGTTTGTTTATATTACACTGTTATGTCTCTCCAAAATGTCACTTTAATTAATTATAATAGTAATAAACCTTGTTAATTTCTTTTCTTTATTTCAGGCTTGTCCTTTATTTTTCTTTATATTTGTAAGACCCCACCTACTCGCCAATTGAGCTCGGGCATTCTTTCATCGTTTTACCAGCTACGTCAATGTACGTAGCAAGTCATTAAATTAAATGTATTGAATGGAGTCTATGGATTTATTCATCTGTACAACTTCAGAGGTACTAATTTAAACTATTAAACTCATAGAGGTAGCTGGCTCGATAGCTAAGACATTCATCAAGGGCAACCACTAAGTGCACGTTTTCAGGTATCCAGATAAAAGCTGTAGGTGCTTGGAGGTCCTTACAGATATGCAAAATCAATGTTTGCAAACGGAAATTTTTCGTTTTTTAGAGTTTACCAAATATCTAAAACTATAATTTCCTGGCGAACCTTTTTGGTTTTTTGACGTCTTCATTTCACAGCATAGCGCTAGTTAGCTTGGTATAGTAATACATTTTGCTTATTAAAATCTCCCAAATTCCAAATTTTTTAAAGTGTCTTTTATCTCTATCTCTTCGAATTTTTCTATACCTTTTTTCGACAACGGCAATCTTTGTTTTGAAAAACTTTTGCAGGTATAACGCTTCCGATTTGAGTATATCTTTTTCCCGTAATTCGTTTCATTTTTCGCAATTTTTGTGTCATTTATTCTTTTCTCTAAACCTTTCTCTAGAGCTGTTGTTTTGTAAAGCCTCGCTTATTTTCTTCTTCTGATGATGAATGTTGTTTCAAAATTCTCTGTCCTTTTCGATTATTGTTGAAATGATTATTTTCCAATTTGTCCTCATCTTCTGAATTAAACAGTCTTGTTCTTTTACTAATTTCTATAGGTGCAATGACCTCTACAACTTAATATTTTTAGTATAAATTCAATTGGGCGTATACCGACAAATTGCAGCACTCACTTTGCACGTACACACAATCCTAGGTCACGAGGAATACTTGCATTATAGCATTATCTGTATTGTTATTGGTGAGTACTTTCGTCACTGCATTCGAAATTTCTGGATCCGAACTTTTGAACATTATCAATAATGAAGTGGACTTAGCCCTCTTTCAAAATGATGTTTAATTATCGAACTACTTGTGTCAACTTATGTGTTTCAAAGTATCGTATACTTTAAATATAATTTAGCTACAAATTGATGTATTTGATAGCTCACATCCAATTGATAAATGAACCTAAGCCACTTTCAAAATGAGCGGCTCATTTAGTAGTTTTTATAATTTACTTTAGTAATGTGAAATTTGTTTTTGTATTAGGGACAGGTACTTTAAAATAATAAAATTTCCATTGTCGCCGTTTTTATAAATAGCTGCCGAGTTTTGCAACAATACTGTACATAGGTAATCAAAGGTTCAAGTGGATTTGTATACAAATCCTGACAAATTATAAAATTTTTATGTAAGTGGTTAATTTAAGATTATTTTTCTGTTTCTTCTGATCTAATGAAAGAAAATGTTTTCTACACACATAAGCTTTTAAACGTGACTACTTAAGACGATCTTAAACACACTATAGAGCCTTTAAAGAAGAAAAATTTTAAAGTTTTGTGTTATCCTAAAAAGTAGTTACCATCTCCTCCACCGGAAAAAGTGTGTTAATGTACAAGATATTTCTCCACCAGTAATTAGGACAATTAATATGATCTGCTGTAGGAGGCTCAAATACAGAGTTATAATTAAACCATTTCATTGATACTTCTACCACGCCAAGAACAAATAAATACGGTGCTGTCAATCTGAAAAAGATTTTAAAAATTTTGAGAACAACATTTTAAAGTTGATTTGCTTAAAAACAGTTTAGTATTACTTACCTAGCAAATCTGTAAGCCAATAGGCCGGAAAAGTGAAGTATTCCAGAAGTTAATCGATTTCTTCCTTTTGTTATTGCAAGATCCAATTTTCCTTTTGCTTTAGTTCTAAAGTACAGAAATGCAACCAAAAGTCCACTAGTGAAGAAAAATGTATCCACACTAAATGTTCCATTAGAAATTGTTTGAAAAATAAACTCCTGTTGAACTACCCTGCGGTATTCCATATTATCTGAAAGGTTAGGGAATATAATGTTTGCAATATATTTATAATTAAACGTCATAAATATTTTGAAGTTGCTTGACTCTCGCTTACATATATAAAAACTCATTCGTATTAATAATAAACTATGTGCTTTTAAATGTTTATAAACATATTTCATTTTAATGGTTTCTATTTTGGTAAATCCCAACAATAGGGGTTGAGTTATTTACTTTAAGAAATATAATTTTTAGTTATATGCATTCTTGAGCTAAGGAAGAATTCTTTTGCTATCTTACACTGTTCATACTCAATGGTTGTCAAATTCATTCTAACGGTTTTAAGGTTAAGAATGATATCGTACTTACATTGTATTCTACATTACTGAGTTATATGATTCATTTATTTTGATTAATAATGTATAACATTTAGCGCCTACGACATCATCATTATAGAACAAGGAATGTTCACACGCAAAATTATACTGATACAGAAAATGGCAAATTGTTTTGGTTTATGTAAATGTTTCAGTAAGATAATTTTACATATTTTATATAGAGAAAAATAGCAAACGTAATTTAAATTTGCAGTCTTAATTCATTTTTCCGAATTCTGCCGGAGATGGTCTCAAATCGTTTTATGGAGGGATTTTTTTGTGGAGCACTTCGTCAAGATAATTGGAAAGGATAACGTGCACACTTGAGTTGGTACAGGTAAACTTTGAAAAATCTAAATGACTAATGTGATTAATCATTACAGTTCAAAATATATTCTATCAGGTTGGTAAATTTTACTTTTAGGAAGAATTTGTTTTCTTTGGGAAACAACTTCATGTTCGGAGGCATGTAAATTAAAAACAACTATTTTTTCGAAGACCCGAGAATTACAGTAGGATCTGGTTAAAAAGAATTGAATTCGAAATATAATTGATTTTAGTAGTTCGAAAATTGTATTTATAGTCAAATGATTTTTCAGGATTCATAATAAAATTTCTGACACTATTACGTACATCAACCGTAAATTAATAAACAATTATTTTTAATTGTATAAACTTATAAACATACCTATAGCACGTTCTTGTTATTAGTTTTATGAAATTAAAACGTAATTTTGTTCGTCGAAAACGTTTTCCATTAAGACAAGTAATTTTTTATACACTTGGCTTTGTTTAAGGGTATTTATATGTACTTGTGCTTTAAACGTGATTGTGCAATAAACTAAAGAGTTTCATAAACTGATTTTTCAAAACTAATATAAAGGTAATAGCTTCCAGTCATAGTATAATAAAAAAAATTGAATTACTTAAAAGAGTAATTACTATACAGATAATTTAGCATTTGATTTTGGGAATCTTTTTTGAGCTATCAGTTTTATATACTTTTATTAGTGTCTTTATCATTACTTTTATTTTATATTTGTTTTAGCTTCAGTGTACCCAATTATTTTTTGTGTAAATTTTAGACAAGAATCACTTTCCTAATCTCAGGTTTTGCATCCTCTTGTTATTCCTTCTGGAGTTTTTCTTAGGAATTTCCGGATTTAGATGACTTCCGAGATAACTCCAGGTAAGTCTGGTATTTCTCACAAGATAGGATTCGGAGACCCCATTACTCAATTAACCACCCTTCCCACTGAGTTAGTCGGCAACTATTCTTGTTGGTACAGTCGAAGTTTTCGTTACTTTATCGAAATACAGAATTTTAGTGAGGTACTTCACCGAGTTTCTATGTGAATTGCCGGCTAGATTTTCTGGGGCCAAAACTGTATGTAGCACGTTTTATAAAAAGTTATACTTTAATCGACACTTTTTCAATGTGTTATGTAAATACTTAACATTATTCGTATCAAATACCTGCACAATTTCAAATTAAATACATCGTCAATTTTTTTTTAATTTGTATTTTGGTAGTAAATTTTGTTTCAATTTTTTCAAAAATAGCGCAAGTGCAAAGCTAGTAAAGAAAAATGCGTTAAAATCTTAGATAATTATACGACAAGAACAAAATTGTTAATAAACCTGTTATAAAATTCCTTTTAGTACATTAAAGTATGTTGTTTAGTTTGGTAGTTTCTTAAAACCACAATATAAAAAGATTTTAAATATACCAATGGTACTTATATATTATTAGACAAATGTTGTCGCAAACAAGGGATAGTAAGATGATGGTATTGATGGATATTTTTATATTTACCATTATCAAGACATTGTTCACATTTGTACTGTCGTTTCTTGAAACCTTTGTTACATATGTCACCCACCCACTGCAAGAAGTTATGCGTTAAATTCACTTCTTATTAATGTAGTCCCTGAATTGCATTTACAGCTAGAGCATAAACTACCATAACTATCATTTGAATAAACGATTATTGCACTTGATGCAATTTTACCAATGTCCTTGCACTTTTTTCTTCAACCACTCTACCCACTACCATTTCTATCATGTGTAAGGTATTCTAAGTTACCTTAAATATAAACAGAGTAACAAGATGTAAATATTAAATTTGGATTAGATAGACTAAATATAGAGATTTCACCAATAGTAAAAATTAAGAATGATATTTCAAATTTTGTTTCTATAAAGGCAATTCAGGTAATGGAGAGATATTGCAACCGCATTAAAGCCAACCACTATTAACATGTACTTTAATAAAGGCACAATAGTGCCGCCACTAAATGCTGTGTTATTGCAAATGGAGCGCCGTTAAAAGTGTGCTGTGACAACGACTCCAAGTTGGGCGCCACTAAAAGAGTGCTGCCACCACGGCCTCACGTTGGAGCGCCGCTAAATAGTGCTGTGACAACGTCTCACGTTGGAGTGGGAGCTAAAAGAGTGCTGTGACATTTATTTGGAGTGGGAGCTAAAAGAATGTTGTGATAACGGTACAGCAATGGTAAATTTGAAATTATTATTTTACCTTTCTTTTCTTCTGTTTGTTTGGCTAGTTAACGGAATATACAAAATGAAACTAAACAGGGAAATCTCAAAAAACATCTATGCATTCAAAAACATTTTTCTTTCATACAATACAGTTTATAAAACAATTCAGAGTTCCAGTTCATCAAGAAAATAATTAAAATCTTTACCTAAACTTTACTAACAGATACACAATTCCTTTTAATTAATAGAGAGATAATCTTTATTACCACGCTTGTAAGAGTGATTTACCAATAACCCTTGATCGATAATCTATTTAGTAAAGGTCAAAATACTTCGAACTACGACCTCAACATTTGCTGCAAATTATCCTTACAGAAATATAAAATAAAAACTTATTTTATTTTAAATTAAAAAATATTTAATTATTTTTAAATAACAAACAAAGAACCAAAGTTTTATACTAGCAAAAATAGCACTTATCAAAATTTCATCTCCAATGTAATTAATGATATTAAATACCTCCTGATTCCATTTTACATTCACGTTAAAATCTCAGTATACAAGGTAATTCATATTCCTTTAAATCTCCATTTACAATATTGATTGAGGTGCATCTTCTATTCTTAATTAATTAACTTTAGAGCAACTTTTGTAACGAAGAATGTTCCATCTTCATATTATTTTTACAAAACAAACGATGCTTCATCAAATAATCGCATACAATACTTCTGTGATTAAAACTACTCAAATTTATGTTTCATATAAATAATTCTTATCTATTTTATGGAATTTTTAAGCGTCGCACCGGGCATTAATTTATTTAACGATTGTTAAAAACATTTCTGGTAAAGATGGCGTATTTTTCTATATTAATCATAAAAGTTCTGGAGTATAGCTCCATTTAAAACTCTTAAAGTGTTATTTTGGAATGGTATTATTTTTGATATTATACACACGGAAAAATATCTAGTACTTTAAAAGTGCATGCAGAACGATTTGTTTTATACACGGAAAATATACTTTGCTTTTATGAAGCTCGTTTTTAAGGTAATGATTAATTGTTTACACAATGAAATTCAATGGCTTTGTATTTATATCTTAAAGATTGAAACTAGTTTTTACTGAGTAAATAGTATTACTAGTCGGATTTGTCGACAAACCGGTTTTGTGTTGTATTTTGTTGTTGTTAAGAGGTTGTGAGGAGCGCAGCGCTGGGGCTTCGATAACAAATGTCTTTGTTGGTCAACATATAAATTTTCGGTAAATTTGTTCATTGACCTTAGCGCGGTGTATCTGTTATTTTAGTTGTTATCTAACAACATTGATATAATTCATTCAGTCATTATTACATATTTAATAACCAATAAACTAACAAAGCACATTTCAATCCTAATTACAATTAAAATATACATACTACATATTCCTTTTTGATAACATTTATATATACAAACTTGTTAACGTGTTCCTACATCTTAAAGTATCTAAGATTTTAAATTGTTCCGACGATTGGCGATCGGAGGTCACTTTTCGTTTCTTAGTTGAACTGGAAGGTCGCTCCGTGTTGAAAACATTCAACATCTGCAGGAAAATCAAGTTTTCTTGGCGAAGACGTCTTAAAAGACGAGCAGACTGTTGAAAGTTGTCCATGACAACTATTGTAGTAATGTAGTGTACAAATCCCTTGGCGAACGTGCAACTTTGATACCGTACAACTTGCAACCACCAAATAATGAAACTTTGATACCGTACAACTTGCAACCACAAAATAATGAAACTTTGAATTTTAAAATTTCTGTAACTCTGGAAATATGGATGGTCTTGTAATAATTTTGAAGTGATTTCACGTAATTTCGAGCAGTCTTACATGAACGAAAATATTTTATTTGGTATGATTTAGTTTAATTTATGGAACTCGTTTAGGAGGCAAAGCTGTAAACTACTGTGATCCACACGTGGTCAACGTCGCTTGTAACCAGCGTGTTCTACTGATGCACAGGTCGTTTCAAGGTTACAGGTCATTGCCGCTGTTGGTAAGAAAGTATTAGTTTATAAAGTAATGCTGACGTTACAAAGTCCATCGCGTAAATATTGCATGCAATGATATGCTTTTGAAACTTGTTTTACATTACGTTGCTGTATGCAACTTATTATGACTTGTATAAATGTTTTGTCAATTAATTTTCAAAAATCCCTTTGTAAAGTATAAAGTACAATAAGTACCATAACCTATTTCTAATTAATAGAGTGTTCAACTTAAAATATCATATCTTACCGATTGTACAGGTGTGGATATACCTCGTCAGTTATCTTGTTTATGACGAATTGAAATATTAATATGTTAAATTATAACACCTGAAAGTTATATGATGTAAATTGGAATTTAAAGTAATCTGTCAATTTTTGATTTTTGCCAAAAGTTTAATAAGGAATATTTAAACATTGTGAGGTCGCGTAGCGCTACAATGACTATCTTATAAAAATATAAAATGTCCATAATTAAATATCTGACTTACAAATCATTTTCATAAGAATTGAATTTTTTAGTAATGTGATTTATCATGATGTTATTTACTTTTCTTTAAAGAGAATACAGAATTATTTTTATTGGACTTCAGTTCATTTTCCAATAATATTAAATTCTCCAAATTTTGTACGGTGTTTACAAAGTAAACTTATCCGAAAAAGTATCAAGATAGTAGAGACAATTGAACTTAATTCAAAAATACTATATTCATATTGATCCGTATATATATATATATATAGGGTGTCTATGTTGGTAGAAACTATGTTTCAGAGTCACCCCACTCATCGTTAGATCTTTGAAGAAGACCAACAGATGTAAGTATGATATGTGTGACTATCAAACTTTGTATTTAAAGTGGTTTATGATAATATAGGTTTCCAAATTTTCCTTTAAGCAAATTCATTTGGTCACTTGCTTTATAACAAATTTAGGTGGCGTCCTTTATTCTGTTTCTTTCAATTCAAATATACCCACTGACCTAATCTCATGCGACCGTGGGCCAAAAACCCAGTTAGCTAAATGTCTTAAGAGTGTTCTTTTACTATAAGCCAATTTCCATCCAAACCTTACCCTGGGCTTGATACAAGTACATAATAATTCTCGATAGTTAATGTTAATCTACCACAATGTTATTGCGGTATAGATTGATAAAAAATATATATAATAAGTTTTTTAATAATGAATATGGAATGGGACGCCTAAGGCTTCGCCCTCGTCACCGTAGTATGTGGGGGCGCAGCGTCGGGGCTCCGGTGGCGGGTGTCTTTGTTGGTCGGTCGTATGGTGAATAGGGCTTCGCCCGCGTGGGGGCGCGAGTTCATCTTTGTTGGTTAGTTCTTTACTTAATGTGGACCGGGGTTCCCTAGGGCTTCGTCCTCGTTTTTACTCTCGTTGCAGTGTCTCATTAGTTAATTGAATACTTGAGAGATTTTAATCAAAAATAAACGTAATCATTCTTAATTGATGAATGCGGAACGGGACTCCTTAGGACTCCTTAGGACTTCGCGAATTTAGAAAATAAAACGTGGTGAAGAATTTGAATAACGTAATCATTCTCAAAATGATGAATTCGGAATGGGGCTCTCTAGCGTGCTCTAAACGGGGCTGTACCAATTAGGTAATTGAATACTTCGGAGATTTTAGGTTAAGCAAAAACGTGCACGTGGTGAAGAATTTAGCAGTACTAGGGCTTCGCCCCGAGAGCCTCAAGAATTATTTTTGTATTAAATATAATATAATGTTTAAAAAGAGCAGCAGAATTATACGACTCGTAACATAATGGTTTTAATTTAAAATAAAATGCAGGTATGTATGCAAATCATGTAAAAACAGGTATGTCGATATTTTATTCATGAGAAAAACCTTTTAGCTTGTGAGGGGGCACAGCGCTAGGACTTCACCTCGAGAGCCTCTGTTTCAAGAATCAAGAACACACACCCTTCAATATTTTATTTTCAAAATTACATTTTTAATTATCTTCTAATATATATATATATATATATATATATATAATATATATATGTAAATCATGTGAAGCAGGTAAAGTTATATCGTTATTTGTTCATGTGAAAAAACCAAGGTTATATGCCGTGTACTAATGTGAATAATTTAAATGAATAATTGATGTAATCATCATATATAAAGTTTATAATTTTTAAGTGTAGTAATAGATTTTTGGATTATCCTCAAGAACAGAATTTAGTAAAAAAAACTTTTATTAGCACTAATCACAATCATTAAATAAGAATTAGAAAATATGTACCCTCTTCATATATTAATATTTATTCAGAAATTAAATAATTTAAAATGTTATAATCATTTGGAAAATATGTAAATAAATTTAATAAATCCTCGTTTTACTGCGAAAAGTGACGGGTGGGGTTCCGCTCCTTCTGTATATCGCAAATTACTGTAGCGATAAGAAAAATTAAGTTAAGTTTTATTGTAAACATAATTAGTGAAATTATTAAATTTCAGTAACGATGTAAACAAAAATTTGTTTATAAAAGCAATTTTCTAAAAGATATGCATACCTTTTCAACATTTGCCAACTGAGATATATATTACTTATTTCTTTGCAAAAACGTTCATATTACTTCCTTTAACAACCACATTCAGAAAAATTCATCTTAGTTAATAACCTGGAGATTTTACTAATTATAGTCTGAATTTAAAATAACATATCGATATATATGTAAATTATGTGGTTCTTGTTCATACGTAAAAACAATTATTTGCATCATGTTTTTTTATCCTTAATTAAGCGGAATAAATTTTTTAAAACCCAAAGACATTACCTTCATTAGCAATTTGAATACATTTAAGTCAATAATTTTAATGGAGTTTTTGTCACACCCGTTCCTAGCTAGTTTCCAGAGATCTGTATTTAAATCAATAAATGACTTTAGCCAGGGTCATTGTTTAAATTTAAGTAGCCTGCAAATAGCTTTTAATTTAAGTTTGTTGCAAATAAATAAGGAGAAAAATTAAAGCTGTTACCTGTTTGTTGCATACAAAAGATTTATAAGCAAAACTTTACATAAGCAAGCAATTACAATAAAAGTTACCAACCGTAGTGCAAAACCTGCTACTGAAAAGATTATATCCACTTGTATATAATATTATTCAGAGATCGGTAAGATTTCATTTATAAGCGAAATCCATATCAATAAAATCATGCAGTTTATTGTGTAAGAAAGTAATAACTTACTAGTATGGTTAATTAGAAAAATATGTACTACTTTGATAATAAAAACCTAATCAACCTATACAAAATTTCACCAATGTGTTTTTGTTTACACAACTATAACCATAGTGATATTTTAAATTAATACCTTGGTAATGGAATATGATTTAATTAATGAATGTAACATTTTAATATTGTAACATTAAATTTGCAGAAAAATGCAAATGAAACCAGTTCATTACCAATAAAAACAATCGTATTAGTTCACAACTTGATATAATAAAATTTGCATATGGAACGATAATACATCGTTTTTACTTTCTTTAATTGTTTATTAGCTATACGGGGTGAAGACTATGCCCCCGAAAATTTATGCAAACGTTAAAAACATTATATTCCTATTCTGGGTTGTATTTAAAATCGGATATTTTGAAACGTTTAGACAAAATTGTATAAATGTTTGTAATTTGGATCCTATATCCAATCTCGAATTAGAATTACTCACCGATATTTATATGTTGCATTTTTAAAAGAGGACCAGGGGTGGAATTAGTCTGTGTAGACAGAAAGCAAAGGGTAAATAATAAATATAAAAAAAACTTTTTTGAAACGATGAACCGAATTCGTATTTAATGTATTTGGATGTGACAAATTTGTACAAAGTTGTACCTACCAATTTCAAATTTTGAATGGTTATCGGACGGGGACGTAAAAACTTAAATATAACACAGATAGCAGACGAAGTAGAGTTTGGATATATGCTAGAGGTAGCTGTGACCTATCCCGAAGAACTGCACAACGATGTTTCTAACTTACCGTTTTTAGTAGGAAATATGCCATCGCAAATGGTAAAAACAAAATATAACAAGTTGATTGCAAACTTAAACAATAAAGTAAACTATTTTAGTCATTACAGAAATTTACAAGCGGCATGGAACAGATTAAAAATAGCACGAGTACATAGGGTGTTGAAATCTAGACAAATCCCATGCTTAAAGAAGTATATCGATTTGAACACGAAACCTATTACCAACTAATGAGAAATAAGTAAGAAGTCGTGATAATGATATGTGTCGTGTAGTATATTATATCAATAGGTGGATGTAAAGCACTACTACTACGACAATAATTGTAAAATTGATTATTGTTCTTGTTGTTGTTTATGCAAATTTCTTTTGTAAAGTAACTATAGGTCAGCGTGAAAACGAAAATAGGTCATATAACCACAAAAACTAAAAAACTAGTGGAGGTTTATCAGACGAATAACTAGGTGACGCTGTGTCACAACACTTTATCATTACCGATTTTGACGAATATACCATAAAAGACAGGTACTTGAATAGTTCTCAGTGAGTGCACAACGACGATAGTGACGATAGTGGCGTGGAGTTTTCAAGCTAACATGGATAATATACTGTACGATTTGTTAGAGGGCGAACAACGCATTTTACACCAACATCTGAAACACGCCATAGTGTTGAATGATGTAGACAAACTCAAACGTATACTGTTCTGACTAGGTGTTCATGTTCCCTTCAAAGCCTTTAAATGGCTAACGCTGACCAATAATACATCCATTGATATAATGGGTATGCTGTTTAATCAACAGAGTAGGTGTGATCAATTTGTAACAAACTTCATTGATGCTTGCAACGACACAACAGAGTTAAAATGTCATCAGGTGCGTGGAGTGCTAAACACAACAGAGAGTAATTATAGTTTGAGCGAAGTATATTTCCTCGAAGAATTGTTAACTAACCGAGCTGTTTTGAATACAAAGGCATATCCTATAGTGAATATAAAACGCAACTATAAATCACTGGCAACAGCGGTTGACGATATGGTTGTAGATGCTGTATATTTTGCACAACCTATGGTATTGGAAAAAGTATTGAAGTTAATTTTAAAGTATAAGGTAAATCACAAGTACCAACCTAATTTAGTTGGCTCGCATAGATCAACGCATAACTGGCTCCTCAAGAATTTGACAACGGCAATATGGCGACATGGTGAGCTTGAGGGTTCATTCAAGTTTTACATATTCAACTAACTTTTGTATTATTGACAAAAATAGCTAAACGTTATAATAAGAAATGTCAGTTTCGGTGTGTGGCGATCTAATATTGCAGAAAAGTAAAACTGAAAATTGCTTTTTCAAAATTTTCACTTCATCATTTTGTATAAAATTATTTTAGTAAATAGAATCTGAGTCAGTGCTTTGAAAAGGTAATCCATCTTTATACATTAAATAAGAAAACTTACCAGAGTACTTAAACGCAATTATACAGGTGTGCCCAAGAATAACCCAAGCCATACTCATTGATTTTAATCCATGGATAACAGGAATAGTATCATTTCCAACCTTCCGGTCAAAAATATTTTTAACATTAACTCGAATCGAAAATGCCAAGAGCAGTCTTTTTAATAAACAAACTAAAAAAATACATTAGATAATAGGTAACATTTGTAGACATACTTACTTAAAAATTGTTTGTCGATTGTAATTTTTTCAAAGCTTTCCGTTGATTCAGTTTCAATTGATTGGTCATTACTGTTATTGTTGTTTGGATCACTAGTTTCTAGGTTTTTGTTGTTCACAGTATAGAAACCAGTTTTGCCTAGAAGAATTAAATTATATTTATAAAAGTATAAAATCTTCAAAAGTGAGTAGGTACGAAACAAGGTCGCAAAAGCATTCATTATTCTAAAGAAGCATAGTGATTAAAAAATTATAAAGTAATAAAATACAGTTAGAAAGGTTATTGTGGAAAGCGTGTTTTCATTCAAGTCTTTAGAGTTACAAACCCATCTTCGATTTTTCAAAATTTCGAGTTATGATGCTACCTTGGAGATGTTTTAGAAATTTAGATTCCAGAAATATTTTGAAAGCGCTCAACAGCAATTGGGAAAATTAAAAATGTGTATTTTGTTTATGTCTTTAGCCAAGTATTGCAAAGTAATACGTATACGTTATCACAATTGAATCGCCTATTTCAGAAACGACCTAGGTCACATTTCAGTCGTTTTGGGTATATGACGATAATGCGTGTGCATTTGAATCACACATAGATTACATTGAAAAGAAATTAAGCTCCATAAATATACGTAGTGTAACGTGTTCGGGTTATTTTAAATATAAATCAGATAAGAAGATATAGCTATTAAATTTGAATGAAAAGACTAAATGTGGATTTACCCTGTATAGTAAATTTCACAAATAGTTAGTGTTGATTAAACTTGATATTTCAAAATTTTGCTTGTATAAAGGTAATTCAGATAACAAAGTATAACCTTATTTTTTTAAATACATTGTTAACGTAATTATGAAGGACGACGGCTTATTATAAAACCGCAAAAAAATATCCTAATATTATGTGTTTCTTATGAAGAGGAAATTTACAATAGACAATTATCGTCCGTCCCTACCATCAAAGTCATTAAGTTAATACCATATTACAACAATAAGACAAATTACATACAAACTACCTGACTTTTACCTAATAAACATAATAATAACCTCTTATTCAGCATAGATAAAATAAGTTACATTGTGATAACGGATTCTAACTACATAATAGGAATTACCAGAAGAAGAGAGAATGTTATATATTAACTAAGCCCGAAAAACTAGTTAAGTTGTAAGTAACACAGCTTCACGATGTGAATATAGATTTTGATGCAGAGGGAAAACAAGCCACGCCCAACATCTTTTTAATTAGGCTTGCAACTGCAGGATATGTTCCTTCATGTGTTCGTGGATTCAACGTCATGAAGGCCAGGCAAAGTGGTTAGGAGCTTGAGAGTTTACCCCGCAAATATTTTAAATATTGTTTTGTGTTAAGGAACCTGCTGTTGAAAGAGGCGCAAAAAACTGATGTTTCTAGTAATTCATAAATTTTAAAGGTATGCTGAAAATCAAACCGTGAGTTAAATATGAACTCTATTTTTTATAATTATGTACATGTGGACTTCAAATGTAAATGGGTTATATTTACGTGGTGGTAAATTAAGAGAACGCGAAACTAATTCTGTTGGATTATATAATAGCGACAAAATGTCGTCTTGTTTTATATTTAAGTATAACATTATTTAGAATGTTTAATATATCAATATTGGAAATTGGAACATTGGTGTGGCAGTATTATTGATTGATTTAATGCTTCATTTTTCTTTAGGATCTCTTTTAGTCATACTTGTTCGGTTTTATGTTAGAAAATTAAGCTTTTTTGAAAAATATCTGTATTCTTATTTATTTAATGTCAACAGAGGTTTAGTGTAGGATGCATTTTATTTGGACTTATTCATAAATTAGGTAAAAACAGATACAATTGTGAAAGGGTATCCAGCCGCTCCAGTGATGAAGTCATATTTGATAGTCCCTTTGTTTTAAATGTTTTTTTGATATGACAAACTTTAATGAATATTTGTAATTTGTTGTAGAAAAAGGTAAAGTATAATGAAACGAGATTTAGAAAACCAAAAGCAAAGAAAACCTATCCGGAATAACAGTCTTTTGTATTGGGAATAACATCGAAAGGAATTGCTGAAACAGGCGAATTGTAGTCCTTTAATTATGACAATGAAAAAATCCTTTCAAGGTTTGTGGCTCTTGTAACGTAGTTTCTGTATTTCGGCCATTACAAATGTTTATTTTTTATTTTTTTATTATTATTACTTCTTAATTGTTCTCTTTTTAAGATAGTAATTAAACTTCTTGGAGGAAACTTAAAAATAGTGCAAGATGAAAGTCACCAAGCTCCTTGTGCACTAAGGAATAACCTTCTGATTATCTAGTTGTAACCACAAAATCTAACGGGATAAAATGAAGTAAACTTTTATAACCGCACTACGGATACAGAACTCGTCCATAACATAGCTTGGATCCTCTCCACGTCCGATGTCATCAGGACCACCTCCTAGAGCACGTGGCGCCAACATGTACGCTAGGATTGGGGACATTCCACCATCGGCCCGCTCTAATTTCTACCAACCAAGGACGTCGCCCGGATGCCAACTTCTTCGCCTATCAAACGCAGTGCCAAAATACGGCAATACTATCCCAGTCACCGCCGCTAGGTCTTGCATTGCATTCAGTGTAACGATGGACATTATCCTATAAACAACACCAGATCCAGGTCTTCGTCGTGAAGTCACAACATTCAGTTCTTCTACATAGAAACACATTCTGTAACTTTACAAACTAAAGTGCTTTCAGTGTTAAAAGACATTTGCCATAACTACGCACACAAAAACTTTTGTAAATATTTTCTTCGTGCGTCATGCTTTTAACGTATAGTTACTTTGAATTCTTAACTTGTAATTAAATGTTATCGCTGTTGTAACGAAGCATAAAGAAAGTGACCCCAGATAGTCCAGAATACCACAAGCGTAGCAAGGAAACTGAAATACGCAGAAATGTTATAACAAGGTTTATAGATATTACATTGTTCTTAACTCAACAGGTTTTACCATTTAGAGGTAATAAATTAGAGAACGCTTATTTGTTTAAAACAAAAGGAAATTGTGGCATTTGTTTTAAAATTAGTATTGCTAATCAACTAATGTTGATTATGTTCCAATTTTGAAAGATTACCTAAAACAAAGTATGGAAATGAGCAAAGAGCGGAAAGAAGAATGCACTACAAAGTGACGTGGGTGTCTAATAACGTTTCTATTGAAAACTTTTATTAATAAATTGATAACTATTTTTGGAGTCTTATGTTCAGCAACAGATATTTAATGATTTGAAAGACAGTAAAAGTTTCAGTATCATGGTGAATATTACCCAATATGTTTCAGTGATGGATCGGTTAGCTTTGCGTGTCAGATATGTAAAAAATGACACTTGTAACGCATTGCGTTACGCTAACAATAAATTAAAGGTGAAGAGAATGAGGAATTAATTTTGAATAAGTTAACTTGTTTTTGAAGCACCCTGTATAATTTTAATTATCTAAAATAGTGTTCAAAAAAAGACTTGCAATTAAACCACAAGGATAATCGTTTTATTTCTGTTAAGTGCATATTGAAACTCAAATCAAGGGTTGTAAATTATTTAAGACCACAGGAATGTAAACAAACCAATTTTGACCATAAAATTTCAGAACAAATAAAAATTTAATTCTTTTAGCGCTCATTTCACCATTAACAAACTTTTAAATTTAATCGTTGTGCACGACCCAACTGGACAAGCTCTGTTTGACCTAATCAAAACTGAATTTGAAAATATGGATTGTTTTTATTGAACATAGAGACTTGCCTGTTTGGCGGTGCAGCAATATAAAAGGTTTCAAATGGGGCTGCAAAGTAGAATAAAAGAAGTAAATCTTTTACCTATATATACCCATTGCATGGGTCATATTTTAAATTTGGTTATGTCAGGCTGCACTTTGGTGACCTCTCTTGTGCAGAATCTATTTGGGCTAGTGAAAGACTATGTTGTTTTTGATCTAAAAAATCCCACAAGAGAATCGATTTGTCGAGAGAACAGGCGTGGAAGAAATATTCACATCATGGTAAACTATATGTGCTTCATATAATAAGCACGACACGCTGGTGGAGCAAACATAAAGCTCTAGAGACTATTGTTGACTTAAACGCAAATAAGTCAAAGAAATGAAAATTTCTTGCTTTCTTTTAAATTTTTGGCAGCAGTGATTGAGTACAATTTTAACTGTAGTACTAAATTTATTGCCGGAACGTTAGTTCAGCAATGGAGTACACTTGAAAATCTTTTTGCAGTCATTGTTCTTTTGGGTTTGTTTGATATACCGTCACATGTCTCAACTTTTTTCCAAATAAAAAAACTTGATTACTTTAAAGCTTGGAATGTCGTATAAACTACGATTAAAAAGATTGAGACAAACGGAATGACGAATAGGACAAAAAGTTACACGAAAAGACCAACCGTTTTGCTAAAATGATTAAGGAGAAGGTGTTTTGTGAAAATGAACTCATTGAAATGGAAAAATACTTTCCACAAAAGCGAATTTCACCTGAATAAATTCTCTTTGATGAGAAATCCGCTGACGAAACTTCCATGTACATAAACCTTTCTTTTTTGAAATATTTAACAACGCTGTGGTAAATATGAAAGAAGGGTTTGTATCAAATAAGTAGTTCGCTAGCGGATGAATTTAAAGAAGGTCGTCCAAAATCGACTGTTGTGCCAGAAAAAATGCTGTGCAAGAATTGATAACGCAAGATCGTCATGTGACTTATTGTGAAATTCAGGTATCCCTAAGCAATAGCTTGACAGGCATACATTCGATATTATATGAACATTTAGTTGGATCCCACATAATTTGACAATCGATCAAAAAAAACTCGTGTCGATTGGTGTAAAGAAATGCCTAAAAGATACGATTGCGGTGCATAAAACGCACTGTATAACATCTACACAGGTGACGAATCTTGGATTTATTTGTATGAACCCGAAAGTAAACAGCGGTCAATTGTATGAGTCTTCCAAGATGAACGAAATCCAACAAAACCTGCCTGCGGTCGAAGCATTTCGAAGAAAATGGTTGCTTGTTTTTTCGGAATAAATGGACATGTCACGACCGTTGCGTTAGAGGATCGTAGAACAATTAATTCTGCTGGGTATACAACCATTTGTTTGCCACAAGTTTTCAGAGAAATTAGAAAAATAAACCGAACACGCCAAATCATTCTCCACTATGATCATGCGAACTCTCACACATTGGCTCAAGTGACTATTTGAGCACCCAAAACACCAAATTAATGGATCATCTGCCATATAGTCTTGATTTGGCACCTAATAATTTCTTTTTGTTTCCACACCTGAAGAACAAACTGCGTGGACAACGATTTTCGACACCAGAAGAGGCGGTTGATTCGTTCAAGACTCTTGTTTTGGAGATATCTCAATCGGAATGGAAAAAATGCTACGGAAATTAATTCCAACGTATGCAAAAGTGTATAATCATCGTGGAGAATATTTTGAAAAACAGTAAAGAAGTTTTCACAGCTTAAGTTATGTTTTTGTTATTTATTCCCGATACATATCGAGCATCCCTCGTAGTAGTTAGCGGAATACTGTATTGGATGCGCAGAGGGAGTTGAGTTTCTTTTGAGGGATTCTTCTAGATTTTGTATACCACGTCGCATATATTTTTAAATATTATGTAGCAGAGCTGTATCACACTTTTAGCTTATACATCCTTCTAATGTTTTGCTCTTGTTTTAGCTGATTAATCATCAACTGCTTTAACTACATCTATACCTCACATTTTAAGGTAAGTACGGATACTACATTATGGGTAAGTAAGATTTGTAATAGAAAAAAAAATGTATGTCTACTAGGCTTCCTTTTATGCAGCTGCGTAGACTTGATAGCTTGAGGATAAGCCGATCTAGTTGGTCACTTTCTACGAAATCGGGCGAGTGGGTAGGTGGCTTACCATGAAAACATTACATTAGCCAGACCCAAGCACACCTGCTGGATATCAAAGCAGTCACCTCGTATCGATTTTTGTCCTTGCCGTGGCTCAAATTGCACTATTTCTAGATTTATACAGACGTAGTGGCGCATTTATGATAAAGTTTAGTTTAATGTCCATTTATGTTCCGGAGATGATTTACTAAGAGAGCGTAGTTGAGTCTTGCTTTTGGAGTATTCGCTTATAATATTAAGTTATTCTTTGATTTGCGCTGTCGGATCTATATCTGACAGTGAACGCTCTAATGGCAAGGTTCCTCTGATGCCAGATACTCTGTAGGTGGTTTAGAATTAAGGAATAGATTATTATTATATAAAAATTTTTCATAAAGTTACTTTTTAAACCGTATGTTTTGTTAATATCAACTTAATAGATATGATTCGTATATAAAAGTATCAAAAAATGTTTACTATGTTGTTTTTTAACCTATGTTTGCATGGTAGTCCATTGCTAGTACCTCTTGACGAATGTGGAGTCCATGGCAATCGCGGCTAGTTTCTTCTCGATGCCTAAAACTGCGAGTAGAATAAGAAGTAAACGTTAATGCACCGTATTATCATGCACCCAAATACCATAGGAGAATATTAGCAACACGTAGTTTTTAAAAATAATAACAGGTACCATAATGTGGTACTGTATCGGCATTGAATAATTTTAAGCCCTAGTTACAAATCAGGTTGTTACCGCTAATATCTGGTATATACAGTGTAAAGTGCTGACTGATGGTTATAAACCACCCTGAGGCTTTAAAATGTACGATCCGATCTTGGTTTAATGTACCGTGTAACTTTGTTTATAGTAAGCATATGCAAAGTACAATATATTCAATTATATTCAAATCCCACTGCAAAAGGGTACAAAAAATAAAGTGTTGGTTTGTCTAAACCTAATCCAATGAGGTAATTTGATTTTAAACCAAATGATCGAGCTGCGTTCCTGGGCTGCTTTCTGGAATCGCAATTAATAGTTGCTATTGGTGGACAACCGTCGTGATTGGAGGTTGATGGTCTAACGCTGTCATGGGTTGTGAATGATTATATAATAAATTTTTATTCATGATTCATATCGACTTATTTCTGTTAGAATGTTAAATATATCAATATTAGAAACTGGAACATTGGTGTGGCAGTATTATTCATTGATATAATGCTTCATTTTTCTTTATGATCTCTTTTAGTCATACTTGTTCGGTTCTATGTTAGAATATTAAGCTTTTTTTTTTAAATATCTGTATTCTTATTTATTTAATGTCAACAGAGGTTTAGTGTAGGGTGCATTTTATTTGGATTTATTCATGAATTAGGTAAAAACAGATACAATTGTGAAAGGGTGTCCAGCCGCTCCAGTGATGAAGTCATATTTGAAACAGGCCCTTTGTTTTAAAGGTAATTTGTTGTAGAAAAAGATAAAGTATGATGAAACGAGATTTAGAAAACCAAAAGCAAAGAAAACCTATCCGGAATAACCGTCTTTTGAATAGGGAATAATATCGAAAGAAATTGCTGAGACAGACGAATTGTAATCCTTTAATTATGACAATAGAAAAATCCTTTCAAGGTTTGTGGCTCTTGTAAAGTAGTTTTTGTATTTCGGCCATTTCAAATGTTTATTTTTATTTTTTTATTATTATTATTATTATGACTTCTTAATTGTTCTCTTTTTAAAATAGTTATTAAACTTCTTGGAAGAAACTTAAGAATAGTGCAAGATGAAAGTCACCAAGCTCCTTGTGCACTAAGGAATTTCTTTCAGATTATCTAGTTGTAATCACAAAATCTAACGGGATAAAATAAAGTAAACTTTTATAACTGCACTACGGATACAGGAGTCGCCCATAACATAGCTTGGATCCGCTCCACGTCCGATGCCATCAGGACCACCTCCTAGAGCACGTGGTGCTAATATGTACGCTAGGATTGGGGACATTCCACCATCAGCTCGCTCTAATTGCTACCAAACAAGGACGTCGCCCGGATGCCAACATCTCCGCCTATCAAACGCAGTGCCAAAACACAGCAATACTATCCCAGTCACCGTCGCTAGGTCCTACATTGCATTCATTGTAACAACATCAGATTCAGGTCTTCGTCGTGAAGTCACAACATTCAATTCTTCTACATAGAAACACATTTTGCAACTTTACAAACTATAGTGTTTCAGTGTTAAGACATTTGCCATAACTAGGCACACAAACACTTTTGTAAATATTTTCTTCATTCGTCATGCTTTTAACGTATAGTTACTTTGTATCCTTAACTTGTAAATAAATGTTATCTCTGTTGTAACGAAGCATAAAGAAGTTACAAACCAGGTTGTTACCGCTAATATCTGGTATATACAGTGTAAAGTGCTGACTGATGGTTATAAACCACCCTGAGGCTTTAAAATGTACGATCCGATCTTGGTTTAATGTACCGTGTAACTTTGTTTATAGTAAGCATATGCAAAGTACAATATATTCAATTATATTCAAATCCCACTGCAAAAAGTGTACAAAAAATAAAGTGTTGGTGTTAAAGCAGGATTCCAATTTTCGGAGCAGTTTGTCCGCCAGATGCAAACACAGGTTTCTAGCGAACGTATCGCTTTAAAAAACTATATATTGAAACAATAATTACAATTCGTTTTAGTTATAATAACACTACTTACTTTGGTTTCCCTTTTTTCTCGTCAATACACAGCTTAATTCTAAATAAATTCAAGTAATAAGCAATAACAATTCTTTGACATTTAAATCATTCAGTTTTCAAGGCACCCTCTCTTTAGTTCATTGCGTTACCGGGACGACAACAATTTCAGCGGCGTGTGTAGCACAAGTGTTGCCAACAGTTGGTTTGTCTAAACCTAATCCAATGAGGTAATTTGATTTTAACCAAATGATCGAGCTGCGTTCCTGGGCTGCTTTCTGGAATCTCAATTAATAGTTGCTATTGGTGGACAACCGTTTTGAATGATTATATAATAAATTTTTATTCATGATTGATATCGACTTATTTCTGTTGCCTAATCATCGATACTAGATAACTAGATCAATTACTCCTTAAAATTTCATTCAATCTCTCCATGCAGACTAAGAATATTCAGTGCACATCACTCATATTCGGAGCTCCAGTTGTACTTATCATAAGAGGGAGGGTATATTATCGTAGGAAATGCTAAGCTCTCCAATTGGTGAAGACTAGAATAGGGCGGACGTGGTGTAGGTTTGAACTTTGAACTTGAAAAGAGAGAGTCAAAGGTTGCCCATAATGATGTCACGTGATCTTGGAATGAATGACCTTGAAAGGTAGAAAGGTAGAAAAATTTGCAAAATAGACTACAAATTTTCGTGTTAAATCCTATAAGACAACCGATATTTTTGTGGCAGTACGAAGGTACCTTATCTACTTAGTTAATCACTTGCGCTTTTCTAATTAATACTCCTAGGTTCATAAGTTTCAGTTAATGCTAGAAAAAGAATTACTGTATCGCTTCTTTCTGTCTTTTAATGGCGTCTTTTTTAAACTAGTTTTTTGCTTTTACCGTTATTTTTTTAAATTAAATTATAAGTCTTGAATTGTACTAAAACAATGTTTCCAAGTGAAGTGAACACATTGTATTGCACTTTGTCAATTTGTAAGCCTTAAAATTTACAAATTGCGCTTACTGTAATATTATAAAAACCTTTAACACTTAAAATAACAATAATGAACTTACCATTATAAGTTTTTGTGTCCGTAACGTTCATATCCAACTTAATTGTCTTGTCGCTTAAGGTATTTCCACCATTTGTATAAGCAGTACAATTATATGTATGCATTTTTCTTTGCATTTTCAATTTCTGAAGATAGTAATCGTATGCAGTGCCTCCAGCTAATAGACAAATTACCCAACATGTTACAATGCTAAAACAAAGAAGAGTACATAAAATTGCTTATACATACTAAATTTAAAGTTTTTTCAATTACAATAGCTATTAAACGTAAATAGCGCTGCTAAATAATGAGGTATTGAGATAAAACACACACATACACCTACCCATCATCCACCCACCCAACCGCGCACCATGCACTTACCAACCCACCTACACACACAAACGCACATACATACCCATCCACTTGCCCAGCCACCCACACACCCCACACGCACAGATATACAATATACAGATATATATATATATATATATATATATATATATATATATATATCGTTGCAACGACCCAGTGCCCTCTTTTTTCTTTTATAAATAAAAAATTAACTTTAATTTAAATTTTTAATATGCCTCGGCTAGCTCATTTTTAACCACGCACGGAGCTTGAGACAATACGTCAACAAAGAATTTTATTTTTCCCTTTTTATGTCCATTTTCTATGTATTTTGATCTAAACGCAATTAACCACCATTTATAGAATGTTCTCAAAATATTTACAATGTACAAAAACGTTTAAGAAATCTTTGAATAGAACCTCCTTTTAATAATTGAATTAAATTCTTTCATTAATTGTCAGTCCCGTTAATTAAACAAAAAGCCATCAAAAATCATCCATGTTATTATTATGTGAAGCCCTATGAGCGTTCATTAAGCTTTCTTCAATCTCTACGTAATTTATAACGTGTACTAAAACGATTTTTGTTGACCCTCACATAAAGTTTTCATGAAAGCAATGTTTAAAATATTCATAAATAAAAATACAACAAAATATTCAGATTGGTTAACCTGTTGTTCCTTTGTGGCTTCCCCAGTTCCTACTCCAACTGTTCGCTGTTTCAGTTTCAGCTTAGTGATTTAAATAGTCCAACGTTGAACCCAGATTTACTCTAGATATGGTTTGCATTTTGCTTTGTATAGCTTCTCCTGATCATTCATAGATTATTTTAGAGTCCTTGTTAAATTTTCTGCCTATTATGTTTCCTCGTAGGATCCAGTGATTGTTTAAATACTTGTTTTAATTTCCACGTCGGATCCATTAATTATTCAGAGTCGTTTTTGAGGATTAAACGACGAACCTTATTTAATTATGCACTATCACCATTATATAATTTATTAACAGTAAAATCACGTAAATATCTTGTTTCCGGTGTTATGAATCAAGCCTTCGTTCAAGTTAAACTGATTTATTTACAAATCCTGTCGTATTTAAAAGAAATGCTTATCTGTTGACAAACGCATAGTTCAACGATTAAAGCTTTGTACGCGATTCTTACATGCAAGATTTTGGGTATTTCTACGAATTTTTGATGTATAAACGAAATTAATGCGCTATTTCCTGCACGTAGGACTTCAAGTTATTGCATTGGTTCTCTTGGATTTTCATTTTCCTTGGTCACGTACGTCTTGTTTGTACAGTAAATATGATGAACTTTGCTTTTATCACCATGCCGTAATTATTCCTAATCTATCAAGGTGTTGGATTTTATCTTCCTGATCACGTAGCCTTACTTTAATTTATGTATTAAATTATATGCGATTTCTATCTTACGCATTTTCAAACCTGCTTGTTTAACTGGGATTCTTTGTGTAATGATGATGCATTACTCACGTGTATTGTGTTGCAGTTTCTGCCCACGTTGTTTTATGACTTGCCAAGTTTATTTAATTAAATCTTCTAGAGTACTTTTCATTTCTTAAAATAATTATAACTATAGTTTATATACAGGGTGTTGGCACTCGCTTTACTGCCTAATCGTCGAATTTCTCATTTTCTCTGTAAAAATGTCTAGTGTTCTGAAGCCTCATGATGTTTATATGAAACGCACTATGCTAGTGATCCTATCTACTCCTAAATGACCCTATTAACATAGCATTATATATATATACAGGGTGCCCACAATCTATCTCCGTATATGGGTAACTTTTTTATTATAGAAGATACAATATTGGTTAAATTAGCAAAGTTGAAGAGAAATTTACGAGTAGTATGATGCTTTTTTGAAAACTCACCTAGATGCTCAACTTTTTTAGATATTTGAAAAAAACTGAAATTTGCCATTTTCTTCAAACGCTAATAACTTTTAACGGTTTAACCTATAGAGAAAATAAAAACTGCTTGTAAGGTAGCTTTTACGTAGAATTTAATAGCGTATATGACAATTTTAATTGGAAATGGGTTTTCAAGCTACAAACATAACCTCACTTTTTAAATAGAAACCATAGTTCAATATAACCCAAATGGAAAGGTTTTCTTTTCTGATTACCCTGATGTAAGGGTTGATGTACTTATTTTCAGTAGTTTCTTCATAATAAAGAAAAACGATTTATTTATTTGCGGACATCAAGGAGTCCATGGATACATATTACAAACAAACAAAATGTGTAAAATCAATAATGGAAACACAAGTTTATTGTAACTAAATTTATTATAAACTAAGAAAAATAAAATACTTAAAAATAAACTATCCATACAATATAAATAACTTAATCAAAGGAAACAAAACTAATTAATGCGAATATGCCCACTCCTACATTAACATATGCTCAAAATGACCTCCATTAGCTTGCAAACACATTTCGCACCTTTTAATTAGGTTTTGGTGCACCTTATTTAACGTTTGTGGTTTTATACTTGTAATAGCTGCTGTAATACTATCTTTGAGTTGCTCAATGTTATTGGATTTTTAGCATACACTACATCCTTTACAGTACCCCAAAGAAAAAATCCAGTGGCGATAGTTCTGGTGACCTTGCCGGCCATGGAACAGGACCTACATTGCCAATCCAATTTGGAAAACTATTATCAAGATATTCAGAAACGGCTTGAGCATTGTGAGCAGGTGCACCGTCATGCTGAAAATATTTTAAGTTTTGCAGTAAATGAAGTGGCAAATTATCGAGCATTTCTTGCAATTCGTTTTGTAGAAAATTCAAATAGTGTACACCATTTAAATTATAATTATAGAAGAAAGGCCCAAGTATTTTATTACCAAAAATGGCACACCACACATTTATCGAAAATTGATGTTGATCCCGCCTTTCTTCTGTTAAATGAGGATTTTCCTGACTCCAGTAGACTGTATTTTTTCTGTTAAACATGCCTTTGTTAGTAAATTTTGCTTCGTCGGTAAATATAATAGTGTGACTAAAATCAGGATTATTATTTGTTTCATTAAGAAACCACCTACAAAACTGTTGTCTTCTCTCACAATCCCCATGATACAGTGTATTGCTAACATGGGTTTTGTATGGTTTGTAGCGGTTTTGTTTTAAAATTAGGCGAGCTTTTTCTGTAGAAGTAGCGCACTCAATTGCAGTTTCTCAGGTGGACGCTGTTGGCTTAAAATTTATGTAGGCTAACACACGTTCTTCATCATCAGTTTTGAATTTTCTTTTATCAGTACTGGGTTTTGTAAAAGCACCAAACCTTTTTAAATTGTTTTCTAATTTAGAAAACAATCGTTTATCTGGCTGCCTTCTTTCCAAATATCTTTCATAATACATATCACCAGCAGCATCACAATTTCTGTTACAGGCATAGTAAAAAAAGAAAATGTCATTTTTTTCGTCGTTTGTATACATTCTCTATTATAATCAAATAAATTTAAAAGACTTCTACACAAAATTTGCAACCCAGAGCAAATAAACACTTTAACTAATAATATCTGACAAATGCCAGTTGTTTTTTGTTTATTTAAAATATGTATCCATGGACTCCTTGATGCCCACAAATAAATAAATCGTTTTTTCTTTATTATGAAGAAACTACTGAAAATAAGTATATCAACCCTTACATCAGGGTAATCAGAAAAGAAAAACCTTTCCATTTGGGTTATATTGAACTATGGTTTCCATTTAAAAAAAGTGAGGTTATGTTTGTAGCTTGAAAACCCATTTCCAATTAAAATTGTCATATACGCTATTTAATTCTACGTAAAAAGTTACCTTACAAGCAGTTTTATTTTCTCTATAGGTTAAACCGTTAAAAAGTTATTAGCGTTTGAAGAAAATGGCAAATTTCAGTTTTTTTCAAATATCTAAAAAAGTTGAGCATCTAGGTGAGTTTTCAAAAAAGCATCATACTACTCGTAAATTTCTCTTCAACTTTGCTAATTTAACCAACATTGTATCTTCTATAATAAAAAGTTACCCATATACGGAGATAGATTGTGGGCACCCTGTATATATATGTATATATATATATATATATATATATATATATATATATATATATGTTTCTGTGATTTTTGAATGTTAAAAAGCTTTATTAACTAATTTGATATATTTAGGTAGTAATTCAGTATATAGAAACAAACATATGTGATTAGAAACGCTTTGCAAATTAGTTTAGGGTAAAATTTAATAGCTTTTCTAAAAAATTTCAGTAGATCAAAAGGTAGTTTTGCATAATTCGTTTTAATGTATGTAATATAACAATTCAAAGGTCAGATTGTAAATAGGATATGTATTTAAATCGTAGTTCATAAGTGTAGAGATAATTTGTAAAAAGCTTTAACATTATCGATTTTATAATTAGCTTTAGGAGGGAGTTATAGCAAGGAAGAATAGTGTACCATAAACAGTATATTATTTGTTAAATTGTAGCATTTAAGTGTAGATAGTTAAAAGATTTTAGCTTCATTCTAAATGGTAGTTACATTGTTTGTTAAACATGTTGTGGAAAGAAATAGTTTTCTAGTAAAACGAATGGGACCGTTGAAAGTTTTCTAACAATTTTACTGAGGAGTGTTAAGGATAAGACACAAATAAGAAAACAATTCTCTGAAGGGTGGCAGGTGGTGTGGTTCTAATTAACAGGGATCAATTGTTTGTGTAGTATGGGTAATGTTTAAACAGGTCAACACAGAACGAAGAGCGATTATTGGGTTTATAGCATAGATAGAAAGAGGATAGAGATATCGTGTAATAAGTGTTTGTTTAATATGAGTGAAAGAAAGAGAGATGGAGTGTGGGGTTCGTTAAAATTGGTGTTCAGGCAAGGTAGTAGAAAGAAAACCAATTGGTGGTTAGACGATGTAAGAGATAGGAGATTGAGTGCTTATGTTACACGCAGATAGATAGAACAGTAGAGGCGAGTTTAACGATAACTTGGGTCAACAGGAGGTAGTTTACAAAAAATATCGAAACGGTTGGAACAGATAGGGAGAATTTCTTAGATTTTAATGGCAGTTAATGTTTGCATACAATTTTTCGAGAAAATTGAAGACGGTTGAGAGTGTTTGTGTGTGTATCGTAAAAAATTTTAGGAATTGACAAGTTTTAGGGAGGCTGAAAAGTGTATATAAACACCTGGAGTTAATAGTGGGGTTCTCTAACATTTTACGTTCTTCGTGGTAAATTAGCTTACAGCTAGAAGTCAACTTTGTAATGTATAATCAATACAAGTTGGTATTGAGTTGCAATAAGCTTTCAGTAAAGTAATTATAAATGTTTTAAAAAAAGATACTAGTGAAGAAGTAAGTACAGACTGCTTGATATTATGTAGTTGTATGGAGAGTGTGAAGCTTGCTCTAAAATGAAGTAGAAGTCTGTGGCTGAGAGATTTGGTTGCGAACCAAAGATAAACAAGAGAAGTATCAGAATTGGAGGAGTTTGGACGTACCGTCTTACTGGTTGATGAGACAACACAATAGCGGTGTGTTGTTACGACTGGTGCAATCCAGATTTGGGACATTCATGAAGGCGCAGTCATTGATGAAAAGTAGCAGTTGTTGATGGAGATAGCAGATCCATGGGTTATGATGAAATTGTTTTGTGGATAACTGGTGTAATGACTTTTGATGATTTCTTGGTATTTTACTATGAACTAAACGGACAATATTTTTTATGAATTATTAATTGAACTCTCTTGATATATTAATTTATTATTTTATTTATGTGGGAAATTATGTGTATAAACTTTTGATATTTAACAAGGTAAGAGGGACTTTTTGGCAATTTATTCTGTAGAAATTTGCAAGAGTGGTTATGGTTACTATGAGCTCGTATTAATCCAGAAGTAACGTAAGGTTGATGGTAAAGCCCTGTTACTATATTTGGGTAATAATTAATCTGGGAATTACATGGGCTATAAATGTTTTATTTTTGAGAAGGGAAATGAATATATAAGATAATTAATATGTGAATAAGGAATTGTTATGATGTTTGATGTTTTATGAATGTGTAAATAAATCTATGTGAGTTACCGTAGCAGCGTTTATTTTTTTCCAGTAGAGTAGTTAGTTTTCTTTTCAGACTGCAGAAGAGCAGCCGTGGTATATTTTAGCAGTGGAGATTTCAGAGAATTTATGTCAACCCAAATTGGCGAATTTCGGACAGAGACTTCGCAGCAATTATTACGACCTAACAGGTGTGGATGCGAGTTTATTAGAGGTAAATGCGTAGAATTAATGTCAACCCAAAAAGTGGGGCGTTAAATTCGCAGTAATTATGGCGCCCAACAGTGGAGTTCAAGTTTAGTACCATAAATTCGCAGTAATTATGGCGCCCAATAGTGAGTTTAAGTTTAGTACCATAAATTTGCAGTAATTATGGCGACCCGAACGTGAGGGAACCGAATTTACATAAATTGAATTTATTTCAAGAAACTGGCGACCTGAAGATTAAAGGTTGATTGCGCTACAGATTTTTTTTATTAATTTTGTAATGTATGTGAGAGTGGTGTTGTAAACGTATGTTGAGAAAAGACTTTAAGTAAAGCCTAAAAGATCATTTCAAGTCGACCTAGTAATTGAAGGATGGAAAATATAAGGTCCCAGACAAGGTTCGAACCTGTATCTTCAGTTTTAACCGCTCATGCCGAAAATATCTTGATTGCAGTTCTCAAGTATTGATTGTATATAACAAATGGGCCGAAACATCCATTTAATGAGCGTTTCTTCCCTTTGTGAAACAATCAAATTACTGTTTTGTTAATAGCTTTGCAAATATTTGTTCGATTTCTATAGGTAAATTCACTCTTTTGTTTTTCATATTAGGGTTTTTACAGACACATATTATATAAATATATTGATGTCGTAAGCTCTGCGTCGGAGCGTAGCTGAAAGAGTGTTGTGACAACGCCCCGTTGATGCGCCGCTGAAAGTGTGCGGTGATTTAGATACAGCAAATTGTAAAATTTGAAATTGTTGGCTTACCTTCTTTTCTAACTTTGCCTGGCTAGCTCAACACAAATGTGAAGGATTTCAAAAATCAAATCAAACAGCAATATCACAAAGCATTTATACATAAAATATTTTCTCTCATACAAAAGCAGATAGAACATTTTACAGCATGTTTCTTTCAAACATCAAATTATTTCTAACAAGTACTTATTTACTTAATTATAAAAAATGTTTCTTATCCTATTTTAAATTTACAGAGCTAAATCTCTTTTCTTACGGATTGTTTACCTGGTTTTGATTTTCACGCTTGTAAGGTTTGTTTTGGCCAAAAAAATCCTATAAATTAATCTATTAAAAGATCAGAGTGTTTCGAACTCCGTTCACAAACTTTCCTGGTATAGATCCTCACAAAAAAATTATATGATTAACACTTATTATTCTACCTTAAATTAAGTGACAAATACTCCAACATCGGTTAAAATACATCTAAAAGTAATACTTGCAAAATACACAAAAGCGCTCCTCCAGTTCGTAATTAAATATCTTCTTGTTTTAAATGGACGTCAAATCAGCTTCCAAATAGTAGTTACCAAAGTACATTTTTTTCTTAAATCTTCTTGTCATTTATTTAATAAAATTTTTTAAATAGCGTTACATTGAAGAATTTTCCCTCTTAATTGTATTTAATAATTTCTATTTTTATGTAGGTTACGTTTAAAACATCACTTCTATATTCATTGTAACATCATAATTATTAAATTACAGTATGCTTACTGCATACTTCAAATATCATCTTCGCAAAGCAACAGCTCGCGACTTAAATCAAAATAACATTTCGCGATGGAATTTATAAATCAATGAATCTATTTAATAAACGCTTCCTCATATATACAAAATTATCTATTATTAGAATGTAGTAGTATTCTAATTAATAAACGCCTATCTTACGCAATTCTCTGGGAAATCATCATTAGCGTTTAAAATTGTTGAGTTTTATTATTTCGTTATCTCGTTCCAGTAATTAGTGACGAGCGTTGCTCGTCTTTGCTTAACACCGAAAGTTATAGTGGGGTCGCATACTAATCTAGTAATTGCCAAAGGTAATAAATAATTTTTATCAGTTATTCCATGGATTTTACAGGTTTTTTCAATGATCGGACCGTTTCTTGGAATAAATGTTTATTTATTATTGAGTTCATAGGGATTAACGTATTTTTCTCAATTCCTCTCAAAAATACGAGAACATGTTTTACTTAAATTGAATTTAAGTAGTACACAGGGTAATTAATTTAAACTTTAATGGATTTATAATGCAAATAAGTTGCATTTTATAGCAAATATTTGCTTTCACGGTAAAACGTGTTTTAAGATTAAAATTAGGGTTTTAAATATATGATTAATTTTAATTTTGGAAAATTGTACAAATGTAAATCCTGTACGAAACTATACATCAACCTAACTTTCAATTACGTTTAGCATTTTTGTCAATCATATCTGACAGTGTCAAGCTTTTGACTTATATCAGATATGGACAAGAAATGACGCTCAAAATTGACGAACGTCTCACGGCAGTAATGCCGTGGCTGCAATGACAGGTTAGGTTACAGTTAGAAATAGATATTATTATTAAAAAACACAAATCACTTAACACGCATATCAGAACAATCTGCAATAGTTTTAGCAACAACTGTTCTGATATGCGTGTTAAGTGATTTGTGTTTTTTAATAATAATATCTATTTCTAACAGTAACCTAACCTATCGTTGCAGCCACGGCATTATTGCCGTGAGACGCTTGTCAAAATTGCGCCTGTAAGTCAACTATTAAATATACACATTAGATAATTGCACAAGACAAGTTTATAAATACTAAAGTATTAGTTAATAAGTTGAAATAATAACTTAGATCTTTATGGACAGCCTAAACGATCATATCAAATCGAGCTAGTAATTAAAAGATGAAAAATATAAGGTGCCAGATAGGATACGAAACTGTATATTCGGTTTTCGCGGCCGATGCGTTTTCCAATTGCGCCACCGGAACTGGTGATAACAATTTTTTTGGTGTGATAACAATATTTAAGGTTAGGTTAGAATTAAAAATCGTTCACGAGGGCACATGCTGTATTTTCCATTGACATTATAGAAAGACATTTCGTTATTAATTTTGATTTAAAAATTTTATTTTTGAATACAAATATTTAAATTCCAGATTTTAGTAATTACATATCAAAGTCTGTAATCAATTAACGAATCAGATTTTAAGTAGCAATTTCTTCCTAGCTCCTAGGTGGTACCTTACTACTTAAAAATTGGGAAAGCTGACTACTTGTTGTCTCATGCCCTTCTTTTATATAATGTTAATCAACACATCTGAATGAAGTCGTTATGAAAAATTAGCTTTATAACGGTTTACATCCCCAAGAATGTATTATTTTTTCTTACGGTACTAAATTTGATACGATTTAATTGTTTTTGCTTCCTTTATGGTTAAGTATTACCGCTAACGAATTTTTTAACCTCGTTTTTGTAATTTTAGTGATTATTCTGTTCACGCCAGGGGTGGACCAGTTTGAATGTTGAAACTATTAGCGCTTGTTATTTACTTATATTTAATTGAAAAACAGTAAAATAGCTAATTTTCTTTACCGAAATATAGCCATGCTAGCTAATATAGTTTTGTTTGATATAAATTATTGAGCAACTATGTAATATTCTTCATTGTTTTGTGTTTATAAGAATCTTGCAACCTCTTAATAGCATACAATTGCAAATATTTTGTTTAAACATTGTCAGATCACTTCCTATAGCAACCATCTATTAAAAAATTTTTAATAATCTTTTTTAAGCAATACTTCTCACATTAGTAACCACATTTTGCTTGTATCAATACGTCGCATACCAATAGATTTCTACTTTTAAACGATCTGTTTGATTATTCTACTCTCATTGTCAATAATTGACATGTATAAACACTTTAATGTTGCAATGTTTATTTGCTATGTACGGATAAACATCACCTTTTTTCAATAAATATTCAGTTTCGTAACCGAATGTGGCACAAGGTTGTTATTCATTGAATAGGATTAGTTAAAAGGTAATTTAAAATTTACTTACAACAGAATCCAAAATGTTGTATCTTTCCAAATTTCAAATCGATGATGTTGAGATCGCACAGATTCAACTTTGATTGTGACTCGTGGTGAAGCCCTAGATGTGCTTTCCATAATGGTTTTTACATCCTCGTCAGTACATTTTAGTGGTAAGCACAAACCAACATGAACAATACGTTCCTGAAAAAAATGCGTTAAATTAAATAGAAATAAGTACTTACAATAATCAGGTCCAGAGAGCATTCTCTGAATAGTTCGCCGAACTTGTTTAACAACAAGTAACCTACAATACTAAAATAGTGAATATAGGGTTAACATTTAGCAAGAACGTTTTATTGTTGTGATATAAAAACATAGTACTGAAGTTGCTATAAAACGTATTTTGTACACAATTCCAAAATCCATTTCTGGCGTTTCTGTGAAACATTTATAATCATGTTTAATTTTAATAGTTTCTGTATTGGTATATCCCGCCAATAGGATTAGAGTTATTTTTTTAAGAAATATAATTTTTAGGTTGCGTGGATTTTTCATCTAAGAAAGCATTATTTCTTTATTATATATTGTTCAGATTAAAAGGTGGTCAATTCCATATGGCGGTTCTTGAAAGCAACGTAACTTTGTATTTTAAAATTATTAATTTTATGATTCATTTGTTTTGATTAATAATGTATCACGTTGGCGCCTATGACCTCATCGTTTAGGCACGAAGACGTTCACTTAAAAATTTGTGCCGAGTCAAAAAAATGGAAAGTCTTTTCCTCTGAGTCTAGAAAATGGTTTCAAGTAAGATAACATGTCGTAATATTAGAATCGTGTGTGAAATATGTCTTAATCGGGAAGTATCCTAGACGCCACCTAATCTCGAAGTATACGGGTTTCTATGGTAAAAACACAAAAAGAATAACAAGAGAATGCCAAAACCTGAGATCATTCTAGTCTAAAATTCTTATGAGAAATAATTAAGTACACTATTGTTAAAATAAACATAAAACAAACGTTAACCATACCACAAATATACCTATTTAAAACTGCTAGCTGAAAGCAAGGTTTCTAAAATAAAATGTCAAACAAGCTGAATTTAAATCACGCCTCTAGCTAACTGCAAAATAATTCATTACAATAAAACTGGAACTTATCTTCACATTAGTTGTGTAAAACACAAATATAGAAATGCATTTACTATATTTCACCATATGTTTGCATTACAAGTATATCACGTACATTCTTAAGCAAAAATTAAAAATCAAACATCACAAATTACTTGCTTAATGGAAAACATTTTCGGCAAATGAAATTACTATCTAGACTCTTAACCTAATAACAAAAACGCACTGTGAGTACATTGATAATTTTCATGCAAACAATTAAATATGTTCATTCATTTATAGTAACTCTGGATTATAGTTTCAGAAATTTTAACCATAAGTGATCTTTGATTGTAGATAACTCGGACACCACTAAAAACCTTCATATCCTGGACGTATTTCATTTTTACCGGATCCTCCTGAGACTTCTAAATGAACTAATTGTTCTGAATCAACATGCTTTTGTCAAACATAAAGTTGTCGATTTAATGGGAACCAAGGTGTTCCTAGAATTAAAAGCACGCAACCTGGTGGGGTATTATCCAAACTTCATTAACTAGTTCAAAACATATTTTTCGAGATTAACTAACCTACTTAAATTACATGTTAATTGTTTGGATGGTAAAGACGAAATGCTTAACCAAGAAGCTTATTCCTCCATACACGACGATTCGCGATATCTTTGGCAGAATTTGGACAGATAAAGTAAGACTTCAAATTCAACTTTGTGTCGTTTTTCACTATCTAGTATATGTCATGTTATCTTACTTGAGACCTTTTTCTAAACTCAAAGGAAGACAGTTTCCAATTTTTTTTATTCAGCACAAATTCTTGTATGAGCATCTTCGTGCCCAGACAATGAGGTCATAGGTGCTAGCATAATACATTATCAATCCGTAACTGGTGAAGTTGGGTTATAGATGCCCATAAAAGTCCGAAATGAAAATCAATATTATTGTATATTACATAAATTACTTGTATTGGGGGTATTGACCACATTTTGTAGAGAAATGTAATTGAGACCAACACAAAAAAATCAATTTGCAAATTATTACAAGAAAATACAGATGTTTTTGAAATTTTTTGATCAGAGAATTTTTAAAAAAATACATCATTATAATTTTAGTAACCCTTACGAAAAATTATTTTATTTAAAAAATTATAAATGATGATAAATTACAAGCCATCATTAGGCATATTCGCGAAGCATTCGGATCGTATAGCTACGGCAAATTGGTACTTTCCATTTATTATATTGTTTTTTGTTTTCCTGTCAGAGTGGACTGGACACTTTCTGCACATTACTTGTTTTTTAACTCATGTGTGGCTTTCTGAGGAAATGGTTTTTGTAGTATTCTGCTAATATTCAGTCGCAACTCACGGGGCAGCCTAGTGTTCAGAAGTCGATAATTCATTTGAGGCTCTGTAAGTTCTCTGACAAGTATTTTGATGTAATTCTACCCGGTTACTTTTGAATTTCCATAACTTCAGAATAGATTATATAGAAGCTTACAATACTAATATTTATCAATGTGTAAAATATACCCAACGGCCATCGTCTTCTTCGCCGACTTGTTAAGTAGATAGTACACTTCTCGTGTAATGCATTGACATCACCTTGCATGCTATTGTGAAATGCCATAATTTCAGGCCTATGCTTTTTTTATCGGTTGACTGGGTATGGTGCATCCAGGATATATGAAGCACAGCCTTACTCTTTGGGCAATTCGTAAAGCTCTAGAAAACATTTGGTTGTCCTTTTTGCCTTGCAGGTAGAAATTCATTACGAATTTCTATTTTGTTTTTACGTAACATTCCTAAGTAGGTCAAGACTCATTTATGGAGCTCCTTAATAAGATCTTTATATGAAAAGCAACTATCAGCTGTGATGTTTCGATTGGCGCCCACAATAGGTTGAGCCAGTCGCACAGCCTGTGTGGGTTTAAGAAGTGATTGCTCGTCACAGTGAGCGTTGACCTTACCGGCATAAATATATGCGTTTAGTAAGTAGTGAGTTCTTGCGTCTGTCATCACGATTATTTTAATCCCATATTTTCTTGGTTTACTTGGGGTATACATTCCAAACGGACATCGACCGCAATATCCAACCAGCATTTCGTCAATGCGTGTATACCCTCAATGAAGTAATACATTTGATTTTGCAGTGCTCCACCCAAAGGTACTATATTAGCCAGGAAGCAAGTTTCCTTTTACCTCGAAATTTTGAATTTTGCCGAACCTTTGCTGTTCTAAGCAAGGTAGGGATCTTTAACGTGCGTGACAACACTCATACACGGGACCTACATGTTACCTCTCATCCGAACAAGAGCGTATTTTTGTGAAAAATGCTCGCCTAACATTTCTCAAGCGGAACGTGTCGGGAGTTGAACCCGGTAGCTTAGTCTTAATAGTCACACGCATACTAACTGAGCCACGAATCCACCTACCCAATTCAATAGCAAGAGCGACAGTTTTAAATAAATTTTTCAAACTCCCATGATATGGTAGCAGTTGCATCATTCTTTTCCTATCATCTCTGTTTGAGCCATCATTAAAATGTAGACAACGAAGAATATCCCGTCCGGACCCATCACTTGCAAACATCGCTTGGCAATCTTCATGATTTGATTTGAAAATTGCCATTAGCATATGGATCCCACAAATACTTTGAACTCGATAAGGTTAGTGTCTCTATAGTCTGTACGCTAATCATTAGACAACTTTACATTAGGATCAGTTTTTCATTGGTTTGTAGTATGATCTCGTTCAGTATTTCGTCAGTAAAGAGAATTTTCCAAGGAAACTTGGTGTTGCATATCGGAACAACGTCTTTAGAAAGACCAATTAACCCTGGAAGATGTGTGATTATATTATATTGACTATGAAACCGTTCTTACCACAACATTTGGTTGGCATGCATTGTGGTTTTTTCTTCTTTGCAAGTAACTGGAGGTCCGATGACGTAGTTTCTGATTCAGGAACATGTGGCAGTGGATTCGAACGTGGCACAGACGCAAGACTAGCAGGAACAGGTATAAGTTTATTTTCATTATCAAACACTTCTTGTTCTGAATTGTTTTCATGATCACTCTCTAAACCTGCAGCTACGACGTCTCCTTCATCACCACTGAACCCACTTTCATTTTTATTAAGTTTAATTTATATCCAATCTTGAAACCCAGAATCACGTGGCCTCATACAACATTGTTTAAATGCCATTGAAAGGAAAACATGATATCAAGAAAAACATAAAGATGTTGCGCAACTGGCGAGGTTGCGTTAGGAACGTCCGGAGCGACGCAAAATCGCGAATAAAAACTAAAAACTCGCCGATAACGAGAAATACGCACGATGAACCACCTAGCAGTAAACTGGTTTGAAGGTACCTGAATGCACGAATTTATCACCGCACTCCTCTCTTATTTTTGAAGCGTTAAAGTTTTAGCTGGGTATTTTACACCCAATCTTACCAGTTAATGGGTAATCAAAACAAAATTAATAATTTTAGAATTCAAAGTTTTGTAGCTGATATCAATCATAACCTTTAAAATCGTCATAATGAATTTGATAGTTTTATAGTATGAACAACATAAGATGCAGAAATAATTCTTCTTTAGATCAAGAATGCGTGTAACCTAATAATCATATTTCTTAAAGGAAATAATGTAACCCTATTGTTGGGATTTACTAATACAGAAGCTATTAAGATGAAATATAATTATAAGCATTTTAAAAGAACGTCACACATTATACGCTGATGTAAAGTTAAAAACTTATAATCTTGCACCCATTTTACTACACTTAGTTTCATTTAAAATTTATATGCATTACAAAACGCTTGATATAGGACGCAATTCTGCAAAATACAAATAAATCCAAATTATAACATCCCCATTTATTGAAAACTTGCAAATTGTTCTAAGCAAATAATAAGATCTACGCTCCTTTCACAAAAGGCAACTTTATTTCTTTGGGCTTTCTTGTATATTCGAGTCTTTGTAGAAATCGAAATGATGGCGGTAACCATATACGTACTTGAACGATTTACCTAACTAGCAACAAAACTATTACATGCTACGTGCAACGACGTAGTAAAAAAAAACAAAAAGAACCAAGAAGAGAAACTGACCGGGCTCAGTTGGTAGAGTGGGCGGGGTCGTACAAATACAAGAAAAGAAAATTAAAGGAATGCCTGAATAAAAATTAAAAAAATTAAACATACTTATTAGTACTTATAATTATTCTAAATAACATTTTGGTTAGACATAGCAACGTAGTATACAACAAAAGCAAGAAACAAAATCAATAACCACAATACACAAAAAAATTACTTCTTACAATTGGCGAGCTGTAGTTTTAGGTCCCCGACATCCCCCATATAAATTACGCAAAGAAAAATTACCCAATTACAACTTTAAAAACCACAGCCCTCAGTATCAGCGTAAATACCAAATTTAGTACATAGAACTATCAGAATAAATACAATATTATTGACAAACATCCTCTCCCCTAAAGGCAATCATTCTTAAACCATTCACACATTAATAAGTAGTATAATTTCTTTTTAGTTATTTAAAACAAATAGTACTGCATTCCTAGCAAGGCAATAAATAGCGAAATAGTACCGTAATTTTCGGATATGCAAATGAATGTTGGAAATGCCGGAGTTTAAAATGTAAAGTTCGAATAGATATGATTTCAACGTATACAAGGAAGAAACACTCACCAGCATGTCCAAGGTGTAGGCTAGTCACACCGTCTCCAAGCACAGATGTTCTCGGGATCACGCAATGCGCGTGTCCTCCCGTACCAACAGGAGCGGCGGTTCTACCAGATCTTTCCAGTCTACCGGGTGGAGCTATAACAATTACCGCAAACGATTAAACCCCCTTACCAAAGAAACATACATGTTTTTAAAAATAAGATACTCACCACACAGTGTGTGCACGAAATTTTGAAGACAACACAAAAGGTAGCGAGAGGTAAAATTAACGATGAGTTATTATTGTCGTATTCATACAGAAATAATCGAGTACAAATTAACTCGTTTAAATAACAAGAATTCAATGCAATCCTTCAGTTATCATACCATACTCACAAGTGATTGGAAAACTCGACACACGGATAACAAAAACAGGATATAAACTATTTAATTTATACCATAAACTTTCGTTCTAAAGCAAATAGATTTGAGTTGTAAATTATTAGAAAACGTATTTATTATAAACAGGTAAAATGTACAGGATGTTGGTGACGGATTTAAGAGTAGAAACGGAATCTATTTGAATGGGTAATGAATTAAAATGAAAAACGGGGTACTTTAATTTATGCCGAAAATGAACGTAACAAACAATGGAATGAATCAATTAAATTCTAGTGTCACTATTGATTCATAGGTCCACGGTTTGATTCTAGATGCAGACCCCGTAAAATATGTCTCAGTAAAATACGCTTTCATTATAATAGGAAGTTAAGTGAAAGGTTCCGAAGTTTGCGTGCGTGCGCATGTGTGCCTGAGTACATGCAAATGCGCGCACGTGTATGCGCGCGTATGTATTGCATGGATGCGTCCTTAAGTATGTGTCCATGCCATGGGTTGTAACGTCTTTTGGCCGCATCAAGTTTCATTTTAATATCAGGATTAGAAGATTTTTTAATCCAGCAAGGATAAGCTTTATTCCCATCCTAAATTTAATTAAGTTCTGACATGGAAAGTTTTACGATTATAGTTTCCCTAGGAACTAGACTACAATAACCCTTAATATATTGCATGCGTTCCTGTTAAGAACTCATTTCTCAGGGAAAGGAATGCGGTGTGGTCAGGCGGTTTGCTATGAGAAACGTTGTATGGAGGGGATGCCAACAGACTCGTGCGAAGGACGCATTTTAAAACAAAAGACTTGTCTTAACACTATCTATCGAACAGTATCAAAGGCGGGTGTGGGATAGTTCCGGCATAGTGATCCCTTCGCCTTGTACCTTTCTTTAATTATTTAAATAAAAACTCGTTTTCCGCAAATGTGTAAGTGCACTCATTTTGCCGTTAGAGTTTGTGGAAGCAGAAGAACGAACGTCCACGAGACTCTGATCTAAAGACGAGCGGAGACTGTCTTGGGCTCTAGCGAATAAGCAAGTAAGCATCTGGCTTATTTTTTCTTTGTTAGCTTTACCCATGACTGAAATAATTACGACCAAATTTGGTGGCGTAATATATTACGCCCAGGGTTATGCGGTGATTGACGTCGCGGATAAAACATAATAGGGTGTGTGCATTCTTATGACGTGCGAAGCACATCCATATATACGTATATGTGTACGCGTGCATTCCTATGTAAGAGCATGTTCGTGCGTGGTTAGGTAAGTGGGAGTGCGTCTACGAGTGTACTTACACAGGCGCATGTGTGAGTGCGTTTTTGCATATTCATATGCTTGCATGCTTATATATTTGCATGTTTGCATGTTTGTAAATGTGGCCGTTTCGCCTTTCAGCGTTCATGGGTTTGTCAGCTTTCGTGTTCACGTGGATAATAGTTGAGTAGGTGGATACGTACGTGCGTACGTCTGTGTGTGCCGTTACGTATGCTAAAAACCCTTATTGTATGTGATAGGGCAAGAGCTCGGCTAAATTATAAATTTTCAGGTAAAACTTCGTTTCCTGACTAATCTAGTACTTTCAGGTTTTTTGTTAATTTACTGTGATTGTTTAAATCATTTTTATGGTTTAATTTTTGTTGTTCTAGTTTATTTATGTACTGTATAAACACACTGTGTATTTGTTTTCTAACAATAGGACAAATTTAGCTTAAAACGTCTTCATTAAGCAAGTACATTTCTCGTATATTTATAATTTCTTAAATGTGTATACTTCAATGAATTATAGTGCTGTAATGTATTTAAAAAATAAGACACACGCAGACGCGCAAGCGCGCGGACGCGTGATGCACAGACGTGCAGACACGCAGACACAGGAAAACACGAACAGTCACACATGCACGCGCATGCATTCGCACACACGCACGCATATGCAATCACGCACACACGGACGCACACATGCACGCACACACGCACGCACACACGCACGCACGCACGCACGCACTCTATTTGAATTAGAAATGTCAAAATCTGACACCATCCAACTTGGGGGAACCGCATCCTTTACATCATAGTTGCTGTATTTCGACTGAATGGGTGAAAATAAAATATTATACAAATCTCTGCGGAAAGTTTTGTGCCTGTTGTGAGCAACATGAACGCTTTGTACCACGGTCATCTACCTCTGTTCTCAACAAAAATAAAGTCGCTTCTATCCAAGTGGTTTAGAATTTAACAAATATAGTTTGTTTCTGCCTACTTAGGGAAGAAAATTAGATAGCTTTTCTTAACAGACTCTGCATGGATCCCGAATCATAAATAAAATACTCACAGTAATACTAGATAGTTAGAAAGAAATGGTTCAAAAAATAAATTAGCTAGAGTTCTTCTCAATTATGAGTGTTTGCCAATTGTATAAAAATAGCCTCAATATCTGTAATGCTATCACGTTATTTTACGTAAACATAGGGATTAAACATGTATTTGTTAAGTGTAAACTTGATAGTTTATAATACACCCGGTATAAACCTTGGTAAACAAAAGCTTTTAGAACAGTTAATGGTTAGATAACGATAGGAGGATTCATTTATATAATTACATCGTATTTAGCAAAATCTTCCTATACATTCCATTAAAATGATTAATTATAGAATCATATTGAAACGAGAAACAATAGTTATAGTTTAAATTGTAACCGGACGGGATAAAATTAATTTTGTTACAATATAATTAAAACACCTAGAGACAGCAGGTGCGCAATCTAAAATTTATTCAGATAAAATAACGTTAAAAAGTGCCGTAACTAGACAATACAATAACGTTAATATAGATATTGCAATATGGTAATGCAGAAGCCATGATAAAATGATAGATAACATCATATGTTCTTGTGGTACGTGAGAATAAAGGGCAGGCACGTATTTGAAACGTGACCGGACGTAAACCTCGATGTAAGCGACCGTAGAATGAGTTGTCCCTCGTATACATAGAGTGGAGGGTTACTACAGAGACGACTTGATAGCCGACGGAAATAAGACTGGTTATGACACATCGGTTTAACAATAGGTATATAGCAGTAATTAGTTTTAAAACGGGGGTTGCGAAGAAATAGATCGTTTCGGTTGTAGATCGAGTGATGTAAACGCGTTGGTAACCGTGGAATTGAAATCAACCGACACCAACCCCGAAGAACAAATAGGAACAGGGGGAATCTCAAGAGGCAATAAGGTTGGATTTTGAAATACCGAAAACAGCTGAAGTATACCTAGTGCGATGGAGGTCTTTCTGAGAAATAGAACTACAAGTTAATTTATTACATATTGCACGTTATCGTTTTTTTGAGCTGGTAGTGATTATATAAACAATTCGGAAATAACCAAAAACCACTAGACTTAAGTCTTTATTTTAAAAGGACAATTGAAATTGAATTGGAATTATCAGTACCGTATTCAATTGCCTGTAGTTTGTTATTATTGGAGGAATGGTGTCTTTAGGTTAGATTTTATTTTAGAAAGCGCACACTTGGCCAGTTAGAACAGGATAACTCTGTAAGTTTGGTTGGGTTAAATTTTGTACGTTACTTACAGTGACCATGTTGTGACATATTAATTTGTAATAGAAATTAGATAAGGTGGTTGTAGAAGGTACTGCATTTCAGCAGGAGGCCGAATTAACCTGGGTATCCACTAGGGACATTTGTCTCCTAGCCGATCATAAGCTAGACGATAAAACGCGTTAGGGCACAATAACAATTTTGCCATAAAATCAACTAACCTTCGACAAGTCTTTCATGTAGATGAAACGAATTCGGATAATTATCTAGTAAGTTTGCATAGTTAATATCCCTCAGAATTTAATTTTGTTTCGTTAGTATCCATGCAGCACCACTGAAGTTAGCTGGTGCACTGAAATTGTTACACTCGCCCGCCCCTTCAGGGAAAATTATAACAAGTAACGTTACGTTCATTGGACCCGTATCAAATCTGATGAGATGCATAAAACCAGGACCGGTAATAGAATAGGCTGTTCTTTCTTCATAAATCGCTTGCATGCAAAATAACATTGTATTAATAATGGTATTTATTTTTAAAGAGAAAGTATGGGTATGTCAGTCTTACAAATTCAATATACAAATAATAGCTTGAACTATACCTACAGGCACGGTTGCAATGCAAAAATAATGAGAAACTTGAAATTGAATTTGTTGCAAGAAGGTCAATATTCGTTGATTGCGATATTGTTGCTGAGCGTGAAGGATTTTCTAAATTAGCATCAATAACTTTATCTCATTATGATTTAATTAAATTTATTGTTGAAGGAAAAATTGTTTCTAGCAGAAAGCAGCACCAAAATGGTTACCTAGTTGATCAAATTTGAATAGTTTCTGTGATAAACATGTCCTACGTAAAATTTTTACAGAAGTTCTCCACAAAACTGAGTTTTTGGTACATCATTGTTCCAAAGTCTAATTAATACGATTTGAAAAACCAATGTCCACGTTCACAGGATTTGTAAATTAAAATTAACAGTAGTTAATGGGACACACGACATAATCTTTGGATCATCATCATTGGGTCTTCAGTCGTAGAACTGGTTGGACGCGTACCCTCATTGTTTCCTAGTCTGAACCAACCTACACATTTCCCTGAAATTAGCACAGTCTGCATCTGTCACTATCTGTGTGCGAAAGTCTGATCTCGGTCTACCTCTACCTCTCTTTTCCTACCTCTGCTTGTAGTATATCCCGTACTATTCCACAGAAATGCCTTAGAACGTATCCTGTCCTTCTATTTCTCCTATTTTTTTTCATTTTCCACAGATATCTTTATTCCTCTACTATTGCTACAACTATTTGTTATTAACTTTGTCTGTCCATGCTACTATCCTCATACATCTGAAGCACAACATTCTAGAAGGCTTCTATCTCTTTCTGTCTGTTTTTCCTACTGCCCCTATTTCATAGATGTACTGTGCTGTACTCCACACTATGCTTTGAACAGTTTTCTTCTTGTATCTATGTTCGTTGTCTTTGAACATAGCTGCTGTTCTTTCTTGTTTGATGCAGTTCGGTCAACCTCTTTTGTTTTACAGTTATATACCCTATTTCCCCGATATTCAGTTGTATGTGAAGGGAGGTAAGCAGACTTTGGCTGCCAAGTTCCCCCAGCTCCTGAACCTTGTCGAAATAATAGTTTTTCCAATTTATCCTTTCGCTCTATCAACATTAGTTGAAAATATTTTACAACTAACATCTGTAATTGTTTATAATAATCATCAGATTTAAGAGCACTTGTTTTTTCGTCATTGGGTTTTACATCTTGAAACTGGTCGAACTTGTACCTCAGCCTATTTATGTTCTGAGCTAGACACACAGTTCCTTGCAATTCTCCCAACAGCCTATATACAGCTCGATTCCCTTCTATTGTTTTTTAATTATATGCCCTATTTCATCGAGATTCAGTGGTATGTGAAGGGCGGCGTCGCCGTGGATCAATGTAGTAAGCGCAAGACTACGGATCCCAAGGTCCTGGGTTCGAATCCAGACACGGCCGACTGCTTGAAAAATGGCAGGTGAGCATTTTTCACAAAAATTACGCCTTCGTTCGGATGAGAGGTTAAATGGAGGTCCCGTGTGTGAGTGTTGTCACGCACGTTAAAGATCCCTACCTTGCCTGGAAGGGCAGGAGTTCGACAAAATTCTAAATTTCCAGGCAACAAAAAACTCGCCTCCTGGCCAATGTAGTACGTTCGGGTGGAGCATTGGAAAATCACATGTAAGATATGTGAAGGGCGTTAAGCAATCTTTGGCTGCCAAGGATCCCCCCAACACTTAGACATTTGCCGTATTAATAGTTTTCCAGTAAATCCTTTCGCTCAATTAACATTAGTTGAGGGTATTGCAAAACCAATATCTGTAGTAGTTTATAATAATCACCATGTTTAAGCACAGTTATTATTTTTGTCATTAGTTTTTCCATCTTGAGACTGGTTGGAAGCGTATCTCCATTTATTTCTGTTCTGAGCTAGCCTACACACCTGAAATTCTCACAGCCTACATCTATCACTATCTGTGTGCAGTAGTCTAACCTAGGTCTACCTCTACTTCTCTTTTTTCCTATCTCTGCTTCTAATATATTCCGTACTATTCCCTCATGTCTTAGTATGTGGGCTGTCATCCTATCTCTCCTATTTTTTACCGTTTTCCACATAGTTCTTTCTTCCCCTACCATTTCTAGTTCTTCTTTGTTTTTAACTTTGTCTGTCCATGGTATCTTCATCATAAGTCTGTAGCCCCACATTTCAAAGGCTTCTACCTTTTTCTTGTCTGCTTCTCTTACTGTCCAGGCTTCACAGCCATACAGTTCTGTGCTCCACACATATGGTTTAAGCAATCTTTTCCTTGTTTCTATGTTTGTGGTCTTTGAATACAGTAGTTGCTTTTTCTTGTTAAATGTAGCACGATCTTGTGCTAATCTTTGTTTGATATCTTTTGTGCTTTTCCCATCTTGCGTTATTTGGCTTCCTAGGTAACAGAAATCCTTAACCTCTTGTAAGTTCTAGTTACCTATTTGTATTCTTGTTTTTGATTTATTTTCCCCTTTTTTGCATACTAGAACTTTAGTTTTATTTTTGTTAATTTCCATACCGTATCTCACCGTAAGAACTGTTTCCATTTCATTAAAAGCAGCTTCTAACTCTTCTTTGCTAGATGCTAATACCGCTATATCATCTGCAAATCTAAGCATATCAATATTTTGTCCCTGCATATTCCAAATGTCTTCCTGCATTTGACAGTATTCATTAATGGGGATAAAGCTCATCCCTGTCTCACCCCTTTCCTAACATTTACTTATCTACTTTCTTGCTCTAATTCTATTACCGCTGTTTGCTCTTTATATAAGCAATGTACTATCCGTCTATACCTAAAACTCATTCCAATCTTTTTGAGTATTTCGAACATTTTTTTTCATTTTACATTGTCGAATGCTTTTTCTAGATCTACAAACCCTATATATACGCTTTCCCCCTTCTCTATTGTTTTCTCCATTATCACCCTCAGAGCTAAAATAGCCTCCCGTGTTCCTCTGTTTCGCCTACACCCAAATTGATCTTCTCCCAGTATTTCTTCAGCTCGTTTTTCCATTCGTCTTTGTACAATTCTAGTTAATATTTTTGAAGCGTGTGCTGTCAAGCTTATTGTACAAAAATTTTCACATCTATCGGCGCCTCTTTTTTTTGGTATAGTTACTATGATGTTACGTTTGAAATCTTTGGGTATCTCGCCTGTCTCATACAAGTCGGAAGAGACGTTCTGTTACTGCTTGTCCGGCGGCTTTTAGAATTTCAACTTGCACCTTATCTGTACCCGGTGGTCTACCATTTTTCAGACTCTTTAATGCTAATTCAAACTTATCTCTAAGTATAGGATATCCCAGGTCATCATTTTCAATGTCTGATTCCTGTTCTAATGCTGTTAATTCCTCTCCTGAATATAAATTCCCTATATATTCCTGCCATCTAGGTACTTTTTCTAATTTTCTATAATGACGTTTCCTCCCGCATCCTTTATAGTTTTGCTATATGGTTTTATATCCCTAAAATTCATTCTAATTAATTTATATGCTTCATCTGTCTTTCCTATTTCCATCTTAGTTTGTACCTCTTTGCACTTTTCATCAATCCATTGTTCTTTAGCTTTCCTGCATATGCGAATAATTTCCCATTTTATAGCTTTGTATCTCTGCTTTCCTGTTTCGTATGATCTATTTTTATATTTTCGTCTTTCTTCTATTAAATTCAGGATATCCTTTGATTGATATCCATGGTTTTTGTTTTCTTTTCTGTATACCCCAGAATACCTCTGGCCGCCATGTCTAAGCTGAATTTAATGTTATTCCATTCTGTTTCTACTTCCTTAGTATCAGAAATTTTCCTGATATCTTTCAGCAATTCATTTGACTTTTTTTCAAATCTTTCGTGGATATCTTTATCGTTTGGATGATTGTGCAAAAATTTGCATAACCAGAGACAAGAAGTAATAAAATCGCAAGCATGTGCCGCATCATCTTTCCAGATTCTTTCTGGATCTACTCCAGTCAATTTAGCTAAAAACAGAAGCGACACCTCAAACAAATTGCAAATAAAGAATTTACAACTATACACGAATGGTAGTATTATTTTGCATATATAAATTCAAAAGTTTACCATAATCGGACCGGTCATATGGTCAGAAATTGAAAAACAAAATGGCAACTTTAGACATTTTACTTAATAAACACGTTTGTAAGTATATCTTATAAACGGATCAATGAAATGATATGAAACAAACGTCAAAATATTCAGTAATAATGCTACTCATTATATTAAGAATCATTTATTTCAATAGTTTGTATTTTGATATCAATAATATGTAATAAATGCGTCTTCATTTGAGAAATATTTGTGTTGTACTAAAAATTTAGTGTATAGGTACATAATACTACCATAATAAAACGAAAATTCTTTGTTATACAAGTGCTATTTCAATTCAATATCAATCCAAAATATTAATTGTTTAATAGTGAAGATATATGTGTAATTTATAAGAAATATTTATATGCGTCTGATATTGTTAGTTTGGGAGAAAAAGGAATTTCTGGAATTCTTAAAGCATGTGTAGAAAGAAAGTTAGCCCTTTTAAATTAAGTGTTGGTCAAAGTGTTCACAAGTCGTGCAGGACAACTTTCATTGATAAGAAAAATATTGAAAGCATTTTAAAGCGCTATATCTCCTCTAAAGTAAGCAAAACGACAATGGTAACTTACGCTCTACCAAAGCAGAAGACTATTCCTTTAAGAACAATTGTTTTTATTGTGGCGGTAAAGTAAAGGAGTATGTGTGTGACTACTACGCCCAAGGTCCCGGGTTCGAATCCCGACACGGTCCGCTTGAAAAATGTTATGCGAGCATTTTTCACAAAAATACACCCTCGTTCGGATGAGAGGTAAAATGGAGGTCCCGTGTGTGAGTGTTGTCACGCACGTTAAAGATCCCTACCTTGCTTGGAACAGCAAGGGTTCGGCAAAATTCCAAATTTTCCAGATAAAAAAAACTTGCTTCCTGGCCAATGTAGTACCTTCGGGTGGAGCATTGGAAAATCACATGTAAGGTAAAGTAAAGGAATATGATTACTTTAGCAAAACTGTATCAACAGTGAAAACAAGTTCTTTGAATGAATCGGTTCTTAAAGTATGTACTAATATAGGTAATGATGATTGGTCGCTACAACTAAAGTGTCGATTATCGTTTATAAATGACCTATTTGCTGAAGATGCTATTTATCACCCACAGTGTCTTTTAAACTTCCATACAAGTAAAAATATTCCCAGAAAATATACTATAGAAAATAACTTAGAACCAGGCAAGCCTGTAACAAACGAAAGATATTAGGCGTTTTTGAAAACCGTAGATTTTTTAATGGAAAACGCTGACGAACAACAATCTGTGGCGGACCTTGTTTTGAAAATGAAATCATTTCTGAAGAGTTCTAACTTTGAACCGTATAGTGCTGTATATATGAAAAAAAAACAAACTTAAAGAGCACTTATCAGATTCCATAGTTACAAGCGCAATTTTTTGCAAACCTGATGTCGTAACAATGAGGTACACAGCTAATAGGATTTTTCAAGATCTCAACAATAACAGGAACTCAGATCTTATGGAAGATGTCAATCAAGCAATAAAAACAGCTGCAAATTTGATTTTAAACGAAATTAAAAACATTAAATGCCGAGCAGATGTATATCCACCAGCAGAGGTTATCGAAGATGAAAAGACCAATTATAAGTTTTTGCCTGAACGTTTGTCAACTTTTCTTAGTATTTTGATCAAAGGAAAAAAGAAAAAGCTTGTAATTTCGTCTGTGGGGCAAGCAATCGTGCAAAATGCTAGACCTACAGCTTAAATCGCACCTTTGCAAATTGATCCTGCTGTGGCCTTGCATAATACATTTTGTTCAAAGTATATTATTGATACCTTACACTCGATGGGACTTTGCTCATCATATTCCGAACTACAGAAGTTTCAAAAATGAAAATGAAACTCCTCCTGGCAGTGTTATTCAGTATATGGCGGAAAACATAGACCATAATATAAAAACTTTAGATGGTCATGGTACATTTCAGGGCAAGAGGATGATTTCTGCAATAACACCCGAAGGAAAATTTGGTGATGTTATTTTAAGAAATGATATATTAATGGAGGAAGTTATAAAATCAGCAAAAGTAAACATCATCTTTTATCCTTCAAATTCAAGTGGATTGCTTAATATCAGATAGTTTCCATTGGATTTTGTTTCTAAGGAAGTTAATATTGACCCTTCATATAATCTCAACTACGTGTAGAAATTTTCTAAATATTTTAGACCTAAAGGACCCAATTGGCACGGTGCAATGCAAACGTTACATAACAATCAAAAACACCCCGGATTGTCTTTATTTATATTTTTGCCAATTATAGATTTAGATCCAAAATTACTCAACCTTAAATTTTATTTCAGATCATGCAAAGAAAAATTATGTTACACCTATAATAACGTTTCATCAACCGCTTTGGTTAAAAGCCTTAGGCATAATTGAAAATGAGCCCTTCCATAGAGATATAAGAAAAATTGTATTAAGATTAGGCGGTCTTCATACTGAAATGAACTTTTTAGGTACTATTGGCAGAATGGAAAGTTCAGGCCTTAGAGAAATGCTCGAGTTGATTTATGCCCCAAGAGCTGTTGATCACATTCTGTCTGGTAGTACAATTGCAAGAGCAATAAGCGGCCATTTGATAATATTTTATGTCTTGGTCGTGTTAGCATCAGAAAATATTTTTGATAATGACCAGAATGAAGATACTCGAAGTGATGTAGAATGGTCAACAACATTACTAGAGAAATTGGACAATAATGAGATAACATGTGTTTGGGATCGCTTGGAAAGAAGGTTGTGCAATTTACGTGACAGATTACATGACTTTAGAACAGCACGTCTATGGTTTCAGTATTTAAACATGGTAGAAACATTATTGAAATATATAAAACTGAGCGCACAGGGAATTGGGCAATACATCTTGAAACCATAAAAGATATGCTACCTTTTTTTGCAGCTCCGTCACACAATTTCTACACTAAGTCTACTCGACTCTATCTCCAAAACATGTTAAACCTTGAAAATACACATCCTTATGTATATGAACTTTTTAGGAATGGGATGCATGTTGTAAGAAGGACTGATCGTTATTGGGCGGGTTTATCCACAGATTCAGCCATTGAACAGGTGTTAATGAAAAGCATTAAAGGTACATGGATTTACAGAAGATTAAAGAGCTTTGTGGGTTTTGCCTAAACCTATTACATCGAAAGTATCAGCAGCAATACAAGATCTTACTCAAATACAAACTCAAGGTAGCGATCAACATAAAGACATGTCACCTTCAAGATTAACTAGGGACCATAAAGATTTCTCAACATTAAATTATTCCTTAAGGATAAGAATCCTTTTCAGATGATTACTAGGGAACTAATAAACATAGTAAGTGGAGTAAAAGCTGATCAGTCAGTTAATGTTGACCAAGCAAAGGAAGTTGTATTAAAAGTGCATAGAGAAATGGACAACTCTTCTTTGATCAGCTTTGTATTCAAAAAGAAAAACCAAGCTGTTACTTTTCTACAAAAGACTAAAGCAGTTCTTGGTTACGAACTTGACAGTATTGACCATCATTTGCTGTTCCAACGATTATTGCTCACATCACAGTCACTACAAGTGGATCTTTACCAACTCTTCCCTCATGAGCTGTGTACTTTTCTATCAGCAGTTTTTAATGAGCATGGTTTAATGAGCCAGCTCTTGTTCAAGTCAGGGTAAAGAATGTTGCCGAATCTGCAAGAGCACAAGCAAACCTGCAGGGAAATGAAAAATATATTATAGATGGTGGAGCTTTTCTCCATCGTATTCTTTGGAAAGTTGGTACTTCAAACGAACATATAGCAATGTCTTATGTTGAATATGTAAAAAATAAACATCCAGGAGCTACAATTATTTTTGATGGCTACACACAACATACTACAAAAGATGAAACCCACAAAAAAGACTTGCAAGAAAAACAGGGCCAAAAATTACTTTTGATAAAAATTATACGCTGGTGATTAAGAAAGAAAATTTTTTGACCAACTCAGACAACAAACTAAGAATGATTCTGCTTTTGGATAAAGTATTTAAAGAAAACAACACTGAAACACTGACAGCAGAGAGCGATGCTGACATTTTGATTGTTAAATGCGCTTTAGAAAAAGGATGAATGGATAGGATAGTTGTAGTAGCTGATGACACGAACATATTAGTTTTGCTATTGTATTTTATATCTGGTAAATCTAAAGAAATTTATCTGAAACATTTCCAAAAAGGGAACAAAAGACCATACCTCTCTGCTTTGATTTAAAAAAACGTCAGTCAAATTTAGGTTTCGATATATGTAACAACTTGTTGTTTGTTCATGCTCTGGGTGGATGTGATACCACATCCAGAGTATTCAGCATTGGAAAAGGTTTACCACTACAGTTGGCAAAGAAAGAACAATACCTTTAGAAATATGGCTGTTAAATTTTTCAGTACAAACGCTACACATGACACCATTCGTGAGGCTGGATTAAATGCTTTAACATTACTTTTTGGTGGAATATCAAAGGACACACTAACTTCACTTCGAGTACGCTTTTTCACCGACAAAGTTGTAGCAAAATCCACATATTTGAAACCGGAAAACCTTCCCCCATCTGAAGCAGCTACTAAATATCACTCATACAGAGTATATTGCCAGATACAGCAATGGCTGAGCAAAAACATCGATCCAAAGTTATGGGGATGGAAAGACAATCAAGGACAGCTGACGCCTGTAAAAACTGATCTGCCACCAGCTCCACAACAACTATTGAATATTTTAAAATGTAGTTGCAATAGTGATTATTTTGCAAGACGCTGCTCGTGCAAAAAAAATGGAATTCCATGTGGAGTTACTTGTAACAACTGTAGAGGAACAAGTTGTAGTATTTCCAACAGTGCAGTTGACACTTATGAAGACATTGAAGATCAGTTGTAGAACAAAGTCATTTAGGTGAGTTTTTGCAAACAATCATAAAATTTATGCTCAACACAGTTTTGTTATAATTCTAACAAAGTGATTCATCGTTTGAAAAATTATTAAGTTGTAAATGCAAGTGGAGTGTAAAAATTCAATTATATGTTTATATTCCTATATTATGTGTATCTATGATGTTCCAATAGTTTGAATGTTTTGCATCCAATAATTTTTATTATATTTTCTATTTTGTATCAATATTACTGAATATTTTGACGTTTTTCTCAACATTTCATTGATCCGTTTATGAGATATACTTACAAACGTGTTATTAAGTAAATTGTCTAATGCTGCCATTTTGTTTTTCAATTTCTGACCACATGATTAGTTGGACTAATTGTTGATCATTACACTTTTCTGACCACCATCAGATCAACTCTTCTTCCTCGATTGCAGACTGACATCACAGCAATGCATGTCTTAGAAAAATGCAGACCTGTTGAGTTGTGAACCAATGTCAGTTTGCTAGAAAGATCGCTTATAGAACGTTCATACTGATTGGGCAACTATTACCATGATTCCCTAAATTTTCGAAGTCTCACTTGTTTTACTAGTATTGTTCGCATTACCAAAAATCCAGAAGTCTAGCTGTAAACTCTAAACTCAAATAAAAAAGCTTGTGAGCGTATTAACCCCGAAATTAGAACGAGCTGTTACGACAAAAAATAATACTTATTTCAAATGGCGTACTTTTCCAACGACCAAAATATGTCTATCAGAACTTACCTCTGTCGTAAATGTTGAATTTATGTTAAGCTTTAACATAAAAAATCCAACTGTATATGGTGGCATTACAGAATATAAAAATCCTCCAGGTTTGTATCCAAAAGCTTGATCAGGGCTTGCGGGCTTTTTAAGTAAACTTGCAGGTTTGACGACAGAAGAGTTCTGTAAAAAAAGGAATGTTATTATTGTTTATATTTAGTAAAACGCTACTTTTTTTGCTGGGTAACTGAGCATTGCTGTCATATTTAAAAACTTAAAACTAACTATCAAATAATATCTTAATGTTGAATTGTATTTCGACATAAGGTCAAATAATAAATATAAGAAATGAAATAAAAATCATTCAACTATTTTGATGACATAGCATAATTGTAATAAACCAATTTGCTGTATAATCTGATATGTGATAACGTCAACTCTTCAAAAGTCATAGATTAGATTTTTATGCAAAACTTAAATTTCAAATCGAGGCAATGGAACATTTTTCTTTCCCGAAAGAATGTACTGGTACATTTACGTTAAAAGATTTGGGATTAACAAATGCAGAGTCATTATTAAAAAAAAATGACATTTTAATCCGTAATAAGTGACTTTAGGGAGACATCCGGACTAACTTTGAACTCTAATTTTAGCACAGTTTGACGTTAAGGATTGCCCTTAAGTGCCACCACAGTTAACAAGTGTTTACCAAAAGTACCGTCTGGAAAGTCTAACGGTATAAAGCGGATCTAAAAATAAATGCCTTATTTATCAATATTAAGTAACAGGATATCAGTATAAAAGGAAAGTAATTCAAAATTTCTCTATGCTAACCATGTATACTTGTACTTACACCAACATGGACGCTCTACTTATTATAAAAAAGTCACTTATTACTTTTAGTATAAACTTTTTATCATTAACTTTACACTTTTGCTGGCAAACTTATGGATAGGTGAACGTCATACTTTTAGCATTGCTACTGAAATTACTAATCCAGACAACGAAAATTGCAATTCTATTGCGTCTTTTAAATAATGAATTGTTGGTAAAAATTGTGTTTATCTTTCAGATTTGAACTATAGCATTTGTTGGAAATTGGTTTAGCACACCTCATAATTTTGATTTATTTATTGTAAAAATCAAGATTTGTTTGCGATTAACCATGCGATATTATCTACCACCGGTTTTGTACTCACTCAATAATTGTAAGTGGCCCGTGCGGTCGTATTTTGAATATATACAATTTTGTTTTTGTGTGAGTGCCTTGAGACTCTTGCAATTCCGTTAGCGGAGACTGTTTGGATTGGACGCTGCCAATCACTCCGGTAGAAGCCACTAGCATACACATTAAAGGTAAGTGCATTGCCGTTGTTGGATTTACTTACACAAACGCAAGTTCACAGTCCGCTTGCTCTAAGTGAATACTCAGGGAGTTCACGTAAAAAGTGTAATTTTTCCCATTATTTCTCAAACAAAAAAGATTGTCACTTCTAATTCAGATCTATTTAAACATTTTGTGTAAAGATAAAAGTACTAGTAATTTTCAATTTTATATTAATTGCATTAATTATAAATTAGATTTTTTATGAGCTTAGAACGCAAATCTATTTAAATAGTTTAAACTAGTTTTTATAATTTTAGATTCTTGGAAGAAACGAAAATAGGAAAGAAGATCTTTAGAAAAAATATATAACACTCAACGAACGGTATGTGTAGTGTAATTTTGTAGTTTTACCAACATAAACGTCTTATTGCTTGAATCGGCCTCACTTCTGTAAATGTCGGTTAGAAAATATTACTGAATTTTCATAACCAATTCCACAATAAGATTTCTTCGAGTCATTTAAAACGAACTGCTGTTTGCCATGAAAGGGAATCGACACATCTCTCAACTTGATAAAAAATTTCTGCACAAGGACTCTAATGTTGTATCAACAGATGTTAAAAATAAAAACCATACATAATTAAAAGTTGAACATGGTAATTAATCGTAATTATCTATCATAACTCTCAAAAGGTAATTTAAACTTTGTTCAAAAATCGTAAAATTAATTTGTTGCGCTGTAAAGGGAAAAAGGTTAGACGTATATAAATTAAATTGAAATTACCAACCATTTTGAATTGAAACTCCAACTCGCGGTGTCCATCTATTCAGACACCCATACAAGAATCTTATTGTGGGAGACGCCAGTCGCTCGTGGCCAATTTTATTCCCATGTTGCTTAGAGTAAGGGCGACTAACAACTACTTAACTGAAACTATAACCCGTATATTTTCAAAGTTTCTAATTTTGCACATCCGGTACAACTTTTACGTGTAATTTTTTAACTACGTCACATAACCACGCTTCCTTAGCGATATGTTTGTTGACATAATAAATGCCATTTTGAGCACCATATTTAAAGTAATTTCTTTTTCGACTTACCCCGTATATTTACAATATTTTCAATTTTGCAGTGCTTTTGTTAATTAAGATAAACTAGTCGTGTTTGGGCTCTTTTAAAAGTATTTTTATAGAGATTCTTTTTCCGGTGGGCTTATTACTCTAGGCCGAACACGCAGTACAACCAAAATCAAAAAAGATGCATTTTTATGTCTTAGTTGTGAGTAAACGTATACAGACGTTGAAACCTTTAATTTTAAAAGAAAAATTCTTGCTTTATGATTTTTTTGCACAACTTAATAAACAGTTAAAGATTTAAACATACAAACAGATAATTTGTACTACATCGTGCTTTACGGTGAAAGATCATGTGGAAATAATTGTCAGTCATGTTTTGTTTCCTACGTTACGCGTATCTTGCTTATAAGACACCAATAAGATTGAAGTATTCAGAGAAAAAATATATTCAAAGCGAATGGTGACAGGTGCATAAAATAAATATGTATCGACAAGATATTTCTAGTTTAATTTTGGTCCCGGTAGAATATAGTCATACGTTCCATAATCATTAATCACTTGGCGCAAACGGTTCGAAGATTTTCATAACGTGTTGAATAATTTTATATCCTATTTAAAACAGTGCAAGATGTACTATGAACGTTCACACGAGAAAGGTCAAAAGGATAGTTCTATATGCAAAAATTTAAATGAAGTCGTTGCAGTAGCTGTTGTACCCGAATAAACAAGAGACTTTATAGATAAACTGTAAGAATTAGTATTATTACGAAAATTTCTTGGATGTCAAATGGAGTACTCGATATATTGAAAATAAGTGCTGTGAGCATTTTCACTTGATTCCTAAGCTAAACTTCTTTAATTGTATAAATCCCGTTCGTACACATATTCACGTCGTATAAAAACCGATCTGGTTAATTATAAGTTGAACAGCATCGAAGGCTAGAAAGCTGTCGATTCCTGTCTGTGAAAAGGACGTAACTAGACTGCATATTTCTGTCATAAGCTTAGGCATATGCTTTAGTTTACGGGTATCTACAAAGTTGTTCGGTCACGTTTGCAATCAAACACGGAAATAATGAGTTGTGTTGACTACGATATTACTACGGATGTAAGAGTTCCGAGAAGAGACATATATAAACTGATTGACATGAACTCCTACACTTTAAACGAGTACGAATTGCCAGCGTTTGAGCATTATCACGGCATTGAAATGGGCTGTAATTTGTATGAAGGTATGACACCTGTTATTCAAACTAATGATGGGACTCGAGTCGATTTTTTGTACTCGAGTAAATCGATTGTAATTTTATTTGACTCGAGTAGAAATTCGAGTCGAGTTAAAACTCGGTTCGATATTGAACTCGAGTTAAAAAGCCTAGTAATGGGACTCGAGTCGATATTTTTTACTCGAGTGAATTTATTTACTCGAGTGACTCAAATATAAATTCCCTCGGATTTGAATTGATACTAAAAACGTTGATTGAAGTATTCAATCAACGCTAAAACTCAGTCACAACGTGGTGAGTAACTAATATGCCGACTGGCAGCGCCGTGTCTTTTATTGCTTTATACGTATATAAAATTAAATATGGAATATCTTTTTTATTTTAAAAAACGCTGTAATCTGTAATAAATAAATACACATTCTCTTTGTATAGGTGCAGCCACAGGTAGTGAATGAAGTACTATGAATCCCATCACGTTTGAGTTCGAGAGACCCCTTAAGCTCTATACACTTTCTCACAGACTAAAATAATAAAAATAACAATAACGTTCTGTATATAAAATATCAATAAAGGAAAAGGGAAAATTACATCTTTCTGAGATATGATTCACTTTCATTTGAACTAAACCACAGAAGAAAGATCAATTGGAGCAACACGCTAAATTTACGAACTTTGAGTGTTAAAAATTCGAGTTAGGTGGAAAACCCACCCAACTTAAGAATTGAAAAGATTACAACTCGATAGTCGATTATAATCGAGTTGCAAATCGGTTCGAGTTACAAGGTGACTCGAGTTGCAAGCTGACTCGACTTGCACGATATGATTCGAGTTTCAAGTCAACTCGAGTTTCGAGTCGACTCGAGTTGCATAGTCACTTGACTCGATTCACACGAGTAGGGTTGTCACTCGAGTCATTCAATTAATTTGCGACTCGAGTCCCATCACTAATTCAAACTGTGTGTAGCATTGATGCTTGCACTAACGCTAGTCTATATTATAATGTAAAACTGGACCCTCACGCGTGACTAAACGTCTGTAGTTTTCAAGTAGAATTTAAAGTAATGCAATTTGCCCAGCATGTAAATGAAATTAAATTAAATCACAAGGGTGCCGAAATAAATGATGAGTACATAGAACTCGGTCGATAATTTATTTTATAACTGGTTGCAAATACTACGGAAACAAAAAATGCTTTAATTAGAAACAGTTTACAGAAAGAAAATGCGTACAAATTAGAAATTTCAAAAGGTCATGATGGTAATGTTTTAAATGAACGAGAGCGTATGACAATATTTAATATGCAAGAGCAGTTAAATTATAAATTCAAAGAGATAAATGCCAGAGACCTTCCGACGTTTTATGCTGAGTTTGTTGGAGCCATAGCACATGCAAACAGAGAGGCCAACAGTATGGAATTAAAGTAAGAGCAGGCAGAAACCAATCTTGTTGGACGGCGATACTTAGGAAGTAGAAACAGAATAGAATAAAATTAAATTCAGCTTAGATATAGCGGTTAGAAATCTTCTGGTGCATAAACGAAAGGAAAATAAGAAACCATGGATAATAAAGGATATTCTGAATTTAATAGAAGAAAGTGAAAATACAAAAACAGACCAGACCAATGAAGAAAACAGAGACACAAAGACATAAAATGGGAAACTACTCGCAAATGCAGGAAAGTTAAAGAACAATAGATTGATGGAAAGTGCATAGAGGTACAAACTAAGATGGAAATAGGAGAGACAAACGAAGCATACAAATTAATTAGATGAATTTCAGGGATATAAAGCTGTATAACAAAAATATAAGGGGTGTGGAGGCAGACAAAATATAGAGGAAGTGGTTAGATGGCAAGAATATATAGAGAGTTTATATGCAGGATTGGAACTGGCAGCACTAGAACAGGAATCCGACATTGAAAAGGATGACTTGGGCTATCCTATACTGACAGATGAGTTTGAATTAGCATTAAAGAGTCTGAAAAATAATAAGGCACCAAGTATAAATAAGATGCAAACTGAATCTCTAAAAGCCCACAAGACAAGCAGTAACACAACGTCTCTTCCAACTTGTAAGCTATCTGTATGAGACAGGTGAAATACCCAAAAGATTTCAAACGTAACACCAGAGTCACTATACCAAAAAAGAGAAGTGCGGATAGATGTGAAAATTTTCGAACAATAAGTTTGGCAGCACACGTGTAAAAAACATCAACTAGAGTTGTACATAGACGGATGGAAGAACGGGCTTAAAAAATACTAGGAGAAGATTAATTTGGGTTTAGGCGAAACAGGGAAACACGGCCGTTTTAGCTTTAAGGGTGATAATAGAGAAAATAACAGAAAAAGGAGAAAGTGTGAATATAGGGTTTGTAGATCTGAAAAAAACCATTCGACAATCTACAATGGGAATAAATGTTCGAAATTCTCAGAGATTGGAGATTGGACTGAGTTATAGGGATGGACGGATATCCTATATAAAGAGGAAACAGCTGTAATACAATTAGAGCACAAACATAGATAAGTAAATATTAGCAAAGGTGCGAAACAGGGATGTGTGCTATCCCATTAAGTTTTAACTTGTATATCGAAGAGGCAATGAATACTATCAAATGCAGAAAGACACGTGGAATTAATATCTAGGGACAAACGATTGATATCCTTAGATTTTCAAATGAAATAGCGGTACTAGCATCTAGCAGTAAAGAGTTAGAAGCAGCTCTTAATTAAATGGAGCCAGGCTAACAGAGAGCTACAGTATAAAAATTAATAGAAATAAAACTGAAGTACTAGTATGCAGGGAGAATAAGTTAACAGCGAGAATACAAGAATACAAATAGGAAACGAGAACTTACAAGAGGTTACGGATTTCTACCACCTAGAAGCCAAATAACGCAAGATAGGAAAAGTGAAAAGATATAAAACAAAAATTAGCCCAAGGCCATGCAGCATTTAACAAGAAAAAATAACTACTATGTTCGAAGTCAACAAACATGGAAACAAGAAGAAGATTGCAAAAATATGTGTGGAGCAGAACACTGTACGGCTGTGAAACGTGGACAGTAAGAGAAACGGAAAAGAAGAATGATAGAAGCCTTTGAATGTTCGAAGTCAACAAACATGGAAACAAGAAGAAGATTGCAAAAATATGTGTGGAGCAGAACACTGTACGGCTGTGAAACGTGGACAGTAAGAGAAACGGAAAAGAAGAATGATAGAAGCCTTTGAATTGTGGCGCTTCAGACATATGATGAAGATAACATGGACCGACAAAGTTAAGTTCCAGAAACGGTAGGGGACGAAAGAAATATGTAGAAAACAATAAAAAATATGAAATATAGCATGATAGGACACGTTCTAAGATGGAATAGTGCGTAATATATTAGAAGCAGAAAAAGGAAAAAAAAATAGGTAGAGGTAGATCTAGATTAGACTCTTGCACACAGATAGTGAAAGAAGTAGTTTGTGGGAATTTCAGCGAAATGTGATAGCTTGGCTCAGAATAGGAAACAATGGAGGTACACGTCTAATCAGTTCCAGGACTGAAGACCTAATGGTGATGATGATATAATCACATAAACTCCTTTCATCGAAGTATTGTAAAAACAGAAAAGCTTTTGCCGGCAGCAGCATAAATTGTAAATAGTCACATTTGTTATCATACGATGAATACAGATGTAGAACTTCTTTATCGTTTGTAGATATTTGACACCTACACAACGCGGCACCGTGGCACTCCAATACTTTGTTTTGTGCAAAGCAAGCTAGTAGTTATACTTTCAGTTTCATATGTAAATTTGAATGTAATGGTGGTATAATTACGAATAATCGTAAATAAAGGTAAGACATAATATAGTTAATAATCTGTGATCAATAATGTGCCATTTCCTGGTCACTGATTTTACTATACGGTGTATTCTACTTTTTAGAGGCTATTAATTTTTCATTCCTTTTTACCCCTTTTTGAATTTGACACCCCAGGTCACTCACTCCCTGCCTTGCCTAGCCTTTTGCCCTGAGAAGTTCCTACGTAAATGGGTAAAACGTTGGCTTTATTAGTTTTAATATAAAACGGTTCAAACTCTAAAAATGTATTATTATTATTTATGATCTCGGCCGCATTTAAACATTGCGGTATAGGATTGAGCACCAGCGCTAATTTGATTATTCGATTTGAATTTGTTACGGGCAATTAATGCGGAGTGCTGAAATCAGTACCAGTATATCGGACAGTGCTGAAATGCAGGTCGGAATTATCATTAAACGATGTTAGTGGTTTACGTATAAATCAGGTTAATCGGGTATAAAAATAACATATTATCATTTTAATAAGTTGTAAATAAAAACATAAAACCAAGAAAAACTGTATTAATGTCTAGATTCGTAGGATTTGGCATTTGGCTGATTTTGCGCCACGTTAGTTGCTAGATTACGTTTTCGTTTTCTTGATGATATATGTTCTGCCTTTGGTGGTCTACCTACTGCAAGCCTTTTACAACCTCTAGTAGTCCCTACTTTGTGTCGACTGATTGCAGTAGGCTGTACTTTAATAGCCGAACCCTTGCTGTTCCAAGTAAGGTAGGGATCTTCAACGTGCGTGACAACACTCACACACGGGACCTCCATTTTACCTTTCATTCGAACGAAGGGTGTATTTTTGTGAAAAATGCTCGCCTAACATTTTTCAAGCGGACCGTGTCGGGATTCGAACCCGGGACCTTGGGCGTAGTAGTCACACACATACCAACTACGCCACGCAACCGCCCTTTTTTTTGAAACTACCAGCGGCTCGTAAAATGATATAGGTTAAAGATTTTCCTCAGACGCTAATTTGGCCATAGAATAACGCGATTTTAAACTTACTGAAGGAGCATTCAATATTGATTCATCAAAATTACAATATACTACTGCTTGATGCTTGCAAAATCACACTTGAATTTTCGAATTAATATTCATTTCATCATCTCCGCTCAACCCATTTACAGTTTGTGTTTAATACCCATTTGCAGAATCTATTCCTGTTGCAATAGAGAAAAGAAGAAGTAGCTTTCCGAATATCTTCGGCATTTAAAATATCGCTAAATGCATTATAAAGAATCCGGCGATCCTTTGCGTCTATATTGTGTCATTTTTCGAATAACCAACGTCATACTGCTTGAAATCGGCATAGAAATATTCGGGAAAAACATGTTTAATTGCGCTCCTTTCGGCATCACTGTCATCTGTAACAAATATTTTTGGGTAACCTTGATCACTAAATGCAATTGGTAAACTGGACTTTAATAAAGTTAATCCAGTTTTATAGTCTTCTTCTGATTGTCCTTTTGTAATGAGAACAGTAAGAGGCACAGCCCCTACCGCACAAGGAGTTAAAATAAATGTCACTGAATGATCACTTGCATCACAGGAGGCTGTGCTATCAACAAACACTATATCTTTTGCAAAATATAGTTGGTGAGCTTTTTGCATAAGTTTAGTTGCAATTAATATACAATAAGGATTCTCTTGATATTCAAGTATGATGCCGTTCCTAATGTACAGCTCTCGTTTTTCTTTTAATTTCTAAAAAAGTTATTCAACTTATTAATAAAGAATATTTTCTATCACCTACACAAAGCTCTATAGAACCAACTACAAAACGCGGCCCCAAATTTCTTGTTCGCTGTTCACTAAACCAGTGCTGCACGGTGCGATACTTTGGATTAATTCTTGCATTAGCAAACTCAGCACTATCAACTCCAAATTCTAATTCCAGTTTTGACTCATGAAAATTTATAGATTCGGTCAAGCCTAATCCATCATTGAAATATGATTCAAAACGTGTTCGAACGTCATTTCTAAAACGAAAGAAAGACGCTGCCTCTGCAGTCGTTGTGGTCTCATTTAACTCAACAGCAGCTGCATATCCGTCCTGCAGAGAAAACAGTTTAAAAATATAATTGTAAAACAATAGAAGGGGACCGAACTGCTCCTAACAAGAAAAAACAGCGCCTATGATCAAAGACAACAAACATGGAAACAAAAAGAAAATTGTTGAAAGCATATGTGGAGCACAGCACAGTATGCATATGAAATACGGGCAGTAGAAAAAGCAGACAGAAAAACGGTAGCAGCCTTTTGGAATGTTGTGCTTCAGATGTATGAGGATGATAGCATGGACAGTAAAGTTAATAACACGTAGGTTATAGAAATAGTACGAGAATAACGATAGCTGTGGAAGAAGAAATAGAAGGGCAGAATACGTTCTAAAGCATTTTTGGGGAATAGTATAAACTATATTACAAGCAGAATTAGGAAAAAGGAGGTAGATGTAGACCTAGATCAGATAGTGATAGATGTAGACTGTGCAAATTTCAGGGAAATGGATAGGTTAGTTCAGAATAGGAAACAATGAGGGAACACCTCTAATCAGTTCCAGGACTGAAGACCTAATGATGATGAGTTTAAAAATAATATCTACGTTACTATGAAAGATTAAAGATATGTGCCATAATATCACACAAGATTGTTATAAGAATGTTTTGCTACATTTCAGTACATTATCCTTATCTTTATTAAATTAATTGTATTCCATTATGTGGCAGCTCTGTGAAATATGTTCATATTAATTGTATAAAACAGCACCAATACCTTTACATACGTATCTTTTTTCTTCGTATCCTTGGTGGACAACTTTATGGTGATGCTCAGTTGCCCTTGACAGTCTGTATTTTTTTAATTCCCTTTTTTATTTTCTTCCATCTTAACCCTCTTATAGCCACCGTGATGACAAATAACATTTTTTCTGACAGGTATAATTACCTATATACTCACATATTTATGTGATGAGATTACCTGTATACAAATCTTTTAGTATTTTCAAGACTGGACTTAAAACGCCATGACGTAAATGACTGTTTTCATATTCTGCCATCCATTGCACTGCATCTTTTTCATTTTTTACATCGCCCCTATACAATTTTCTGAAACTTTTATTAATCTCTTCGTAATTAGTATTCATTGTTTTATAATTTATATATTACACTAATACTGCCACACAGATTAGAAAAAGCGAATTGTAATTTAACATGCCAATAACTCACAGAGACTGCATTGTTGGCACGTGATAAGCAGCAATACGAGCGTCTCACGGCAGTAATGCCGTGGCTGCAATGACAGGTTAGGTTACTGTTAGAAATAGATATTATTATTAAAAAACACAAATTAGATATTATTATTAAAAAACACAAAACACAAATCACTTAACACGCATAGCAGAACAGTCTGCAATAGATTTAGCAACAACTGTTCTGATATGCGTGTTAAGTGATTTGTGTTTTTTAATAATAATGTCTATTTCTAACAGTAACCTAACCTATCATTACAGCCACGGCATTTCTGGCGTAGGACGGTCGTAGCAGCATATCTAGTATAAAAACCGCAAACAAACCAACCATCAAATGCATGGCAACATTCTGACCTGTTTCAGCACTGTCCGACATACTGGTACTGATTTCGGCACGTCGCATTAATTGCCCGTAACAAATTCAAATCGACCAATCAAATTAGCGCTGGTGCTCAATCCTATACCGCAAAGTTTAAATGCGGTCCGTGAAACCCCCCAACATTATGAATTAAAGGCGCTTATAAAATGTTTTTGTTATTTTTATAGTAAATTAAAACGAACGCTGTTTTTTAGGGTTCCATACCTTATATGGTATAACGGAACCTTTATAAGATCACTCTAGTGTCCGTCCGTCCGTCTGACACAGAGGTTTTTCTCGAAAACTATGTAACGTAGGAATCTGAAATTTGGCACAATGCTAGGTCTTTATAGCGCGTAAATATATCGACAGTCAAAAAATAGAAAAACATATTTTTAGATTAAAATGGCGGGAGTTAATTCGGTCAAAAGAAAAAAAGTATTCATAAATATATCGTGTGAGGTATCATTTGAATGAGGATTCCAAAAGGCTTCTAAAAATATTTTTTTATAATTTTCGGTCCAGTAGACTTCATGATATAGCTCAAAATGTGCCAAAAATGACCGCCCTCTCTGTTCTTCTACATTTCCAAAGCTAAAATTTTGATTCTAATAGGGATAGTAGCTATTCAGTCATAGATTATCGGAAAACTGCAGGTTTTTTGACAGTGTAGTAGTTGGGAAGAAAATTCTTAAAGTGATAGACAACGTATTTACTAATGCACCAGTACAATGTGGAACAATATATACATTTTTCAGTTATCAAAATCAAATTTGGATAAGATTTAAATATACATAAAAAATGAAAACAGCTTAATTTGGTTTATTGATTGCTCACTGTAGTATTGGTACGGAACCCTAATAGTGCGAGCTCGACTCGCTTTTGGCTACCTTTTTTTCATATCAAATATGTGAGTATTTAACTACAAGATATTATAGTAAAAGGCGTGTGCCGTTATGTTTGCCTGCCAGACGCTGGGTACTTTTGCACAGACTCTGATAACTAAACATTTGTCGATGTTGCTAACACATGAGAAATACCAGTTGCTACACAAAGAAACCAACAAATTACTCACTCGGTATAATCTAGAATTGAACAGATCGTAACTTAAGTAACACTCAGGTAATCCGTTGATATTTATTTAGTTCTTAACTTTCATTTTATTTTTGTGACATCTATTAATTCGTAACTACACATCTATTCAAAAGAATTTTACTTAAGTGTTCAGAATTCTTGAATTTTTATTATTTCTAAAAGTGTAGACAACACAATTAACCCATTCACCTCTCACCTTTAAATAAAAATATTTTGCTTACCTTTTGAGGTTGGGGCATTTTATTGGCACTTGTTGCGATATTTTCGCATAAGCTTTGAGATCCTGTCCAATAGTGATTCCCCCAAAACCATCCTGTAGAGTACCGACCGCTTGCATCATCCACTGGAAAAGAACAAAAAAATAGATTAGTAATTAAAATATATTTGTAATTGTTTTTTATAACACTATAATTTTTATATTATAATGTTATCATTATTATAGCTCAGTATGTATTTATTAACCCAGAGAATTTTATTACGCAATTGCAACGTGATGGTGTACCGTTAGTTTAACTGACCTAAGACATGTTCATTACAACATATCCTTCTTGACTTTCCATTATGAAAGGGGATTTTATAACATATACGAAACCATCAGCTTTGTTTAATTATAACATTAAAATATTATATGTACCATTAATATTTAAATCATTAAAGGCGTGCTATTAAAAATACGAAGAGTGGCCTTCATTACACAACTTGTGAGTCGTTTTTATCGATGTTTAACAATGAATGGTCCAAATAACTAAACTTGTAATTATGTAAGGACTTTTCCGTTTCTTTTCTTTAAAGTTAGGTAAGAGGGGTTAATTTGCGTTTATTGAGGTGGCAGGATATTCAAACAGCAGCATATTTACTACCAGTGGACGTAGAACATATAGTTACGAAAATCTTAAAGATTTTTGCGAAGAACCAGAGGCACAATACAAACAAATAAAATGGCTTACATTTTCGTCTGCATTTGAAAGAATCTTACAAATGTATTCACCATTAAAATCATACCTTTTTCTCAAGAAAAATGGCCTGCTGTGTTACATTCATTTTTCTCTAATAAATGCCCAGAGCTGTTGTTGAATTTCCTCCATGTGCAAACCTCAATATTTAATGATTCTGTGAAACTGACGGAAGAAGACAAGAGTAGCTTTACTGAAGTTTTCCACTTGTTTCTAGATTTAAAAAATAAGTACACAAACCGGTTTGAAAATGATAATATTCCTCTGACCCTAAGAAATGAGTTAACAAAACTTGTGAAGAGTGGTCAAATCGACAGAAATTATTTTATGGGGCATATTCGTAACTTCTAACACAATTGCATCCAGTATCTGCAAAAGTACAGGATGGGGCACAGGAACTTCCCACATTTCACATTCCACACGCCGCCCCCAGTCCGTTGGGGACAATTTCTGCACAATCATCATCTTGTAGGGGTGCATCTTGAGTTCACAATGCAAAATCCGCCTCACTGTTCTCGTCGAAATCTGAAAAGCAGCAGCATGTTTGCGCGCAGAACGCGTTGGGGACTGTTCAATCGACGCCCTAACTCTACCGATGTTTTTAGGGGTTCTGACGGTCACAGCAGGGCCCTTCTTCTTCACATTTAGTGCAGATCCACTTTCCCTAAATTTCTTCACCCAACACAAAATTGTTTTCCGGTCGGGAACACCAGCAGACGATGATAAATTGTTCCGCGTGCGGAATGTCCTTTGTGTCGCAATAACAGATTCACCATTTTTTATAAAACTCTCGATAACAAACGCACGTTGCGCTACAGTCCACGGCATGGTTACTACTGAAAACTAGATCATCCACCTCTCCAAACAAGACCAACCCTACCCCTGTGGAATGGCCCATTACCCCACAGTCAATCATTGAAATGTGGGAGGTTCCCGTGCCTCACCCTGTATATTCATCGATACATATATTTGGATTTAATTAAAACGAGGTCTGAAGTGGGCTAACGTACAGCAGACATGCCGTGCAGGTGCCTACGGTGGCTACAACATTAAACCAAGACAGTTTACAACACAACAGAACACACCAATCACGGTATTCTTTTCGGAGTAACCAAACCTAGCACCTCTTGTTGGAGGATATGTAGGGTATCATTCTAGACTACTACTCTGCTTTTACTCCCAGCACCATTCACAATCTTTCTCCACATCTCTCGATTCCTATACACCTTCTATGCCTCTGCAACATTCATACAGTGCTTTTATTCCTCAGACTTCTAACTTGTCGTTCTTTCAGAACCTCCTCCACTACATCCAACCATCTTTAACACGGTCTGCCCCTTGCAGCTTTACCAGTCACTTTACTTGGTTACATACGCTTGGTAAGTCTATCCTCATTCATTCTTTCCACCACATGCTCAAACCATCGAAGTGTGCTTCGCTCGCTCAACTCCTTAAGGGTCACTTGCACCCCACATTCTGCTCTGACCCATTGATCGAGCACTTTGTCTCTCAATGTTTTTCCGCACCCACTTCTTAGGAACCTCATTCCTGTAGCATTTATTCGACTAGCATGCTTCTTCTGCCAGACCCAAGTTTCGTTTCCATACAGAACAGTTGGCACAAACACACAGTTGTAAATGTCCAACTTTGCATTTATACTTAATCTTTCGTTCCTGTTCACTGCCCACGTACTTACAAACACTTTTCTTCCAGCATTTGCTTTTCTTTCTATTTCACCATCCAGCTTTCTATTACTCAAAAATTTTCTACCAAGGTACACGCAGTCATTCACTTTCTATATAGCTTCTTTGTCCATTCTAAATACAAAGTCATCAATTCCGCCATCTCTGTCAAAAACCATTACTTTCGTCTTATTTACATCCACTTTCAATCGCAAATTTTTACACGTTTTCAACAGTCTGTCAAGCATTCGTTGCAAATCTTGTGACGATTCAGTCAACAATACTGCGTCATCCGCATACAACAGCACCCTGACATTTGTTTCGCCAATTTTCATTACTTCTATTCCTTCGCCAGCCTGCCTCATACATTTATCCATAAATACATTGAACAGTCATGGAGGCATTACACAGCCCTGTCTTACTCCTTCCACAATGTCAAAACATTGCCCCATTTTACCATTCGCACGTTCTATTGCTTTCGTACATCACTCTGATAGATTTATATCAAGCATTTGCTTACACCCCATTCACGCAGCCCCTTCCATAAGTCACTTTTGTTCACATAGTTATACGCCTTTTCTATATCCACAAATGCTGCATACATTACCTTTCTGGTATATATACACTTTTCGACAACTTGTGGCATTGCAAACATTTGATCCACACATCCTCTTCCAGGCATAAAACACAGCAAACGTCCCATATCTAACTCTGCGTTCTCTTGCGAGCTCTCTCGATCAGAATTTCTCCATTCACTTTATTGGGCACACTCAACAGACTTATTCCACGATAATTTTTGCATTCGTACTTGCTGCCTTTACCTTTGTGCAAAAGAATAATGATCGCATTCTTCCAATCTTCTTCAGGCACAGTTGCTTGTTCTATACACAACTCTATCGGTTTGCACAAACATTCAATCAGCACCCCGGTACCATACTAAAGCATTTTACTTGTTATACCATGTGCACGCACCGCTTTGCCATTCTTAAGAGTCCTCACTTCCTTCCATACCTCATCTACACTGCATTCGAACTTTATACTGCTATCTACGTTTTAGACCAGTACATTACTGCTCTCTTCATGATCCGCACAGTTATCAGTATCCTTCTTGCCACTACCATATACCGTTTGAAAATACTCTTTCCGACAGCTTCCCCCACTTGCTTTGACCCAAACAAATTCATTTCTACTGTTAACATTGCTATTCACACGCTTATTTCTGTCCTTTCTTATCTTTCTTACCCACTTTCAAAACAAGTTTTTATTCCCTTGAAAATCACTCTGCATATTTTCACCCTTCCTCTCTCTCTCTCAGTTGCTCTTTGCTTGCCTTCACTACTTCTTTCTCATAAGCGCCGTTTTCTTTTCTTTCTTTTCTCTCATAACTTTTTTGACCTCATCGCTAGACTTGCATTTTTATTACCTGTACCAATAATTTCCGTTCCACATATTTCCAAAGCACATTTTATCACACGGTTCTTTAAACAATCCCATGCTTTCTCCACAACTTCAGGCTTCAGGGAATTCTCCCATTCCTGTTTGCAGTCATATAACACCCTCTTTAACATAGTAGCGTACTCTCTTCGAATCAACAATTCCGACAGGTGTTTTACTTTCATTTTTGATCGTCTTACATACTGGTTTCTTCTCCACGACCACTTTCGGCTAAGGTCAATGAAAATGATCGATTCCACACAGATCCTTTCATTACTCTCGCGTCTTTTGCCCGTTCTCTTAAACTTTCATCAAATACAATCAAATCAATTATGGTTCTTGCATTTCCCCTTTGCCATGTGTATTTGTGTATTTCCTTAAGTTTATATCATGTGTTGGATACAAACAGTTCTCTTTCCATACATATACTTATTAACATATCTCCATTTTTATTCATTCTTGGATCACCAAACGAACCTACTACATGTTCAGTATTTCTCTGTGTATTCCGACCCAACTATTCGTATCATCTAATAGAACCACACGATCATTCCTTTCGCGTTTGTTTAATACATTTTCCAACTCCTGCTAAAATTGCTCACACTCCCTATCGTCATTCACCGGAGCATAATATGCTACTGAAAAGATCTTCCAGATTCCTACTTTCATTCTAACTCACAAGATGCGGGGAGGCACAAATTCATATTGTTTCATGCGTGCTTTTGCTTGTTCATTCAAAATTAAACCAACAGCTTTCGGCCCAAACTTATTGCAATCTACTCCAGACCGCAAATCAAATATACCATCATCTAATTCAACAACATTTTTTCCGTTCCGCTTTGTTTTACTCACACACATCACATCCATGGGCCTTTCTTTCATTTCATTCATGATTTCATACTCTTTAGCGTACACTCCCTTGACATTTCTAGTACCAAATCTCCATTCCTGGTTCACACGGTAGTTATCTGACGAGCCAGATATTTTTCGTCTCAGTTGCCCACCATGACTTTGACGATCCGAGGCTAAGCAAAGTCCTGTTAGTAAGTCTTAATTAGATTGAACCAGGTTATCAGCCTAATTCGCATCCGTGACGTTGTAGCTTTTCCTACTAACGGTAACGGCACCTTAAAGTTCAATGATGGCATGTTTAACCTATCTGCCACAAACGTCACCACGATTTTCACTCCTGCAGGTGTGCATAACGTCTTTCAATACAAGCTAAAACTTCACCTTCCAAGAGTGTTACCTTGTAAGCCAGCAGAAAGTTGGCTGCATTACGACCACTAGGAGGTATATGCTATGCACTGATACACATCGAACCCGAAGATAGCTTATTACAGGAAATAAGCTGTCTCAAATTTCGTAAATCGCGATGCCCTAAAGAAATGGGAGGAGATGAGAAGCAATACGAAAAAGCAAAGAATGGAGATATTCCCCAATTTTAGAGAAAATCAAATCTCATACAAAAATTGCCTGGACAAACGCATCTGTAGAACGAGTATCTTCGTTGATAGATGCCATGTAGATATCAGAAAAATCGTCACTTAAAGTTGAAACGTTGCGAGCAATTCATATTGTAAAATTTAATGTGGGTAGTTGTGAAAACTTTTATGACATTTTAGACCCAAATCCAGAGTTATTAAAAAACACTACTCGAATGAGAAATATGATTTTAAAAATAAATGATGAATTCAGTTAGTTAAGTGTGTTTGTTTCCCAACATTCTGAGTCCTTCACACTCACGACTCACACCCCCTATCCACAAGAATGTCCTGCATTGATGTTTCATAAAGTTGATCGTCTTAGTAAATGTGGCGTTAGGATATGTTGGTTGTAGACATTGTTCTGTTTACACCAGCACCCTGATATAATATAATGGTAGATATAAGGCAAAGAATTTTATGTGGCAATATGCAAGGACACTTGTGAATATATATTAGTATGACCAGTGGCGTAACTACGATTTTTGGGCCCCCCCGCAAAAATTTTAAAGTGGGCTCTCTTTAAAATGTATTACTTTTACTGGCTTATATTTAGCCATATTTTTAAATTATAGTACATGTAGAGAAGGAAGCAGTATAGAATTAAATACATATACTATATTAATCAAGTGCTTTATTAATTATAAAACCAAATTACATAAATTCAAACTTATAAGTTAATTAATATTAAATCTACATATTTATACGCCGCACAAAATTATTTACACCTAAAAATTTGATACAGTAAAAACCTATGAGCTAGCAGACATTCCAAATCAAATTCAAAATTTTGTTTTTCTTGCATGTTTTGCTGCAAACGCGTTTATTGTATCCTCTATATTCATATTTTTGGCAGTGTCATGTTCTACTGCTAAGAGGGATAAATCGTCTAATCTATCTTGTGAAGTGCGGTTCCTAAGATAATTTTTAATAATTTTTAATTTTGAGAAAGATCTCTCCGCACTTGCAACGCTAACGGGTAACGTTAGGTATAACATTAAGGCTGTTATGGTGTTTGGAAAACTGCTAGAACCTGTAGATTTGGAAAGTATTAGATATTCTAAAAATTGTAAGATACCGTTAACATTTTTAATTCATCACAAATAAGTCTATTATTTTTGAGTGTAGTAAGTTCTATACCTATAGCATCATTTAAATCTTTGTAGTAAAATTTTTGCAATTGTTTTGCCTTAGATAAAATATCGTCTGCAGTTAAATTCAAAAATACATTAGGTTCTAAGAAATTAAACTTTTCGTTTACATGAAAAGCGATTTAAAACGATTCGACAGCTGTGAAATTATAATATCCATTACGCGATAAAATACATTTATTTTAAATTTAAATTCTTCATCATTAAATCGATAATCATTGGATAATTCATCGTAATGCTTTTTATTTTTGGTTGCCTTTTTTATAAATTCCGGTTTAATATTCCATTGCCCTGCAACTTTCGCTGCTTCCTCCTTGATGTTGGAATAGTTATTTCTTGTTTCCTTGAAAAATTTTAAAGTTTTTGAAATAAGAGAGTTATCTGATTAATATTCGCCTTTTCACTCTGAGCAGTTTGTGAGAGCTTGTTAAGCTCTTCTAGAATTTGACTTAAAAAACACTTAAAAAATAAAATTAAAATTATCCATGCTAGTTAATATTTGCTTTGCGTCATTTCGTTCATCTGTTTTTTTGATATCATAATAATTTTATTAAGAGACATTACTATATCTTTATACCGAATTCTTATGGCAGCTAAAGATTTTACTCGATCCGCCCAACGTGTCGGATTTAAGCGTTTCAATTGTGTGAAATTTTCTTTAAAACAGAAAGCCAATTCCATCTTACTATACTATTAGCAAAAATGTATATATGTTTTCTAAAAGTAGAAAAACGATTCTATTTCTTTTATACCTTTAACGGCATCATTTATGACTAGATTTAAGTTATGGGCACTACAGTGCATATATAAGGCTGCAGGCTCTATGTTTAAAATTCTCTTTGCACGCCAGAATACGTACCGCTCATAACGTTAGCTCCATCGTAGCCCTGCCCTCTACATTTATTTATATCTAATTGCATGTTGGTTAAATTGCTTAATATAGTATTACATAGTCCTTCAGCAGATTGGGACTCTACTTTTGTAAAACCCACAAAAGTTTCACAAATATCTATTTTGGTTACCTCTCCCAAGCTGTCTTTTTAAAATCAATATATCTTACAATTTTACTTAATTGATCAATCTTAGTTATATCCTGTGTAGTGTCTATTATGATTGAGAAAAAGGAGCGGATCTAATTTTATTTAATAAAATATTTTTAAGTGTGCCTTAAAGTATTAATAATATCGTTTTGAATTTTTGGGAAAGATATTTAATTGAACCTTTGGGTCGTTCAAGCACTTTTGTAATATAGGATCATAGTTACTAATTAAATGAACTAAACTTAAGAAATTACTGTTGTAACTGTCTTTTGAATCAGAAAAACTTTCTCTATGTCCTCGAAATGACAGCATGCGCTGGGATAGTGTTAAAGTAACATTGAAAAGTCTGTGTAAAACATTTTCCAAAATTCAGTTTCTTGTTTTAATAGTAGAGTATCTTTCTTATCTATGGTATAATTTTTTTCCACATATCGTAAATAAAACAACAAGTTAAATGAGATTGAGCAAGCAAATGCTCTTTAATTTTTTGATAAACCCTGCCAATCATTAATTCCGGTCGTCCAACTTGACCTTACTGAAGCAAACAGCCAACATGGTTGACAATAAACACAATTTTTAATTTAGAATAACACAACCACCCATTTGAATTGTGTGGTAAGTTTAACGTATTGCTTTTATTTTCGCTTGCAGTTATTAAGTAATAATAGTGAACTGAAAAACTTCTATTTTATTATCTTTAGGAAACGCACCATCTGGTCTACACAATCCGTAATTAATTATTTCTTTTCTTAAATTGTCATGTTGTAAAACATTGATTTTTAAAAATGTGCAAAATCGGTTGGATATTCTTTCGTCAGATCCATAGATAGTTCATTAAGTGAAAAGTACTACTCACATTTACCTCTGTAATTGTAGTGGTATCTAGTTCCAAATTTCTATCGCGGCCGTCATTATGTGATGTACTTGCGCCCTGGGTGAGAGTTTTAAAATTGTTGACGACTGCTGTTCGTCTGTAGCGGAACTAGTAGATGCTACTGTCGAAGGCCCAATTTCTTTCATAGATTGTTCTTGTTTTTCGGACTCTTTAGAAGTAAAAAGGAACTTATTTTGGAATCTTGCTTTTGATTCTTCCAATAGTTTCCTTTTTCGTTTTTGCAGCGCCGCTTGTAGTGCTCATTGTATATTATTTCCTGCAATTTTGAATGAAATTAATTATAATGTAATTAGATAAGTAATAATTATTTAAAAGCCTTTTGAAATTACAAATAACACATACATACTTTGCTTTAAATGCTTTAATTAACAAAATATAAATGATTTTTATTGAATGCTTAAAGATTTATTTATATGTATTTCTCAGCGCGACTTCAACTATGATCAAATCAATAGTAGTTTAATAAAAATAGATATAAATACTTACGTTTAAATATGAAAGACCTCCTGTAATACGAACACAACACTATTGAGTAAAACGTACTGGAATGCTTTTTACTTCCTTTCCGTTATATATAATGCAGCTAATGCAAATACGTTGCAACCAGCTGACTAGAAACCACAAAATGAATTTCTTTCTAGTATTATATTTCTAGAAAGCGAAGGTTACTAAGCTACCTGCCATCCTGTGAATCTGTACTGTACAGACAATAGCCCTTTTATTCCTATTTAAAATCCCACAAACCAAACTAACCCTACTATACGTCGTTTAATAATGCTTTACCACTTTATACAACTTATCACTTAAGAATAATATAGACATCTTTGTTATTAAAGTTTACAGTCTCTTTCATCTGTTTATTAACCCTTACAAAATAGGACAGAACGGATAGAAAGAAGAAAGGATGCAGGCTGCAGGTGGTGTTCAGTATTTATCTTAATTATTATTTCTTGTATTTCAGCAGTTCCTAGTAGTAACATCAAGAAAACGTTCGTTAACCTGCGGTTTCTGAATTATCTGCAATATTTTCTTGACCGTTTCTTACCTGCCAAATACGTTGAAGATGAATAAGTTGAGTTTATTATCGTTTGGGCCTTCTTGCACTTGGGGCCCCCGCATAGCGGGGGCTGGCAGGGGTGTAGTTACGCCACTGATGTTATGGCTGGACATGGTGGCTCCGTCGTGTAGTTGGTATTCATGCGACTACTATGCACAAGGTACGTCCCGGGTTCGAATCCCGTCACGGTTCACTTGAAAAATGTTAGACGAGCATTTTTCACAAAAATGCACCCTCGTTCGGATAAGAGGTAAAATGTAAGTTCCGTGTGTGAATATTTGTCATAATTTACTTGAAACAGCAAGGGTTCGGCAAAATTCAAAATTTCCAGGTAAAAAACTCGCTTCCTGGCCAATGTAGTACCTACGGGTGGAACATTGGAAAATCAAATGTGGTAGTTGTTGTTTGAGTGTTTTCTTTTGTTTCCTTACATTAGTTTTCATAAATTTAGACCTATTCTTAGGCTGCTACGTGCCACATTGTTAATGAAACCTATTTTAACTTATTCTAACACGCTTGGTTTACAGTTGTTGCTTTATGTGTTCCTGGACTCCGGATTAATCCCTGGTATTTTCAGGAATTTGGCTTATTACGTTTATTGGTATTGATCTCTCTCAGAGTTTCAAGTTTGTTTGCTCTTCTCCTTTGAGATTTGAGATGTAGTTTTGTTTCACTTTTGTAGATACCTTCTTTGCTAGGGTATTTAGTATTTGTGTATTCTCTTCATCTCTTAGTATGTTATAAATTTCTTTTCCTTCTAACTTCTGCGTACTCCAGAACACACACTTTTGTACTCCCCCTCTATGAGGAGAACACTAAAGAAGAGAGTGTTCCCCTCATAGAGGGGGAGTACAATAGTATGTATTCTGAAAAGTACGTTCTTCCGCACTCACATGTGTCTGCTTCTGTAAGAATTTGTTACATTTATATGTGCTCTATGGGCCGTGCTCGGTTATACATTGTGTTAGTCCTGTCGATTGCAGGTGTTTTATGTCCAATCGTTTTTGTACATTGGTAGGAATTTGTAAGTCATTCTTCTGTTATTTGAGGCGCTCCATCGTTCTTGCGATTTTTGTACGATTCAGGTTTTAATTTCTTTGTTATTTGTGATGTTACCTTCAATGAGTTTTGGATTTCTGCATGGTTGTTCTTTCTCGTCGAGTATCTCGGCGCCTTTTGAATTATGATTAAATTATTATTCCTAGCACGTTTTCGAGAACGTACGCGTGGATGATCCTATACGCTCCTATGAATTGCACCACGACTGCCCTTTGTATTCCATTCATCTTTGTCTGAGATTTTGTTAATTTGAACCTGTACGCCCATGTGCTTATCGAGTGTTATTGTATGTTTTATCATAAAAAAATGGATTCGAATATTTGAAATTACCAATTCGGCTGTAACAATTAACAATTAGGGTCGACCTTCCTCTGTTCGAAGCCAACAAACGATTGAAGAAGTGAAAGTTTCAGTACGTTAAAATCCATCTCAATCAGTTCGGAAACGCAATCAAGAACTTAACATTAAAAAATCCTGTGGTACAAGATTCTGAAGCGAGACTTACATCTTACAGCTTACAAAATTAAGTTTGTTGAAAACTTAAATGTTACCGACTATCCTCTTAGGTTGAATTTTGTAAATGAGATGTTTTGCAACTTTTGAAAACCTTCTGTTTAGCGACGAGGAGAACATTCACTTGTGGTCGCGTAAGCAAGCACAACTGCCGCTACTGGGTCAACGATAATCCAAGACAGAAACATGAACGACGATTACATGGTCCAAAAGTTGTTGTGTGGGTTGCCATGTCTGCTGAAGGCATTATTGCCCTTACTTTTTTGGAGACCGGCGAGGGCGAGCACTTACGGTGAACAGTGAACGGTATTCCGTCATGTTAAGAAACTCTTTTGGTTCCACAACTGTAGGAGTTTGAAGGTTTTAATGTGGAAACATGGTTTCAACAAGATGGAGCCACTTGCCACACCTCAAACCAATCACTTGAGGTTGCCAATCATCTTTTCCTGGAAAAAGTAATCTCCCGTCGAGGCACCATTAACTGACCCCCAGAAACCCCAGTCTTACACCCCTTGATTATTTCTTCTGGAGAAAGAGAAAGTGTATGCAAACAAACTACGAACTCTACTGCAATTGATACACAATATTCGCACTGAAATGGCCGCCGTTTCCAGAGAGATATGTACACGCGTGGCGCTTAATTTCTGTGTTCGGTTAGAGGAGTGCCTGCAGTGCGAGGGCTAACATTTTGACAATATATCTTTGCCAAGTAATTTTCCAAAACTTTGTCTAAAAATTAAAAATAAAAAATATTTTTCCGACTAGTAGTATTTTTTTTTATAGAATTTACAAATGCCCCTTTCCCTTTCTGGTCACCTTGTACTTTCTCTTTGTATACCTTTTTTGTATTCTGTATCATTCTAAGTTATATGCTCTTTCCTCTTCCGTTGCCGATCTTTGGAAATTTTTCCGTAGTCTTGACGTTTTGATTTTTGAATGCTGGAGACCTTGGAATCATCTGAGCTTGGCGGGCTTGTTAGTTTTGGCAACGTGTGGTATCGAGACTTCCATTGTGTTCACGATATTCTCAGTTAATTGTTTTTGTCTTTTTGGCTGATGTCGCCTCCGTGTTTTGTATTTTGTATTGGTTTTAGTGTTCGTATTAGTTTATTCCAATTAGTCTTTCTTAAGTTGTACTTTATCCCTTGTTCTTGAGGTATGCAATCTTCAGCGTTTGCTGGTTCATGCTGTATGTTGAAGGCAATAACGTTGTGGTCGCTGAGCGTTAGGTGTTCATGTACTTTATAATCCGTTACGTTATTACTAGACGCGTAGTTTACCAGCGTTACGTCTTTGTCAGTTTTATTTCCTGCTCTGCCGTTGTAAGTCGGTTGGTTGTTGAACTCGTTTATTACAGAAAGTTTTAGTTCGTTGATCAGTTCCTAAAGTTCTTCACCCTTTTCGTCCGTTTGTCTGCTGTGCCATAATATTGATTTGATATTTGCGTCTGCTATGTATTTTGTCAGGGTTTGTTTGTATGCGTCGTGGATAACAATAATTTTCTGAAACATGGTTGAGCTGACTTGTATCCACGTGCAGTGTGTATCCGTATGTGTGTAGCGTTGTAATAGTGGGTTCCTTGTTTAATACTATAATGGTTGTTTTTTGTTTAGTTGTGATGGTTCGGGCTGTAATTAGCATTTTCCCGATTTGGCAATGGTGCGCATATGGTTCTTGTATACACAATATGTCTATAGCCCTTTCTCCTGCCATTTTCCATAACTCGTGTATAACCAATCATCTTGTTATTAGTTACTGTTTGCATTGATTTGCATAATTGATAGTTTGTGATTATTCATCGGCGTATTTTGTATGGATTATTGATTGGGGCCACACTTTCTGATTATCATATGTTAGTTTCCCATGTGTCATCACAAACTGTGTGTATACGTCATTTATGTCGTACGGTTCCCTCTTCTTTTATATATCTGTTGTATTAGCTTGTTTGGCGGCTCCGTGGCGTAGTTGGTATGCGTGTGACTACTACGCCCAAGGTCCCGGGTTCTAATCCCGACACGGTCCGCTTGAAAAATGTTAGGCGAGCATTTTTCACAATAATACGTCCTCGTTCGGATGAGAGGTAAAATGGAGGTCTCGTGTGTGGGTGTTGTCACGCACGTTGAAGATCCCTACCTTGCATGGAAAAGCAAGGGTTCGGCAAAAATTCAAAGTTTCCACGTAAACAAAACTCGCTTCCTGGCCAATTTGGTACCTTGGGGTGGAGCATTAAAATCAAATGTAGGGTGTATTAGCTTGTTAACTTTAGCAGTGCATACCCATCTTACCTTAGCAGTAAGATCATTAGATGTAAGCACACGAACACACGAACTATTAATTCTCTGCGGGAGTTAGAGAAGGAATTCTTGCGTCTCGATTAGAAAAATTCTGCGTTGATAGTTATGTGTCCCCTAGTCAAGACAAACACGCATACGTGGATTTTGTTTTTAAATCCACTGCAATTGAAAAACCTATTACGTCACATGAACGATCAGTAAAGATGCGTCCTACGCTTACTGTTAGATCAAATTCCTTTTCTGTAGCTTCTTCTGTTTCTATTTCTGTGTCTTCTCTGCTCGTTTTATTGGTTGTTTTTCTTTTCTTTCGTTTGACTCTTCATACTCACCCAAAAAATTGGACACCATGCTGGGCGCCAAATTTCATGCTACAGTAATCCATGCAGATAAGAAAGAAAGTAGTAAAGTAAGCACCAAGTAAAGCAACAAAAAAGGAATCGAAAGTAGTAATGCCGTGTTAGCTAAAACGTCGAAAAGTGGGGTGGGTCGCACAGAAAAGTGAAAGGAAACCTCAAGAAAAAAAAATATTTATAAACCCTTGTGAAATCAGCGTGTTGTAAAAGAAAAATCAACTCGCATAGAAAATACATTTATCCAGTGTATCGCAGAGGATTTACATAGTGCAAAAATCTTCGTAAAATAATTAATACTCTTCTTTAATTACTTTAATCTAATTTCTACTTTAATCTTAGTATTTATATAGGAAAAGAATTAAACAAAAATATGTACAGTGAACTTGTTTCAGTCCTGTCGTTATCCAACATTAAATCTTTGATATCAAAAAAATTAACATCACATACTTATGTATTATTCACAAGTAATCTTCGATGAGCATTTACAAAAAAATTGTAACGGTCAATTACAGTATTAAAGAAGGAGACCTTCTACGAGGCAAAATGCATTTCCTCGTAGCTGAAAAAAAATTATTTGAAAAACTTAACACTCTAAGATAGTGTACTCTAAAGTCATATAGATAGAAAATTGATTTTATAATTAATATCCAAACAAGAAAATCTATCTTCATTAGCGTATTCCTACAGTTTGAGTGAAGTAAGTTTCATTTCAACACCTTAATACCCTCAATTGTGCGATGAGTAACCTGAATAACTTAAGAAGAAAAACCAGACGCGATACTTCCTGATGGAGAAGCGCATTAGCTTTTGTCGACCGAGATGCCCAGCTGTAGTACTTTCTTAGAAGATCCGCTAATGCTATAGTAGGTAATAGGTTATTTGCTTTTACATCTATAGATGAATGTTTCTTAAAAAATAACATTCATTGCAATGGAATAAAAATTATGAATCGGATTTCCCGTTATCGATAGTTGTGGGCTCTGAGTTTTCTAATGTGGCAGATTCGAGGTTTCGTTGTCGATTTTCTGTTTTTAGATCCATTTTATGACTTGTAACTTTCCGAATTCCTATGGAGATTCACTGATATTAGCATGAATTTCGAGATAACATAAGTAGTACGCTCCAGTCGTTCTAGTCCCATAACTAATGAGTTTGTGACATAAATTTCTGAAATTAGTTTGTACGAAATTGTTCCAACAACGAAATTATTTACTGCAATTGGTGCTAATTTACTTTCAAATAATTTAACCCATCACTACGTAACATGTATATACATATATCCTAGGTCAGATACTGATTTACTACTAGCTATTGTTCAAGAAAAGTGAAGAGTTACTCACTCTGTTCACCTTTACTTCTTCTGAATTTGATTCACTTGGTCTTCCAGGAAAAGAATTTGGTATGGTGTGCAATGTTATCCAGCAGAGGTCGACTATAACCAGATGTTGGGCCGCAACAGAAGTTTATCCAAGCGGTAAGAATTATTATTTCTTTTCTGAATCGCTTTGATGACCTTTATCAGGAAGTATAGGGTCCGGTTTCATTGTTAAGTTTTTCAGGTTGCTCATCGCATAACTGAGGTTATTACGGTGTTGAAATTAACCTTACTTTACTCAAACTGTAAGAATATGCTAATGAAGACAATGAGTACACTATGTTAGAGTGTTAAGTTTTTCTAATAACTTTTTTTTCAGCTACGGCGAAATGCATTTCGTCTCGTAGAAGTTAGTTTCTTTAATACTGTAGTTTACTCTTACAATTGCTTGTGGACAATACGTAAGTATGTCACGTTGTGGCTTTTTGATATCAAAGATTTAATATTGGGTAATCACAGGACTGAAACCTGTCCACCGTACATATGCTTCTTTAATTTTTTCTTAAATAAATACTGGGTTTAAGGTAGAAAATTAAGTTAGGGTAATTAAAGAAGGATATCAATTATTTTAAAAAGATTTTTGCACTATGTAAAACCTCCAGGATACGCTGGATAATTATTGTTTTCTATGCGAGTTGGTTTTCCTTTCATAATATGATGATTTCATAAGGGCTTGTAAATAAATTTTCTTTCTTGGGGTTTCCTTTTTCTTTCTATGTAACCCAACCTACTCTACAACATTCTAGCTAGTGTGGTACTATTTCCTTCGATTTCTTTTTTGTTGCGGTATTCGGAGCGGGCTATTTTTGTTGCTTACTTTACTACTTTTTTTCTTGTCCGCAACACAAAATTTGGCGAACAACGTGGAACCTGATTTTTTAAGTGAGTATGAAAAGTCAAACGAAAGAAAGGAAAAAACCAACCAATAAATCAGGGAAATTATTAGAGAAAAGAAAAATCATAAAGTCCAAAAATCAAGTTCTAAGGTAGGGCAGAGTCAGCATAGAAATCTGGAGACGCAGAGGACTAGAAAGGGGTTTAAGTGTTTTCGTCACCAGCAGGAAAATGAAGCGAGATCAGGAACATTAGGATTGTCGGGATGTACAGGTGTAAGGTCATCGAAGTGCCAAACACCTAAAGATACTTCCTCATCTTATAATTTTCACCGACCTACATCTTCAAGTTCTGACTCAACACAGAATATTTCTTGCATCTTATTTCTTTTGTTAGTCGGTTTCGTTGGTTGAGGTACTGGAAAAACTGGTGATATTAATTGGACAGTTTTCTGCAAAACAGGAACCACTGTTGCTGCAGTAGTTGTAACATATGGCAAAGCATGGGTTGCGATGTTGGTGGTAGTGATGATTGTGGGTTTGAAAATTCATTACTCTTTAGGGAAGCCTGTTTATTTTTAGAATTGGTTGTAAGAGTATCAACGTTATATAAAGGAACGGAATTAGGTAAAACTTCAGCTACAGTAGGATTTGCTTTTGCAACAACAGTAGCAGGCGTTATTGGTACTAATTTACTGGCTTCAACAATACTTTCTTTGTCCTTAGGTTTATTAGTTATCGTCACTTTAACTGCATCTGTAATTGCAGACACGACAGAAATTTCATTGGCAACATTATTTAAAGAAGCAGGACCAAACTCTTTAGTTGCTACCTGTAGGTCACTAGTTTGAATTCTTGGCTCAAGTCGTTGCTGAGGTACATCCCAGGGCGGTGGTGAATGCACATGATGAACTGCAAACGGAAATTGAATTTTCCTCTTTGTCGGATAACCAATAAATTTAATTTTTGTTCACTATAGTTGAACTACTCATCGTCAGATAAAATTAGGTCGCCATCCATATATGGATAAAAAACCGGGAAATTCGAATTGAATCAAAATCGCTAATCACAAATGTAAAAACTCATTTTATATATCAAACTTGCGATAATACTATTAAATAATTCAAGCACATCATTTCGGATAGCAAACTTTGCTGATAACTGAAAACACTTTGATTGCTATATCAACCATAGAGATAGATTGAGGTTCCTTAAATTATACTAATTTATACTAATAAAATTATACAAGGTGATGAATAAGTAATCCCTTCAGTTTAGAGGAAAGTCAAAAATGCTTTTAAAAAATTCGCAAATGACGGTGAATACAGTAGGGAATATGAAGGTTACACAATAACGAAAATATTTACCTATAGGGACTAAACATTGGCGATATTTATAGTAACAAAGTGCATCAGGCCTATTGGATAAATCACTTGAAAGAAAAACGCGACGTGTGCCCTGCCTCTAGGTGTTAAAAACGGGCACAGAACCATTTTCTATAAAATTTTATCAGTTTTATTTTTGATTAGCTGAAAGTTTTTCATAAAGTAAACCCATAGCGAGTTATTTGTAAAAAAAATGTAAAAACAACACATTTTTAGTCCTTTTTTCAATACAACGGTCAAATCCGGAATCAAGAGACTGTGCAAGAGTTTAAAAGGTATTGCAGCTTAACACCATTTATTTCACCCAAAAACACTTTCTCGACTGGCCAATTGTTTGCAAGTCACAGTAAAAGCGTAAGAAGAACGATAAAGGATTGCTAAAATACAATATACAATTAAAACATTCGCCAACTGGAAAATTTGCTACGTTTTCTCTGCTTTCGTTTTACATGAATAAATTTACATAAAGTTTAAGTAAAAAACTATTATTATTTCAAATATTCAAATGTAGCCATTTATGTTAAAATCTTAACCGAGCAACTGCAGACTATTTGTATAATTACCTACCTGAAAGCATAATCATTCAAGATCTACATATTTTATGGTGAATGTTATATCTGCAACATTTATTTCAATCACTTTAAGCTAGCATTTATACGTATTTCACGGTATGTGCTCTAGATGTTGATTTAACATGCAAATTGACTTCAAGGCTATCAATTTTATTTTATGAATGATAAAAGGTTCATAATAGTTAATGATCTACTTCTAAAACTTCTTTAATTACCACCGATTTTTTATAAACTAGAATATAACTGGTTTTTATCTCTCTACCCCTGAAATCCTACAAACCGTACATAACTGGTGCATGGTTCAAAAATTTTAAATTCTTTTAATTCAGTGGTTTCTAAAATACGTGTAAAAGCTAAACATGGCTATTGTTACATTTTTAGTTTCTGTAATTTGAATTTTTGGCTAAATGAAATTTTCATTAATACTCATTTTCTTCCGTGTTTATATGGTCGTTTTTCAAACTTACTTAAGGTCGGTTTGACGCAGTAAATTCTTTTCTGTTCTGAGGTAGTCTAAAACGATCTATATACCATTCACAACCTAAATCTCTAATAATTTGACTAAAATAACTTTGTCTAGGCCTTCCTACTCTATTTTTATTTGGTAGTCTATAATCTAAGACCATACTAAATAATCCCTCACGTTTTAATTGGTGTCCTATCATTTTATCTCTCCTGACGATTAATTGTTTCCACATACAGGGTTCCTCGCCTATCCTATAAACTTCGTAATTTGTTACTTTATCTATCCAACTAATCTTTAACATTCTCCTATAACACCAAGTTTTAATAGCTTTTATCTTTTTCTTATCTTCCTCTTTAATTGTCGAAGTCTCACTACCGTATAATACAACGCTCCATACGTACGACTTTTAGAAACTTTCTATTATCTAAACTAATACTATTAGCTATTAATAAGTCTTTCTTTTTTAAAAACATTTTTCAAGCTTGAGCTATTCTAACTACTATTTCCCTTTGACTACTTCAGTCCTTTGTAATTATACTACCTAAATAGCAAAATTCATCTACCTCCTCTAACTCTGTATTACATATTTTTAATTTTGGTTTAGAACTAGGCTGTAACTCACTTGTCATTATCTTTGTCTTTCCCGAGTTAATTCTCATACTATAGTTACCCTGTAGTATCTCATCTAAAATATTTAAAAACTCTCCTAACCCTTTTCTAAACTCTGCTATAATGGCTATATTATCTGCAAAACGAAACATGTCTATTTTCTGTCCCTGTACACTAATACCTATCTCTTTTCTCTCTCTAGCTAAGTTTAAAGCTTCCTCAATATAAACATTAAAAATCAAAGGCGATAGAATACAGCCCTCTCTACCACCATCTTTAATATTAGCTTCCTTTTCTATTACATCTAATCTAATTACTACGCTTTGGTTTTTATATAGACTGTAAATAATTTTTCTATCCCTATGAGGGATTCCTATTTTTCGCAAAACCCTGAACATAACAATCCAATTAACCCTATCAAATGCTTTTTCTAAATTTACAAACACGAAATGAGTCTTTTTATTTTTTGTAACCTTTCTTCGATAATTACCCTAATCATTAGTATCGGTTCTCTAGTCCCCCTGTCTTTACGAAAACCATATAGGTCTTCGCTTAAATAATTCTCAGTCAAAGCTTCTGCTCTATTTTTAATTATTATTGTTAGTATTTTGGAAGCGTGAGAAGTTAAACTAACCGTTCTAAAATTCTCACACCGATCAGCTCCTGACTTTTTTGGGATTGGGATAATAATATTTTTTCGAAATCTATTGGGACCTCACCTGTATCATATATTACTTTTACTAGTTTATATAAGCTGTCTAAAGTTTTCTGACTTGCATATTTTATTAATTCTGCGGGTATATCGTCTATCACCGGAGCTTTATTTAGTTTAAGATCCCTGACAGTTCTATCAAATTCCTCTCTAAATATTGAGAACCCTATTTCTACATCCTCTTCTTGGTCGTTCTCTAACTCATTCATATTGTCTCCCTTATATAAATCTTCTATATATCTTTTCCATCTATCTGCTACCTCAACTTTATTTATTAGAAGCTCATTATTCTCATCTTTAATACCATTATATTTTTTCCTATCTTCCCTGAAACAATTTTTAACTACCCTGCAAGCCCTTTCTGTCTTACCTACTCTCAAATTATTTTGTATTCCCTTACAACTCTCCTCCATCCATTTATTTCTAGCTTTTCTACACTCATGTACTTATTTCAAACTCTATTTTGCTTACTTTCACTATCCAATACTCTGAAAGGTTTAAGCTTTCTTCTTTTCTCTATTGTAACTTATTTTTTTAAAGCACTAAAGCACCAGCCCCACGTTGGTTTTCAGTGGTTACTTATTTTTTTGAATGGGCGCCAGTGTAACGGTGTTTTTTTTTCTTCTTCTTACTTGCACCACGTTGTGTGCCAGTGAAACGTATTTTCTAATCTATATCTGACTCTAGACCTTGGGCGCTAGTGAAACGAAGTCTTCCGACATAACTAGGGGTCTATTCCTTGGGTAGAGCTATGAGAAATGGGGGGGGGGGGGGGAAGTCGAAATCTGTTTGTAGTTCAAACTCAAACTAAAACACATAGGCGCCACCAAGACCGGACTTATTCACGATAATGGCAGGGCATATTTCTAAGGGCGGACGTGGAGACCCAAAGAAAAAAAGATCGCCTTCGATGACAAAAACCTGTCTTAATAAAATAAGACGCTGTTCCTGTAAGAAATTATAATAGTTAGGTTAATAAGAACGGTGGAACACTATTTGTGTCCCGCAAATATACATAAAGAAGTATTAAAAAGATATTTTCTATATAAAGTTGGCATCAAAAATTTACTCTTAAAGATGTTAGCTTTCAGTGGTTAGGTTTGATCATATTTGATCAAAATAAAAAACTTTAATCTTGAACCAATAATTTACTAAAAAGAATCTCTTTTAAAACAAAATGCAATGCAACAAAATTTAATAAATAATTGAATTACTTCGTGAATTTTAAATTAAGGTTTATCAAAATTATTCATAATCAAATATTTTACAGCATAGTGTAAACTTGTTACACAAAGATACTCTAACCCGCGTAGATCTGTTCAGGCCGATTACATTACAAATGTTACTATTCAAGTTTTCCTCTTTAAGTTAAAAGTACTAGTTTTAGTTTCCAATAAAAATGATCACAAAAATATTCTTGTTTACAAAAGTTGTGCTAACGCTGTTCTCAGCATTTGCTCTCAAGGATACATCTGTCAGCAGTATACTACAGAAAAACAAGTGACGTCAGTAACACCTGTTGTTGTAACTAACAATTTATACTGAAGCAACGTGTTGTTTCTTAAAACATCAAATTAAAGAACTTTAATTTTGACACTGGAAATTCCAGCTCAGCAATAGTTGAAACAAATATCATATTCGTGCTTTCACACATAAAAACAAATTAGCGTGTTTCTAATTTGAAACACGAAAATTACTTAAAGCTAACTACGAACCAAAGACTGCTTTTCCCGCCTAGATGAGGTACTTGTTACATCATGCGATGTTTACTGCATGTAGTCTGAACTCAGCTCATCCTAGACAACTTCTACCACATGGAGTTGTTCCAGGTGTAGAATTAAATACAAAGTAGCATCTTTACGCTGTATCACTAAGTGATCTTCTTTAAATTGGTTAAACTTACCATCCTCTAAGTTGCATTTTACACGTCGTAAAACAAAGTGGTTTTAACAAAAGGGATTGAATTTCCTATCTTCTAAGTTGCATTGTTCACGTCGTAAAACAAAGTAGTTTTCTTAAAATCGATTAAATTTTCTAATTTCAAAGTGCATGGTTAATTGTAGCAATGTGTCTCGTCGCGCGCTATTCAAGAATGTCCTCACTCATCAAAATTGATACGCAAATTACCGGCCTGCGTTCTTTCATACATCTTGTCTCTTCTTCCACGTATGGTCGAGTGATCATCAAACTCGCTCGGGCGACCGGAGGGTCCAAGAAGGAGGTTGTCAAACCTAAACGCGCCTGCGAATGGCTGTAGAAGACACAGATATCCAACCACAAATAGAATAACAAATAAAAATGCCGCTTTAACGTATTACTTTACTTGTTAAATGTATTTTAACATTATTTTAATAAAAGTGTTTTATTATTCTCGCTCTTTGATGGAGGGATTTATTAACCAAAAAATAAAATTATTAAAAGTGTCTTATTATCCTCGCACTTTGATGAAGGGATTTATTAACTAACAATAAAATTGTTACACTATTAAATCTAATACATCCTTTGTTACCCAAGGTTTTCTCGCTTCTACTTTTGTCTTACCTATAGTCTGTGTTGCTGTACATGTACAGCCCATTATATTTCTTTCCATCTATTTTCTACGTTCCCTCCTATAGCTATCTCTTTGATTTTATTCTCAAATACTTGTTTCTATTCCTCTTTTACCTCCCTATTATTAAGCTTACCCACATCCCATCCCTCTCTTTCAGCCTTTCTCAATTTTTTGAATTTTAGATTGCACTTCTTTTTAACTAAGTCATGGTCGCTATCTATGTCAGCCCCTGAATAACTGCGTCGGTTTTAACTTGGTTTCTAAATCTTTGTTTAACTAAAATATAATCTATTTGGTATCTACCCCTATCACCTGGCGCTTTCCAGGTATATCTTCTTCTAACATGTTGTTCGAATAAGGTGTTTACATTACAGTTACTAATCTGTATTCCTAGCAAAACTCAACTAATCTTTCTCCTCTTTCACTTCGTCTACCATATCCAAATTTTCCTACCATTTTTCACTCACTACCTTCTCCCACTGACGCATTAAAATCGCCCATAACTACTAAATTCTCATCTCCCTTAACTTTTCTCACTATACTATTTATATTCTCGTGTACCTTTTCTACTTCCTAATCTTCCTACTGAGTGGTTGACATATAAACCTGTACCTCTGTGGGTTTCGTACTCAATCTAACCATAATTATTTTGTCACTAAATTGTAAGTACTCTTTAACTTTACGTCCTAATTTTTTACCTAACGCTATTCCTAACCCTGCCTGTCCATTAGTTGCAGAAGTTGTAATTATTCTATAATTATCTTTCCAAAAGTCATTACTATCTGGCCATCTCACTTCACTAATACGTAAAATGTCTAGCTTCCCTTTTCTCATTTCGACCAATAAATTCGTTAACTTATCTACTCTAAGTAATGACCTTACATTCCAAGTCCCCATCACTAAATCGAACCATTTACGATGACGACCCCCCAAGTACCCCCTCCCGGAGATCCGAATGAGAAGGTATACTTTACTTGTGAGCTCTCCATCGTACATAGTTCGTGTTTTACGCCACGCATATCTGGGAAATATTGTGGTAGGTTCCCGTATCTTTCCACAGGGCAGTTTTTAAGGATTTTAGCAAAAAGCCGTATCTGTCACGTCAAACCCTCAACAATCTTGTAAATTATTGAGGATCGCCCGAGACCAACCGACTCTCTTCCAATATCTTTTAGCCAGCAAGGCTGCTGCCCCTTGCTGCGCCTTTTAATCGCCTTTTACGATAAGCAGGTTTACTATAGTAATATTTTTTGTCCCCTACTATAGAGTTAAAATGAAACTTGTATTCAACAAACTGTACCAAATTCTGTTATTCGCATTTTTGGCCAGTCAACACTCAGTTGTCTCTTTCTCCATGTCTCATCTATCTTATAATGTCTCATCCTCGAGATTGACTCGATGTAGTTCTTCAGTGTTTCCATCTTGAACTGCTTCGACCAAGATAATTGAGATTATAGTGACTTGTTAGTAGGGTATAATTGGGAATACTGGGCCCTCATTTCCCCCAGAATCCCTCATTTCCCCACACATCTGGACCAATTTACATGTAAATTCCCATAAGGGGGAAATGAGGGAGATGAATCTCCTCCTGCTCTCCGCCTTGCTCTCCGCCTTGCTCGGACACCCCCCAACCATTTTGATTACGTCACACCCGCATTCTTTCCACCCGCGAGATCAATATTTTTCCACACTTCCACCCACGAGATAAATGTACATTGTTTGGTATCAATTAATATTATATTTTTCTCAGCCCCCCGAATCTCTAAGAATTTTTTAGATTGCATCACCCCCCATGGAGCTACCCTCATTTTAAGATTTCTTATCTGTAGCGACTTTGAGCGTTCTTAGAATTTTTTATACATGCGATACATTAAATTAGCTTAGAATTTTACGCAGAATTCGAATCTGTAAACAGATTTGAAATCGGACCACGCCCTGCAAAGTTATACCCCTTTAAAGTCCTGATCTTCTAAATTTTGCTCTTTGCTCTATAAGCAAACCTAACAAATAGTTTTCTTCGTCTAGCCATTGCATCTTTCGAGATAAACCTATCTTGTTTGGTATTAATTAACACTAGATTTTTCTCAGCTACCCGAATCTCTAGGAATTTTTTAGATTGCGCCATCCCCCAGGGAGCTACCCCAATTTTAAGATTTCTTACCTGTAGCGACTTTTGAGCGTTCTTATAAAATTTTTTTAGTCATGCGATGCATCTCGTTAGTCTATAATTTTACGCAGAATTCGAATCTGCAAACAGATTTGAAATCGGACCACGCCCTGCAAAGTTACACATATACCCTCTGCGAGATAAATCTTTCTCCACATTTCCACCCACGAGATAAACCTATCTTGTTTGGTATTAATTAATATTAGAATTTTCTCAGCTACCCAAATTTCTAAGAATTTTTTAGATAGCGCCATCCCCCAGGGACCTACCCCCATTTTAAGATTTCTTACCTGTAGCGACTTTTGAGCGTTCTTATAAATTTTTTATACATGCAATACATCTTGTTAGTCTAGAATTTTATGTAGAATCCGAATCTGTAAACAGATTTAAAATAGGGCCACCCCTAACCATTTTACACACACCCTCTAAATTATAAATTTCTTGCGGCTCATACATAAAAGAAAATCTAAAAACAATTCTTAAAATTTTTTATTACAAACAATTTTTACTAATACGCTTAAATTTTGTAAACCACATTTCTAAATACATATTCACAATTTTTTAATTTTAACCTAGAACTTCTCATATCGGCTTATACTTATTAATACTTATTTCTAAATAGAGCACCTTTTCCAAAGACCAACCGGCCCGCATGTTTCAAATTCCTCTGATTTTGTTCTTATGGTTTCGCTTAAGACCTCGTACATATTTTCCAGATTACTAGAAGACGTTATAACAACATTTTTGTGTTAAAGGATTTCACATCGGTAGTCTCTTCCCCATTTTGGTGTAAACGCCGTAGAGTTCGCAGTAGACTTTATTGCTGTATGTTGTATTCTTTTTTCATTTATTAATCGAATAAATCGCTCTTTCTGCTTCCAAAGAAACTCGGACACTCAATCGTCGACACTGGCGTTCTTTATGCGATAGCTAGCCATACGGTTGTTAAACGCTGTACTAACCATTTCTACACCATCGTCGTTAGTAGCGGTAACTGATGCATTTTTTATGTTTGTTGCTCCTTAAGTGTACGGCATAGGTAGTCTTTTCCATTTCGAAATCGCATACTTTACACATAATTCGTGGTTGTTTCGTACAAGGCTCTTTAACAGCTAGCGGGGCTGAACGTTTACGGCTTAATGACATACCGTGCTGTTTTTCCTTGTGTCGCTGTAAGCTGTCCATTCTCGTAAAAGCGATACCGCAAGACCCACAGTTAAAGTACTTTGCTGCGGACGGATGTATAAGCTTAACCCTGGGCGATGTTACACCACGACATTTGTTCTGGTGCCGTTTGAGAGCATTTTTCCAGGTATAGGAAGCACCGCAAGCGTTGCACTTAAAAACGTTTGCAGATACCATTTTAGTACAAAACAAAATCCGCACTATAGGACTTGACTTGTAAGCGAACTAACTTATAACTAAAGAGTTTACTCTTGCGCACCTGCTTTATGTACCCTATAGAATGCAAACCGAAGGTTTCGAAGACACCGAACGAAGTTGAGGATTCAGCGGGGAACTAAATGACGTCATAATCCTTGCTGCTCGTCCAATACATTTAGCGCCAATGCATGCACCTGGTTCGCTTCGTCGATGGTGCGAGTGCAGTTAGTAGAAACATCGGAAACGTCTTCCATGTTATACGGATCGCGTGCATATTAAAAATCCAAAGGGTGATAGCACACGCACACAAATTGTGTGCAAGTCGTGCTGTAGAAGATGCAGTACTACTATAACCAAAAACACTTTAAACCATTACTAAGGAAATACCAACTTGTTGTCTACAGGATACTTACTAATAAAGCAATTTAATTTTAAATAACTTCTACGTCATATTTTAGGAAATGGTGGGCTTGAATATTTTCTAAATGAATCACCGAGCGAAAGTATATGCTTAGCAGTATTAAAAATAACCATTAATTTCCCATTTTTACGACCATGGTTAATTATAGATTAAAATTTAATTTGTGCACGTTCGAGCTTCTCGAAAAGTAACATATTTTATAGCAACAATGCGCTGTATAATACATGCATACCCCTTCGCCGCGCTACTGCTATTCTTGTAATTGCTAGAAAAAGTCACTCTCCTTTTACTGTTAGGACCGATGCAAAGCACCATTTTTTTATACTTTCTATAGCACATCGCCCACTTTTTCGTCTGATGATTAAATTTTGCTTCTGTAGGCTTTTACACTTTCGCATAGCGGTCGACCGCATGCAATGATTTTTAGAACCGGTAAGTACTTGATATCTTCCAATTAGAGAATTAGATGCTCGATGTCTGTAAACTTCTAACATCTAACTTAAACTTCGACCCGCTCCTGTTCTGATAATTTACAAACATTTTTCAAACGACAATGGACCGAGAATTTTTAAACCTCCGAGGGATCTTTAAGTCGTGATCAATTACACATCCGAGCTACGCGTAAACTAACATATTTTGCAGCAACTGTGCACTGTATAATACATGCATACCCCTTCTCTGCGCTACTGCTATTCTTGTAGTTGCTTGGAAAAGTCAGTTGCTCTTTTTACTGCTAGGGCCGCTAAAAAGCACCCTTCCATGCTTTCTTTATAAGTGTAGCACATCGCGCACTTTTTTGTTGGTTAATTAATTTTTTGTTTATGTAGGCCTTTACACTTTCGCTTATTTAAACATCTAATACGACCGATTAACCACTTTCGATTATTCTAACGGGGAACCACCATACATCCCACCGCACCGTTCTTTTTGAATCCAACGATCCTATGGGCTTCCGCACACTAACACCTGACGTATCTTTCCTACTATTTGTTAAACAAAAACTACCGGTATCGCCATTGTGGACGTAAACAGATGTTTGTGGATGTGTACGAGAATATGTAACCATATACATTAACCAGTCTAAGCTATTTTATTTAGTCCACGAAAATTATTATTTTTCTAAACCATAATTAATAACCGCCTTTATAGGTTCCACATTTCGATCATTTCCCAATGACTGGTGCTGCGTACATGGAAACTTTAATTTCTTATTAGAGAATTCTTATTCTCCACGCACTGCTACGTAGTTGCATGTCCATTCCTTTTGGAGGTATATGCTCGTTATAGGTAGTAAGACCCTCGGTTTTACTTAACTACAATTCGTGAGATCTCTTTAATCTTTTAATCGTATCTTTCTCGCCTGCAATACAGTAGGACTTAACATTACTACCAACAAATTCTAATACTGGACCCCATTAAATATGTCTTTAATTTTCCTACAACTTTTTTGTTGACAAGTGTTATATTGTATTTATTATACGCGGGTAGTCACTCTTTTAAGATAAATATATTTTGTTTAGCATCAACTAATATTAAATTTTCTAGGGACCCCAAATTTGTAAATAAATTTTAAATAGGACCACCCCATACAAAGTTATGCCTTTTAAAGACTAATTTTGCCCATCTTTATTTAACTCCATCTTTAAAACCCTTTTTGCTACGCAAGACATATGCCTTAGCCAACCATCTCCCGAGAAATCTAAAACCGATGTATCCCTCGAACACTACGTGGGGGTAACACGTATACTCTGTCAACCAGGATAGAAGCAGGAAAGATTTGAAAGGTGGGCGAAGAACTTAAAAATTATGAAATTTAAAAACTAATATATACAATAGATTTACAAAATCTATACAAATATAAACAACTATCTTATATCTTTACGTCCCCATGCGTAGATTGTTGTACTATTAGGAATGATATACCTTTTGTCATCTTCGCTCGATAAACTAATTTTATTAATTATATGCGTGTACAAATCGTGTTTTTACTCCGGATACATACGCCGGCAAGTACTCCACACCAAATAAAGAATTAGATGCTTGGTGACTGTTAACATCTGCTTCCCTCGTGTACGCCCAAACACATCCCAGCCCATGAGCACCCCTGCGCATGCACACCCCTGCCCATGCGCGCCCCCTGCGCGTGCGCACCCCTGCCCATGCGCGCTGCCCATGCGCACCCCTCTCTGTGTGACTGCTATTTCGTGGTAACGTCACAACCTTTTGTAAATAAAGAGCAATGTAATACTATTCTAAAATTTTTATTCTGACATTATACATAACAAAATTTAAAAAATGTAATGCCAAGCATGGACTCATTTAAACTTAATTTTAATACAAAGTTATACACAGAAGACAGTCCTTTCTTTATGTTTGTTTGCAGTGGTTTTAATTTTATCTAATTTTATTCGCAGCTTAAAATTTAAATCGACACCCAAGTCTTCTATCTCCTTTTCTAACCAATAGTTTGATACATAAAGACCGTCTAGGTTTTCGAATTGTAAAATGTACCGAAGTTTGCCTCTATATTTAAAGTCTTTGATTCCGCCGACAACCAGATCCATTCCTTCGTGTAATTCTTGCAGCTTGTGACAATCTTTTAATCGCAGCTTTCCACTATATCCTGCATACGTATCTTGTTAGCTTGATCGACTTCTTCTTGTCGGTATTGGAGGAAATCCTTTTTCTCCCACACACCGTTGTGTAGTTGCATATCCACCACTTTTAGGAATATATGGTTGTTATAGGTTGTAAGACCCTCGGTTTTAAATGATCCGAAAGGTTCTTTACTAGGTAAATATACAATGTTTAGCGGAACCCCTTTGCGTGTGGTGTACGCCAAGGTTACGAAACCCGCATTCCTTAGTTCGTCTTTGTTATCTGCCATTTTGATAAATACGTTTTAGAATAACCTTTTAAAAGTATACGGATTTAGTACCATCCTTTTCTGCAAGAACACCTACATAACTAAAAGAGTCTTTCTTACTAACCGCAAATGCATACATCTTGTACAACCCGGATGTATTTAAGTCAGTCCATCGACACATAAAATAATCTTTTAATTCTTCCTCATTTTCTCTAATAAGATGTTCGTTGTCTAACACATCTTTGTATTGTTCGCGTATTGTTGCAGTGTTTTCCATGTAGTCCAATTTTCGCCTTTTTGCATCCATTTCCTCTAATTCCAGTTGTCTTTTCCTTCCACTTACTGCGTATGGTATACATAATGGGTCAATTTCCTTTAGCGTAAACGGATAGAGTTTACTACCAATATTTACGCGTTGTCGTACAACCTCTGGACGAATGTTAGGCGTATCTATCAATCCCAATTCCGAAATTACTATTTCTTTTGGAATTGTAGAATATGGCGTTGCAGATTGTGTAAAATATGTACTACCTGCTTTAATGTAGCACTTGTGTAAGATTTTTATTTTATCTTGGCTATCTTCCTCTACTATCTCCAAATAATTTATAGGTAAATAGTTAAACTAAAAGCCGAAAGCACATACTTTATCAATTTTTCCCTTTCCTCTAGTTTTTCGGACAACTTAATTTGCAAGCCCGTCAATTTCTTTGTATTGCCATTCCCCCAATACACGTACTGTAACAGGTTATTATACACTAAACAGCAGCTATTTTGTAGCTTGTCCGATAGCTTACTCCACATTTTGGCAAGTGGTACCGAGTACATTGGCGCCTTTAGGAAGTATAACTTACTATCTTCCAATAAGGTTAAACAGTCTTTTAAGGGTTTATACACCCGCTCCGCACTGACATAGCTTCCAATTGCACAGTTGTATATTGTCGCTTCCAATCGCGTAATACCATGTTCTTTGGCCAAAGTAGACGCAAATGTTTCCCTTAAACGTACATCTGGACAACGTAAAAAATCTAGTATATGATTGCCAAGTTGTTTATTAACACCAGGACTTGTTATCTGACACACAAATTTGTTGTATATCTTAATTCTTGCATTGGTTGTTAGCCATGTTAAACAATCAATCCCCGCAGTTTTATCGTTGTCAACTATAATATTACACTTTTCTTCGTATTCTCCCTTATAGTTATGCTTTGTAGTTAAATAATTACACATCTCCATCTTGCTAAATATGCCCGCAAAATCTTGGGTTACATCCATGTCAAAAAGATAGAAATAATCTTTTTCGAGTTCGTCTAATATATCTGGTAGTTCCTCCAATAAAGTTTCCAACTTAACATCTGCTAGTTCCACTTTGTATGGAACACATATAGGATTTTGGAATTTTTTATTAATGCATTCGAGGTCTTCTTTTCCGATAATTTCTTTTACTCTCTGGCCCATCTTGTTAGTGCTTTCCAGAGAAAACGGAAGCTTAGCTTTAACACCATGCCTAGCGGAAACAAATCGGTCAAACTTTCTTCGTAGATAGCTGTTAAATGCACCACAAATTTCTCTTTTTAGGATAAACATCCTTTTGTTTGCAGATGTTTGTTCGGCGTCAGAAAAGTCTCAAATTTTAACCAACATTATATTGTCACAAAATGGTTCTGTAATTGGTGTGTGTAGTCCACCAGTCAGTATCTGTTCGCTGGAAGAATACAACAGGTTTCCATTCCACGCATTTACGAGCGATGTTTAAATTTTATACCATAAATTTACAATTTTATGTTAAAATTTTTCTAAGTCCGAACTACTAAATATTTTATCAAGTCCCAAAATATTCAAAATGGACATATCTCGGGCGTATGTTGGATATAGTTTGGATGTATATCGTACGGACGCGAAAGGAGAGAGAAGTACAATGTAAAGTGGAGGGTTTAGGCTAGTTTACGTTGTTTGGAGTTTCGGATGCGAAAGGAGAGAGAAGGACCATGTAGGGTGGAGGGTTTAGGCTAGTTTACGTTGTTTGGAGTTAGGTTAGTCGGTGTTGTCTGAAGTTAGGTTAGGTTAGTTGGACTTGTATGGACCTAGGTTAGATAAAAGGAAAAATTGATAGGTTAGGTCGGTGCCGCCGGCGCCGACCTAACCTATCAATTTTTCCTCCACCCTACATGGTCCTTCTCTCTCCTTTCGCATCCGAAACTCCAAACAACGTAAACTAGCCTAAACCCTCCACTTTACATTGTACTTCTCTCTCCTTTCGCGTCCGTACGATATACATCCAAACTATATCCAACATACGCCCGAGATATGTCCATTTTGAATATTTTGGGACTTGATAAAATATTTAGTAGTTCGGACTTAGAAAAATTTTAACATAAAATTGTAAATTTATGGTATAAAATTTAAACATCGCTCGTAAATGCGTGGAATGGAAACCTGTTGTATTCTTCCAGCGAACAGATACTGACTGGTGGACTACACACACCAATTACAGAACCATTTTGTGACAATATAATGTTGGTTAAAATTTGAGACTTTTCTGGCGCCGAACAAACATCTGCAAACAAAAGGATGTTTATCCTAAAACGAGAAATTTGTGGTGCATTTAACAGCTATCTACGAAGAAAGTTTGACCGATTTGTTTCCGCTAGGCATGGTGTTAAAGCTAAGCTTCCGTTTTCTCTGGAAAGCACTAACAAGATGGGCCAGAGAGTAAAAGAAATTATCGGAAAAGAAGACCTCGAATGCATTAATAAAAAATTCCAAAATCCTATATGTGTTCCATACAAAGTGGAACTAGCAGATGTTAAGTTGGAAACTTTATTGGAGGAACTACCAGATATATTAGACGAACTCGAAAAAGATTATTTCTATCTTTTTGACATGGATGTAACCCAAGATTTTGCGGGCATATTTAGCAAGATGGAGATGTGTAATTATTTAACTACAAAGCATAACTATAAGGGAGAATACGAAGAAAAGTGTAATATTATAGTTGACAACGATAAAACTGCGGGATTGATTGTTTAACATGGCTAACAACCAATGCAAGAATTAAGATATACAACAAATTTGTGTGTCAGATAACAAGTCCTGGTGTTAATAAACAACTTGGCAATCATATACTAGATTTTTACGTTGTCCAGATGTACGTTTAAGGGAAAAATTTGCGTCTACTTTGGCCAAAGAACATGGTATTACGCGATTGGAAGCGACAATATACAACTGTGCAATTGGGAGCTATGTCAGTGCGGAGCGGGTGTATAATCCCTTAAAAGACTGTTTAACCTTATTGGAAGATAGTGTTATACTTCCTAAAGGCGCCAATGTACTCGGTACCACTTGCCAAAATGTGGAGTAAGCTATCGGACAAGCTACAAAATAGCTGCTGTTTAGTGTATAATAACCTGTTACAGTACGTGTATTGGGGGGAATGGCAATACAAAGAAATTGACGGGCTTGCAAATTAAGCTGTCCGAAAAACTAGAGGAAAGGGAAAAATTGATAAAGTATGTGCTTTCGGCTTTTAGTTTAACTATTTACCTATAAATTATTTGGAGATAGTAGAGGAAGATAGCCAAGATAAAATAAAAATCTTACACAAGTGCTACATTAAAGCACGTAGTACATATTTTACACAATCTGCAACGCCATATTCTACAATTCCAAAAGAAATAGTAATTTCGGAATTGGGATTGATAGATACGCCTAACATTCGTCCAGAGGTTGTACGACAACGCGTAAATATTGGTAGTAAACTCTATCCGTTTACGCTAAAGGAAATTGCCCCATTATGTATACCATACGCAGTAAGTGGAAGGAAAAGACAACTGGAATTAGAGGAAATGGATGCAAAAAGGCGAAAATTGGACTACATGGAAAACACTGCAACAATACGCGAACAATACAAAGATGTGTTAGACAAAGAACATCTTATTAGAGAAAATGAGGAAGAATTAAAAGATTATTTTATGTGTCGATGGACTGACTTAAATACATCCGGGTTGTACAAGATGTATGCATTTGCGGTTAGTAAGAAAGACTCTTTAAGTTATGTAGGTGTTCTTGCAGAAAAGGATGGTACTAAATCCGTATACTTTTTAAAAGGTTATTCTAAAAACGTATTTATCAAAATGGCAGATAACAAAGACGAACTAAGGAATGCGGGTTTCGTAACCTTGGCGTACACCACACGCAAAGGGGTTCCGCTAAACATTGTATATTTACCTAGTAAAGAACCTTTCGGATCATTTAAAACCGAGGGTCTTACAACCTATAACAACCATATATTCCTAAAAGTGGTGGATATGCAACTACACAACGGTGTGTGGGAGAAAAGGATTTCCTCCAATACCGACAAGAAGAAGTCGATCAAGCTAACAAGATACGTATGCAGGATATAGTGGAAAGCTGCGATTAAAAGATTGTCACAAGCTGCAAGAATTACACGAAGGAATGGATCTGGTTGTCGGCGGAATCAAAGACTTTAAATATAGAGGCAAACTTCGGTACATTTTACAATTCGAAAACCTAGACGGTCTTTATGTATCAAACTATTGGTTAGAAAAGGAGATAGAAGACTTGGGTGTCGATTTAAATTTTAAGCTGCGAATAAAATTAGATAAAATTAAAACCACTGCAAACAAACATAAAGAAAGGACTGTCTTCTGTGTATAACTTTGTATTAAAATTAAGTTTAAATGAGTCCATGCTTGGCATTACATTTTTTAAATTTTGTTATGTATAATGTCAGAATAAAAATTTTAGAATAGTATTACATTGCGCTTTATTTACAAAAGGTTGTGACGTTACCACGAAATAGCAGTCACACAGAGAGGGTGCGCATGGGCAGCGCGCATGGGCAGGGGTGCGCACGCGCAGGGGGCGCGCATGGGCAGGGGTGTGCATGCGCAGGGGTGCTCATGGGCTGGGATGTGTTTGGGCGTACACGAGGGAAGCAGATGTTAACAGTCACCAAGCATCTAATTCTTTATTTGGTGTGGAGTACTTGCCGGCGTATGTATCCGGAGTAAAAACACGATTTGTACACGCATATAATTAATAAAATTAGTTTATCGAGCTAAGATGACAAAAGGTATATCATTCCTAATAGTACAACAATCTACGCATGGGGACGTAAAGATATAAGATAGTTGTTTATATTTGTATAGATTTTGTAAATCTATTGTATATATTAGTTTTTAAATTTCATAATTTTTAAGTTCTTCGCCCACCTTTCAAATCTTTCCTGCTTCTATCCTGGTTGACAGAGTATACGTGTTACCCCCACGTAGTGTTCGAGGGATACATCGGTTTTAGATTTCTCGGGAGATGGTTGGCTAAGGCATATGTCTTGCGTAGCAAAAAAGGGTTTTAAAGATGGAGTTAAATAAAAGATGGGCAAAAATTAGTCTTTAAAAGGCATAACTTTGTATGGGGTGGTCCTATTTAAAATTTATTTACAAATTTGGGGTCCCTAGAAAAATTTAATATTAGTTGATGCTAAACAAAATATATTTATCTTAAAAGAGTGACTACCCCGCGTATAATAAATACAATATAACACTTGTCAACAAAAAAAAGTTGTAGGGAAAATTAAAGACATATTTAATGGGGGGTCCAGTATTAGAATTTGTTGGTAGTAATGTTAAGTCCTACTGTATTGCAGGCGAGAAAGATACGATTAAAAAGATTAAAGAGATCTCACGAATTGTAGTTAAGTAAAACCGAGGGTCTTACTACCTATAACGAGCATATACCTCCAAAAGGAATGGACATGCAACTACGTAGCAGTGCGTGGGAGAATAAGAATTCTCTCTAATAAGAAATTAAAGTTTCCATGTACGCAGCACCAGTCATTGGGAAATGATCGAAATGTGGAACCTATAAAGGCGGTTATTAATTATGGTTTAGAAAAATAATAATTTTCGTGGACTAAATAAAATAGCTTAGACTGGTTAATGTATATGGTTACATATTCTCGTACACATCCACAAACATCTGTTTACGTCCACAATGGCGATACCAGTAGTTTTTGTTTAACAAATAGTAGGAAAGATACGTCAGGTGTTAGTGTGCGGAACCCCATAGGATCGTTGGATTCAAAAAGAACGGTGCGGTGGGATGTATGGTGGTTCCCCGTTAGAATAATCGAAAGTGGTTAATCGGTCGTATTAGATGTTTAAATAAGCGAAAGTGTAAAGGCCTACATAAACAAAAAATTAATTAACCAACAAAAAAGTGCGCGATGTGCTACACTTATAAAGAAAGTATGGAAGAGTGCTTTTTAGCGGCCCTAGCAGTAAAAAGAGCAACTGATTTTTCCAAGCAACTACAAGAATAGCAGTAGCGCAGAGAAGGGGTATGCATGTATTATACAGTGCACAGTTGCTGCAAAATATGTTAGTTTACGCGTAGCTCGGATGTGTAATTGATCACGACTTAAAGATCCCTCGGAGGTTTAAAAATTCTCGGTCCATTGTCGTTTGAAAAATGTTTGTAAATTATCAGAACAGGAGCGGGTCGAAGTTTAAGTTAGATGGATGATTGACTGAGTTTTTTCTACCTTTTACGAGGGAATTAGAAGTTGACAGACATCGAGCATCTAATTCTCTAATTGGAAGATATCAAGTACTTGCCGGTTCTAAAAATCATTACATGCGGTCGACCGCTATGCGAAAGTGTAAAAGCCTACAGAAGCAAAATTTAATCATCAGACGAAAAAGTGGGCGATGTGCTATAGAAAGTATAAAAAAAATGGTGCTTTGCATCGGTCCTAACAGTAAAAAGGAGAGTGACTTTTTCTAGCAATTACAAGAATAGCAGTAGCGCGGCGAAGGGGTATGCATGTATTATACAGCGCATTGTTGCTATAAAATATGTTACTTTTCGAGAAGCTCGAACGTGCACAAATTAAATTTTAATCTATAATTAACCATGGTCGTAAAAATGGGAAATTAATGGTTATTTTTAATACTGCTAAGCATATACTTTCGCTCGGTGATTCATTTAGAAAATATTCAAGCCCACCATTTCCTAAAATATGACGTAGAAGTTATTTAAAATTAAATTGCTTTATTAGTAAGTATCCTGTAGACAACAAGTTGGTATTTCCTTAGTAATGGTTTAAAGTGTTTTTGGTTATAGTAGTACTGCATCTTCTACAGCACGACTTGCACACAATTTGTGTGCGTGTGCTATCACCCTTTTGGATTTTTAATATGCACGCGATCCGTATAACATGGAAGACGTTTCCGATGTTTCTACTAACGGCATTCGCACCATCGACGATGCGAACCAGGTGCATGCATTGGCGCTAAATGTATTGGACGAGCAGCAAGGATTATGACGTCATTTAGTTCCCCGCTGAATCCTCAACTTCGTTCGGGTGTCTTCGGAAACCTTCGGTTTGCATTCTATAGGGTACATAAAGCAGGTGCGCAAGAGTAAACTCTTTAGTTATAAGTTAGTTCGCTTACAAGTCAAGTCTTATAGTGCGGATTTTGTTTTGTACTAAAATGGTATCTGCAAACGTTTTTAAGTGCAACGCTTGCGGTGCTTCCTATACCTGGAAAAATGCTCTCAAACGGCACCAGAACAAATGTCGTGGTGTAACATCGCCCAGGGTTAAGCTTATACATCCGTCCGCAGCAAAGTACTTTAACTGTGGGTCTTGCGGTATCGCTTTTACGAGAATGGACAGCTTACAGCGACACAAGGAAAACAGCACGGTATGTCATTAAGCCGTAAACGTTCAGCCCGCTAGCTGTTAAAGAGCCTTGTACGAAACAACCACGAATTATGTGTAAAGTATGCGATTTCGAAATGGAAAAGACTACCTATGCCGTACACTTAAGGAGCAACAAACATAAAAATGCATCAGTTACCGCTACTAACGACGATGGTGTAGAAATGGTTAGTACAGCGTTTAACAACCGTATGGCTAGCTATCGCATAAAGAACGCCAGTGTCGACGATGGAGTGTCCGAGTTTCTTTGGAAGCAGAAAGAGCGATTTATTCGATTAATAAATGAAAAAAGAATACAACATACAGCAATAAAAGTCTACTGCGAACTCTACGGCGTTTACACCAAAATGGGGGAAGAGACTACCGATGTGAAATCCTTTAACACAAAAAATGTTGTTATAACGTCTTCTAGTAATCTGGAAAATATGTACGAGGTCTTAAGCGAAACCATAAGAACAAAATCAGAGGAATTTGAAACATGCGGGCCCGGTTGGTCTTTGGAAAAGGTGCTCTATTTAGAAATAAGTATTAATAAGTATAAGCCGATATGAGAAGTTCTAGGTTAAAAATAAAAAATTGTGAATATGTATTTAGAAATGTGGTTTACAAAATTTAAGCTGTATTAGTAAAAATTGTTTGTAATAAAAAGTTTTAAGAATTGTTTTTAGATTTTCTTTTATGTATGAGCCGCAAGAAATTTATAATTTAGAAGGTGTGTGTAAAATGGTTAGGGGTGGCCCTATTTTAAATCTGTTTACAGATTCGGATTCTACATAAAATTCTAGACTAACAAGATGTATTGCATGTATAAAAAATTTATAAGAACGCTCAAAAGTCGCTACAGGTAAGAAATCTTAAAATGGGGGTAGGTCCCTGGGGGATGGCGCTATCTAAAAAATTCTTAAAAATTTGGGTAGCTGAGAAAATTCTAATATTAATTAATACCAAACAAGATAGGTTTATCTCGTGGGTGGAAATGTGGAGAAAGATTTATCTCGCAGAGGGTATATGTGTAACTTTGCAGGGCGTGGTCCGATTTCAAATCTGTTTGCAGATTCGAATTCTGCGTAAAATTATAGACTACCAAGATGTATCGCATGACTAAAAAATTTTTATAAGAACGCTCAAAAGTCGCTACAGGTAAGAAATCTTAAAATTGGGGTAGCTCCCTGGGGGATGGCGCAATCTAAAAAATTCCTAGAGATTCGGGGGGCTGAGAAAAATATAATATTAATTGATACCAAACAATGTACATTTATCTCGTGGGTGGAAGTGTGGAAAAAGATTTATCTCGCGGGTGGAAAGAATGCGGGTGTGACGTAATCAAAATGGTTGGGGGGTGTCCGAGCAAGGCGGAGAGCAAGGCGGAGAGCAGGAGGAGATTCATCTCCCTCATTTCCCCCTTATGGGAATTTACATGTAAATTGGTCCAGATGTGTGGGGAAATGAGGGATTCTGGGGGAAATGAGGGCCCAGAATTCCCAATTATACCCTACTCTTGTTTACAAAGTAATTGCACCGTAATCGCAAACAATCAACTGAGTAGAAGTTGATCCGTGTACAAAATCATAATTATGAAAAGCATAGATAGTTCTAGAAGTGTGTTATTATTTTTGTGTGCTTTGCCAAAAATCCACATTTATGAGTGATATGTAACAGAAGTCGCTATAGCATGTAGCATCATTTTACATATACCGGGTGTAACAAAATAAGTGTAAAACATTTCAGTGGGTGATTCCTCATCGTAAAAGAGATAGGGTTTTTCATATAAAGAAACTTCATTAGAGCATCCCTTGTTAAGATACAAGATACAGCCCCTTAAAGGGGGTACATAAAATTTGTTTTTCATTTTTTTTACAAACACTAAAAAAGTTGCAAACTTGAAATTAAGGTGACATTTTTACTATCAAAAATACACTTACACAGTAATTGATTTGGTATACGCCATGGCTGTAAGAGGTCCCTAAAATTTTTTTCCAATGTAACTGTTTGTCTTATTATTTGTTTGCCATTTAAAACTTTATTTCCAATAGCTTATTTCATTCTAAACAAAAAATGTCTCTTCAATTTTTTGCCCAAAATTAACCAGTTCGCAGAAAAAAATTATTTTACAAACAACTACCGAGATACATCGTCATAAGACGAAAATGCGAAACTAATTTATCTAGTAGGCCGCTATTAGTGATAGTGACAATTAAATTGTTATCACGCTGTCAGTATGTAAATTTTTGAAATTGAATTATTAATTGTATGTCGTTGTTCTGTTCTTAATTTATTAGTTTAATAATTCACTTGCTTTAAAATGGCATACACAAATGCGGAAATGGCTGATATGCATTACGTTTACGGTCTGTCGCAGGGTAATGGGCTAGAAGTTTGTGGAAGGTATGCTGAAATGTATCCTCAACGGCAGCTTCCTTCGCATAGAATATTTGCCTAACTTCATCAACGATTACGAGAATATGGTTCATTCGAAAAAAAACGCAGGATTGTGGTCGCCATCGAAAAGTTAGAACACCACAGCTTGAAGAAGCAGTGCTTAGTTTGGTTGAAGAACACCTTACTAGCAGTACTAGAAAAATTGCTTTCGAGTTAAATGTTGATCATATGACGGTATTTCAAATTTTAAAGAAACAACTCTTATACCCCTACCATCTACAACCAGTACAGGCACTGTTACCGCGAGATTTTCCGAACCGTTTTGAATTTTCCAATTGGATGCTGAAAATGATTATAAGAAATCCTGACTTTCTGAAGACGTTCGAATTCACAGGTGAATGTACTTTTTCTCGGGACAAGGTTATTAATTTTCACAATAACCACATATGAGCTGATGAAAACCCTCACGCTGTTGTCCAAGCTAACCATCAAGAACATTTTTGGCTTAACGTGTGGGTCGGAGTTATTGGGGATTATTTAATTGGCCCTCATTTTCTACCTACTCGATTAAATGGTGAGGCTACACTCAATTTTTAAGAGAAGTGCATCCAGTACTGTTGGAGGAAGTTCCTTTTGGTATCAGAAGGGATATGATTTTTATGCATGATTGGGCTCCCGCCCGTTTTAGTCAAGCAGCACTTCAGCATTTAACTCAAACATATCCAAATCATTGGATAGGTCGAGGAGGGCCACAGAATTGGCCCGCTCGATTCCCGGATTTGAATCCTCTAGATTTCTTTACTTGGGGCCATTTAAAGAGTTAGGTTTATCCTACTTCTGTTCGCGATTTAGAAGACTTAAGAAACCCCATCATCGATGCGTGCAGGGTAATTAGAGAGACTCCAGGAATATTTAAGCGAATACGTAACTCAATGCGCCAACATCTAGACGCATGTGTAATGACTGAAGGTGGACATATTGAACATTTACTATGATTTCTACATGTTATATGTTTTGTTATTAATAAATTAGTTTTGTTTATTCATCTTTAATCATACTTTGATGCAGATAGTAACTACAAAATAACAATGATAATCCAGTTCGCATTTATGACGATGTATCTCTGTAGTTGTTCGTAAAATAATTTTTTTCTGCGAACTGGTTAATTTTGGGCAAAAAATTCAAGAGACATTTTTTGTTTAGAATGAAATAAGAGCTATTAGAAATAAATTTTTAAATGGCAAACAAATAATAAGACAAAAAGTTACATTGGAAATAAATTTTAGGGGTTGCGTTTCTACCCTTTACAACCATGAGGTAAACCAAATAAATTACTGAGTAAGTATATTTTTGATAGTAAAAAATGTCACCTAAATTTGAATTTTGTAACTTTTTTAGTGTTTGTAAAAAAATGAAAAACAAATTCTATGTACCCCATTTAAGAGGCTGTATCTTAACAAGGAATACTCCAATGAAGTTTCTTTATATGAAAGACATATTTTGTTACATCCGGTATGTAATAATAATACATTATATAATCACATATTCATGCAAACTTATATGGGATTAAAGTCGACCGGGGCATCAAAGCCGTTCGAATTATAATGCAAAAACTTACCGCGTGGAGATCATGGGCCCGGTTGTTCAAGTGTTCATTGTTTGATTTGCAGTGGTTCTTGTCGACGAAGCGCCGGAATGAGTGAAAAAGGGATGCAGATCACTTCGCCTACCCTGAGAACCCTACACTAGCACATCCATACTCGATGAAGGCCGGTAAAAAGTTAAGTTCTTTTCTACGCTTGACTCCTACCAACTATCGTCCCTTCCAAGATATTAAATGTTCTCACGCTAAAGCTGGTAGACGAGGCTACACTTTTAAAGCATGGATACGCAATGTTTGCGGTTTTACACCACAAATCGTAGATAAAATTCCTGAAATACGTATGAACCAAATTTTTATGTGGTTTACACGTGAAGCTATAATTGAAAATAATAACGAAAAACATCCACATACGGAGTTTAAAAATTACCTAAATTTAAATAGTAAAATAAAAGTCTCAGCAAAACTCATACCTGACGCAGCAAGCATCCTAGTTAGTTACTTCTGTTTTAGTAATTTGTTTGACCGTTCTGAATGGACTTGCGCCTTGAAGATGTTCTGGATTACTAGAACGAGTGGAAAGGCTTGAGAGTTCCATTGATCTAAAGAGCCGAACTAGAGGTTCAAATAAATTAGTGGGGTCTTTAGTAAGGAACCAAACTAACAGGTCCCCGAAATAGGGCAGCAGCACTTTCGGTACTTAGAATGGCAAAGACCATAGAGGTCGGTATGGCATTCTAAGACACTACTGCGATGTGGAAGGCAACGGATAACCACCACATTACCTTCCAAGTGCACAGTGTACTTAAATTGTACTTAAGATAATGGCATCCTCTGGGGTAAAAAATTCCGAAGTTAACATAGTCCCCCATTAGGATCTCCGGGAAGGGACTACTTCGGAGGATGTGATCGGAAAGTTTAGAAAAAAGTCTGGAACATTTTGCGAGTCGGAGCATGCAATGTCAGAAGTATGAAGCAAGTAAGTAAGCTAGAGAACTTGAAAATTAAAATGGATAGGTTAGCATTAGGCATAGTAGGAATCAGCGAAGTTCGGTGACCAGAGGCAGGAGAATTTTAGAGCGGGGACTTTAGGGTAATTCATGCAGGATCAAAGAAAGGAAATTAGGGTGTGGTGATAGTTATGCCAAAAAAGGTAGGACATTGGGTAAAAAACTACTTACAAAAGAACGAAAGAGTACTCATGGTTAGATTAGAATCTAAACCGCTGAATACAGTAATAATATTAGTATACATGAAAGGGAAATAAGTTGGTGAAATTTTGCGCAAAAACAATTTAACCTTCACAAACACATTATTTCAACATCATGCTAGAAAACAATAACGTGGAAGATGACAGGAAACATATTAAGATATCAACGGTTTAGGAATCTAGTAAAAGACTGTAGAAGCTACCCAGAAGTGGATATAGATACTAACCACAACATCGTAATTATGAAGACCATTCTTAATTTTAAAAATTTCAGATAAAGGAACAGAAAAAGACACTTTGACTTTGAGAAACTAAAATATAAAGATGTCCGCGAAAGATTTGAAAAAAAATCAAATGAATTGCTGAAACATCATATCGTGAAAGTTTCTGATACTAAGGAATTAGAAACAGAATGGAATAACATTAAATCCAGCTTAGACATGGCGGCCAGAGATACTCTGGAGTATACACAAAAGGAAAATAAGGAACCATGGATAACAAAGGATGTCATATTTTAAGCAGAAAGACTAAAATACAAAAACAGACCGGACGAAGCTGGAAAACAAAGATACAAAGCCATAAAATGGGAAATTATTCGCAAATGCAGGAAAGCTAAAGAGCAATAGATTGATGAAAGGGTCAAAGAGGTACAAACTAAGATGGAAATAGGAAAGACAGACAAAGTATACAAACTAATTAGAATAACTTTTAGGGATATAAACAAGAAGATAATGAATTTCATAATAATAAATTTCATTGTTAGTTGCAAAATCGACCAAAACACACAATTGGCAGTCAAAGAGGTAATAAAAACTGCTCTTCATTATAAAACCCCATCAGATTTTATCTGAAAACATCCTCTTGAGTAATAATTGAGTGTATAGAAGAGTATATGCATAATATTTTGTCAGCATCTGATGGTGCTTCAGCAATGACTAAATGACATAAGGATCTCATAGTTCATTTGAAACAATTACTAAATATATCCGCTGAAGATTGTATTATTCATCGGTAGCATATGGTTGCAGAAATCTAAATGAAGGCTTGCACACCTCGCTTCGTTATGTCATTAGAGCAATCAATAAGATTAGAATCAATTCGTTGCATTATGTAGTAAAAATGAAGAAGATTACAATCGCTTGCTGCTGCAATAGAAGTTAGTTGGCTTTCAAAAAGTGTTTGTTTGAGTAGGTTCTTCAACCTATTTGGCGCGGTACTTGGTTTCCTTAGAAACAGATATAAAAAACTACACGAAAAAGTGATTACATCCAAAAATACAATCTCTTATTAAACAGTCCTGTTTAAAATATTTACCAAATCTGCCGTAACAAAAACTCTATTTGCAAAACAGCAGTTTTTTATTTTCAAACTAATTATACAAGCCTTTAACTCGTAGTTACAGTGGAATTTGCTAAAAACTCGCAATTTATTTCCGAACTAATCGCCAAAAGTTCAGTATAATCTTCTAAAGCTACGATGTTATTTTCTTAATTACTTAATATAGAAGCACTACAATTAACCCTCCAAATACTAATTATTAGTTTATATTATTACTACAATAATTTATACCAACAGCAATTTATATCACATCCAAAATTTTAAACTAGAACATATTGTAATCAAAGTTTTAATCAGAACTGACTTCGAAGCCCATTAATGGCTAGTTATTTCGAGAAAATACCAGAAATTATTGAAATAACATACCGTTTGCAAAAATAGATACCTCCCTACATTTGATTTTTCAATGCTCCACCCGAAGCTACTATATTGACCAGGAAGCGAGTTTTTACCTGGAAATTTTGAATTTTGCCGAACCCTTGCAGTTCCAAAAAAAGGTAGTGATCTTTAACGTGCGTGATAACACTCACACACGGGCCTATATTTTACTTCTCATCCGAACGGGGCATATTTTTGTGTAAATACTCGCCTAACAAATTTCAAAGGATCCGTGGCGGAATCAAACTCGGAACCTTAAATGTAGATACCGTAAAATCATCAAATCTAAAAGAAGAACGCATGGCACACACAATTAACGAAGAACTAAACGTAAAATTTCAAAAATGGATACCAGAAGTCTTGTTTTCAAAATTCAATACCAGTGTTCTATTAAGGATCATAGGTATGAGTACAGAAATTTTTGATTTGATTCTGTTCATCTTTTTGTCTGAGCATGGGTTCAGTACAGTAGCTAATTTACTGTATCAGCATCACTAGGTCCTTAGTCCTGGAACTGGTTAGACGCGTACTACCATTGTTTCCTATTCTGAGCTAACCTACACATTTCCCTGAAATTCCCACAATCTACATCTTTTACTCTACCCTTACTCTTTTTCTCTTTTTTCCTATCTCTGCTTGTAATATATCCCAAACTAATTCTCAAATGCCTTAGAACGTATTCTGCCTTCCTAGTCCTCCTATTTTTTTGTTTCCTACAAATATTTCTTCCCTTACTATTTCTAGAAGCTCTTTGTTATTAACTTTGTCTGTCTATGCTATCATCATCAAACGTCTGAAGCACAACATTCCAAAATGCTTTCCTGTCTGCTTCTCCTACTGTCCTTATTTCATAGTCGTATAGTGTTGTGCTTCACACATGTGCATTTAAGAATGTTTTCCTTGTTTGTATGTTTCTTGTCTTCGAACATAGCCGCTGCTCTTTCTCGTTACATACAACTCGGTTGCTCTTTTATTGTTTTCTAAATATATACCCTATTTCATCGATATTCAGTGGTGTGTGAAGGGGGTTAAGCAACTTACGGCTACCAATTCCACCAACACTTGAACATATGCCGAATTAATAATTTTCCAAGAAATACTTTCGTACAATCAACATTAGTTGAGAATATTGCAAAACCAACACCTGTAGTTGTTTATAATAATCATGAGGTTTAAGTACAATTATTTTTTCGCTATTGGGTTTTTCCGTTTTGGAACTGGTTGGATGCGTAGTTCCACTGATTTCTATTCTGAGCTATCACATACATTTTCCTAAAATTCCCACAGCCTACATCTTTGACTATCTGTGAGCAATAGTTTAACCTAAGTCTACCTCCACCTCTCCTTTTTCCTGCTTCTAATATATTACGCATTATTCCCTCATGCCTTAGTATGTGACCTATCATCCTATTTCTCTTATTATTTATTGTTTTACTTCCCCTACCATTTCTAGAACCTCTTTGTTCTTAATTTTCTCTGTCCATGGTATCTTCATCATGCGTCTGCAGCACTACATTTCAAAGGCTTCTATCATTTTTCTGTCCATTTTTCCTACTGTCCAAGTTTCGCAGCCATACAGTGTTGTGCTCTACACATATGCTTTTCAGATATCTTTTCTTTGTTGTCTTTGAACACAGTAGTTGCTTTTTCTTGTTAAATGTAGCACGACCTTGTGCTTATCTTTGTTTCATATATTTTGCTGTTTGTTTTCCCATCTTGTATTATTTGTCTACCAAGGTAACAAATATCCTTATCCTCTTGTAAATTCTCATTTCCTAATTGTATTCTCGTTTTTGATTTATTTCCCCGTCTTTTACATACTAGTAGTTTAGTTTTATTTTTGTTAATTTTCATACCGTATATCTCTGTTCGAACTGTGTTCATTTCATTAATAGTTGCTTCGAGCTCTTCCTTGCTAGATGCTAATACCGCTATATCATCTGCAAATCCAAACATATCATTCTTTTGTCCATATATAATAATTCCATAGGTCTTCCTGCATTTGGCAATATTCATTGCTACTTCAGTGTATAAGTTAAAAATTAGCGGAGATAGAACACATACCTGTCTCACCCCCTTCCTAATATTTACTTATCTATGTTCCTACTCTAATTCTATTACCGCTGTTTGCTGTTTGTTTAAGCTATGTACAATTAGTCTGTCCCTAAAACTTAGTCCAATCTTTTTGAGGTTTTTGATCATTTTCTCCCATTTTACATTGTCAAATGCTTTTTCCAAATCTACAAACCCTATATACACGTTTTCTCCTTTCTCTATTGTTTTCTCCATAAACACTCTTAAAGCTAAAATGGCCTCCCGTGTTCCCCTATTTCGCCTAAACCGAAACTGATCTTCTCCTAGCATTTCTTCAACCCGTTTCTCCATCTGTCTTTGTACAATTTCAGATAATATTTTTCAATGTTTGATTCCTGTTCTAGTGCTATAGTTCTCTTCCTGCATATAAATTCCCTATTTCTACGATTCAGTGCAAAAGTATCTTAAGTGACATAATAGCCATTTTCTGCTATTTGAAGTTTTTGATACCTAAAGTCAATATCGGTGTTGTGCAAAACGATCGCAAGTTCACATAAGATACTTTTGCATAAGCGGGTCACCTGCTAACTGTATCAAATGTTCGGCATGAGATATTTTGCTACGCAATGTTTAAATGTATATTATGCACTAAGTGTCCGATAAGTAGTTACTGGCGGTTCTATAATATGAAAAACTTTGATTATTGTTTGCCACTCTTGCATTATACCTTCTCCTAATCTCTTGTGTTGAATTAATGAAGCACTTTTATAGTATTTTTATGTAGCGTGTTCAGAAATTTTGAATTAGTGAAGCGTTTAATATAATTATAGGTGTATTCTTTACGTAAAAGATGAGTTCGTCAAATTCATATGGTAAATTAATGCTGCAATTAGTAATAAAAGGTAAGTTTTTATTGCTTCTGAAATTAAAAATTCTGTACACGTAGAAACTCTTTTCAGGAATTTGTGATAATAGAAATGACACTTTAGACACGCCAACGACTTCTAAAGAACGGCCAGATAAAGAAGTGCCTATAGAGGCAATCAGTCGTGGTGGGGACGGTGCAAAAGAAAAATTATATTCAACTACTACAATTCATGACTTTGGGGCTTTCAACACCGCCGGTAAGTGTAACAACAAAAGTAAAAAAATATGTGCATTAATATGTTACTAATGTATAGCTGATTCGGATACGGAAGAGGGTACCAGTGAAAGTGAGTATCAACCATCCACAGATGAAAGTGATACATCTTTTGAACTGACTACTGACGAAAAAGGTGACACTAATTTTACTGTTAATTCTGCATTATTAGAAGATAAAGAAAAGCCTAACTGCAAAAAAGACAAAGATAGCTAAATATATGAAAACGGAATATCGGGAAAAAATGTCGCAGCGAAGGTATAGCATCTACTGCTTCTAAAGGGAAACAAGTTCTAGAAAAAGTTATGTCCTGGATGTGGAGTTGCCAGTCAGTGTAAGTGCAAAACCAAAATCTCCAATGACCAAAGACATAACCTATTCACCGGTTTCTATAAACTTGCTGACATCAACCGGAAGAGAGATCATCTGAATAAGTGTAATACGGTTATTGAAAAGAAACGTAGTTTGAGAAAAGCGGTCGATCCAGAAAAAAAAACAAACTCTCGAATACTATTTCGAACTAAACAACAACTGTATTAAAGTGTGTAAGGTGTACTTTTTGCATACATTAGGAATAAACGAACAGTGGGTGAAAATTATGCTTAAGAAGAGTTTTCTGAAGGTACAGTTGCTGAGTCGCTCGCACGAAAGCATGGCTCCCATCTAGTTGTGAAATCACACATTCTAGAAGATGTTAGAAATCACATAAAGAGTTTTCCGACAGTTACTTCACATTATTAGACGTGCTTCTAAAAGGATGTACTTGGAATCGGGTTTAACACTGTTAAAGATGTACCAACTCTATTGCGAAGAATGTGCAAAAAATGATAAAGAAATGGCAAAATTATAGTGCTATCGAAAAGTTTTTAATCATGAATTTAATTTATCATTTTTTTCTACCAAAAAAAGACCTTTGTGATTTGTGCGAAAAATACAACAGTAGCGCTAAGGAAACGTCGGAAATGGAAATCATTTGGAAAGTCCACATGCAAAACAAAGTTGCATCCCGTGAACATAAAGATGCAATTAAGACACTATGTATAGATCGAACGGATGCAGTGGGTGCCTGTTTTGATTTACAAAAGGTTATAAATCCCCCATACTCCAATGTATCTCAGCTATCCTATAGAAAAAAACTATCTCTCTACAATTTTACCGTTTTTGATATAAAAATTAATACCGGTTATTGCTACATCTGGCACGAGGGCGATGGTAATCGTGGTGCTAATGAGATTGCATCTTGTGTTCAGAGGTATATTTTACAGAAGGTACAAAAAGGCGCCACAGAGATTAGTTTCTTCTCTGACAATTGTTCAAGGCAAAATCGAAATCGATTCATGTATTTGATGTATCTCTACAGTGTTAGCACACTAACGCCAAGTTCAATATCTCACACATTTTTAGAAAGAGGCCATACTCAAAATGAAGCCGACAGTGTACACGCTTTGTTGGAGAGAAGAATGAGAAAGCAAAAAGGATTCGTTCCAAATCAATTCCATACACTTGTTGAGACGGCCAAATCTCATGCTCCACAGTATCAAGCCATTGAAATAGAAAATTCTTCATTTTACAATTTAAAAAAATGTACTAGTGATATTGCATCTAATTGAACTGTAAACTCTGAAAGTGAAAAAACTAATTGGAATAATGTGAAATACATAAAAGTCATGAAGGCGGCACCATATCAAATTGTTTACAAGTATCGGTTGCCTGATGATCTAAAAATGATTTGCATACAAAAGCGAACTGTTAGAGCGTACAAAGATTTTCAAAGTTGCGTCATTAACAGAATACGAAGATACCATTCCTATATCAAAATCAAAACGTCAAAACTTGATGTATCTTTGTTCGGAAAAAGTAATTCCTGCTTCATGCCACGGATTTAATAAAACCCTAAAGGTAGATGAACATATTCCAGATGTGACAGATGAAGAAGACTAATGTACTATTGTACTACTTTAAGAGTAAAATATATTAAGAAAATAAAAATGTTCCGAAATACACTAAAAGCATTATTTTAAGTCACTTTTTTGATGAAATATTTGTGCAAAAGCATTGTATGTGCGGGAAAAACTGTTTTGGCAGGTCATAGCCTATAACCAATTAGGTATAGTTTGATAGCGTACAAAAACCATACCCTGAACCAAAAACTAAGGTTGAATACTTATTTTATAAAACACTTATTTTCTTCTCCTGAAAACAGGTTTTCAAACATTAGATACTTTAGCACTAAACCGTCGATATATTCTTCCCATCTAACTACTTTCTCTACATTTTCTATAATGATGTTCCTTTCCTCGCCCTTTATGTTTTTGCTATACGATTTTATATCCCTAAAATTCATTTTAATTAGTTTGTATGATTTATCTGGCTTTCCTATTTTCATCTTAGTTAGTACCTCTCAGCACTTTTCATCAATTCATTGTTCTTTAGCTTTGCTACATTTGCGAATAATTTCCCATTTCATGGCTTTCTATCTCTGTTTTCCTGTTTCGTCTGGTCTATTTTTGTATTTTCGTTTTTTATTCAATTGAAAATATCATTTGTTATCCATGGTTTCTTATTTTCTTTTTATGTATACCTTGGAATATCTCGGGCCGCCATGTCTAAGCTGAATTTAATGTTATTCCAATATCTGTTTCTACTTCCTTAGTATCAGAAGCTTTCCCAATACCTTTCAGCAATTCATTTAACACTTTTTCAAATTACGATGTTGTGATCAGGGTCTATATCTGCTTCTGGGGCTTATACAGTCTTTTACTTGATTCCTAAACCGTTGTCTAACAAAAATGTAATCTATTTGATATATTTTTATATCTCCTGGCATCTTCCACGTGTATCGTCTTCTACAATGAAATAATGTGTTGGTGATGGCTAAATTGTTTCTGTCGCAAAATTCTACTAGAACATTTCCCTTTTCGTTTTTCGTACCTAAACCAAATAAAGTACTCTTCGTTCTATTGTAAGTAATTATCTACACAATGTCCTACCTTTTTTCACATAACTATCTCCACACCCTAATTTTCTTCCTATGATCCTGTATAAATTACCCTAAAGTCTCCGCTCCAAAAATCCCCCGCCTTGGCCACCAAACTTCGCTGATCCCTACCATGTCTAATGCTAACCTTATTACTATTAGTGTCTGGCTAACGCTATTACTATAACCTATACAAACCACATTGTTACCGGATGATGCAATCGCAATGTATATGTCAATTTACATGCACATTTTAGGTTATGTTCAAACTACTTACGTGATAGGTATATCTCGGAATTTCTTATCTCAGGATTCACTACGTGAGAGGGTTTTCGTAGTTGCGACTGGTTGAACATCAAATTATTATCCGTTGAACTTCGTATTCGTATTGCTTCTTGTAAGGGATTTGAAGGAAATAGGTAGTGTGTATGATAAAGTAAAGAAAGATAAACGGAAACTACATATTCTTCTTTAAAAACTACACCGCACTCCCCACACTTATTGCCACGTCCTCGTCAAGTTAACAATCCGCCTTCCTCGACTCCACACTTCTACATCCCTTCCGGTCAGACTTAACCGTCACCAACGGCGCAAGTTAGCGTATCATTTCAAAAATACGCGGCAATTAACCTACAAAGTATCTCTTAACCTCAAACATGATACATGCCCCGTTTGGCATGTAACAACCTATCCATTTCGATTTTCAAGTTCTCTACCTTACCTACTTGCTTTATACTTCTGGCATTCTACACTTCGACTAGCAAAATGTTCATTACTCTTTTTCTAAACTTTCCGATCACATCCTCCGAATTAGTCCACACCCGGAGATCCGAATGTGTGAATATTTTAACTCCGGAATTCCTACCCCAAAGGACACTGTCAGCTTAAATAACAATTTAAGTACGCTGTGTACATTGGAGGTAATGTGGCGGTTTTCCGTTCTTTTCCACATCACTAGAGTATTTAGTGACAAACTGCCCCCTCATTTCCACCAGAATCCTCATTTCCACACACATCTGGACCAAATTTACATGCAAATTCCCATAAGGAGGAAATTAGGGAGATGAATCTCCACCTTGCTCTCGCCTTGTGGGATTTTTTACCACAACCATCCCTGCGTGGGAGAATAAGGATTCTCTCCAATAAGAAATTAAAGTTTCCATGTACGTAGCACCAGTCATTGGGAAATGGTAGAAATGTTAAACCTATAAAGGTGATTAGTAATTGTGGTTTAGAAAAATAGTAGTTTTTGCGTACTAAATAAAATAACTGAGACTGATTAATGTATATGGTTACATATTCTCGTACACATCCACAAACATCTGCTTACATCCACATACGGACATGGCGATGCCGGTAGTTTTTGTTTAACAAATAGTAGGAAAGTTACGTTAGGTGTTAGTGTGTGGAAGCCCATCGGATCGTTGGATTCAAAAAGAACGGTGCGGCGGAATGTATGATGGTTCCCGTTAAAACAATCGAAAGTGGTTAATCGGTCGTATTAGATGTTTAAATATGCGAAAGTGTAAAAGCCTACATAAGCAAAATTTAATTATCAGACAAAAAGTGCACGATGTGCTATACTTTTAAAGAAAGTATAGAATGGTGCTTTGCAGCGGTCCTAGCAGTAAAAAGGCGACTGACTTTTTCAAGCAACTACAAGAATAGCAGTAGGGCAGAGAAGGGGTATGCATGTATTACACAGCGCACTGTTACTATAAAGTATGTTAGTTTACCGGTAGCTCGAACGTGTAATTGATCACGACTTATAGATCCCTCGGAGATTTTAGAATTCTGAGACCATTGTCGTTTGAAAAAATGTTTGGAAATTATCAGAACGGGAGCGGGTCGAAGTATAAGTTAGATGGATGATTGACCGAGTTTTTTCTACCTTTTACGAGGGAATCGGAAGTTGACAGACATCGAGCATCTAATTCTCTATTTGGGCGATATCGAGTACTTGCCGGTTCTAGAAATCATTACGTGCTACCGACCGCTATGCGGAAGATTTGGTTCTAGGAAATGAGCAACTTACGAAAGTACGGAATACTCGGTATGAATGCTAATTGGTTTAGTGACTGCGCTTGTGCACTCTTCGACAATCTTCGATTGTTTCCAAAGAAAATATTCAAGCCTACCATTTCCGAAAATATGACGTAGAAGTTATTTAAAATTAAATTGCTTTATTAGTAAGTATTCTGTAGACAACAAGTTTGGTATTCCCTTAGTAAAGGTTTAAAGTGTTTTATTAAGTTTTTGTTTATAGTAGCACTGCATTTTCCACCGAAAGACTTGCAACCAATTTGTGTGGGTGTGCTACCACCCTTTTGGATTTTTAATATGCACGCGATGCGATTGTTGATCCGCATAACATGGAAGACGTTTCCGGTGTTTCTACTAACTGCATTCGCAGCATCGACGATGCGAAACGGGTGCATGCATTTGTGCTAAATGTACTGGACGAGCAGCAAGGATTGGCATAAAATGACGTCATTTAGTTCTCCGCTGAATCCTTATTATCGTTCGGCTGTCTTCGGAAACCTTCGGTTTGCATTCTATAGGGAACATAAAGCAGCTACGCAAGAGTAAACTTTTTAGTTATAAGTTAGTTCGCTTACAAGTTTCACCAAAGTCCGGAAAGTGCGGATTTTGTTTTGTACTAAAATGGTACCTGCAAACGTTTTTAAATGTGAGCCCTGTCACGTCTACTTTACCAGGAGGGATGCTCTCAAACGGTAGCAAAACAAATGTCGTGGTGAAACATCGTCCAGGGTTAAGCTTATACATTCGTCAGCAGCAAAGTACTTAAACTGTATGTCTTGCGGTATTGCTTTTACGAGAATGGACAGCTTACAGCGACACAAGAAAAAACAGCACGGTATGTCATTAAGCCGTAGAAGTTCAGCTCCGCCAGCTGTTAAAGGGTCTTGTACGAAACAACCACGAATTATGTGTAAAGTATGCGATTTCGAAATGGAAAAGCCTACCTATGCCGCACACTTGAGAAGCAACAGACATAAAAATGCCACACTTACCGCTACTGGCGAAGATGGCGTAGAAATGGTTAGCACAACGTTTAACAACCGTATAGCTAGCTATCGCATAAAGAACGCCAGGGTCGACGATGGAGTGTCCGAGTTTCTTTGGAAGCAGAAAGAGCGGTTTATTCGATTACTTAATGAAAAAAGAACACAACATACAGCAATAAAAGTCTATTGCGAACTCTACGACGTTTACACCAAAATGGGAAAAGAGACTACCGATGTGAAATCCTTTAACACAAAAAATATGGTTATAACGTCTTCTAGTAATCTGGAAAATATGTACGAGGTCTTAAGCGAAACCATGAGAACAAAATCAGAGGAATTTGAAACATGTGGGTCCGGTTGGTCTTTGGAAAAGGTGCTCTATTTAGAAATAAAGATTAATAAGTATAAGCCGATATGAGGAGTTCTAGGTTAAGAATAAAAATTGTGAATATGTATTTAGAAATGTGGTTTACAAAATTTAAACTGTATTAGTAAAAATTGTCTGTAATGAAAAGTTTTAAGATTGGTAGAGGAAAGTTATAATTTAGAAGGTGTGTGTAAAACGGTAAGGGGTGGTTCGATTTTAAATCTATTTACTAATTTGATGTATTCCATGGCTAAAAAATTTATAAGGACGGCCTAAATCTCTACCAGCAAAAAAATCTTAGAATGAGGGTAGCTCCCTGGGGGATGATGCAATCTAAGAAATTCCTAGAGATTCGGGTAGCTGAGAAAAATCTAATATTAATTGATACCAAACAAGATAGGTTTATATCGAAAGATGCAATGGGTACTCGAAGAAAACAATTTGTTAGTTTTGCTTATAGAGCAAAGAGCAAAATTTAGAGGTTCAGGACTTTAAAGGGTATAACTTTGCGGGGGTGCTCGGATTTTAAATCTGTTTACAGATTCGAATTCAGCGTAAAATTCCAGACTACTTTGATGTATTGCATGACTAAAAAATTTATAAGTACGATCAGAAATCGCTACCAACGAAAAATCGTAGAATGAGGGTAGCTTCCTGGGGGATAATGCAATCTAAAAAATTCCTAGAGATTCGGGTAGCTGAGAAAATTCTAATATTAATTGATACCAAACAATATAGATTTATCTCGTGGGTGCGGTGCCTATAGGCACCGAGAGGTATCTCGAAAATTTGAGGGGTTAGGTTACCGATTTTTTTAGGGTAGGGATGATTGAGATAAAAAATCCCACAAGGCGGTCCACAAGGCGAGAGCAAGGTAGAGATTCATCTCCCTCATTTCCTCCTTATGGGAATTTAGATGTAAGTTTGGTCCAGATGTGTGTGGAAATGAGGATGCTGGTGGAAATGATGGGGCAGTTCGTCACTAAATACTCTACTCACATCGCAATAGTGTGTCTTGGAATACCATACCGACTCCTATAATCTAAGTACCGAAAGAGATGCCTGTCTCTTTCGGGGATCTGTTTTAGTCTGTTCCTCACTAAAGACCCCACTAATTTGGTTAGACCTGTAGTTCGACTCTTCGGCTCTTTATATCACCGGAACTCGAAAACCATTCTACCTTTTCTAGTAATCTAGAACTTCTTCTAGGTGCAGGTCTATTTAGAACGGTTAACTCGTTTTATGTAATATTAAACGATTATCATTTATTTTGATTAGCTATAGCTTTAGTCATAAATAGTTAATTTGTGCGTGGCATTTGTAAGTTCAAGTATTTTCTAAAGCTAAAAAATTCCTCTATCATTACTCGTCATCATTTTAAATAACCGAAACATTCATTTTTCCGAATTTAGAGCGATATACCGGATCCTGATCTTTATAAGAACTCATGCATATACTTTCTCCCTCAAGACATGATGTAAGCAACAAGCTATTCGGCAAATTAAATTACTCACCGATTTGTGAAACTTTCTGATTAAATAAGCCAAGAAGTTGGTAGCAATGAATGACAACTAAAATTATGCAACTGCTAATTGCTAATAATGGTATTTACACTACTTCCAATTGTGCATGCACTTGAGTTAAGTCTACGCACTGTATTTGTTAGATAATAAGTAATTGCTTAATGGATTTTTATAGAAGCTAATTTGTGTTCTCTCGTTTCCTGCTTGCAGTATTATTATATCTGCTCAAACTGCGTAAAATGCATTTGACATAACAATCGGCAATTTTCTTAGAGTAACTATATAGGAAGACTATATTGTATATTGCTCTGAGATTGCATAAGGCAATTTCTTTTTGATTTTTATATGCCATAAATAATTCGTATTCTAGTGACTTATACTTATACTGTAAGTTAATTTTAAGTAACAAAGTTATATTACGTCCATAAAATTTAGCTCGTCATGAACAAACGGAAAATCCTTTGACAGTTCATACAAGTATTACATGATAAGTATATGTAACTATTCTTGAATTTACTTTCTCAAGAGCTATTATTATGTTAAATGTATGAATATTATATTAGGCACAGGTAACTTGCTTAATTAAAATGTTTTAATGAATTTTGGGAATATTTCATTCAGAATGTTACACTGTTATGTGTATATTTCTATTTTATTCACGTTTTCGTTGTGTGCTATTTCATAGCAATATATTTCAAACCTTGAAGTATAAACCTGACATTAGGCTTGATATAATATGACACTACTAGTTTACAGAAATGTGACAAGCAGTATCAACAACCTAAAACTATAGTAACAACAAAAATATCCATTAGGGGCCTAGGAAGGTAACTAATTCACAACATTCAACCCTCCTTTAAAATCTTACGTAATCCGATAATTACTTCGGTTCCCAACGCGAGCGACGTTCCATATAGGTCTAAGATGTAGTGTGCTCACTGGGTTCGTTGCTCAAGGCACTATTTCGCCGAAGATACTGATCGCTAGAACCCGGCAGTATCGCAGTAAGTGCCTCCTCTACCGATTCGGAACGTACCTCAATTTCGGTGTTAGTACTAGCCTCAGCAGCAACAGGGTCGTTAGACAGTTCCATTTTTCTTTCCATACCAGTATTTAGAACGTCGTTATTAGTAGCAAAGGTCCTCTGCAAGTGTTACTTGTTCTCGCCGCAAGGAGCAAGCCGTCGAATAGAAACGGTGTCCTCTCTGCCAGAAGGGTAGCGAATATTAGCATAATAAGGATTTGTTTCTAATAATTCCACTTTCTCAAGCGGTCACTCGTATTTGCTATTTCTAGTACCCTTCTTTAGAAAGACTATACCCGGTGTCAACAGCCAACTTGTCAAGGACAGCCCATTTTGCAAACGACGAGGATGATTAAACATTCGTTCATGCGAAGTTGCATTCGTGGCGGTACAAAGCAACGACCTTATAGAGTGTAAGGCTTCAGTAAGTACAGTCTCCCAGAGGTCTTCTTTCAGTTTCTTTGATTTCAGCGCAAGCAATACACTTCTCCATATTATGCCATTATAACGCTTCACTTGTCCATTGCCCTGCGGATTGTATGAAGTAGTCCGACTAGTAGCAATACCGCAGGATGTCAGGTATGATTTAACTTCATTCGAGAGGAAGTTGGTACCACGATCAAAGTGGACGTATGAAGGCATCTCGAATACTGAAAACACTAGCTTAAGCATTTAATTATCGTTTGCCAAGATATTTCAGCACAAGCAGAAGCAAAAGGAAAACGTGAAAATTTATCTATTATGGTCAGCATATATCTATTGGCAGTACGCGATAGTATGGGTCCTTTGAAATCCACACTCAGCCACTCAAAGGAAGAGGTAGCTTTAATCAGTGTATTTGTAAATTTGCCGAACCTCGGTTTGATTTTAGCAGATGTATGACAGGCGAATCATGACCTCATTTCCTCCAACATCCTCATTTCCTCACACATTTTACATGTAAATTCCCATAAGGAGGGACTTCCTCCTTGCTCGGATCTCAGCTACCTGAATTTCTAGGAATTTTTAGATAGCATCACCCCCAGGGAGCTACCCCAATTTTAAGATTTTTTTATCACTAACATTCCGAATGAAATAGTTTTCTTCGACTAACCATTGCATCTTTCGAGATAAACCTATCTTGTTTGATATCACTTAATATTAGATTTTTCTCAGCTACCTGAATTTATAAGAATTTTTCAGATAGCATCATCCCCCAGAGAGCTACCCTCATTTTAAGATTTTTTGCTGGTAGCGATTTTTGGCCGTCTTTACAAATTTTTTAACCATGCGAAACATCAAATTAGTCTAGAATTTTACGCAGAATTCGAATCTGTAAACAGATTTGAAATAGGACCACCATTTACTGTTTTGCACATATACCCTCTGCGAGATAAATCTTTCTCCACATTTCCACCCACTAGATAAATGTACATTGTTTAGTATCAATTGATATTAAATTTTTCTCAGCTACTCGAATCTCTAGAAATTTTTTAGATTGCATCATTCCCCAGTCCTTCGGTGGAATCAAATTCAATAGATTTACAAAATCTATACAAATATCTTTACGCCCCATGCGTAGATTGATATGCTTCCAGGGATGACGTAACGCTTGTCATCTTCGCTCGATAACTGATCTTATTTATAAGCTGCGTGTACAAATAGTGTTTTTTTTTTGCTCCGGATACATACGCCGGCAAGTACTTCATACCACCCAAATAGGAATTAGATGCTAGGTGACTGTTAACTATCACTTCCTTCGTGTACGCCCACGCGCACCCCTGCCCATGCGCACCCCTCTCTGTGTGACTGCTATTTCGTGGTAACGTCATAGCTTTTTGTAAATAAAGAGCAATGTAATACTATTCTAAAATTATATTCTGACATTATACATAACAAAATTTAAAAATATTTCATACCAAGCATGGAGCCATTTAAACTTAATTTTAATACAAAGTTATACACAGAAGACAGTCCTTTCTTTATGTTTGTTTGGAGTGGTTTTAATTTTATCTAATTTTATTCGCAGCTTAAAATTTAAATCAACACCCAAGTTCTCTTTCTCCTTTTCTAGCCGATAGTTTGATACATAGAGACCGTCTAGGTTTTCGCGTTGCAAAATGTACCGAAGTTTGTCTCTATGTATAAAGTATTTCATTCCACCGAAGGGCTGGGGATGATGCAATCTAAAAAATTCCTAGAGATTCGGGTAGCTGAGAGAAATCTAATATCAATTAATACCAAACAATGTACATTTATCTCGTGGGTGGAAATGTGGAGAAAGCTTTATCTCACAGAGGGTATATGTGTAAAACGGTAAGTGGTGGTCCTATTTTAAATCTGTTTACAGATTTGGATTCTGCGTAAAATTCTAGACTAATTTGATGTTTCGCATGGTTAAAAAATTTATAAAGACGGCCAAAAATCGCTACCAGCAAAAAATCTTAAGATGAAGGTAGCTCCCTGGGGGATGATGCTATGTGAAAAATTCCTAGAAATTCAGGTAGCTGAGAAAAATCTAATATTAATTGATATCAAACAAGATAGGTTTATCTCGAAAGATGCAATGGTTAGTCGAAGAAAACTATTTGATTCAGAATGTTAGCGGTAAAAAAATCTTAAAATTGGGGTAGCTTCCTGGGGGGGTGATGCTATCTAAAAATACCTAGAAATTCAGGTAGCTCAGATCCGAGCAAGGAGGAGAGCAAGGAGGAAGTCCCTCCTCCTCAAATCCTCCTTATAGGAATTTACATGTAAAATGTGTGAGGAAATGAGGATGCTGTAGGAAATGAGGTCATGATTCGCCTGTCATACATCTACTGATTTCACAACACTTCCTATAGGTCGCAGTCATCTTCCTTACAGCATCAACAGTATAAGGTAAGTTTTTGCTTCGGATCCAATGATACATCTTTGTAACTTCAGGATGGCACAGTGAATTATGAAGTTCCCATAACTTTTCTTCACTGCCTGTTAGGTTTAAGAAGTACGCTCGTGAAAACGCGTCGGCAACCACGTTCTTGTCGCCAGGTCTATAAATGATGTCGTATTTATGGACCGACAATTCCAGTCCCCATCTCATGAATTTGTCATTCTTTATCTTGTTGCATGTTTTATCGCCAAACATGAAAGACACAGATTTTTGATCACTTATAAGTAGAAAATGTCTGTTCATTAAAAAATGTCTCAATTTCCGCAGGGCTTCCACAATAGCACTAGCCTCTTTCTCCACAACCGATTGCTTTTACTCTACACCAGAGGAGAATTTAGAAGAAAACCCCACTGGTCGCTCGTCTTGCGAAAAAAATCGCAGCAATAGCAAAATCAGAGGTATCCGTTTCCACAGTAAAGATACCGTCATTGTCAATAGACTTTACCACAGCTTTTGCTACATCCCTTTTAATGCCTTCAAAGGCTGCGATTGCACTAGGTGCTATAGGAAAGCTCTTGCTCTGAACAAGCGGGTTAATTTACTCGAAAATCTCGGTACCCATCTTGAGTAGTATGACAACAAACCAATGGCCCTTTTCAGAGACGCGCTGTTTCCCGGCACCGCAAGTTTTAACAATGAATTAAGCCTATTAGGGTCGGGCCTTAGCGTCTTATTTTCAATCAGGTAACCCAAAATTTTAATAGTTCTCTGAGAAAATTATCATTTGCCTTCATTCAGTGTTAAACCGTGCTCTTTAACTGCTTTTAAAAATCTCTGCAAGGAAACGTCATGCTCCTCTTGAGTTTTCCCACACATAGTAACATCGTCCAAATACGAATAAGTATCCTTGAGATTCTCAGTTTCAATAATGCTATCTCTCGTCCATTGAAACGCAGTCACTTCATTCGTAATACCAAATGGTGTGAGGCAGAATTGAAACAGCTTCCTTCCCACAGGCTTCGAAAGGCCTATAATGCTTAACCTCAGTGCAAATTGAGATCTAGTGGTAAGCACTTTTAAAATCAATCGAAGTGAATACCTGGTACTGCGATACTTTGTTTACAATTTCTTCTATTCTAGGTAATGGATAAGCATCGAATAAAGTATACCTGTTAATAGTTCGCGAATACTCGATTACCATTCGCTTTTTATCGTTCTCGCTTTTACACACTAGTGGTTGGGCTCTCCACAGCGAAACACTAAGCTGAATCACTCCTTCAAGTAGTAGTTCGTTAATTTCTACCTTAATAAACTCCAAATCTTCTTTAGAATAACGTATCGATTAAATCGCAATCGGCGTACAGCTTGATAGCAAGTTAGAAAATAATGAGACTGGTGGGATGTTGACTACCGTCAAACTGCAAATTGAGAGTGGCTTCTTTCCCCACCGAAAGATACTTCCAACGAACACTGTCGCTTCATTACGTCATGACCAATTATGACGTAGCTACAGAGGTTTTGTAAGATTGATAATTTAACTATTCCATAACTGTGTTCCATTATTTCTAGATCAACTCTACAATGAGCTAAAAATTTGGAAATCATAGTTGAAGAAGCAAGCACAACATTTCCCTCAGAAGAGAAGCTTCTAATATGATGCCGCTTAACAAACTCTTTATCTATAAAGCTTTCTGAGCTTCCGGTGTCAACTAGAGCTTTAACCCTTATTCCGTTTACCGCTATTTCTACCATAAACTTTACTAAACAAGCAGAGACCATCGCTAAAACATAGCAGAAGCGTTGGATGGTGCCTCACTAGAAGGCTTCGGTTTACTTTTACAAATTTTCGAATAGTACCCTATCTTACCACATTTGAAACATGTAGCCTTTTTGGCAGGGCATGTTTCCTGGTATGCTTACTTCCACCACAGAAATAGCATTTTTGCACTACTGACAATAGAGCTACTTTATTCTGATCGCTTTCGACTTGATCCATCATCCCCTCGTTAGTGAGAGTATTTACAAATTTAGAATCAGAAGCGTAGACCTCAGACTGCAGTTGAGCCATTTCTAGAAACCTCGCTTTATTATAAGCATCTTGCATTCTAAAGTAACGTTTTCTAATAACCTTTGACGAATATTAGATGACAATAATCCATTTATGAAAGCATCACGGATGAAATCATTTTATTCTGTTCCGCGGAGACTGCTTTGAGCTCACATTCTTTGCCCAGTACTTTCAAAGCCTGAAAGTACCGATCAATTAATTCTCCTGGTTTCTGTCGGCGAGCAAATGAATATCTGGCAAAAATTTCATTCTTCGGCTTAACCTAACGTGATTTTAGTACGGCCACAGCATCTTCAAACGATTTGCACTCGCTAATATGTTCGTATACTGAGGGTGGTACATGGCTGATGAGCAGGTTTAGTTTTTGAGTGTCACTAGCCTTTGCAGCTTCAATAAAATTAGTGAATGTCTTGTACCAGTGAGTCTAGAACCTATGAGAGTCAACCGCGTTGGTGTCTATCTCAAGTTTATCGGGTTTTAGTAGTTTGTCCATACTAAGATATTATTGCTGAATAAATTGAAGTATAAACCTGAAATTAGGCTTTATTCAGCAATAATATGACACATAGTTTACAAAAATGTAACAAGTAGTATCAACAACCTAAAGCTATAGTAACAACAAAAAGTATCCATTAGTACAAAGTAGCAGGGGCCTAGGAAGGTAACTAATTCACAACAAACCTTATTCGACAAACCTGCTTAAAACCATAATTTAGTTCTCGATTTTGATACTTACATTAATTCCTTGTAACGCTAGTGTGTTATTTAAGCAAACATTAAGTAATAGAAAACAATTTAGTAAATTTTAGTTATGTAGTGGAAAGTTATTGTAAAGATAAGATCATATTTAATAGGCGAGAGTAGGAAAAGAGACGATGGATTATGTTGTTATCAGGATTGTGTGCTATTTAAGTTTTCATTAAATAATTTATAACCTGACTTATGTATCTGTGCAAAACGCCTGAAACCTTCTATTTATGTGGTCCTACAGTTTTATCAGGTGTGGGGTTAACAGGTGTTTGCAAGTAATTGAATTGTGAAATAGGGAAAAGATCATTGATTTGTGTCAAACTTTATTGTGAACACGTTTTCGAACTTCGTGATTTTGTATGATTTCATGCGAATAATGACTTCGAAAGAGCATTTTGAATCTTTTTTACACAACTACGAACGCGAATAAAAGTCATGAAAATGTAACCCAGGTGAATACTGCTAATCTTATCACAGAAGGAGCTGCAAGCTGTCCTACTTATAATAATGAACAAAATACGAGTGTGAATGCAAATTCAAACACAGCATTTGTAGATACAATAAATACGTTACTACAACAGAATAGTCAAATGCTGCAACTTTTAATTCAAAGTCAGGGAATGCGAAATCGACAGCAATTCAAAGGTGGAAGTGCGAATTCGGTAGCAAATTTCAATGTTATGCCTGAGTTATCAAAACCTATTAACCTATTTAATGGTGAACAAGGCCCAAATGTTGCAAAATTGTGAATTACACAGTAAGAGAATACATCTGTTTTAAATAGGTGGTCAGATGCATTTGCATATCATACAGCCGTTTGTAATTTACAGTGCGCTGCAAAGCATTGGTTGAATGATCGTTGTGAGGAAATTAATAATTGGAAACATTTTAAAATTGCATTTAAGCCGACTTTCATATTTGAACGAAGCATGACTAAATGCTGGCGTCAAATGCAGTCACGTACGCAAGGCCCGAAGGAAAATGTTAGTGTTTACTGCCACGAGAAAGTGGTTTTATGTCGCCAATTAGGATTGGATTTTGCTGAAATTAAGGAGCAAGTAATTATTGGATGTCTGCGGGATATGGTAGCGAAGATTCATTATACCATGGTATTATTGCCTATGAAAAAGTATGTCAGGCAAGACGGGAGTAGAGCATTTTGGTGGACATTGGCGCAGCGCCACCACACAGCGCCATTAATCGTTTTTTAATGGGTTTTCTCATTAGAAACACATTAGCACTAATCGTTTTTGAATGGGTTTTCTCATTAAAAATCCATTAGCACGAATTGTTTTTTAATGGGTTTTCTCATTAAAAACTCATTAACACTAATCGTTTTTTAATTAGAAAACTTAATAACGATGTAATCATTTTTCCTTACGTCACATCTATCATTACCGCCATCTAACCTAAGTTTGAGTTTTCTTCGACTATCCATATGTACCTTATCCAGAATTTCCCCGGCAATCTAACCCTGTTTGAATTTTAAAATTGGGGTATCCCTTACAACGTTACACCCTGTTAAAGCCTCACACCTTTAAATTTCTTGTTCATTTATTTATAACTCGTTTTTGTTTGAATCACCGAGTGAAAGTACATGCTTAGTGTCATTAAATTTAACCATTACGTTCTCATTTTACGAGCGCGGTTAATTATTATTTAAAATCTAATTTGTTTAAAATAAATAAATCGAATACTTGACTAGATTCAATGATTCACTCATTTTCGACTCATTAGTTTGAACAATTTGTATATCATTTGTTAAACGCAAGTAACTTATAAGCCTATTAACGTTGTTCACTAATCTAGGATTAATTATTCATACGAGGTCAGTCGATCTACTTGAAAGTGAAATTTTCGTTTTCCCTAATACAAGTAATGTTTGATTGTATTTACCGGTATTAAAAATTACCGTCGGCCTTACTGCTCATTTTGAAAAAATTCCTGTACAACTTTCCATAGATTCTATTAACCGCGTAATCGCTCCAGGCAGCAATTATCGGCTACAGTTTTAGTATATAGTCAAAGAAAAACACGTTGTACGTATAATTTCTGCTCGTCTATATTTAACTCCATCTTTAAAACCTCCTTGGGACATTTACTTTATTCTAGACAATAAAAAACTTAGGAGTGCTTCCACTTTAAACCTAAGAATAAAAAACAAGATAGTTTAATACGTCTATTAGTAATTTTTTGCTGATGTTGGCGATACAAATAAGTAAAACAAACTTTATCAAGAAATATTGTTTTTAATAAAATATATACATGTATTGATAACATCTATAAAGCGTTGTGATAACCAAAGTCTGGTGAATCTGGGATAGCCAAATCTCTAAACATTTGCGTAAGCGATCGCCTCGCAGTCGTATCTTCTAAGTACAGGATGGCGTGACATTTAATAATTTCCAACACTGTCAAGTAATTTACATTGTTGCAATCATTAAACAGAGAAATACTCGCACGGCTCTTTTTCTCTAATAAGTTTGAACCCTTTCTTCATCCGTCGTATTTTCACATACATTTTTTATATCACCTACAAATTTTTCCGTAAAATTCTGGAAAGTTTCTACACCTCAATTCCTCCATTTTATAACAAATTAATTCTCGCAAATTTAATAGCTTGATGTAATGAATTAGCTCATAGGATACATTTCCTACCTGTTGTTTCGTGCGTGCACACAAATCGGGTACAATCGGGATATATCCGAACAAGAGTAGCTCATATAAAAGGACTGTTCGCGTAGAAGTTATTATTTGTCGTTTGTACAGTTTAAAGAGACGATTAAACAAATATGTATAAAGACTTTGGGGAGGTTATTCGAAGAGATCGCAATGCTCTGCGAGTAAAAAAAGCAGAATGCGGGCAACGGTTTTCGATAGAAGGAGATAAATGTCTTATGTGTCAGTCATACGAGGAAGCAATACAGCACTGTACTGCTGTGTTAGTATTGCCCGAAGATTTGGATGATTTTATGGAAATAATCGAGTAGATGAGGTTAATAAAACTGTTGGCAGATATTCAGATGGAATATATACTAAATTGTAAGTTTTAAAGTAAAATTTTAACCACCTCAACTACTATCATAAGAAATGAATGATGTGAATTTAGAAATTATTTTTGTATATCTTAGCTTGTTTATGCCATAAAATATAAAGGATTCATTGGTATTGTTTAATTCTTCAATTATCCACATAACTGAAATGGGTATATAAACTCTTATGAAAAGAATTATAACAAAGATGTGTATTTATTAAAAGAGTGTTATAAACGTTTCACAAAATTATTAATCAGAATTGTTTTATTTAAAACTATAACATAATTTTATTTACAGCTGTTGAGATTTGTGTTTGAAATACAACAATTTAGAAAGGTATAAGAGAATAAACTGTAATATGCAGGATTATAGTGACAGAAATTTCTCTAAAATCTATGGTTTAAAATTTAGACATCGCTCGTAAATGCGTGGAATGGAAACCTGCTGCACTCTTCCATATACTCAACTTGTCTACAAATACTGTTCTCAAACAATCTTGGATAGGTTCTTATAAATTCGTATAACATGGCCCCAATATCGCTATTACTGTATTTGCTTTTAATTATGTCATTTGCGAGATTCTGTAAAACATCATTCCTATTATTCTTTTCCGTTGCTACATCTAACAGAAACAAATCTATATTAGGAGTTCCGTTTTCCGTTACTTCTCTTAAAGTATTAGCGTAGTTGAGAACGATCTGAGATATCCCTAAAAAGTGTTCTAAATTTCCTTTGGTAAATTACATATAAAAGAAGCTGCCAAAGACCCAAAATCTATCTCGCGATGTAACTAATTTTAATAAACGAGTGAGGTAGAGATAAATGTACTTTTATTGCAAATGTGTTGTAAGAGTGAAATAATTTGTTTTCAATTAAGAATTTCTAAACATTTAAACTCATCGATCAAAGCGTCATTTGCCAGAATTAAACAAATGCAGAAAAATTGGATGTAGTTTTTAGCTTAGAAAATACTGATTCTTATTTAAGATTTTAAATTCTTTATCAAACTTACTAGGTTTAAATACTTACCTGTATCTCTACTCACTCGTTTATTAAAATTAGTTACATCGCGCTACCTCTGACAAACACAAACGTTCAAACAATAGTCTCTTTAAATTCTGAATTTTGTGAGAATTATTGTACATTAGTTGTATAGAAAGTAGTAATTATACCTAACAAATACTCATTTGAAACGCGGATCGACAATTGTATTGAAGTTCAAGGTCACCATTTCGACCACTTACTTGAACAGTGAGAGGCAAGGGGACTCACGTTAATCAAGTACCCCGAAAGAAACAGAAAACTATTACGTCCCCGTCGTTGCTACCTGAGTTACTCTAAAAGAAGTTTATTAACCAATCACCCCACTAACAGGTGGGTGTGTGTGTGTGTATGTGTGTGTGTGTATGTGTGTGTGTATGTGTGTGTGCGCGTGTGTGAGTGTGTGTGTGTGTGTGTGTGTGCGCGCGCGCGTAACATCATTGAATAGTCCGTCGAAAAATATTAAATACGTGTTTCTCGGTTTTTTATTCTTTTGATTTCTGTTCCATTTATTGCGATTACAGCGCCATCTTTCACGAATCGAAAAAATTTTTTCGCACAAATCTTACGTAGCTTTCAACGTGGAATCCGAATCTGCGATAAAAAATATTCCTATTTAAGATTTCTATTTTGCCGCCCGCTCCGCCTACAGGGAGTGTCAGGGTGGACGTAATTTAGTACTAACGAATGCCCCCTTGGAGATATTAAAGTTTCGATTCGGGAAAAAATTTTCTGTACGATGCGTATGTTTCGGAGTATTACAGAATTCCAAGTTAAATGATTCACCCGGTATATATGATATGGCAATAAATGTAATTTGAAAAATAAATTGAAAGTTCTTAATGTTGTTGTTTACCAACTTAAAACATATTACAACAAAGTTTCATTTATGAACGCTAATTAGTTTCTTACATTGGTATTGTAATGCAGGCATATTAAAAAGACGTACACGACCATCCATCAAATAATTTTATTCAGAAAAACGAACGTAAATATAAATAGCACTTATAATAGTAATAACAATAACAATCAATTACAACCACTACTTCACATAGGACCACTTAATACAAAAATTAACCGAAGTTTTTAAAAATTGCAATTTTAATTGTGCAAAGAAGAGATTTTAACGGTTGATAAACTGTTCTCTAAGTTAAACATAAACCATAAGAAACGTTTCTAAAAATACTGCGAATAGAATCAATTACCTTAGTTGGACTAAATCGTACATTGGACAAACGCAGTATAAAAGTGATATGAAAATTAAACCTCAAGCTTGTATTCGCAAATTATTCGCTCAATCTAAACTATAAAATATATTTCCAAAACCCAAAAATTTCAAAAGCATTGGAAATAAAAGATTGAACTTAGAGATGTTCTAAATTTCAAATAAAACAATACTATTAATAAATAATCCGACGCTAGTGTCTTAAAATCTATTACCTTACCTGCCAAACTTTAAATAATAATTATGAAAGGTATGGAGAAGTACCAATAAAATTAACTATTCAGAAGCTACATATAAAAAAATAGATAATTAGGAAAATTCATTTGTTAGAATAAATAGAAGATAAAAAATCACGTGTTAAAATAGACATAGTTTAAACTTAAGCGGAGAGGGTGATTTTGTCAGTTACTTGCAAACCAGTAAACAAAGAGAGATTATTTGATAGAATGGGTATGAGTGAGATAAGCAGAGATGAAACTTTAACGTTCATGGACAACGGGAATGACAGACAAAGTAGACAGTTGATGTAGCGCGTATGTATTGAAGCGAGATAGCTTAACGCGTATTATTAGAGGCATGTTTTAAACGTTAACTTTTGCAAGTAGGTTTCAATTTTAAAAAAAATGTTATGGGAAATGTTGTCAGTTAGAACGAATACAAAGAAATGATGTTAACACGTGCGCTGTTGTGAGCTTAAATTTGTGTTTCGTAGAAGTTTGAAAGTTTTAAGAATTGAATGTTTTTTTGTATTGACGGAATTAACAAGTTTTAGAGGGGCAGAAGAAGGATGTATAAACCCCAACGAATAGTGGTAAGACTCTCTCTAAGTCTCCAGCAAGCGTACGTCTCTTAAGGCTTACACTTATAGTTTACAACCAGCTGACGGTTCCAAGCATTAATACGTTTGCGAGTGGTATAAAAGTTGTGTTTATGTAAGTAGAACTGTTACATTTTAATTTGCACTAAGTGTGATAAGTATAAAATTGAGAATGGAGTAAAAGATAGTGTTTGGTCTAACTGGTTGATTACCTACACTTTATAGAACAGGTTTGGTAGTCTGAATGCAGTATGGGAGTGTAAAACGAGATAACTCTTTGGTGATATGGTTTCAGCTAGCAGTCGTGGTGATTGCAATCCAGATTGTGTATTCCTGTAGGCAGCAGTCGTTGATGGTATGATGGCAGTCATGGAAGCAGTGATAGAATCCAGGTAACTGTTGCTTTTGTTTGCATATGTGTATAAACAGGTGTTTTTGAGCATAAACTTGGGAAGAGTTACGAATTGAACTTTTTCTGTTGCATTATTGTACTATATTTTATGTGAGAATTTAGGTTTAGAAATAATTTATGATATTAAGAATATTTGGTATGTGCAAGGTAAAAGGGTTACTTTGTATGATAATATATTTGTAAATATTTATCTGGGTTAATTATTGATTTCAAAATCTATTGTTAAATATATTATATTAACAAAGAGGATGTATATAATGTATAAATAATGACTGAACGAGGAGTTTTATGTTGATCTTGGCGTGTCTTTTCTATGAATATGTTAATAAGCTTAGGCGATTTACCGTAGCAGAATTTTTTAGTAGTTAGTTTGATTTACAGAAAGCAGCTGAGCAGCCGTGGCATACTTTGTTGCGAAGTAGAAATATTTTAAGCTTTTTAGGTATATAAGCAGCATCGAAGGTTTGTAGCATTTGACGCCCAAAGAATGGGACTCAAATTACTATAAGAGCAGATCCAGAGCTTGCAGTATTTTGAAAACCCAATCGCGGGGCTTTAGTAGTAGCATTTTAGGGTTTTTGTATTTTAGACCCAGAGCTCTCGCAGCATTTTGGCACCCAGAAAGTAGAACTTTTTGTATTAGTGAATGACGACCACGAGCGGATGTCGCAGCAAAATGGCGATCAGAACGATTTCTAACAGCTTCGAGCTACACTAATTAATTGATTTTGTTCCCCTATCTAATCAATATTGAAGGTTTTTATTGCTTTAGTTAATCGTTTTCACGAATTCTATCGTCGCCTCCAGCTAATCATCATTCACCTTATGTTCTATTTTAGTACTCGATTATTCCAGAAAACGGTTAATGAACACGTTTTTCAATTGAAATACACTCGTTGCTTTTTCTTAAAATATCGACTGATATTTTAAAACTTAATTGAATACGTTTTTGTCGAAGTTGGTTGTCAAATGAAATTAATAATATACTCGCGGTTTCCCTTAAAATGAAAACTTATATACAATTGAATACTTGATAACAAAAATGTGGATAAAGCACGTATTTACGAATCATGAACACCGTTGTATATAAACACATTATTAAATTATCTAATTAAAGATGAAAATCTTTGAAAAAATCCCTCTGTCGTGCATAATAGAGTGAAATACCATTATTCTTATCTTAAAACATTATTCCTTTGTTGTTAAATTTATGTAATAAAAATGAAAACTCTTTTAATCGCAATTACTATGCATTTATACTCCGTATACTGATTGTTTTTGCAAATACGTATTTTTATGAAAATGAATTTCTACATACTATGAACTTTTTTCTTAAATTTTTCTGAATTTTCTCAGGTTTGTGGCGTCGGATATTTATGAAACGATGCTACATGACCCCCGAATGACCTCTAATCACATTAATATATACACACGTATATTTACGAATAGTGCACCAGAAACCCCCGATTTCCGGGATCCGACGGCAAGAGACGTGCAGGCGGCTCCGTGGATCTGACAGATTCGCGCATGACTGCTAATTCTAAGGTCCCGGAATTGATTTCCGACACGGACCGCTTGAAAAATGTTAGGCAAGCATTTTTATAAAAATACATGTGTGAGTATTGTCACGCACGTGTAGATCCCTACCTTGATTATGTTCAGCAAAATTCATAATTTTCAGATAGAAACTACTCAATTCTTGGCCAATAAAGTATTTTTGGGTGGAGAATAGGAAAGTCTATTTTGGGGCCGGGATATGCGCTTAACGACGACTCTGTCTCTGATTTTCGGCTGTCGATGATCGAGACTTAGTAAGAAGCAAGTGCAAGCATAACAAATCCAAAACACGCACATTCGCGCGAACATTCAAACACAAACTTAAAAACAGGAAACACAGACATTGTTCTAATTGATCAGGCATATTTAAAATACCAGACATATCAGAAACTGATTAGAAAAGTAAAATTAGAAAAAGCATTTACATAAGTAGCGAATTGTGTAAAAAGAAAAGAAGATTACTTTATTCTTCATCATCATCAGGTCTTCAGGGTGCAACTGGTTAGGCGCGTACCCTCATTGTTTCCTAGTCTGAACTAACCTACACATTTCCTTGAAATTTGCACAGTCTGAATCTATCACTATCAGCGTGCGAAAGTCTGATCTCGGTCTACCTCTACCCCTCTTTTCCTATCGCTGCTTGTAATATATCCCGTACTATTCCCCAAAAATGCCTTAGAACGTATTCTGCCCTTCTACAGGTATCTTTATTCCTCTACTATTTATATAACCTATTTGTTATTAACTTTGTCTGTTCATGCTATCATCCTCGTACATCTGAAGCACAACATTCTAGAAGGCTTCTATCTCTTTCTGTCTGCTTTTCCTACTGTCCCTATTTCATAGATGTACTGTGCTGTGCTCCACAATATGCTTTGAACAATTTTCTTCTTGTTTCTATGATTGTTGTCTTTGAACATAGCCGCTGTTCTTCCTTGTTAGACGCATTTCGGTCACCTTTTATTGTTTTACAATTATATACCCTATTTCCCCGATATTCAGTGGTATGTGAAGGGCGGCGGCTCCGTGGCGTAGTGGTATGTGTGTGACTACCTCCCCCAAGGTCCCGGGTTCGAATCCCGACACGGCCCGCTTGAAAAATGTTAGGCGAGCATTTTTCACAAAAATACACCCTCGTTCGGATGAGAGGTAAAATAGAGGTCTCGTGTGTGAGTGTTGTCACGCACGTTAAAGATCCCTGCCTTGCTTGGAACAGCAAGGGTTCGGCAAAATTCCAAATTTTCCAGGTAAAACAAAACTCGCTTCTTGGCCAATGTAGTACCTTCGGGTGGAGCATTGGAAAATCACATGTAAGGTATGTGAAGGGGCGTCGAATTAATAGTTTTTCCAATATATCCTTTAGCACAATCAACATTAGTTGAAAATATTTCAAAACCAACACCTGTAGTTCTTTATAATAATCATCAGATTTAAGTGTACTTATTTTTTCGTCATTAGGTTTTCCGTCTTGAAACTAGTTGGAGGCGTACCCCCACTTATTTATGTTCTGAGCTGCCCTACACAGTTCCCTGAAATTCCAACAGACTATATATAGATCGGTTCCCCTTCTATTGTTATCTAATTATATGCCCTATTTCACCGAGATCCAGTTGTATGTAAAGGGGGTTAAGCAGCTTGTGGCTGCCAAGGATCCCCAACAGAGACATGTGCCAAATTAATAGCTTTCCAGTAAATCCTTTCGCACAATCAACATTAGTTGAGAATATTGCAAGACCAAAACCTGTAGTTGTTTATAATAATCATCATGTTTAAGTATATTATTTGTTTTATCATTAGTTTTTCCATCTTAGGACTAGTTGGATGCGTACCTCTATTGATTTCTATTCTGAGCTAGCCTACACATTGTAACATTATATTAAAATGTTAACGTTTTAGCAGACTATTTAATAGAATTTCATTAACTTGTGTTACTTATAGGCAGAATTCCATGATAAATTACCGTTATATTTTAGTAAACGTCCCTTATAATAAAGATCTCGGATTTAGAAATAGCTTTACGCTTAAATATTAGAAATGTCAACGGCTGTCATAATAATTGAAAACACAATACAATACCCTTTAAAAACTTATGTCGTATATAGATTGTGAATATGATAAATTTAAATACAATCTTACCTTTTAACTTAAACAAAGAAAAGCAATTTTCAGTTTGTAAAACTTTATTTTCTTAAAACTTCAGTGAGTGACTGCGTTTATAGGAAGCGCAACATTACAAATAGCCTAACTATTTTTTAATTTGATTTGTTCAAAGACTACAAGTAATTTTAAGTAGTCTAGAGACAGCCGTTGTATTAAAATCCATTTTAGCTCGGCTTAGATTATCCAGTCTTTTGTAATGGCAGACAATTGTCGCCAAAAGATATGGTCAATAAATTCAGTATTTAAAATTCCAAGAATGTACAACATATTTATACCGTTAGAAAAATAATTGCTATCCGTGGCACTCATCTTAAAAAGGGATGGATATGGTTTCTAAAATCTTGTTTTTGGGATGTTCTATTAATGGTCATTGGTTAATAGAAATATAACGAAAATAAGAGTTAAGAGTAGGGTTGATATAAAATTTAAGTTTTTAGTCAAAAGAAGATTTCAATGGGGTTGTCCGTTTTCAAAACGTAAAAAGAGAAGTAGCCAGAGAAGTTCGCTGGTAACGTTCTCCGGCGTAGCAGATGTGATATCAAACTTAATATCATGTTAGTAAAAGTTGAAAGGAGTAGTTTCCTCATCCAGTTCGCGAGCCTTGGCGCCCGCGTGTTCGCGGAATTATAAATGATACTAAAAGCTATGTAATAAAAAGCTTGTGTGCGTGTGTGTACACGCTAAGCTATCAACAAGATTCTGCTGGGTACGTGTGCCAATGAATTATTAAGTGGTTGCGAAGAACAAGAGCAACAAACGAGATTCTCCCCCCAATTTAAGAGCTGTCTTGGATTGGAATGCAAGCAATCAAGCGATTGATGATTTTTAGTAAGTTTTTATATTTAAACTAGCATGGTGAATTTTTAGTTAACATATTTTGTAAGGGCGTTTTGGACATAAACCGTAGGATTAATTTACTGTGAAATACGTTTTCTTCCATATAAAGTGTTTGGAAATTTTTTATGTACATAAAATTATCATAATTGCATATCAACAATTCAATCAAATTTCTATGTTAAAATTAATAAATTTCCTAATGTAAGAGGTTCACGTTTATTGCTCTGTTGATTAAATAGTTTTGTTTGCCGTTGATTAAGTCAATAGTTTTTTTATTATTTGTGATCATGAGATTTGCTTAAGTAAAAGAAACAATTGTCCTCCTTGGATGACAAGTTTCCTAAGGTCTTGCATGAACATTGGACATTCTCGACTTGTCTAGCGCCCTTGGTAATTGTCTTTAAGCCACAATATTTATGAAAGGTAAGTGCCAAATTTTTTTGTTGTGTATTATCTATATTAACTTAGCCCCTTCTGCAAAATTGTAACCCTCTAAAAGATCCATGACCTTCCGATAGCTAGTGCCGGTGACCCCCTTAAATTTTTTTTTACAGTCGGCCCCCATTTTATAATTTTAAGGAAGATAATATACTTAGTAGCTTTTCTGCCTGTAACAACATTTCCCTGAAATTCACACATTCTACATCTTTCACTATCTGTGTGCAATAGTCTAACTTAGGTCTACATTTACCTCTCTTTTTTCCTATCTCTGCTTCTAATATATTCAGCAATATTTCCTCATGTCTTAATATGTAGTCTATCATTCTATATTTCCTATTATTTACTATTTTCGACATATTTCTTTCTTCCCCTACCATTTTTAGTACCTCTTTGTTCTTAACTTTGTCTGTCCATGATATCTTCATCATACATCTGTAGCACCACATTTTAAAGGCTTCTACCTTTTTTTGTCCGCTTCTCTTACTATCCAGGCTTCACAGGCGTACAGTGCTTAACCTCTTGTAAATTCTCGTTACCTATTTGTATTCTTGTTTTTGATTTATTTTCCTTCTTTTGCATACTAGAACTTTAGTTTTATTTTTGTTAATTTTCATACCGTATATCTCTGTTAGAACTGTTTCCATTTCATTAAAAGCAGCTTCTAACTCTTATTTGCTAGATGCTAATACCGCTGTATCATCTGCAAATCTAAGCATTTCAATCTTCTGTCCCTGCATAGTGATTTTAAATGTCTTCCTTCATTTGACAGTATTCATCGCCACTTCAATATACAAGTTAAAAATTTGTGGTGAAAAAGCACATCCCTGTCTCACCCCTTTCCTATATTTACTTCTCTACGTTCCTGCACTAATTCTATTACCGCTGTTTGCTCTTTGTATATAAGCTATGTACTATCCGTCTATCCCTAAAACTGATAGCAATCTTTTTGAGTATTTCGCATTTTTTACCATAATACATTGTCGAATGCTTTTTCTACAGCTACACACTCTGTATACACGCTTTTCTCTTTTTCTATTGTTTCCTCCATTATCACCCTTAGAGCTAAAATAGCCTCCCGTGTTTCCCTGTTTCGCCTAAACCCAAATTGATCTTCTCCTGGTATTTCTTCAGCCCGTTTTTCCATTCTGCGTGCAATTCTGTTTGACATTTTTGACACGTGTGCTGTCAGACTTATTGTTCGAAAATTTTCACATCTATCCTCACCTCTCTTTTTTTGGTATAGTTACTATGACGTTACGTTTGAAATCGCCTGTCTCATATAGCTTACCAGTTGAAAGAGATATTCTGTTACTGCTTGTCCAGCGGCTTTTAGAGTTTCTGTTTGCAATTTATCTGTACCCGGCACCCTGCCATTTTTTAGACCCTTTAATGCTAATTGAAACTCTTCTAGAAGTATAAAATGTCCCAAGTCATCATTTTCAATGTCTGATTCCTGTTCTAATGCTGTTTGTTCCTCTCCTGCGTATAAATTCCCTATATATTCTTGCCATCTAACCACTTTCTCTACATTCTCTATAATGACGTTTCCTCCCGTGTCCCTTATATTTTTGCTATATGGTTTTATATCCCTAAAATTCGTTCTAATTAGTTTGTATGCTTTGTCTGTCTTTCATCTTAGTTTGTACCCCTGCACTTTTCATCAATCCATCGTTCTTTAGCTTTCCTGCATTTGCGAATAATTTCCCATTTTATGGCTTTGTATCTCTGTTTTCCTGTTTCGTCTGATCTATTTTTGTATTTTCGTATTTCTTCTATTAAATTCAGGATATCCTTTGTTATCCATGGTTTCTTTTTTTTGTGTAAACCCAGAATATCTCTAGTCGCCATGTCTAAGCTGGATTTAATGTTATTCCATTCTGTTTCTACTTCCTTAGTATCAGAAATATTCCTGATATCTTTCAGCAATTCATTTGACTTTTTTCAGATCTTTCGTGGATATCTCTAGCTTTTAGTTTCTCAAACTCAAAGTGCCTTTTTTCGTTTCGTTTTTTCAAATTTTTAAATTTAAGAGCGGCTTTCATAGTTGCGATGTTATGGTCAGTGTCTATATCTGCTTCAGGGTAGCTTCTACAGTCTTTTACTTCATTCCTAAACTGTTGTGTAACAAGAATGTAATCTATTTGATATCTTCCTATATCTCCTGGCATCTTCCACGTGTATCGTCTTCATGCATGATGTTGAAATAAAGTGTTTGTGATGGTTAAATTGTTCTTGCCGCAAAATGCTACCAGCCTATTTCCCTGTCACTTCTCGTGCCTAAACCAAATAAACCTACTACCGCACCTTCCCTAGCGTCACCTATCACTGCATTAAAATCCCCCGAAGATACCCAGAAAATGCCAACATCTTTAATAACAATTTAAGTACGCTGTATACTTTGGAGGTAATGTGGTGGTTTCCTGTTGCCTTCCACATTGCAGCAGTGTGTCTTAGAATGCCATACCGACTTCTATGGTCTCTGCCACTCTAAGTACTGAAAAAGCTGCTGCTTTCGGGGACCTGCCTTAGTCTGGTTCCTCACTAAAGATCATACCACTTTGGTTGCACCTGCAGTTTGGTTCTTTAGATCACCAGAATGCGCAAGCTATTCCACCGTTCTAGTAATTTAGAACTTCTTTAAGGTGCAGGTCCATTCGGAATGGACTTTATTCTTACATTCATTTATTTTAAGTCCTAAAAGTTTTCGCTTAGTGATTTGAGTTTCTTCTGCTTTGGATGATTCAATTATCTTTCTTAGTAAAATTTTCCAATTTTAGGCTGACACGAGGGAACAAAATTTCTTTACTCATTAACTTGAGAATAACAAGTTACTTAGTTCTATCGTTATTCACATTGAATTTCTTCCTAAAATAGTTAATTTACAACACTAGAAAGTAAAAACACGACTACAAGAGCAATTGCTAAACATTCCTAGTAAATAATTCTTTTTTGTCATATGGAATAACTGAGAAGATTCCATTATGTAATTTATTTTAGTATAAAGAAATTTCATATTCCTATAAAACTACTTTTAACAAAAAATAATTAACGTAGTAGAATATTAAAACACGGAAGTGAAATATAAAAATGAAACTTAGACCGTACATTTTAAGGCTGCAGGTTTCGAACAACCATAAGGTAATGGTTATGCAAACTGCCTTTCTAATTTACATGTAAAAAAATACTACTTCAATATTTGCACCGATATAGTTATTTTGTAATAAACGTAATTTTTATGTTGGTCAATGCTGCTAAGCACCAATTCGCTCGTGATCTTGAAAAAAATAGGAAAATATCATAAGCTAAAACGTATTTATCTGATCTTGTGGTACCTAGGCCAAGGACGTTATGAAGAACTTTTAAAATTAGGAATATAGCTGTGATGCACACTTTTTTTAGGTTATGCAAATTTTGTTATATTGGTAATATGCGAATCGCAGTTAGATGTAATATAAAGTGATTAATATATGCTAACAAAGTTATCTAATAACTTACATATCGCTAAAGAAGATTAATTTCATACCAGCTATGCTATCTTTTTTGTGGGATTACTTGCTGCATAGTTGGTACTGGATCCAGACTATCTTGATTAGAAACAAACAAATCAACTGTTATATATTTATGTGAATCGCGAATTCTTCCTGATCGGATTCTTCTAGTTCGTTACCAGTGTCGTCTACTGTCAACATTATCCTCACAAGTAAAGCAGATTTTTCTCACTAACTATTTCTTTACCATAATTTTGATTTGTGTTGCTACCATCTCAAGTGTTCTATTTAGTACTTCCAACTACCCCCTTTCCTTTTGTGGTACGGCTGTGGAGTCATTTTTACGACAAAAAGTATTTATGATTTTAAGGCAGGACAACTTAAACTATTACAATAATGTAACTTTTTTTCATTTCTTATGTCTTTTAATATGCTAGGGTTTTCATTCGCCAACTATTTGACTTTGTTTTTAAAAAATTTTAAGTTCCATTAATTAAAAAAGTAGTTCCTTGGAGATTAATTCTTATTCGTTGCACGGAAAATTCATTAAAAAAATGTAAATTAATATTATTTTAAACAACGTTGAAGGTGCGGTACACAGACACTGACTGTGTAAATTTATTTGACAATTTATTTACAGTAAGTTAAATTGAAAACTACGTATTAAATTATTTGCAAGTCATTGCACTACTTTTGTTAAGAAATGCATGTTGGCACTTCTTATTTAGGTTGTGTCTGCAAATATCTAAACCGGGTCATGTTTAGAAGTGGGCAGGTCAATATCTGCCACTACGAACTCATGTTGCAGTCGCTAGAAACAATTTTTTTTAGCTATTGTGGAAAATGGTAAAGTAGAAACCCTATCAGAAGTTCAAGATTTAGAAGCGCCCTATTGGTTGTTTGTAGGAATCAGTTTGAAGTAATTACGAATGTACTATACCTGTTGAGGGAATTTAAACATTTTAAGGTTGAAGTTGAATTAAAATGAGAATCAAAACTAAGAAAATAGAGATTTGTATTTGACTCCCTTGAGAAGTAACCAACTGAAGGGCGTACGAAAACTATGTACCCTAGCATGATAGGATAAGTAAAGTGTTTGTAAATATGGTAAGAAGTATATGGCGATTAGTAAAAAGCGGTATCCATTTTGTTTAACAGTTAATTCAAAAAGGTTTGAAAATTTTATTATTAAGTTTATTATTTTGTAGCAAGAAAATAATAATTATATGTAGTATGTTATAAGACTCGTGAGTAGTTTGAGCCAATATTAGGTTGGAGAAGGAAAGTTCGTTAAATGAGCCTTGGCGCTTAGGTGGTTTACATTTGATAACATGGCTATTTCGTTATAATATTAAAATAGGACAAATAGTAAAGTACTTCATACATTCTTTTACAACCAGTAATAAAGACCGGAATTCTACATTATGCATATAAATTAGAAAATATACCCACATATTTCAGCAAATTACCAGCCTAGGAAAGTATAATGGTAAACATTCATTCGAATTGAAAGACACCGAAACCCTAGTAAATTTACCCCAATAGAAATAAGCTTGTAGATTTACAGACATAAAACTTTCGTTACGAACATAAACAACCGCGCCGCTTTCATAAGGATGAGAACCGGATGACCGTGGACCTTGCTAGAATGACGTTACACTTAAAATAAGACAGTTTTAGTTGCGTTATCCATGTGAACGAGAAAAATTCTGTAACTGCCTGGAAGATTGTAACTAATAAATACCAACGCATCATAATAGAGAGGATCATTAATTCCGGGTTTTTATCTTCAGTTATTTCGACAAGCAACCATCGCCAAACGGGAAAATGTTGAGTAATTTAAATGACTTTAGTTTTAAATTCGGGATTGTTAGTTAAACCAGTTCCCAAACGCGAACGTAATTTAAAAAGATTGCTGATACCTGTGAAGTGGTGGATGCTTTTCCTTAAAACAGGTTAGATTAGTGAATTACTTACAACCCTATTTTTGTCCTATATGACAAGATCACTTGAGCTTTGTACAAATTAACAAGCTGTAAGTCATTTAATTATTCTTTTCCACGTATTACATATTTCATGCTAATTTATATTTTATAATTGCGTGTATGTTTTATACTTCTATTTATTAAGAGGACTTCTACGTTGGTGCACACTTAGTTAAAAGTGCATTTGAAACAGGAAATTGTTATATGGAAATGCCTAAATTATATGTAACATTTAAGTTAATTGTATATCAATAATTGATAAATTTAAGATGTTCCTTTTTTTAGATACACGCATATTTAGCCAACTGGGGATAGAGGTTAGTTTATTTGTTTTGTTGTGTCTCATGTTTGGATAAAATAGGTTAAATGAACGACTTGGAGTATTCTTATTGTTTGTGTTTATTTTAAATTTGTAGGTGAGAAAAAGTGTACACAAGGCCCCATCAACTTGCATTGCAGAAAAAAACAATTTAAACTATTTCTTGGAACAGTCATCGTCTAATGAGACTAAATTCAGGTGGATTGACGTTCAACGGCTTTTTTATTTGACCAAAAGTTCAAAGACCAGGTAGGTGTGTGTAAAAATGTTGAACTTTGTATACCATCGTCACTGAAAGCTAGCTTGTGCATTATTTACAGTTTCGTTTCCTTGGTAGAGTAGATTTAATTCAGGTAATTAGCTTTAATTTAGTGCGTAATAATTTGCAGAGATTCAGCAGTGATATTGTAATTTGCAGTTCCTGCACGCGGATATTTTTGTTCTTATATAATTAAATTTCGTATTCCTTGCTGTATTAGCGTTCATTTGCAAATGTTAATTATCAATTTCGACAGCTTTCTTAACTGAAATGATTGTTTATTCAACATTCTGTAGGTTTTATTGGTACTCGTAATTAAAATTTAAATACTGCAAATTTATTCTATCTTAATATAGGTAACTTGTCTTACACGACGTGCGTAAGTCCTTGGGTCAATGTATTTCTGTGTTGTTTTAGAACGCTTAACGACCTGTTACACCACATAATGTTATGGTGGTCTTTCCATATTATTGAAAATTATTGAAAAATATTAGGCAAGAATTTTTCACAAAAATGCGTTCTCGTTCGGATGATAGTAAGATATGGTTTGCGCATGGGTGTTGTCATACACGTTAAGATCCCTACCTTGCTTGAAATAGCAGCAGTTTGGCAAAATTCAAAGTTACCCGGTAAAAAGAAACTTTCTGCGTTGCCAATGTAATACCTTCGGGTATAGCATTTGAAAGCCAAATGGAGGGGTATATATCACTCGGAGCGGCTTCGTGGGGTTCGGGTATGGTTGCTGATCCCAAGGTTCTGGGCACGATTCCCAACATGAACCATTTGAGAAATGTTAGGTGAACATTTTTCACAAAAAAAACGATATCATTCGAATCAAAGGTATAATGCAGGCCCCGTGAGTGTCTGTTGTCACGTATTTTAATAATCCCTACCTTGCCTGGAATAGTAAGGGTCCGGCAAAGTTTCCAAGTAAAGAAAACTCACTTCCCGGATAATGGAGCATTGAAAAATCAAACAAAGGGGTATACATTACCCAAAAAGTGTTTCTCTTTTCGACGAAGAGCCATCAAGTTCTGAGTTTAAAGTACAACTGCCCTATTATTTTCTTAAAAGATGTCTTGATCCTATTCATTAAAAACGCATTTACCTGTGAATGTAAAATACCTCAAATCTTTTAGTAAGCAAACCTGAATCAAACTATTATTAAGTGAAATGCAAACGATATAAATTTAAAATATTTTACAAAACGTCTGTTGTTAATTAAATGAAGATTGAAGAAATTCGAATTTATGACTCATAAAAAATATTTTTCAACTATACCTACTGTTTGATTCTTTGAACAACTAGTATGTAATATAATTTAGTTTTCTTGCTACTCATGGCCGCCATATCCTACTATAATAATCGTATGGTTTATTTTAGAACACACAGGATCACACTAAATTCGTAATATTTGTTTCAAAGGTAGGCGCACTCGAGTGGGCAAAAAATTTGAAGTTAGGCCAGGTCCACTTAGTGCCATCTTGAGCTATGTACTATGTCTGTGTAACTTTATTGCTTTGATTTCGTATTGTTTGTCAAGGTTTAATTACATATTCAGAAATTTGAAAAAGTTGCAACGCCTATGTAAATGGTCGAAATTTCAGCTTGGAAATTTAAACATTTATACCGCTAGAGTTATTTATTAACAACTGTTGTTACATCATCATTATTAGATCTTCAGTCCTGGAACTGGTTAGACGTGTACTCTCATTGTTTCCTATTCTGAACTAACCTACAGATTTCCCTGAAATTTGCAGTCTGCATCTATAACTATCTGATCTAGGTCTACATCTATCTCTCTATTCCTATCTCTGCTTGTAATATATCCCATACTATTCCCCAAAAATGCCTTAGAACGTATTCTGCCCTTCTATTTCTCCTAATTTTTTTCCACAGATATCCTTGTTACCCTACTATTTCTATAACCTATTTGTTATTAACTTTGTCTGTCCATCCTCATACATCTGAAGCACAGCATTTCAAACGGCTGCTACCGTTTTTCTGTATGCTTTACAGGCTGCCCGTATTTCATAAGTATACTGTGCCGTGCTTCACACATATGCTTTCAACAATTTTCTTCTTGTTCTATGTTTATTGTCTTTCATCATAGGCGCTGGTCTTTCTTGTTAGATGCAGTTCGGTCCCCTTCTATTGTTTTACAATTATGTACCCTATTTTTCTGACATTCAGTGGTTGTGAAGGAGGTAAGCAGCCTGTGGCTGCCAAGTTCCCCCAGCACTTGAACATTTAGCGATTTAATATTTTTTCCAATATATCTTTTCGCACAGTCAACATTAGTTGCAGATATTTCACAACCAACACCTGTATTTTTTCTTCGTCATTTGGTTAACCGTCTCAAAACTGGTTGGGTACGTACCTGCACTTATTTATAATCTAAGCTAGCCTGTTACGTGCCAATAAATTGGCACTTAAACATTTTTTAGGTTAATTTTGATGTGCGGAAGTTTCGCGCCACAAATTCAAAAGACTTGACGTATATTTCCGTCACGTCAGAGTGCGTTTGCGCCAGATCGCGCGACGCGAGTGGCGGAGAAAAAGTGGGAGAGAAGTGTTTCCGTGAGACGCTATAACGTGGCTTTTTACCTCTGACCTTCGTGGAGAGCGGTTTTGTTCAGGTATCGTATCGTGCCTTTAGCTTTATCTATATAGATCCTTGCCTTGCTTATCTGTTTATCGCCCTTATAACATGCTTCCTTATCCGTTCCCTGCATAGGTAGGTGATAAATTTGTAGCCTTGGCCGAACCGTATTCCACGCCGGAGCACCATCTTTAATCACTCCGGAGTGGAGCCCTGAGATCCCGTCGAAGCCACTTGGATGTACGTCAGACGTACCCTCCGTTAATTGCCTTAAAAGGGCCATCAGCAGCCCTTATGGACGTGCTGACGCCATCTTTATCTATCCTGAAGGACGATTGGCGTACTTCGTGGAAATCTGGACCTATTATGTGAGTACCTTATTGACATAATTGTTGCTAATTTAATTTCTATTTTTCGTAAATTGCGTATTAAATTTGTGCATTGGTGACGTCATTGACAGATGGGCGCGCCAAAATCTGTACAAAGATTAGCGTTACCAACCGCCCGTGGCGTCGCTTTTTCCGCGCTTGCGCGATGTATTTATGAACTTTTAAGTGTAAGAATTTGAATTTTAAACCGTAAGAAGCCTACACAGTTCCCTGGAATTCTCACACAGCATGTATATAGATCGGTTCCCTTTCTATTGTTTTTTAATTGTATGCCCTATTTCACCGAGATTCAGTGAAGAGGGTTAAGCAGCCTGTGGCTACCAAGATCCGCAACACTTAGACATTTGCAGAAATAATAGTTTTCCAGTAAATCCTTTCATACAATTAACATTATTCGAGTATATTGCCCAACCAATACTTGTTGCTTATAATAATCATCATGTTTAAGTACAGTTACTTTCTTCGTCATTAATTTATCCTACAGCCTACATCTTTCACGATCTGTGTGCAGTAGTCTAATCTAGGTCTACCTGTTCTCTTTTTTCCTATCCCTGCTTCTAATATATTCCGCACTATTCTCTCATGCCGTAGTATGTGGCCTGTCATCCTATCTCTCCTATTTTTTACCGTTTTCCACATATTTTTTTCTTCCCCTACCGTTTTTAGTACCTCTTCGTTCTTAACTTTGTCTGTCCATGACATCTTCATCATACGTCTGTAGCACCACATTTCAAAGGCTTGTCCGCTTCTTCTACTGTCCAGGCTTCACAGCCGTACAGTGCTGTGCTCCACACATATGTTTTAAGCAATCTTTCCTTGTTTCTATGTTTGTTGTCTTTGAACACAGTAGTTGCTTTTTATTGTTAAATATAGCGACCTTGTGCTAATCTTTGTTTTATATCTTTTGTGCTTTTTCTATCTTGCGTTATTTGACTTCCTTGTTTTTGTTATTTTTCCCTCCTTTGCATACCATAGTTTAGTTTTAGTTTTGTTAATTTTCATACCATATCTCTCTGTTAGAACCGTTTCCATCTCATTGAGAGCAGCTTTTAACTCTTCCTTGCTAGACGCTAATACCGCTATATCATCTGCAAATCTAAGCATATCAATTTTTTCTCCCTGCATAGTAATTCCAAATGTCTTCCCGCATTTGACAGTATTCATTGCCTCTTCAATGTTAAAAATTAATGAGGATAGGGCACACCCCTGTCTCACTCCTTTCCTAATGTTTACTTCTCTACGTTCCTGCTCTAATTCTTTTACTGCTGTTTGCTCTTTGTATAAGCCATGTACTATTCGTCTATCCCTATAACTCATTCCAATCTTTTTGGGTACTTTGAACATTTTTTTTCCATTTTACATTGTCAAATGCTTTTTCCAGATCTACAAAACCTATATACACGCTTTCCTCTTTTTCTGTTGTTTTCTCCATTATCACTCTCAGAGGTAAAATAGCCTCCCCTGTTCCCCTGTTTAGCCTAAATCTAAATTAATCTTCTCTTAGTATTTCTTCAGCCCGTTTTCCTATTCGTCTTTGTACAATTCTAGTTGATATTTTTGACACGAGTGCTGTCAAACTTATTGTTCGAAAATTTTCACATCTATCCGCGCCTTCCTTTTTTGGTATAGTTACTATGATGTTACGTTTGAAATCTTCGGGTATCTCGCCTGCCCCACACATATAGCTTTCAAGTTGGAAAAGACTTTCTATTACTGCTTGTCCAGCGGCTTTTAGAGTTTCCGCTTGCACCGTATCTGTACCCGGCGCCTTACCATTTTTCAGGCCCTTTAATGCTAATTCAAATTCATTTAGGTATAGGATACCCCAAGTCATCATTTTCAATGTCTGATTCCTGTTCTAATACAGTTAGTTCCTCTCCTGCATATAAATTCTTTCTTGCCATCTAACCACTTTCTCTACATTTTCTATAATGACGTTTTCTCCCGCTTCCTTTATATTTTTGCTATACGGTTTTATATCCCTAAAATTGATTTTAATTAGTTTGTATTTTTCATCTGTCTTTCCTACTTCTATCTTAGTTTGTACCTCTTTGCACTTTTCATCAATCCATTGTTCTTTAGCTTTCCTGCATTTGCGAATAATTTCCCATTTTATGGCTTTGTATCTCTGTTTTCCTGTTTCGTCCGATTTATTTTTGTATTTTCCCATCTTGCGTTATTTGGCTTCCTAGGTAGCAGAAATCCTTAACCTCTTGTAAGTTCGTGTTGCATATTTGTATTCTTGTTTTTGATTTATTTTTCCCTCCTTTGCATACTAGTACTTTAGTTTTACTTTTGTTAATTTTCATACCGTATCTCTCTGTTAGAACCGTTTCCATTTCATTGAGAGCAGCTTCTAACTCTTCCTTGCTAGATGCTAATACCGCTATATCATCTGCAAATCTAAGCATATCAATTTTTTGTCCCTGCATAGTAATTCCAAATGTCTTCCTGCATTTGACAGTATTCATTGCCTCTTCAATGTACAAGTTAAAAATTAGTGGGGATAGGGAACATCCCTGTCTCACCCCTTTCCTGATGTTTACTTCTCTACGTTCCTGCTCTAATTCTATTACTCCTGTTTGCTCTTTGTATAAGCTATGTACTATCCGTCTATCCCTATAACTCATTCCAATCTCTTTGAGTATTTCGAACATTTTTTTCCATTTTACATTGTCAAATGCTTTTTCCAGATCTACAAACCCTATATACACGCTTTCCCTTTTTCTATTGTTTTCTCCATTATCACCCTCAGAGCTAAGATAGCCTCCCGTGTTCCCCTGTTTCGCCTAAACCCAAATTGGTCTTCTCCTAGTATTTCTTCAGCCCGTTTTTCCATTCGTCTTTGTACAATTCTAGTTAATATTTTTGATACGTGTGCTGTCAAGCTTATTGTTCGAAAATTTTCACATCTATCTGCGCCTTTCTTTTTTGTTATAGTTACTATGATGTTATGTTTGAAATCTTTGGGTATCTCGCCTGTCTCATACATATAGCTTACAAGTTGGAAGAGACGTTCTGTTACTGCTTGACCAGCGGCTTTTAGAGTCTCCGCTTGCACCTTATCTGTACCCGGCGCCTTACCATTTTTCAGACCCTTTAATGCTATTTAAAATTCATCTCTAAGTATAGGACATCCCAAGTCATCATTTTCAATGTCTGATTCCTTTTCTAATGCAGTTAGTTCTTCTCCTGCATATAAATTCCTTATATATTCTTGCCATCTACCCACTTTCTTTACATTTTCTATAATGACATTTCCTCCCGCGTCCCTTATATTTTTGCTATACGTTTCTATATCCCTAAAATTGATTCTAATTAGTTTGTATGCTTCATCTGTCTTTCCTACTTCTATCTTAGTTTGTACCTTTTTGCACTTTTCATCAATCCATTGTTTTTTAGCTTTCCTGCATTTGCGAATAATTTGCCATTTTATGGCTTTGTATCTCTGTTTTCCTGTTTCGTCCGATTTATTTTTGTATTTTCGTCTTTCTTCTATTAAATTCAGGATATCCTTCGTTATCCATGGTTACCTATTTTCTTTTTGTGTATACCCTAGAATATCTCTGGCCGCCATGTCTAGGCTGGATTTAATGTTATTCCTTTCTGTTTCTACTTCCTTAGTATCAAATATAGTCCAGATATCTTTGAGCAATTCATTTGATTTTTTTTTTAATCTTTCTTGAATATGTTTATCTTTTAGTTTCTCTAAGTCCAAGTGTCTTTTTTCGTTTCTTTTATATCAAATTTTTAAATTTAAGAGCGGCCTTCATAGTTATGATGTTGTGGTCAGTGTTTATATCTGCTTCTGGGTACCTTCTACAGTCTTTTACTTGATTCCTAAACCGTTGTGTAACAATAATGTAATCTATTTAATATCTTCCTATATCTCCTGGCATCTTCCACGTGTATCGTCTTCTAGCTGTATGTTGAACTAAAGTGTTTGTGATGGTTAAATTGTTCTTATCGCAAAATTTTACCAGCCTATTCCCCCTATCATTTCTCGAGCCTAAAGCAAATAAACCTACTACCGTTCCTTCCATACCCTCACCTACCACTGCATTAAAATCCCGCGTAATTACTAAATTTTCATGTCCTTTTACGTATCTTAATATGTCTTCAATATCTTTGTAGACCGCTTCTACCTCTTCGTCACTGTAGCTAGAGGTGGGCATGTATACTTGTATTGTTACTGTATTTACCGGTATAGATTCTAATCTAACCATGAGTACTCTTTCGTTCTTTTGTAAGTAATTTTCTACACAGTATCCTATCTTTTTCCGCATAACTATCCCCACACCCAAATTTCCTTCTACTATTTCTGTATGAATTACCCTGAAGTTTCCACTTCAAAAATCCCCCGCCACTGGCCACCGAACTTCGCTGATCCCTACTATGTCTAGTAATAATCTATTCATTTCGATTTATAGGTTCTCTAGCTTACCGACTTGCTTCATACTTGAGCATTACATGCTCCGACTCGCAAACTTTTCCAGATTCTTATTCTTAACTTTTCGATCGGATCCTCCCAAGTAATCCCCTCCCGGAGATCCGAATGGGAGACTATTTTAACTCAGGAATCTGTTACCCTAGAAAATGCCATCTTTTTATTATAATTTAGGTACGCTGTGTACCTGGAAGGTAATGTGGTGGTTTCCCGTTGCCCTCCACATCGCAGTAGCGTGTCTTAGACTGTCATACCGACCCCTATAGTCTGCCAATCTAAGTACCGAAAGAGCCGTTGCCCTCTTTCGGGGACCTGCCTTAGTCTGGTTCCTCACTAACGACCCTAGTACTTTGGTTGGACCTGTAGTTTGGCTCTTTAGCTCATTAGAACACGCAAGCCATTTCACCTGTTGTTACATATTATCAGACGGCTTCGTGGCGTAGTGGTATGTATGTGACTACTACGCCCAAGGTCCCGGGTTCGAATCCCGACACGGTCCGCTTGAAAAATGTTAGGCGAACATATTTCACAAAAATACACCCTCGTTCGGATGAGAGGTAACATGAAGGTCCCGTGAGTGAGTGTTGTCACGCACGTTAAAGATCCCTACCTTGCTTGGAACAGCAAGGGTTCGGCAAAATTCCAAATTTTTCAGGTAAAAAAACTCGCTTCCTGGTCTTCGGGTGGAGCATTAGAAAAAAATCACATGTTACAAATTATCACGAAAATAAAATTTTAATTTTATACTTAGCTGTGATATTTTTAGCGAGTGTTGCCATAACTTTCGTAATAATTAATACATAGAAGAATACACTAACAGTAGTTACAACAATTCTTAAAATATAATTATAATAGAATAATAGTAAAGTTAAAACGCAAGAAACAAGAACATATTTTGATATGTTAAATTAAATAATACACGTTTTGCATATAAAGGTACTTTAGAAACTCTTATTATAAATAATTAGTATAATAGAATAAAGTATTACGCGCACTCTGCTTCCGGTATCTAACAAAATGTACATACCGAATATTAGGAAACGAAAGCGAAAAATGAAAATTAGGTTATTAAAATAAATACAGCATCAATAGTCCGATTAATATGAATACTTTATAATAAGCCAGACATTTACATAGATTTTGAAATAAACTTTCAATGCTATCTAATGTTAAGCTCATGGTTTTGTGTAATATATTGCACCAATTTATCCGAAAATTGTAAAATAAACATAAATAGCTTTTACATAAGTAAATTTAATTCAACGTAGTCTGTGTTTTAAAGTATTGATTGCTGAACTAGTCTACATCGACCCCTAAAGAGCGACTCCGAGCTGCAAGCGGTCCATGTCAATGAAAACAAAAATTGGAGGTGCATCAGATGTATGGGAATCAACGAAAATGGCTCTCATAAAGCAAGCCGGGAGCGAAATTTTGGGTTTTCATAAATGGAATAATTTACATAACACAGATAGTACATATGCAGCATAATATTTTTTATAATGGACCTATAAAGTAAAAATTTTAAAACAAATGTTTATAAAACAAGATGAAGATTTGGGAACTTTATAACCCGAGGTCAATGATAGGATCATTCTCCATCGACGAATATTCTGTCAAGTTCAATCAACCTAATTAGTGGTACTTATAAAATTATTGCTATACATTTTTTATTAAAATTTAAGTTATAATTTTCTTAAACCATGCTATTCAAAAGCCTCCTCCCCACCTCACATCTTTTGATCGGTTATACTTATACTATTGGAATTTGGAAGATGAAAATAAACGGATGTAGGCTTTTTAGCTAGTCATAATAGGTAACGTATTAGCCATATATGACGTCACTGTGACCAATAATTTTAAATAGGACTTTATGGCAAGTGACATCCCGTTTGAAAGATATTAAAAATACCTGTTCTATCATTACTAATTTTGTTCGGGCTTAGGCTGATTGTAATCGATAGACTAAATAAATACTAAAAATTATGGTTTGATATTTAATTAATAAAGATTAAAGAACCAATTCTTTTAGTAAGTGTTCAAAATATACTTCACCTAATTTCTGACAGCACTCGTTCAAACGTGTCAGCGGACAGGACCCTACATTCTTCAATAATTCTTTGTTTCAAAATGTCAATACTGTCAGGTGCTTAGTGTAAACCTTAGATTTCAAGTACCCCCACAGAAAAAATCTAATGGTGTCAGGTTCGGTGACCGAGCTGGCCATTCTATCGCACCTCGTGGTCTAATCCATCTGCCACAATATTCATCATCCAGGTTCCGTCTTACTGCAACATAATAGTATGCAGGGGCACCATCTTGTTGAAACGTTATTTCTAAGTTGCCAAATTCATCTGGATTAACTTCCAGAATTTTAAGAATGAACGACTCAATTGCGTTTTGTAACATATCTAGATGCACTTCACCGGTTAAGATAACATTGAGGAAAGCAAACCAAATTATGTGGTTTTCCAAAATACCTGACCAAACATTTACTTTTTCTGAAAATGGAGTGTTTTTCACGAAAAACGTGAGGATTTGTGTCACTCCAAAACCTAACATTTTGTGTGTTGACATTTCCATTTAGGAGGAAAGTACTTTCGTCGCTAAAACAATTTGATTTTTTGTAGTCCCGGTATTGGTTAATTTGATTTGACATATTTTCACAGAATTCTAGTCTTCGGCCAGGGTCATAATCCGATAGTTGGTGTACCATTTTTAATTTGTATGGATAAAATTTGTTTTTAGCCAACAACGTTTCAACTAGCAGCTCAGGGACGCTAATCAAGAGATTTTGTTCAAAAACGTTTCGAAAATTTCATCATTTTGCACGCTCTCTTGAGTACAACCTGTATTATGTGCAAAGCAACCGATCAACATGTGTTTCTCCAAATTTCTTTTAAAACATCTACCTATTTTTCTAAATCTGAACGATGAACATCGACTTTGCACGTTTCGTTTGAGTATACGTTCCGTATTACGTGCAAAGCGTATCAACTAGCAGTTCAAGACACGTTTCACAAGATTTTGTTCAAAAAGTCTCTTGAAAATTCGTTATTTTGCACGTTCGGTTGACTACAAACTGTACTACTTGCCAAGCAACCGACCAACACACGTTTTTTGAAACTTGTCTTAGAACGTTTACATATTTTTCTAAATCTGAAAGTTGAACATCAACTTTGCACGTTTCAATTGAGTATACGTTTCTCATTACGTGCTAAACGACGTATCAACTAACAGTTCAAGACGAGTTTCACAAGATTTTGTTTAAAATCGTTTCTTAAAAATTTCGTGATTTTGCACGTTTGGTTGAGTAAAAACCGTATTATGTGCAAAACAACCGATCAACATGTGTTTCTCGAAATTTTTCCTAAAACATGTACCTATTTTTTTAAATCTGAACGATAAACATCGACTTTGCACGTTTCGTTTGAGTATACGTTTTGCATTACGTGCAAAAAACGTATCAAATAGCAGCTTAAGACGCGTTCACGAGATTTTGATCAGAAAGGCCTCGAAAATTTCGTTACTCTGCGCGTTCAACCGAACTGTACTACGTGGAAAGAAAACATTACCTAATTTTTCTAAATTCGAATAATTACCTCGAGGCTAGAATTAAAACTATTGGTGTCCACAGCTGTTTATTAGAAATCGGACGTCACTAAAACATGAAGCACTAAAGAATACTAACGAAGCAATACCTTTCGGCTGCCAATGTCGATGTCGATGTCGATGTCGATGTCGATGTCGATGTCGATGTCGGTGTCGGTGTCGGTGTCGGTGTCAGTGTCGGTGTCGGTGTCATGTCGATGTCGATGTCGATGTCGATGTTGATGTCGATGTGGATATCGACGTCGACATCGACGTCGACGTCGACGTCGACGTCAACGTCAACGTCAACGTCAACGTCAACGTCAACGTCAACGTCAACGTCAACGTCAACGTCAACGTCAACGTCAACGTCAACGTCAACGTCAACGCCAACGTCAACGTCAACGCCAACGTCAACGCCAACGTCAATGTCAATGTCGCCAATGTCAATGTCAATGTCAATGTCAATGTCAATGTCAATGTCAATGTCAATGTCAATGTCAATGTCAATGTCAATGTCAATGTCAATGTCAATGTCAATGTCAATGTCAATGTCAATGTCAATGTCAATGTCAATGTCAATGTCAATGTCAATGTCAATGTCAATGTCAATGTCAATGTCAATGTCAATGTCAAGTTATAATTTGAAAAAGAATTACCTCATGTGGCATATTTTATAAGATTTTGGTAGTAGGTGGTTGCGAACAATTTGTAAAAACAAATGAATTTATTTCCGGCCGATCGTACAAAATTTTTAATGTCTATAATAACATTTGGTACGGTATTTGGGAGTAGCAATTGATTTCTTACGCTTCGAGTGTCTTGTCCTTCAAACACTTTTGTATCCTTATTATGTTTTCCGCAACTGAAAAGCTACAAGTTTTGGTGGAACTCTTAAAGCTAAATATATAGTGGTCAGTTTTCTGGATGGCCGCTAAAATGTGGCAATTCCTTTGGTACTGTAGGTCGCGTGTTTAACTGCTCTGACGTAGTGTTAGATTTTAAAGTTGATAAACCTGGTAAATGGAGACATTTGGAGAAGCAAACAGGAAAAAGGTAGAAGCCTTTTGGAATGTGGTGCTTCAGATGCATGACAGACAGAGTTAATAACAAATAGGTTCTAGAAATAGTAAGGGAAGAAAGATATCTGTCGAAAACAAAAAAAAAATAGGAAAAATAGTAGAATAGGGCACGTTCTAAGACATTTATGGAATAATGCAAGATATATTACAAGCAGAGATAGAAAAAAGAAGAGTCAAGGCAGACCTAAATCAGGCACGCAACTAGTAAAAGATGTAGGCTGTGGGAATTTCAAGAAAAAGTGTAGGTTAGTTCAGAATAGAAAACAATGAAGGTACGCGTCCAACCAATTCCAGGATTGAAAACCTAATGATGATGAGTTTATTTCTGACAAGAAAAGCTGATGTGATGGACTTTGTTTTCATTAAATTTTGAGTTGTAACTGCAAGTACGCATCATTAAATTTAGTGAACGAAATTGTTAATTACGCAAATTTTCCTTTAAAATTGTCGCTTTTTTCAAAAAAATAAGAGAAGAACGTTAGAAATCAGCCACCAAGAAGATCTGTCGATTAAACAATACCTGGTTTACACTTAATTAAAATTTCTTTTAAAATTGCCGTTTTCTTCAAAAAAAAATAATTAAAGAAGCACGTTAGAAATCAACAATCGAGGAGATTTAAGGTTAAACCTAACTAAATTGAAGTTAAATATTGATAATTTGCTATCAAAGCATCGGGCTCCTCCCACCCATTAAAAGCATTTATTTACGTGTGTAATTATTTTGAAATAATTTTACTAGATTTGCGTTTGTGGCGTTTGTGTTTCTTTTTTAACTTTGTAGCTGTAGAGCTAAATCAAAACGAGTAGCACTGTGTAAGTATAGACGAACACATTTGAAGTCGATGAATTTGTAATAATTTAATTGGAGAGGGGCTATCTAAAACAGATAGAAATTGGACCGTAAACTACTGGTATGGACCATGAAAATTTTGTTGGGTGTTGGTTCGATGACTACCACTACCACAATTATATACAATCGGATAACACAGATTCGTGACAAACTATATAACTGTTTAATTAATCTGATGTAATACGATTGCATAAACGGTAGTCACTTTTAAGGTTACAAGAACTGCCGATTCAGTATTTCCTAGTTGGTTAGTGAAACAATCAGGTGTTTTATAAGACGGCTGTTTAAAGAATCTTGACCTATTCTGCAATTATTATTTGTTAAATATATATTAAAAAATTGCGATAATAACTACTGCTGTTATAAAAACTATAGAACTTTTTATACGCTACCGCCTCAATTAATATCATGCAATTATTTTCACTTGATATAATTAGCTCGTATTAATTTGGTTGTACATTGTTGTCTAACACTTTCATTAGCGAAAGTGACATACTGTTACACGAGACTTGTTTCATTCATAATACAACAATTAAATAAAAGCAGACTTACTTTTCAAAGCCCAGTAATCACCAGCTTCCAACCCATTGATATATTCCTGGACATCACTTCTACAACCAGATGATAAATTCCTGTTAACTCTCTTCCAATTTGCAGCTAAGAGTTCTGTGTTGTAAAAATCTAAGACGCGAGATAAACTCGCTGGTACTGTATTTGTTCCCATATCACTATAATTATCATCACTCAAAACACTTACATTTACGATGGGCATTGAATATTTGTGTTCAACATTTAAGCCTTCGCCATAATCAATTTCTTTTGTGTCTGGGTTTTCTGTGTCATTGAAGGAGTTTATTGTAGTAGTTTCGGTACTAACACGTTTCGCGAAAACGCATACAACTATCAAATACCAGTACATCTTGTATTATTTTTTATGGTCATCGGTACCAACGGTTGAACTGTGTATGGCAAGAATTTGCTTTGCGATAATAATCAAGTCCTGTCGCACTTTCTCCATGTCTTCACTTTTACCACTACTTCCGATATACGTACTACAAAATATGCTGTGTAATGGTGGGTGCCCAGTAATGTTACACCGTATTAACTAATAATTACTAAATCTTTGTATTACCTAAGAATTGTATTACATTTATGTGGAGCGCGTCATTAAATATGTAAGTACAATATATGAGGCCACGTTATGATCACGCTTGCAGCGTCAAATATTGACTAAAAAACGTCGTACAGCTCAAAAAATCTAAATATGAAAGTTTTAGACTGTCGAAAATTAGATCATTATAAAATATTCGCTTACGTTGTAGCTTAAAAAATTGTTAATCATCGTAAAATTCGACCGTTAGCATTGTCTCCTCAGCCTTCTTCTCTTTGCGTACACCGTCTAACCACCGAAAGAAATTGGCGAACTTAGGGCACCCGTAAGCATGTAGCCAAGTGTGTAGTGCGCGCGGTCAGCATATCCAAGGGCGGCAAATAGCCTCTTGGCCACGGTACGTTTCACTTTCGTAATTTAATTTAAAATTAAAATTAAAAATAACCGTTAATAATGAACATTTGCTAGCTTTAGTAGTCAGAAAATATATTGGTATGATGGTAATGTAGTATTTATAACGGCAATTTTTTACTAGTGTAAATATTCTATAAATATATCATGGAGAAAACCATGTCTTCAATAGTAATAAGAAGTAAAATCTGCAGCTAATGTTAAATATATTTTAAAGAAAAAATGATATTATAAAATGTACGTTTCGCTCATTGGCGAACGAATCCATGTGAGGGTAAGGGGGTCAAGCTGTGCGAATGCCACCCCTGCCCCATCCTCCAGCATACATTTTTGCAGTGATGCTATTTTTACTACTAGCTATATTATAACTAAACTATTGGCAATTTTTTTACGACAAAACCACAGCGATAATGGACATAAAACAAAAACAACTAAACGCAGGAGTAAAAAGCGCATTTTTATTTTAAATTTTGCACAAACGTCGGATAAAGCGGATGCTTTCAATAAGACTGATATTCGTGCAGATATTAATTGAGGACCTTGCAGCAAAAAGGAGGTAAGTCAAAATTTTAAGTTTGTCGGGAATTAAAAAAAACTTTTTTAAAAAATATTTATTATTTGAATGTTTAATCATTCAATTTTATTATAAAATTCACATATTCACACACATTTTTATGTAGTTTCAAATCAAGTAAAACGATTTATAGAAATACTGTGATTTTTTAAATTTAGGATCTGCTTGTCTATTGCACCAAAATCTAATAAGTTTGTCACTTTTTTTAAAATTGCAATAATAAAACACATTAATTTGAATAAATGTTTATTATAGAAAACAGAAATCAGTACGAATAAACATGAAAGACAAATAGAAACCAAAAATAATCACTTCTAAAAAAAAATGTAAATTTAAAGGTCTACTTGAGCCTGGTCGTCATCATCTTCACTGGAAATGTCATTACCCAGTCCGATAGCTTCACTTTTGAGAGCCCTGTATAAGTACTGTTTATTTGGTGGAACATAGTTCTTTACCAGTTGCATAACATCTGTTTTCAGCGGCAAACTATCATCATACATCGGTTCCTGAGGAAGAACATATAAATTAGCTTGAAGATTCCTTGCGATGATAAAATAGTCAAAAACTGGCATTCCAGTTGAAACACTGACTGCAACGGTTTCAATGTGATTTTTGCTATATTCAAAAATGCAATATTTTGATATCTTAAATCTAGTTTTCTCTGCGTTTGTGAAGACTTTTTTAAAATGACCCTCAAAATGTTGAGTAAAGTTAAGGATCATATTTTGTTAGACGGTAATAACTTTAAAATTTTTAGAAGCACGCTGCACACATTCAGAAAATTCACTAGTGGTGAAAATATAGTCTTTTTTTTCTATTGTACTTCTCTATAACACCAAAACACCTATCACAAGGCAAGAAACTGTGTCCTAGTTCAGGAAAGCGATGAACGATCTTCTCAAAAGACGAACTCTTCAATAAAGTATATAAATATTGAACTAGTATTGGGTTCTTGTTTTGTGCTGCTGCATTGTCTGAGAATAGGTATAGCTGTTTTACTGTGCTTGGTGATTTAAGAAAGATATAATCTCGTTTGGTGATTTACGTGCTGTGGTTTCATCGTATAAATAAAAGTGAGTCATGCCTGTTTTCGCTGAGTGGATACAAAAGTTATATTCTCATAGCTGGCGTTAATAGAACGCTTCACCCACTGGAATTTTAGGCAATGGAAGGTTCTGCGGATAATCAAAGGTTAATACCTCACACTCGTCATTTGTTGAAGCAAGTTTACTTTTTTTTTAAATCAACAAAAAAAGTATCAGCTTTGGATTGGAGAATCTTTTTTTCTGTTTCTATTTGAAGGGTTTCTTCGCTGTCTAATGTCTTATCCTTCAATTTAATATCCACCATGTCACACTTTTTACACGTGTCTGAACGTGGAGAACCAAAGCTATATTTAAAATTTTCTTTGAAGTATCTGTAGTAAAAATCATATGTAACAACAGGTTTAGCAGATTGTAAGAGATCCGGTTGATATTGTTTCAAATACAGATCGTACATGGTTTTGGTGTTCAACTCAGGAGACAGATAGTAACGAGAGCTTTTATTTCTACTATAATGCGATTCACGTCGTGGAAAACTTCTTATATGAGAATCGACTTTCGAGACCCATTCATTTGTAATACGATTTGGTCTATTGTGATGTTTCCCACGTTGAGACATAGCAGGTGTGGTAACGTCGTGGTCACGATATTGCTTAGAAATATTATCCACGCGTTTTTTTTAGATGCCGTGAAGAGACGCAAACCCATTTCTACAGACTTGAACTTGTTTAGTCCCTAATTTAATAAAATACTAAATTGAGCAGCCTCTTTTTTTCCTGTACCTGTTTTTGAACTTTCTCTTTCAACATTTGCAGTTTTAATCAAACCTCCCAAACATACATTTTGCACATTAGCCTCTCCCAATTTGTTAAATTTTTTCAATATTATTTCTCTCTATTCATCATATATTTTACTGAAACACTTAGATTTTTTACAACAACAATCTGGAGCGGTTTTTCTTTTCCCGATTTCTTGACCCTTATAGTTTATATATCTCTTACCAGTATCAATAGATTCCTTTATAGCATTTCGTTTCCATAACGACGGATTCATGGAGTTTCTTTTTTTACAGGTTGTACTAGTCTCTGGTGGGCCCGTAGTATAACTTGTTGACGGGCCTGGATTTAAAGAAACTTCACTGTCAGCACTACTTGAATAATTATTTAAGTCCTGCTCAGAAGGCTGATAATTATCAGACGAGCCACTACTAAATGGTTCATAATCGCTCATATTAACGGTTTATCTTATGCAATAACAATATATTTAAACTTTTACAGGAAAAAAAATAAGAGAAACACCCTCACAGTTTGAATGCCAAGCGTGTATTGACTTGTCACGGATGATGCAATAGTTATGTTTGATGCAAAAGAGAGGCAAGTCCGGAACTGCCGCTCTTTTTCACCAAACGCAATAGGGTGGTAGATCCAAGATTCCCTATAACTTACTTGTCTTTTATCGGACTTGCTTCTTTTATGTACCAAACGATTTGTTATTTTTTTTGTAAATTTGTAGGAAAATAAAAGTGAAACGGGAAGAAAATGGACTTGCCTCCCGTTTGCTGCAAGGTCCTCAATTGTATATGTATAAAGCAAATCATGTTATCGTTCGAGTGGGCGGCGTCTGAAAGCATGTAGGCTTGGCTTGATTATTTGTTTAATAAGTATAAGCAAAAATAATTATAAGTTTCATAAATATTGAAAATAAAAATGAAATAGTTAAAATTGACTGATTATAACAGTTAAAGTAGTTCGGAAGTTTTCGGTAATCTCTTCGAAACTCTTCGGAAGGCTTCGTGCTTGCTTGTGGAACCAAAAGAATGTATATACAGTTTGAAGGCGGCAAAAAGGCTTCGGTGGTCTTCGGATCTCCTCGGAAGGCTTCGGAATTCGCTTGTGAGGCCTAATAGGAACTTGAATAATGGTAGTTATAAAATATTTACAGTTTGAAGAGGTCTAGACGTCTTCGGCGGTTTTCGGATGGCTTCGTGTTTTACTTGTGGGACAACGTTGAGTTACAAAGAATTATAATATGAAATTAAAAACTACTAATTGACAATATATACACTATGAGGGTTCAGAAGTCTTCGGAACTTCTCGGAAGGCCTCGAGTTTTTCTTGTGAGACAACGTGATGGTATGAAGAATCATAGTGTGGACGTATGTACAACTTGGACGGGTTCGTAGGTTTTCGGTGATCTTCGGAACCCTTCGGAAGGCGTCGTGGAAGTGGTACCTTCGTCGAGTGCGTCGCCGTTGAACTCTACGAGGGTGTCGCCCCGGTGGTAGAGTTGACAGACGCAATTACAATAACGATTTTTCGGTGAAGTTTGGAACGCAGCTTAACGTTCATACGTATTTCGTTAACTATTGATTGATGAATTATAGTGACGTGTCCTAGGTACAGCGACGGACAGCATCACCGTCTGAGAATACGCAGGCTATGGAGAGAACTGCGCGCTGAAGTATAGCAGGCTACGGAGAGCGCTGCTCGCTGAAAGTTTTGCAGGCTATGGGGAGCACTGCAAGGTGATTCTTTAGGTTGTGGTGAGCACTAACGAATGTCTTTCGGAGAATTTGAAATTATATTTATACACTTCCATTTCATATGCTTCCTGTGTTGAAAAACGTTAATGATGTCTCTAACCAATAGAATTGTGTATTTCGACTTTCAAGTGTAAACAAATCTCCAAATTTAGTTTGACCAATGAACGTGCTGATTTTTGGGTACCACAAAATATGAGTTGGAAACTCTCGCTATTCTTTGTTTGTTCTGTGTTCAGCACGTGTACTTTGATGTAGTCCAGAGCGATTCTTTAGTTTGATCTGTGTTCAGCTCGGATGCGGTGATATAATCAACAAACAAAACCCAAAAGCCTTTTAAGAAACTGTTTTTAATAATTTAAGCTTCGTTAAAAGTTAACATAACGGAGCGACGACGTTTGATAATTAATCAGTGAAATACTTAACTAGGCTAGCTTTTATTTGTAAGAAATGACACGTTTCTAGTAGCGGACGTTACTATGGACTATCAAAGAAAGATTAGTCATCACTGGCGTTAAAAGAGTGTTAATGAATAGACAGGTATTCAAGCATCCAAAGCACATGACTTTACCATGCAAGTGACTAATCTCGTTCTTTCTTTACTAGAAGTATAGTGTAAGTAGTTATACTTTACACGACATTCATATCAATCCCGAAAAGGGCAGCAGCTCTTTCGGTACCGCAGGGGTCGGTACGACTCTCTAAGACACACTACTATGATGTAGAAAGCAACGGAAAATCACCACATTACCTCCCAAGTACACGTGTACTTCAAATATTTTAAAGCGATGGCATCGTCTGGGGCAAAAGACTTCGAAGTTAAAATAGTCCCGCATTTGGATCTCCGGGAGGGAACTACTTCGGAGGATGTGATTGACAAGTTTAAAAGAAGAGCAGGGAACATTTTGTGAGGTGGAGTGTAAAATGTTAAAACCATGAAGCAAGTAGATAAACTAGATCATCTGAAAATTGAAATGGATAGGTTAGCATTAGACTTAGTGGAGACTAGCGAAGTTCAGTGGCAAAAGGTGGGGGATTTTTGGAGAGGAGACTCTACGGTAATTCATATAGAATCAGAAGAAGGAAATTAAGGCTTGGGAATAGGACACTATGTAGAAAACTACTTATAAAAAAAACTAAAAAGTACTCATGGTTAGATTAAAATCTAAACAGGTAGATACAGTAATAATACAAGTATACATGCCCACCTCTACAGTGAAGAGGGAGTAGAAGCGATTTACTAAGATATCGAAGACATATTAAGATTCGTAAAACGGCATGAAAATTTAATAATTACGAGAGATTTTAATTCAGTGGTATGCGAGGGCAGGGAAGGAGCGGTAGTAAGGTTATTTGGTTTAGACACGAGAAATGATAAGGGAAATAGACTACGTTTCCTCCTATAGCTATCTCTTTGATCTTATTATCTTCTACTTGTTTATATTCCTCTTTTACCTCACTATCATTAAGCTTACCTAGATCCCATCCCTCTCTTTTAGCCTTTCTCAATTTTTGAAAACACGCGCGCGCACACGCACGCATGCACGCACGCACGCACGCATGCGCACACGCACGCACACGCACGCGCACACACGCACACCTACACGTACACATACACACGCACGCACGCAATCACGCCCGCACGCACGCGCGCGCGCATGTACGCACGCGACGTACGCACGCACAAACACACACACACACATATCTTTATTAGGTGGTACCTGGGATCCTGCAGCTACGTCCAACACGCCGCTGGAGAGGACACAATCCCGAACATAATTTAAAGGTATCATTTATTTATTAAAATTCTGTAAAGCGAAAGGTTCAATTTGGTATATCAAAAGGATTTGTTTACAACCAAAATTAAGTAGGATTTTGTTGTACAAAAGAGGAAAGAGTGTAACCAGCTCTGTAATTATTCATTGGGAGTTTTTTTTTGGCGTTTTGTTGCTGCACGTATTAGAGGGCGTAGTTAATGCATCATTGATTTCAAAGTGTGGACAGAACTCACCTACCTTAGAAAACTGAAATTTGTGTATTAATTCATTCAATTCTGATATATAAGAGTTGTTTCATGTTTTAAAATATATTAGCTAAACCGTGGTAACAAAACAATAAAAGGAAAAAGGATTTCATAATTCAGAAGGTGACAGATCGTTGTCCAGGTTGAGAGCCATCTGTCGAGAAATTTTGATAGAATTGGCATTTCAGTGCAGTTGGCAAGCTGGGTTGTCTACCTACAGTGGTGAAGTTAAATTTTCTGATTTAAAGGATCGACATTGTTCAAAAAGTATCATAAATATCGCCCAGACGTGTGACATTTATAATAAGTGACGCAGGCCAACGTGAGACTGCTAACGATTAAAGGGAAGCGAATTATAATAAGCGGCGAAGGGAGTGGGACGTAGGTATAGTATTACAAGGGAGCATTTATAATACCTAGCTAATCCCAGAAGTGGAGGGCAATTATAATAAGATATACAGGGTTTTTTGAAACATCGTTTAAAGATTTTAAGGGCATGTAGTGCGATCGAAAATATGGTGGAAAGTGATAATAAACATATGTCGATAAATTAACTGTATACGAGATAACAGCGATTTTTATCACAATTGCGGAATAAGTTTGCTTTATTAAGATGTTATAATATTTTAACATAAAATAAATTATAGCTAAAGAAGTTGTTCAAAATGACGTCCTTCCATTTCGACACAGGATCTACATCTTCTATCAAAGGAAACAAGCACTCTTTAAAAAAAACAAGGGTTTTTCTCGAATTATCTGGCAACAGTGTTCTATTCGTTTGCGCAATTCTGGAAGATTGTTTATCGGTGTTGTGTACACTAAACTTTTCAAATAACCCCAGATACTAAAGTCCAACGGGTTTAGATCGGGAGATCTTGGAGGCCAAGCAATGGGGACCTGCTCGCGCTATCCATCTCCCAGAAAATTCATTGTTAATATGTTCCCTAAGAGCAAGCGTAAAGTGCGGCGAAGCTTCATCTTGCATAAACCAGAGGTTCAGTTTCAGATTTAGAAGTAAATCTTCCAAAAGTTCAGATAAAGTATTTTCTAAGAACTCGAGGTATGCAAGACCTGAGGCGGCTCTGTGGCATAGTGTGTGTGTGTGTGTGACTACTACGCCCAAGGCTCCGGGTTTGAATCCCGACACGGTCCGCTTGAAAAATGTTAGGCGAGCATTTTTCACAAAAATACACCCTCATTCGGATGAGAAGTAAAATGGAGGTCCTGTGTGTGAGTGTTGTCACGCACGTTAAAGATCCCTACCTTACTTGGGACAGCAAGGGTTCGGCAAAATTCCAAATTTTTCAGGTAGTAAAACCCGCTTCCTGACCAATGTAGTACCTTCGGGTGGAGCATTGGAAAATCACATGTAAAGTATGCAAGACCTGAGGCAACTCCGTGGCGTAGTGGTATGTTGTGACTACTACGCCCAAGGCCCCGGGTTCGAATCCCGACACGGTCCGCTTGAAAAATGTTAGGCGAGCATTTTTCACAAAAATACACCTTCGTTCGGATAAGAGGTAAAATGGAGGTACCGTGTGTGAGTGTTGTTACGCACGTTAAAGATCTCTACCTTGCTTGAAACAGCAAGGGTTTAGCAAAATTCCAAATTTTTTAGGTAAAAAAACTCGCTTCCTGGTCAATGTAGTACTTTCAGGTGGAGCATTTTAAAATCACATGTAAGGTATGCAAAACCTGGCGACTCGGCGGCGTAGTTAGTATGCATGTGACTACTACGCCCAAGGTCCAGGTTCGAATCCCGACACGGTCCGCTTAAAAAATGTTAGGCGAGCATTTTTCACAAAAATACACCCTCGTTTGAATGAGAGGTAAAATGGAGGTCCCGTGTGTGGGTAGTGTTGTCACGCACGTTAAAAATCCCTACCTTACTTGGAAGAACCAGGGTTCGGCAAAATTCAAAATTTTTCAGGTAAAAACTCGCTTGCTGGCCAATGTAGTACCTTCGGGCGGAGCATTGGAAAATCACATGTAAGGTATGGAAGACCTGTTAAGCGTTGTGTCAAACAATCGGTCCTAATAATCGTTCCCCTATCATGCCTAACCAGATGTTTAGAGAGAAACGTTACTGGTGTCTGGCTTCAACGATAGCTTGAAGATTCTCGTCACACCAAACGTGATTGTTGTGGAAAATTCCATTTTTAGTAAACCCAGCTTCATTAGTGAAAAAGATGTTATAAGCGAAATCTTGCCGATCAGCTGCTCTTCGCAAAAACCACTCACAGAAAGTCATTTTCGCTTGATAATCCAGAGCAGTAAGGGCTTGTACCCGTTGGATATGGTAGTGGTTTAGGAGTTACTCATGAAGAGTTCTCCAAACAAGATAGCTGCTTACACCCACTTGAGTCGAAATTTTGCAATGACTAGTTTCGGGATTTTCATAAATAATATTCAACAACCTAAACGCGAAATAGTTTAAAAAACAGCAAAACAGTTTCTTTCAAAAAATGTTGTTTTCCTGGTTTTTGTAATTATTTAAAGAGTGGCCCTTATTTTATATACTGAGTCAGTTTCTTCGTCGCAACAATTACCCGTTGCAAGATTGCAATGGTGTTTACTTAGTGAAGGCTATTGTTACGATTGCTTGAACAAAAACAATCACATTATTGTAATTGAATACTTTCAGTGCAAGTATGTACCAACATATGTAATTGCTTCTTAAACTATAATACGTGATCACTGTTAATTTTTACGTTTGATTGAGAACATATTTTTAACTTTAATGTAATTTGTGTAATATTGCTCCCATTTAGAGGTCATTTTACTCCAAAAAAAAAACTAGGGCAAAGAAACCCCAAATTACATTATTGAATTAGCTACCTATAACTACGTTGGCTGATTCATTGCAACTTTTTTAAAAAAAACTTATAAATTATTTATGGACATGAATTAGCAGAAATTATAGAAAATGTTAACTTTTGCTCGGTGGCTATTTGAAAAGGGCGAGCTGTTAAAAATGAATTTAAATTTTCTAAAGAGATGATTTATAATAAACCAGGAAATACACATTCGTGAAAACTAAGGCATCCGATTACTTTTACACCGGAGGAAGTTCAATTGATCTATTCCATACATTAAAATCATATTTGGATAGCACCGATTGTCGGGTAAAGCAATTTCAAAATGAACGTGCAAGGCTAATGGACTACTTAAGCAAACAATAGGTAGCAGAAACGAGTTTATTAATATCAGTTAGTTAAAGGAGCTTTCAACCTGTAAAATTTAGAAGCTTTGGTGCTTTACATTTAATAACGTTGCTTTTCCAACACGATATTCAATTAAAATAAATAGTAAAGCTCCTAGTATAGTAAATACAAACAGTAATAGATTTCAGGACTTTACACTTCTTCGTATTATATTTAGAAAAATTACAGATAGACAATCGTATGATAACCGTCATAATAAAGTTATTTGTGCAAATTCACGCGGGTCTAAGTATTTGCAACAATAAAAGATACACCCCAATAACCATATACACATTAATTACCGCTATAAACAATGTGTTGTGAACGTAAAAACAAATGAAACAGCTTCAGTATCAAAGGTAAATGTGTAGGAACAAAATAACCGTTTACACGGGCCGAACTATTTGAACTCGAAAATCGAGCAGTTTTAACGCACCAACCCATGAGAATGCCGGATCGTGCAATATTACTGGGTGTTGAAACTTATAAAACCTATGGATATTGAAAAAAGAAATCATCTTTAGTTATTCGAGAACAGAAATCAGAGCAGAGCTTCGAATTCGATTGACATGCAACCATCGGTTAGTTAAACTGATGACATTAAACCCTGAAGCTGTTAGTAAGCAGGTTTCCAAACGAGAGTTAAAACACAGATATGAAAATACCGGTAAACGTGATAATAGTTTGTGTTAAGAGATTTTATTCAACACCAAGTTGGAGTAATTAATTTACTTGCAATCATTCTTACACTGGTAAATCGATGGACTTTTGTTGACGACAAACAAAAAATAAGCAGGTCTATTGAATTTTTGCTTTCCGCCTTCTAAACGTTACATGCTGTTTGTATCTAATGATTGTGATTGGTGGTTATAATAAAAATATGTAAAACTTTTTATTAAGAAAGGCTTTTAGGAAGATGCAAGCTTATTCAAAGCGGATTGTATACACAAATTCTCATATGAAAAAGTTCACAATTGTATTCGCATAATTTATATGTAAAAACTAAGTTGGTCGAATGTTTATTATTGATAAATTTAAGTTGTTATTTTTTAGGTATACGCATATTTGACCAATTTGAGGTAGTTCTAAGTTCCTTTTATCTTTTGTTATTTACTTTGATAGTCTTGTTTGGTAATATAAGTGTACATGACGTGGAGTTTCAATTATTTGTGTTTATTTTAAACTAGTAGAAGAAGGTGGGAAAGGTGTAAACAAGGCTCTATCAACCTCTGACTTCAATTGAAACCGCTAGACCGTCTCTTGGAGCACCCAACTTCCGGGTAGGTTTTATTTGTGGTTTTCTTCAATTGGGTTGGCGCTCAAAAACTTTATTAGACATAAACAGTTAAAAGATCTTTAAAGGTAAGTTTAAAAATATTTAGCAAAAGTGTTAGAATTTGTACATCTCTAAAAGTAGTGTATTTGCTTTTATAGAACCCACCCCGCACGACTGATAGTTAGCTGGTGCACTAATTTACTATTATGACACTTTGCTCCTATCCAGTATCATTAATTCAGAAACATAAATTCATTTCAGCACGTAACAAACGCCTGGGTACGATTACGTTAAACGTTCTGAAATTTTACAACAAGTTTTTTGTACGTTTTGTTGATAATATAAAGCGAGTTAGGGCAGACCTTAATGGAGAGACGCTGCGGGATTTATTTCAAATGTAAAGGGCGAAATAAAAGTATTCCTCCAGAAAACATCTATAATTTTGACAAATTCCACTTGACAAGCAATGCAGAACCACGTAATTAGCAAATATGGAACTAAATAGCTGAGAGTAGGTAAATAGGGCCGGTCCTAATTCAAAACGCGACAGACGTATTTTCCATGTGTAAAATACGTCTGTCACGTTTTGAATTAGGATCGGCCTATATTCAATGTAAAATAGTTGTGAAAACATTTGAATGTAAAATAGTTGTGAAAACATGAATTCTTCTATGCTTTCAATGTAAAATACGTCTGTCACGTTTTGAATTAGGACCGGCTTTATATTACTTTCAATGAAACACACACATATGTTGAAAAAATGTAAGTGCAGAGAAGAATGTGTAGCTGTTTTGAATTCGGTTTTCTAGCGAGAAGTTACACGTGCACCGTTTTGAATTAGGATCGGCGTTATATACTTTTAATGTAAAATGTGAAAACCTGAATTCTTTTCAAATGTAAAATACTTGTGGGCACGTTTTGAATTAGGATCGTCTTTATATTACTTTCAATGTAACATACGTATGTTGAAAAATGTAAGTGCAGAGAAAATGTGTGTAGATGTTTTGAATTTGGTTTTCTAGCGAGACAGTATGACAGATGCAAAAAAAAATATCGCATTCAAGTCAATTGTGTTTTTTAATTAAAGTGGATTCTGATTTATGTTTAGAGGCTGCAAATACACATGGGCCGGTTTTAATTCAAAAATGAGTTCACTCTTGTGATAGGTTGAAAAGTGGGTTGGCAAAGTACGCATATGGTGGTAATCTGCTATATAAGGAGATTGCTCCTAATATTAATTTAATTAGTCAAAGAAAAGCAATATGGATTTTAATACTCTTAATAAAACCACATATCGCAAACCTTATGTAAATTCAAAAGATCTTGTAGTGAATAAGAGGTTTGAAGTTTTAAAAGTGGAAACAATCAAGACAAAATATGGAGAAAGAGTATTAGTGAAAACAGAAGAGTTCAAGAGTATATTGCCATTGAGATATTTTGAATACCTTCAAGCACATGGAGTGAAACAATTAAATGAAAGTATTGGCTCGAACAAACACGTATACATAACTAGTAAGGGATCGATCGGTCTAACTGTCAACATAGAATTTTCAGAATAATATGTCACTAATTTAAGAAATTAGTTTATTATTATAACACATCTAAGTCGATTGTATAAAGAATGATGTATCAAATTAAAGTGGGTTCTGATTTATGTGCGTTTTACTTTGAGTTTACTACCTTGTTTATAGAAAGTCTTGTTTCAAAGAGAAACTTTTATAAAATACTTTTTATTTTACAAATTGTTGAATATATTGATCTAACTATTTATAAATGAAAAAGTATTTATTAACTCCGTTCTTGAAGTATCTGCTGCTCCCTCGCTGTTAGTTCCTCTCTTTTTTGCTTTATTATTTCTAGTTCCAAATCTATACGACGCAGTAGCTTCTCTCCACGCTTTTTAAATGCGTTAAGCAACTCTACTGTGTCATCTTCGTAGGATTTGTCATCTTCACCGCAAACAGCCATATTAGATTCTGTACATAACTTTTCATAGTCAACATGTTTTTGCCTGATCTGTGAGCATAACATAAAAGATTATTGTAGGTTCACCTTTTCTTTTGTATACTACCTGATGTTTCTGAGAGGACCAGAGTGTGTCAACGATCCTACGATAGCCTCAGAATTTCCAGAATGGTTTTTTGATCTAATGTAACTTATAAATTAGTACTGTTTTAAAAACACATGTATAAATGTGAAAAAAGCACTTACCGTGATATATCTATTACGTCACTATCAAAAATAGCATCAGTGTTGAATTGAGGCGAAGAACAGCCGAAAACTTCTTTAATCACGTCTTCGTCAGAATGTAATATAAATTGCTCTAGAACTTTTACGTTGGTATTATTACAATTTTGATTGATGACAAGTTACTCATTTTTTTAAAAGTTGCTAGTAATAGTAACTAATAATTATACAAGAGATCTGATTGAATACTGTTGGTAAAAATCTACGTAAAGTATTTATATTAAATAATAAACTGATCTGTTAGAAAAAATTAAAAATTTGCATCGTTTTCTGAAAAAAATTCAGCTCTGTAATCTATTCTAATGAACAAAACAGTATGTAAGCGAATATAATTATACCTCAGCAGAAATAATAAAACCCTAAAATTAATTAATTTCGTTTTAGATTACCGCTGACATAACTTATGCTGTATAAGAAATTTTTTAAAAGGTACTGCTCAGCAGAAATAATGAATTAGATTCATTGACTGAAAAAGAAATTGCAATGAATGCACATAATAAAAAACCTAAATTAGATTAATTTTGTTTTAGATTACCGCTGACATAATTATGCTGTATAAGAAATTTTTAAAGGTACTGCTCAGCAGAAATAATGAATTACATTCATTGACTGAAAAACAGAAAATTGCAAGAAGGCGCATAATAAAAACCTAAATTAGATTAATTTCGTTTTATTTAAAATTTGCATCGTTTTCTGAAAAAATTCAGCTCTGTAATCTATTCTAATGAACAAAACAGTATGTAAGCGAATATAATTATACCTCAGCAGAAATAATAAAACCCTAAAATTAATTAATTTCGTTTTAGATTACCGCTGACATAACTTATGCTGTATAAGAAATTTTTAAAGGTACTGCTCAGCAGAAATAATGAATTAGATTCATTGACTGAAAAAGAAATTGCAATGAATGCACATAATAAAAACCTAAATTAGATTAATTTCGTTTTTAGATTACGCTGATATAATTTATATGCTGTATAAGAAATTTTTTAAAGGTACTGCTCAGCAGAAATAATGAATTACATTCATTGACTGAAAACAGAAAATTGCAAGAAGGCGCATAATAAAAACCTAAATTAGATTAATTTCGTTTTATTTAAAAATTTGCATCGTTTTCTGAAAAAATTCAGCTCTGTAATCTATTCTAATGAACAAAACAGTATGTAAGCGAATATAATTATACCTAAGCAGAAATAATAAAACCTAAAATTAATTAATTTCGTTTTAGATTACCGCTGACATAACTTATGCTGTATAAGAAATTTTTTAAAGGTACTGCTCAGCAGAAATAATGAATTAGATTCATTGACTGAAAAAGAAATTGCAATGAATGCACATAATAAAAACCTAAATTAGATTAATTTCGTTTTTTAGATTACAGCTGATATAATTTATATGCTGTATAAGAAATTTTTTAAAGGTACTGCTCAGCAGAAATAATGAATTACATTCATTGACTGAAAACAGAAAATTGCAAGAAGGCGCATAATAAAACCTAAATTAGATTAATTTCGTTTTATTTAAAAATTTGCATCGTTTTCTGAAAAAAATTCAGCTCTGTAATCTATTCTAATGAACAAAACAGTATGTAAGCGAATATAATTATACCTAAGCAGAAATAATAAAATCCTAAAATTAATTAATTTCGTTTTAGATTACCGCTGACATAACTTATGCTGTATAAGAAATTTTTTTAAAGGTACTGCTCAGCAGAAATAATGAATTAGATTCATTGACTGAAAAAGAAATTGCAATGAATGCACATAATAAAAAACCTAAATTAGATTAATTTCGTTTTTTAGATTACCGCTGATATAATTTATATGCTGTATAAGAAATTTTTTTAAAGGTACTGCTCAGCAGAAATAATGAATTACATTCATTGACTGAAAACAGAAAATTGCAAGAAGGCGCATAATAAAAACCTAAATTAGATTAATTTCGTTTTATTTAAAAATTTGCATCGTTTTCTGAAAAAAATTCAGCTCTGTAATCTATTCTAATGAACAAAACAGTATGTAAGCGAATATAATTATACCTAAGCAGAAATAATAAAATCCTAAAATTAATTAATTTCGTTTTAGATTACCGCTGACATAACTTATGCTGTATAAGAAATTTTTTTAAAGGTACTGCTCAGCAGAAATAATGAATTAGATTCATTGACTGAAAAAGAAATTGCAATGAATGCACATAATAAAAAACCTAAATTAGATTAATTTCGTTTTTAGATTACCGCTGATATAATTTATATGCTGTATAAGAAATTTTTTAAAGGTACTGCTCAGCAGAAATAATGAATTACATTCATTGACTGAAAACAGAAAATTGCAAGAAGGCGCATAATAAAAACCTAAATTAGATTAATTTCGTTTTATATTACTGCTAGCATAATTTATTTTCCATAAAAATTAACAAAAATTCACGCACTGGAAAATGTTTTTCTTCAGATTAATTTTTCGTTTAAAAATAATGCAATGCAAATAAATCCTTTAAGTAGTAATATTTATAGAATAAGTTTTTTAGATTACCGCTGACACAATTTACATGCATATATATATATATATATATATATATATATATATATATATAGGTAAATTGTGTGAAAATTCTTTAAAGGTACTGTTATATAATAAAACTGCAGAATGTTTTTTAATACTGGGTTTTAAAAACCATGAGTTGCGTGTACATTATTAAACAAGAAGGTTTAATCTGAGACATTTTTTTCAAATTTGCTTTGTTTTTATTTAAAAATATTTCAATGTAATCATAAAAATAGCTCTGTAATGATAATGTATTTTCTGTACACATAATAAATCAAAGGTCGTATAAAAACATTTTTGTAGTAAACGCATACGGAAATGAAAAATGATGTTGAATGCATTCCTCAAAGGTCGTATAAAACATTTTTTGTAGTAAACGCATACGAAAATGAAAAATGATGATGAATGCATTCCTTTTACAGTTGTTTTGCCAGAGTTTGCATTAAATATGTAAATATTGGAATTGCTTGCATAGCGAATTTATTTATTATAGACACGTACTGAATGCAACTGTGCAATTTTTTTAGACTGCATGCACAACTCAAGCTTGAAAATCGTCTTGAATAAAAAAACGTAAATAAAGGCGATTTTTTAACAATTGCATTCAAGCAATTCGTTATGCAATTATTTCGATTTGTATGCTATTTTCTTTTACAGTTGTTTTGCTTACGCGTTTTCCGTAAACTCAGATGAATGAACCTTTTGCAGTTGTTTTGCTTACGTCAGATGATATTTTATATAAATAATAATAAATAGAGAAAATACTTGTATTATTAAGTAGTGTATTTTGATTTTATATAGAATCATGAATGCTGAAACCGTATCCGAGATTAGTAGCTCAATTTTGAGATTAACTGTAAAATGCGTGAATCTAATTAAATCAGTGAATGAAATAACGAAACACATTTTAATTATCAAAGCAAATATTAGTATATTGAAGCTTGCTATTAAAAATAAGGTATACGAAGACAATAAACAAGAAAATCCTAGTAGGCTGGAATCTAATTTAGCAAATCTTAAAAGCTACCTTGTACGATTGAGGCACTTGAAACGTACTTTGGAATATCGTGGTAAAGGTGTTGATGCAACGCTTACTAGAGGTCATACTCGAAAAAATTTGATTTGGCATGATGTACAATCATGTTTTGGAAGTCGAATAATTACGGGACTTATTACCAATTTAAATTATAGAGATCCTCTAGTGTTCTTAGACAAGGCGTTCGCTAGTTTTAAACGCAAGATTGTTGCTTGCTTAAAAAAGTCAATGTTGAAAGTTAATGTAATATTTGCCGCTAACTTTGTTAAGCCTACAACTGGTGAAATAGATTTGAAAACGTTTCCTACTGCAAATCGTCACATCGATATAAATACCAATCTCAAGCTGTGGTATAAGGAGAACGTATTGAACAAGATTTCGAAGCGATTAGAAGAATTTTGCGAGAAAGATTCTGGTTGGGCAATCCAAGAAGTTTTACACTTGAAGGTAAATATAAACAATCATGATCCACTTAAAGGAGGGTGTTCAACGTTTGTACCGGTTCCGGACTTTATAAAAAAGAAAAAAGCTGTGGTAAATGTAATAAATAACGATCAACATTGCATTCTTTGGAGCTTGGTTTCCGCTTTATATCCTGCTAAACAAAATAGTCAGAGAATATCTAGCTATCCACATTTTGATACAGTATTACGCTACAATTCAATTCAGTTTCCAATCGCATTAAAAGACAAAAAAAATTTAGAAGCTTAACAATCTCGCAATTAACCTATATTGTATAGAAAATACTAAAATACTACCATTTTGTTTAAGTGAAAATTTTAAAAAAATTGAACCTATTAATCTGTTAATTTTAAATAATGATTCCTTACAATATTCTCGTCCGACAAATGCTGATGAGAATCACTTTCATTTTACTTGGATTAAGGATATGTCAAAATTATTTGCAAAACAGTTGTCTTCACATGAACATAGAAAATTTTTTGTTATAGATGTTTAAATAATTTTAGTACAGCAGCATTACTTAAGCGTCATTCGAATTATTGCGAAAAACAGAATACTTGCTCAATAAGATTACCCGAAGAATCTGAAAAGTATCTAACGTTTAAACATTTCCACTATCAAGAAAAAGTATCATTTGTAGTTTATGCAGATCTCGAATGTATATTAGAACCATGCAATGAGTCGGAGGTAGTACTAAACACAGTCTCTTACCAAAGGCATATACCCTTTAGTGTAGCGTATTATTTGAAATGCTCGTATGATAATAAATATTCCAAATTTCAATTGTATCGCGGAAAGGATTGTATAGAATGGTTTGTTGCTCAATTGAAACTGATTTCAGAAAAGACTAATAAAATTTTCTGTAACCCAAAACCTATGAATCCTTTAACAGAAGAACAAAAGTTAGCATTTAAATTTGCCCTTCACTGTCACATTTGCAATAAACCTTTTAGTATAGATGATATTAGAGTTCGCGATCACTGTCACTTTACAGGCGAATTTCGAGGAGCGGCTCATCAAGATTGCAACATCAATTATCATAATTTTTATATGATACCGGTAGTTTTTCATAACTTATCAGGCTACGATTCGCATTTCATTATTAAAAAAATTGCGTTAGGGTTTTCAGGTTTGGTAAGAATTCTACCAATAAATAAGGAAAAATACATATCTTTTACAAAATATGTAAATGGTACGAAAGTTACTTTTAGATTTATCGATTCATTCAGGTTTATGGCATCTAGCATCGAAAAATTAGCTTCATACTTAGATGATAATAAAAAATCCATCACCAGGGAAAATTGTAACACCGATAATGAGTTTCAGTTACTTACGCGTAAAGGTATATTTCCCTATGATTACATTAACTCTTGGGATAGGCTCAATGAAACCGATTTACCCTGTAAAACAGCATTCTTTAATCGTTTGCGCAATGAAGAAATCTCAGATGAAGACTACAATCATGCTAAACACGTTTGTCAAACATTTAATATAAAAACACTAGGGGACTATTCAGACTTATATTTAAAAACAGATGTACTGCTCTTGTCTGATATATTTGAAAACTTTAGAAAAACTTGTATGTTCACGTATAAGTTAGATCCGCTTCACTACTTTACGGCTCCTGGTTTAGCTCTAGATGCGATATTAAAAACGACGAACGTTAAACTCGAGCTGCTTACTGATATTGAAAAATAATGTTTTAGAACGGGGAATTCGTGGCGGTGTTTCTCAATGTTCGAATAGATATGCTAAAGCAAATAACAAATATATGAATGCAGATTATGATCCAAATTTCGATTCTAAATATTTAATGTATTTTGATGTTAATAATTTATATGGGGCTGCAATGTCTGAATATCTTCCATATGGAGAATTTGAATTTTAGATGGTACCAGTCCAGATATAGTACGTTTAGACATACTTAATATTCCCGATGATTCTGATGTAGGATATATTTTGAATGCGATTTACACTATCCAGTATCTTTACATGAAATTCACAGTGACTTACCTTTAGCGCCTGAACATATGATACCGCCAGTACCTTCTAATAAATCAAACTTAAAGAAATTACTTACAACTTTATATCCAAAACTCAACTATATTATTCACTACAAGAATTTAAAAATGTATTTAAGCTACGGTTTAGAACTGAAAAAGATTCATAAGGTTCTTCGGTTTAAACAAGCTCCTTGGTTAAAAGAATACATTGATTTGAATACGAAATTAAGACAACAGTCAAAAACAGTTTCGATATATGCTTTTATAAAAATATGATAAATTCGGTTTATGGAAAGATGATGGAAAACGTACGGAAAAGGAAAGATGTGAAATTAGTGACCAAATGGGAAGGACGGTTTGGAGCTCGTAGTTACATAGCGAAGCCTAATTTTCATAGTTGCACTGTGTTAGACAAAGATCTAGTCTTAATAGAAATGAATAAATTAGAGGTTTACTTAAACAAACCCATTTATGTAGGTTTCTCTATTCTAGATATTTCAAAACCTATTTATATGAATTTCACTATAGTTATATAAAATCGCAATTTGCTAACAAAGCAAAGCTGCTGTACACAGATACGGATAGTTTGATATACGAGTTTAGCGTTGAAGATATTTACTCTTATATCAAACAAGATATTCATAGATTTGATACTTCCGATTACGACCCTCATAACAAATATCATATTCCATTATCAAATAAAAAAGTTCCTGGTATTATGAAAGATGAAAACAATGGTGACATCATGCTAGAGTTTGTAGGACTTAGATCTAAAATGTACACGTATAGAGTTCAGGATAGGATAATAAAAAGTCGAAGGATCTTCCTTAGCAAGTATTAAGCAAATTTCTTTTGATGATTATAAGAATGCTTTGTTTTATAAACAGACTGTACAGAAACAGCAATGTTTAATTAGATCAGTCAAATATGATGTCTGTACTATTAAACAAAACAAAATTGTTCTTAATCCAAGTGATGATAAAAGAATTCTTAGTACCTTAACCACTGATACTAAACCTTGGGGTATAACTATACATATAGAGATGACTTGTAAAGCTTCAACCACTGGCTCAAATAAAGAATGCAATTTATTTTATCTAGATTAACATATAATATTTTTTAGTTATAAAACTTCAGTGTTATGTTTATACCTGCACAAGTACACCGATTTTCGTTTTTGGATGTATCTAAAAATAGGATACCTTTCAATCTGCCCGAGTTTTTTGAACTATATATATAGTAGTAGTAGTAACCGTTCTGTTTAAAAAAATCCAGTTTGTTACTAACATACCAGTTAGTTTATTTGAGAAATGTATAACAAAAACTTTTATTTAAAATTGTCAATGTTTATGGCTGTTTACTAAATCACTTAATAATTCAAACATGTAAAAGATATTGTAAAAACATGTAAAAAATATTAATAAATAGACTGTGATTGCTAAATGATTTATTGTTTTTTTCATAATTTGTAAAGGTACAGTAATAATAATAATAAAGTAATTATAATATTCTTATGCTGTTTGAGAGTGGATTGTATTTGACTATCTTATCATGAAGTATAAGGCAATGACAAGATGTATTTGGCAAAACGTTTCTGCTAGTTTCAAATTCTAATCTAATATCGACAGTACCAGATTTTAACGCTTCGTTTTGTCTAGAACAATCTATGACTACTAATGGTGCAATACTTCGTAAATCTTCAGGATTAAAAAGTGGTTCATTTTCCTTTTCGTGGTATGATTGCTGAAACTGAGCATACATCCCATATAACAACGCAGTCTGTTTATTCTCGAACCTCAAATTTAAGTTATCGTACGGGAAAATTTCTGAATTTAAATATAGTTTCATGTTGGTTAAATAGCAATGATCAAAACGACTGTAGTTGCTCATGTATCTATTTTTCGGTTGGTTTGAAACCAACAATCACAAATCTTGGTTTTTCTAATTGTGTTGTTGTTTTAATGTTCCATGTATGACGTTTCGTTTCTTGTAGAAGTTGATATTCATGCAACTCCCATCCTCTAAACGGAATATGCAAATCAATCCTGATTTTGTGCAACGCATTCTATTAAATTAATTCGTTGAGTATCATCAACGGCTACATGCGGCATTTTCCATAAAACTTTGTTTAAAACAACTTTTATTTCTTCATCGGGTGTAGGATTAATTATAGCATTAGTATCAAAACTAGAACGTAGTAAGACTAACTCATGACGGAGGTTTAAAATAATTTTTTTAAAATCTTCGCATAATCCGAGAACCATTGAAAGGTTTATTGCAACATTAAAATTCCCATTAGCATCAACTATTTGTGAATCATCCATAGGAAACCACCCAGCGTTTTGTAAATGTTTACTTTGATTGCTATTATATGAAACATATCCCTTCATTATAGACGTTAATCCAGGATTCCGAACACGATCTACAATGATACCACCAATCTCATACCTAATTTCATCAAAAGCAGCAAAATTCCATTATTTACAAACTTTGCTGTCTGAGACGGTGTTCCATCTGTTTTAATTAATTTGCCTTCTATGTACAGCATGCTCTTTGATGGTAAGGTGTATACATCTTGTTGTTGTATAGGGATTCGAATTTCATCATTATTGTTTAAAGATGTGTTAGCATAAGGTTGATGAGTATGTTTTCAATATTAACAATTGCATTGTCGAAGTAAACTTTTTCACGCACGTTCAGTATTTCACTATTCATTCTACTTTTTTAATTAAATGCAGTCCTAACGATTGTAGAAACTGCCGGTTTTGTGTTGTTAGCGGTCTTGAAACAATCAATCGAGTGTCGATTGCTTTGAAATTTCCAGCATTTATATCAATTCTTGACATGTTGCGTGCATTATACTTAATACCCATGGCTATTGCAGATTTTTTAAATGCAACCTTACAGTTAGCAGTTCTCCTCTGAAATTAACTAAATTTCCATCTTGATCTAACACTTTAACTATTATTTCATTTATTATACGTGACCTGATAGGTAGATATATAATCGTAGGTGGACACTCGACAATTTTAAAACCTGCAGGTACTTGAGGAAAAAATTCGTGTATTACATGGGCTGGTTTACTATTTAAATAGGATCCACTTGCAATATTACAATCGATTAAAACTGCATTCACTTTACAAATGTTGATCGCGTAGTCTGCTTGATGCGTGACAAATGCTAGCAATTTTCGCGGATTGAAACCAAGTAGAAACCAATTGAATCCTTTTGGTAAAATCCACATCTAGACTACATTTAATACTACATTTAAGTGTATTACTGTCAGCTGTAATTTCTATATACACTGGCGTCTTTCTAGCGCTTCGTGATTGATCCATACGACCACGCCATCTTTTATCACCTAAAGCTTTTTGAAGATATTTATTAATTTCTCTAATCTCATAAGCACCTTCAGGTATTTCTATGAATTCTCCGTTAGATCCATAATAAAATTTATTATTTATTCCTTTTCTATGTTTGGAATTGTGTTATAAGACTCAAAATTTGTTAATCCTAATACGTACTCCGAATCATTATCCAAGTTTATAGGCGGATTAAAATTGCTTGTTAAAACTGAAGTGTTTCCCGTTAGAGTAAAAGTGTACGACATAACAACTTCGTACGCAGTTCTATGCACTACTTAGAAATTGTAAGCATAAATGACCGCAAAACACAGTACCGTACGATTGTTCTTGGTTAATGTTATAAAGAATTTTACATTTACCCCCGCTATTCAAATAACTTATCAACTCTGTTGGCGGTCGCAGGTTTCCGTAGCTGTCATAGTAAATAGCGCTACTGTCCGTACTTTTGTAAGAGGTCCAATGCGTGCCTAAACCTTCTATTCCATCTAAATTAATTATACCACATTCTTTTAAATTAACTTTCTTGGGAAGATTGTTTCTCATGAACACTCCACGGAAATATGGTACTTCTAATTGCTTAACAAACTTTATTAATTCTACATTGCTTAGTGCTCGATTAGGTAAAATCAAGTTGCGTTCCTTTGAGGTTTTGCAGGGGCTAAAAAAAGACCAAAACCTTTTTTATAAGGTTTGATGTACATGCCGTTTCCGACTGCAATGTCCTCCATTGCCTTGTTATGGCGTTGTTTTTCAGCTAGTTGTTCCTTAGCTATTTTAGTATCTGAAACTGCTTTTGCAACAGCAGCTGCACCTCCAGTAAGAGTACCAAGAGCGCTTAGGCCTGCAAAAATTGGTATTAGTGGTAGAAAACCTCCTGTTTTAGGAATTGATATAATACGAGCTGATTTAATATGCTTCTTTTGTTTTGCTGTATTGGCGGCCTTAATTGCTATGTTGATTGCATCCATAATATTAGATCCTTTAGTCTTTTTTAAAGCTGTACGTGCTTGTTTGATAATACTTTTAATACCTAGCGTACTTCTTATTTTACGTTTCTTTATCAGTTTTCTTATTTTATTGATATTTTTTGTTCTCAGTGATGCACAGGCACCCATACCAAGTTTTACTTTAGCTTTCATTGCGGTAGCTACTCCAAATGCTGCTACTTTTTCACCTAAAGACGAGTCACCAGAATTTAGTCTTTCTGTAGCTAACTGAGCTAACTTCGAATCTGCTTGATGACGTTTAGATAGATCCTTTTCTTTGGTGTATGCAATATCGTGCTCCTTACAAGCCTCGTCTAACTTGTTTATTCCTTGTCTCCCGAGCTAACCGTTCGATTAGTTTTGTACCCGGACCGCAAAATTTGTAACCCGGAATATGCGCTTCAAATGGTAAATTGTTAATTACAGTATTTAATAGTCCGTTCCCAGTAGTTTTAGAATTATTATTATATGTAATCATTAGCGGACAACTATCCTCTCAAGCTGTGCAGTAAATAAATAAAATATTATGAATTAATGATTCTTTATATACTCGCCGTTTCTTATATATATATATATATATATATATATATATAATTCCACTTTTTACAAATCGAATTTAGTACTTGCAAACATGCGTGTTGTGAAACAATCAACACCTTTAACCATAAACAATAATGACATTGGCGTGCAATCCTTAGCTAAAAAGAAAACATAGTGTTCTTCTGCCTTCATCTATTCGATGTCTAGTTGTTGGTCCATCAAATTGCGGTAAAACCAACGTTATGATTGGGCTGATAGAACATCCTAATGGTTTAAAGTTTGAAAACGTATATGTTTATTCTAAATCACTTTATCAACCAAAGTATCAATACCTTGAAAGTCTACTGCAACCAATAAAGGGATCAAATATTATACATTTTCCAGTTCTGATAATATTATATCACCATCTGATGCTCGAAATAATTCTATATTTGTTTTTGATGATGTAGCTTGCGATAAACAAGGTATCCTTAGGGAATACTTTAGTATGGGGCGTCATAAACAAGTAGACAGTTTTTACCTTTGTCAAAGTTATACTCGTATACCTAAGCACTTACTACGTGATAATGCTAATCTTTTAGTTTTATTTAAACAAGATGATTTAAACTTAAAACACATATATGACGATCACGTCAATACTGACATGAAGTATGATAAATTCCGTGAAATATGCGCTGCTTGTTGGCAAGACAAATACGGTTTCTTAGTTGTAGACAAAGATAGTGATCCAAATCAAGGAAGCTACCGAATAGGTTTTGATCACTTCATACATATTTAAACCTTGAGAGACGCAAGTATCGTTAGTATCGAAGAATTTTTTTTACTACAATAAACTTTTACGCAATGAACAAGGAGGCGATAAAACTTAAAAGAATTTTAATTAAGAAAAGAAACATTGTAAAAAACAAATTGCGTCAGTTAAAAGATAATGAAGTCGTCCAAGTGGAATCAATCTTACCCATAACATCACGATTAGAAACTATTGCTAATAAACTGGATGGGGAAAGTGCGGTAAAGAAAGAAAAATTTAAAGAAGAAGAAGAACTGCCTCATAGCAGTGTAAAAAAAATTAAACCTAAATTGCTAGAAAGGAACGTTGACTATATTGATTCCCCGGTTATTGCTCAGCATATACCAAATATAAAAATGGTGCCATAGAGGTAGATTATGATGATGATGATGATGTTGAGAATGAATATGAAGCAGAAATTAATCGAAATGCACAAGAAGCCCATGAATATATTCAAAGCTTTGCCGATTCACCTGGTATGACACATTATCTCGAACAGCTACATCCGCTACCTCGAGAATATATTTACAATATGTTTAAAGATTTTAAGAACGAATTTGATCATAAATATGGTATTAGGTTTAACCCTGATTCAGATGGTCTTATGATAGGCAATTCGAATTTCGCGTTGGATGATGAAAATGTTCTAATAAATGATTTGAAATATAAAGGTACTCCTGGATTATACGAACTACTGTTTAAAAATATCCTGTCGGGTACAGTCATCAAGATCTAAAGTCGTACCTTGATATTGTAAAAGAACAAATGCTAATAGAAGATATTATTCTGAAACAGAACAAATTCAGGGTAATACTTCATATAAGTACAAAAACATAATATCTACATTAAACATACTTCCCAAACACCCCGTAGACCTAGAACATTACCCTATAGAAAGCGTCTTGGAGACGGTATGACAATGGAAGTATCAAATAACGCTATAGATTATTTATATTGGAATGATCCCAATGAACTTGTTGATAGATTACGACTTTTAGTTTCATCTCAGACTGCTGGACACACAGGTCACGGCAACGAAATAAATTCGATCATTGAAGAATTGCGTGAGGCTAAAGTAATTAGATGATATGACAATTGACAAATTTGGAAGGCACTTACATAACCGTAAAATAGATATAACTGAACAGGAATATGAAAATAAAAGTGAAGGTTTTGAAACCTTGATTGAGTACAAGTTACATATGCTACATTACACGGTAGTAGCAACGTTTTACTCTAATACATTTCTCGACGGTGACAAGACATTCCTTATTTTCAACATTAAACATAATTATGAATTTCCTTATGAGGAAGCAGTCATTGAGAATATTAAAGGATACCCGCAAGACATTGAAATTCTTATAAACGAAAAAGTTATGTAATTGCACAGTTACGAGGATTTTTGCTTAAACGTATGGATGTAATCAGCTTTCGTGACAGCGGTGCTATCATAAACAATACCACAATGTTTCTTGATTTTATATTAAAAGTTCCTTTCAAAGCAAGTGGAGCCACGACATTCAAACATAGAAGTATTTCATTAATTGTATTTAATAAATCCTGATTATAAAAAAGTATTATGATAGTTGCTCAATCAAAAGTGAAAGAGGATATAGTAAATGAACTTCATAAACCAGCAAGAATAAATTTCAAGAGACGCAAAGTGATAGTAAAAGGTTTAAATGACCTTCTTCAGACCGATTTGATTGAAATGCTACCATATTCGCAAACAAACAAAGGATTTAAATACATTTTAGTAGTTATTGATTGTTTCTCCAAATACGTATGGGCTGTACCACTTAAAAGTAAAACGGGTATTGATGTTACTGCTGCAATGAAAACAATTTTAAATAAATTTAAAAATCCGCCAAGAAATTTGCAGTCTGATTTTGGTAAAGAATATTATAACAAACACTTTCAATCCTTAATGCAGACATATGGCATAAACCATTATAGTGTTTTTCTACAAAGAAAGCATGCATTGTAGAACGTGTAATTAGAACTTTAAAGGGAAAAATGTGGCGCTTGTTTAACCTGAACGGTTCTTACAATTGGATAAAAATTTAAGCGATATTGTGAAACAATACAACAATACAGTTCACAATACTATCGGAGTCAAACCTGTAAAAGTTGATAAATCAAATGAAAAACTATTCTTAAATCATCATTTACCCACATCAAACTTGCAACCAAAATACCAAAATATTCAATAAAAGACAGTGTGAGGATTAGTAAACACAGGGAAGCATTTACGAAAGGTTACAGCCAAACTGGTCAAATGAAATTTTAAGATTAAAAGGTACAACGTAACCAATCCTACGAAATATAATATTAGAAGATCAAGATGAAAAGAAATCAAAGGTGCATTTATGAAACGAAGTTGCAAAAGGATATACAACAAAATCCACGTTTTATTATTATAACCATGGTTTAGATAAAAGTACTTATTTCATGAAAGTATAGTGGAAATAAAGTTATTTGTTAAAATGGTTAGCTTCTCTAACGCTTCTCTAGGACAACCTAGTGCAAGCATATCAGTTACAAAGTTTTGCATTATATATGTTTCAATCAATTTCTTCTTTTCTAGACCCTTCACAAATACTTCTTCACCGGGTCGGATAATTTGCTTCAAATAAAGCGCTATATATGATGACACCATTCCAGCCGTTGAAGATTCATCCCAAGAAATACCATGAATATTCCTTGTCACCCAGTCGTTATGTTTTATATGATCTTGACTCAAACAACTGGACTGCATTGGCAGTTTAAAATTTGATGCCAAACATCACCTTTCAACAAGTCCAAAACCGCAATTTCTTTACACACAAACTCGTTTTTCTTGTATTTAAATCCCTGAATATCAATTATATACATGTTTGTATGTAAATATATGCAGTAAACTTCGACTAATTAAATTAATATTAGGAGCAATCTCCTTATATAGCAGATTACCACCATCTGCGTACTTTGCCAACCCACTTTTCAACCTATCACAAGAGTGAACTCATTTTGAATTAAAACCGGCCCATGTGTATTTGCAGCCTCTAAACATAAATCAGAATCCACTTTAATTAAAACACAATTGACTTGAATGCGATATTTTTTTGCATCTGTCATACTGTCTCGCTAGAAAACCAAATTCAAAACATCTACACACATTTTCTCTGCACTTACATTTTCAACATACGTATGTTACATTGAAAGTAATATAAAGACGATCCTAATTCAAAACGTGCCCACAAGTATTTTACATTTGAAAAGAATTCAGGTTTTCACATTTTACATTAAAAGTATATAACGCCGATCCTAATTCAAAACGGTGCACGTGTAACTTCTCGCTAGAAAACCGAATTCAAAACAGCTACACACATTCTTCTCTGCACTTACATTTTTTCAACATACGTGTGTGTTTCATTGAAAGTAATATAAAGCCGGTCCTAATTCAAAACGTGACAGACGTATTTTTACATTGAAAGCATAGAAGAATTCATGTTTTCACAACTATTTTACATTCAAATGTTTTCACAACTATTTTACATTGAAATTATATAGGGCCGATCCTAATTCAAAACGTGACAGACGTATTTTACACATGGAAAATACGTCTGTCGCGTTTTGAATTAGGACCGGCCCTATTTACCTACTGCTGAGAAAATTAGAAACCGTCTAAAACCATTACTTCCATAATGTTTACTGGATGTGCAGCTGACGAATTCCTGCCACTTAATAGTTTCTCTACTAAGATGTCGACCTCCCAGATACAAGATTAGAAAATGGCGCTCCTCATTGTTTTTATTGTCCATGCCTGGGAATAGTTCTAAGTAGTGCTTTTTGTTTAACGAATAGCTCGAAAACTATTAGTCCCTTTGAATTTATTTATCAGAGCAGTCAAACACAAATAACTTTTGTCAATAAGAAAACATTATTTAATACTAAACATGCAAAAAATTATAAAGAAAATTATCAAAAACTACAAATTATACAAAAAATAGACTCAAATTTTTACCATGTAAGCATCGGCTGCAGGGTATATTTCTTATGGTTCAAATAATTAATAATGGTAATACAAAAAATTTAAAACTTAAAAGTCATATAGAGTTATACACGAAAACAAAAGTGTGGTAGTTACTTGCGTGCTTACACAGAGGGTGTACTAAGTTACACAGCATTTACAAATAATATAGTATACATTACGTTTTAAATTGCGCACCTTCTAAATTACTGCATATTAGCAAACCGGGTAAAAGATAATTGTTTTTTATCTCAGTGTCGTACGTCGTGAGTGTAATGACCGATTCTAGACCATATTCTGTGAAGTTTGTTGCTTTACCTAAAACGTAAACAGTAACAAGCAATATACGGGAAGGCATTCGTATCGGGAACGACAGTTAAACATTCCACCACATTGTCTATAATGCACTACTCCCGCACAAGTAGTTAAAAATAAAGTAGTAACGTTAAGAAAGAATAATGGCGGCTACTTTTTAACTAGTCAAACCACCTCTCCATTTCGTCACCATCCTGATTGGTCGAAAAGACGACATGTGTCTATTACGAATCGTGGGAAATTATATTTAATATTCCTTTCCGTATAAAAAACTGTTACTACGCAAATAGAAAAGATAATTCACAGAAGCCTTATTTCTAAAACTAGACTACACAAATATGTGTAAAATGTCTAAATTAATTATACGAAAATCTCCTAAATAATTATTTACAAAAAATTATTTTTTGAACCGCTTTTAACGCGTAACCATAGAACAAAATAATATTCAAAAAAGATATAAATTAAAGCACAAATATTATATTAACAAAATTAATTGGAAACGTAGTTTTTACTATTTAAATATCGATGATCTATGCTTAGTCAAAAATCCATTTCTTTACCTTTTACCACTGCAAATTCCCGTATTACAACGTTAAATCCATTTTTTCTACTAAGTCATATTCTGTAGGTAATATAGTCAAATTTGAGAGCCTTTCTTGTTTCATTGTCCTTCTCGTGTAATTCTTAATAATTTTTAATTTTTAGAACGATCTTTCCACCAAATGCAACAACAGTCACTGGTGAACTCAAATAAATTCTTAGAACTCCGACTAAATTAGGAAAAGAAGATGATTTAAAAAAAAGTAAAACATCAAATTATTTAAACTATACCAATGCAAAAATCTGTTTTGGTTTTTGATTCTGAATCGTATTCTAAACCGTTAATACCAAGTTTGTTTCTGGCTTCATCTGTAAGTTTTTGGACTGATAGAACAACATTTTAATAAATCATTATTCTTGTAGTAATCAAAATTTGACAAAAATCCAAATGTGTTATCAAGGCTCGTTGATTCAGTGAATCTATTTTAAAGAAGCGTAAGTTGTTACGTTGAAAAGAGGGGAAGCGTATATATAAAGAAAACAACAGTAACTGGAATCTAGATAAACCGGACAAGCTACAAAAGCTGAGAGTGGGGTGAGTCAGGGTGTGCCAAATTTTCTTACTTAAGAAAAAGCAGGCGGTATTCAAGTATAAAGTTTATTTACAAGCTATAATTTGCGCAAGAGAAACATGTGGTATAAACAAATAAAACAACGAAAATCAAAATCAGCGTGCGACGGAAATATTAATTCATACAGGATAAATTATCCCGAAGGATTTTTTTTCAGTATTACACACAAGGAAAACATTACATTACGGTATTAGATCTTGGTTCTCATAGCCATGCAACCGTTTATAAGTAAATTGAAAATAAATTACTTACGTGATTTTACGATCACCAGCAGATGACGGTCGGAATACACTCCGGCCGCCAGCATGCGTGGTAGTAGTGTGTTTGAAACAGGTCGCATAAGAGGAAAAAAACTTATAAGCGGTAGCAGCTAAACTTAATTGCTACAATCAACAACAAGAAAAACCTGAAGGAGAGTTTCAGCCGCGTTAGTCTAAGTTCTCATAACATCAGATGTCCAACGTCCGATATACGAATCTGATGAAATTTGTCGGATACGAAAAATCTCTGTTCACATGCATCCGAATCTTGTTAGTCAGAACGTATCACTGATATCAACATCACACACAACACACATACACACAACCCTCACACACACACATAACACATGCTCTCTGTTATACTTACACGCGGTATATTTTACCCGCAATTTTATAACATATACCGACCACGCTTTACGAGTCATGCAATCGCTATTTAAGTCAAATTTACATGTACAATTTAAATAAAATCAAATTATTCACGTGGTGGCATCTCGGAACTTAAATCTCAGGGTGGTCCAGCCGTGATTTGTAGGTTGAATTACGCCATGTTGATTCCTAATTGCCATCCGTCCTAAACCTCTACTGCACTCGTAGGGGGTCGAAAGGAGATAAGGTACCAGGTACAACAAAGATAAAGGTACAAGAAACCTACATACCTATTTCTATAAGGAAACACACACACACACATACACACACACACACACGCCACTAGATAGTTGTTGCTTGGTTCACGTCTCGTGGCCTAATCCCCGCTTTTGACATTCGCGCACCTCCGCATTCACTTTGCGCAGGCGCGACTGTCAGCGGCGACGGAAGTTAATGTAATTAATTTAAAAATATGCGGCAATTAACTTATAAATTTTAACTTAATCTAAAACATGCTGCATTGCCATTTTGGTATGTAACACCTCAAACGCGCGCGCGCCCACACACACACACACACACACACACACACACACACCTTACTGACGGTTATTGGGGGGGGGAGCCAGGTCTGCTTAAATTTCAGGTAGCAGACTACTGAAACGTTGGAACAAAAGAAGTTAAAAAAAACCAAAAAAATAAATAGTCAGAATATTCAAAACAAAATTTTTAATGCAACAATTTAGTAAATAAATAAAATGCAAATACTTAAAATGGAATTTTTTTATAATCTCATTTCGTAATAGTGGATACAGTAAACATCTTTTAACTCCTTATATCCAATTTATATAAATAGTAATTAGTGAAGTAAAACCAAGGCTCTTGTCCTCGAGTACAACCATATATTTCTAGAAAATAAATTTGTTTTGATTTCAGCACAATATGGTTAGCTATGGATTTCAGTGAAGGCGAATATGTATTGGTATGTACAGAATACATGTAACAAATAAACTAAGTACTAATTTGTTTACTAGGAATTTCAGGATTTTGGGGAAGGAAACCAATCGGGATTGACACAACAACCTGTGGAAGGATGCACGGTTGAAGAATTATTAATTGATTGTGTTAGGGTAAGACCTGTTTTGTGGGATTCGCGTTTACAAGGGAACCAAGCTATGTTACGTTCATTTTCGTAAATCATTAATTAGTTATATGCAATAATTTTTATCTTAAATTCCTTTGGCGTACAACACAAAAATTAATTCCGTTAATTAAAAATAACCCTTTCGTGTATTAAAATTTGTATAGTAATTAATAATAAATATCCTATCTATATCAGTTGATAAATTTTTGTGCTTCATTAGAAAAATAAATATTCTTTCTAAGAATTTCGTCCCGTGGAATTTACGCCTTAATTAGATAGGCGACTTTCCAAGTATTTTGATAATTAAATGCTGGTGTGTTTTTCCTTTTTAAAGAATTCGGCGTATTTATTTTAATAAAATTAGGGTTTCCTTGCTTTGGTGCTTTAACAAATGTAACAATTCATTTGCTGTTCGATTAGCGACCAAAAAACACGTTGTTTTGTTTCGCTCGTTTTCTTGATGCGAATTTCCGGCACACATTATTTAGCGTGGTGAGTATATGGAGTGTATATAAGACAATACGTTTCGGCTTCATTAAATTAATTTATTGTTTGTAACTATTCTAGCTTCCTGCGGGGGACACGTTAATCCCTTGAGCTTCTTCTGGGACTGCGAAGTCAAATGCGCTCCGCCTGGACGTAAGACCAGCGACTGGTTCCACCCCGATGCCAGTAACTCGAGGGCGAGTTCCTTTTTTGTTCTTCTTTATATGTGCTTGTGACTTCGGAACCAGAACGTTCATAGATGGCTTTCCTAAATTTAACTCTACAGTGCGTCCCAAAAGTAACGGATATATTCGATTAAATGATTATTGACAATTTCTGAGTAAAAAGCTCTGACACGTCTATTTATATTTTTAAATTGTCATTTAATTATGTAGTTTTTAACCCACCACCCTTCAACCCCTAAGCGCTAGCATCCCCTATTAAAAAATTTTAAATAGCAATGTACCCCTTGTGATACCTCAATTAATAGCATTTTTCATGCAGAAATAGAATTTTACAAAAAATTCTAAATCCGTTGATAAACAACTGCTTTATTCAATAAAAACTTATTCACTTAAAGTGCCAATTATCGGGTAGGCTTTGACAAACAAAATGTTTGTAAAGTGTCAAATAAGTTTAGAGAAAGTACGTTAGTTAAGTGCGTGCTGCTTGTTTAATAATAAGTCAGAAAAAATGAGACTTAACGAAGCCGAAAGGATTGAAATTTTAATGATGATTGGCTTTGGAGGTAGAATTCGAACGCACAAAAAAGTTCGAATTTTATTCAATGTAATTCATCCCGACCTCCCCCCAATCTCGCAATCAACAATAAGCCTAATTGAAAATAAATTTCGGAATATTGGACGCGTACGAGATAAATCTAAAAATGGACGTCCATCAGCTTTAGTTGAAGATTCAGAATTGGATGACTTGCTATTTGTGCAGAAAAATTCACATTCAAGCGTTGCGGGAGTCGCTTCACAGTTAAATGCATCAAAAAGTGCAGTCACAGTTTTCTCTGTAAGCAAAAGTTTCACCGCAAGAGTTATCAGATGATGATTTTGATAGGCGAGCGCAATTTTGTGAGACAATGATGGAACTTTGCAATGATAATCCTGGATTTGAAGGAAATACGTTTTCTGGTAAGCAACATTTTATTTAAATGGCACCGTTAATAAGCAGAATTGCCGTTATTGAGCTAATGAAAATCCGTATTGGATGATGGAAGCAAATACACAATTTCCACAAAAGATTAATGTTTGGGCGGCAATAGTGGGTAATAAAGTTATTGGACCGTGCTTTTTTGAGAGAACACTCAATGGAGAACAGTATCTAAATTTTCTCCAATTTGAATTAATTCATGCTTTAGCGGTACTACATCCCAATGTAGAAGATCCTGATTTACCTCATCCCATTATTTGTCTACAGCAAGATGGTGCGCCTCCCCACTATGCACGTTCAGTACGGGAATATTTTGACCAGGTATTTTCTATGAGGTGGATTGACAGACGAGGACAAATTGAATAGACCGCTAGGTCTCCCTACTTAACCCGTTTGGATTATTTCTTCTGGGGTTATTTAAAAACTAAAGTGTATTTGAATAGGCCTCAAAACATAAACGAGTTAAAGCAGAGAATCCGGAATGAAATTCGCTTAATTTCCCCTCAGACAGTAAACAAAGTTCAACAAGAGTTTGTCTCTAGATTAGGATACTGCCTAGCGACTAACGGACAGCAGTTTAAACATTTAATTTAAATTGGGTTTGTTTTTGTTTTTTATTCAAGTTTTGTTTATTGAATAAAACTGACTTATTATTAAACAAACAACACGCACTTAACTAACGTACTTTCACTAAACTTATTTGACACTTTACAAACATTTTGTTTGTCAAGGCATACCCGATAATTGGCACTTTAAGCGAATAAGTTTTTATTGAATAAAACAGTTATTTATCAACCGATTTAGAATTTTTTGTAAAATTTTATTTCTGCATGAAAAATGCTATTAATTGAGGTATCACAAGGGGTACATTGCCATTTAAAATTTTTAAGTAGGGGATGCTAGCGTTTAGGGGTTGAAGGGAGGGGGGGTTAAAAATTATATAATTAAATGACAATTTAAAAATAAAAATTCACGTGTCAGAGCTTTTTACTCAGAAATTGCCAATAATCATTTAATTGAATTTATCCGTTACTTTTGGGAAGCACTGTATATAAAAATTATTGAACTATTTTGGCATTTACTGCTCTTTGGTTACTATCTTACTATTTGTTTCTAAATTTCTAAAAATCTACTATATGTTTGTAAATTTAGTTTAAGTTTATACTTACGATATTTTAGAGCTGTGGTTTTTAGGGTTGCGTTTATTTCTCTTTTTTTCTCTAGATACTGTCAGGGGGTAGTTGCCTAAAAACCACAGCTTGCCATTTTTATGGGTAATTTTTTTTAATATTTAAGGGTTTCTTATAATGTAATATGCAAATTGGGTAAATTGACTTTTTTTGGGGTTGGGTTTGGGAGTACTGTTTTTTTGTATATATATATTTTGTTTTTAATTATAAGTTCTTTCTTTTCCATTGTATGTTTTGTTCTGAGTGTGAATGAGTGAGTGTTTATATAAATTTTATTCTATTTATTGCAAGTTTCCTTTCTTTTTATCTATAGGTATAAAACCCCGCCCACTCGCCGCCTGAGCCCGGACTTACTTACTTCTGCTTTTTTTTCTTGTTTTTTTTTATGTTACTTCAATGTACGTAGCAGCTAAACAAAATTTTTTATCGGATATTTTGTTACTTGAAGAAATAGTTCTTGATAGACTCAACCCAAATGTAGACACAGATATACCTGTACCTTTATCGAATCTCGTAATTTCTCAAGCTCCACTATTGGGGAAATCCATACCTGTTTATAAATGGGGTTTAACTTTCTAGGGCTTTGACTCTCAAATTTCTTTAATGTCTTTTCTTGATAGAATCAACGATTTCAAAATTTCACGCAACTGTACGGATCAAGATTTATTTGTTTCAGCGAGTGAATTATTCTCTGATTCTGCCTTAATCTGGTATCGTAACATTAGAGCTCAAATTTCTACCTGGGAGGAATTAGTTACGTGTTTAAAACGGGACTTCTTACCGCATGGGTATATTACCGACCTTTGGAATGAGATACGAAATCGAACCCAAGGACCTGACAAAAATGTAATTTCCTTTATTACCTCAATAGAAGCTCTATTTAGTAGACTTGATAATAAACCATCAGAATTTGAATTTATCGATCAGTTGCGTAGAAATTTAAATCCATATTTTTCCGAACGTCTAGTGTTACAACACATTTCTTCTTTACCTCAATTCAAAGATTTATGTCGTTTACTCCAAGAAGTAAAATTGCGGGTGGATAAATACCGTCCTCCTCCAGAAAAACAATCTGGTCTTTTAGAACCCGATTTAGCTTGTTAAGTTCAATCTTCTCGTAAAGCATCTACCCTTAATATTCCTTCTGCCTCAACAAATAACTCACTTACCTGTTGGAATTGTAAGAAAAGTGGACATAACTACAATGTTTGCACATACCCCAAAAATATTTTTTGCTATGGCTGTGGTCGCGCTAATATCTATGAATCTAGCTGTACGAATTGTAATTCTAACGTATCGGGAAACTTTCGTCGAAATATTCCTACACGGGACGTGAATATCTCAAGAAATCAAAATCGTCCTCAACACCAACCATTCAACGGACCCAGACGTCAATAAATTTAAGCATAAAACTACCTCTAACGCTGTATCTTTATTAAATATATCTAACAATAATATCGCTACTTTGAATTTACAAAATGCCTTGCCTTCATTAACAGAATTATGTTATACTACCCCGTCAGAATGGTCGAGTTGGCAACAAACGGTTAATTCCTTTTACCATAAAAAGTCTGCTGCCTTACAACTTGTTAAAAAACCCTTCGATAATCGCCCACATTTACCCATCTCGATTGGTTCTTTAAATGTAATAGCTTTACTGGACACTGGTTCCTCATGCTCCCTTATAAACAACGAAGGTATACAACAATTTTTTAAACAAAATATTAAAATTTAAATTGCTTCCGAAAAAACTTCCATAAATTTAGCTGACGATAATCAAATATATGTAACGGGTTCCCTTAAATTAAAAATTCGAGTAAAATCACTTGAACGTGAGGTTCCATTTTTGATTGTACCTACATTAGCTAATCCTTTCCTACAAGGTGTGGACTTTTGCAAACTTTTTAATTTGTCGCTTTACTTCCAAGATTTTTCTTGGCAAACTTCCCTTAAAACAAATTCCTGTGCATCTGCAGGAATATCTAATAAAATTTCTCTTTCCGATTCCCAAAATGTAATTCTTAACTCTACAATCGACAAATTTCGTAAACTTAATACCTCTGAACTTGGTTGCGTTACTACCGCAACACATGTTATCTCTACAGGTGATGCCCTCCTTTTAAGCAACGTCAATATCCGTTATCGCCTGCATTGCAAAAGCATTTGCATTCCGAAATAGATAAAATGTTAGAATCTGGGTAATCTCTCCCTCAAATTCACCATGGATGTCTCCCGTATTATTAGTTCGTAAGAAAAATGACGAATGGCGTGTTTGTTTTGATGGCAGAAACTTGAATTCTGTAACTGTCTCCGATGCTTACCCTCTACCGCAAACTGACTCGATTTTAAGCCAGCTTCGAAACGCAAAATTTATCTCATCTATCGATCTTAGACAAGCTTTTTATCAGATACCCCTCGACTTACCTTCCCGTCCTAAAACTGTTTTTTATGTTCCAGGCCGAGGTCTTTTCGTATATAATTTTTTGCCATTTGGTCTCTGTAACGCATCACAAACCTTACAGCGTACTATGGATCAAACGTTAGGTCCTATCCTACATCAGGAACGTGCCTTTGCATTTTTAGATGATATTTTAGTTATCTCAAGTTCTTTTGACGAACATATCGCCACATTAAATGAAGTTGCAGAACGCCTAAATGCAGCAGGTTTTTTAGATAAACTGGGAGAAATGTCAATTTTGTTGTTCATCCCTTACATTGCTTGGTTTTATTATCGATGGAACTGGTCTACCAGCAGATCCTGCTAAAGTCGATGCTATTACTAAATTCAAAACACCAAAAACTGTTACCGAAATCAAACGTTTAATTGGAATGATTAGTTATTATCGCATCTTTTTACCCAATCTTTCAACTATATCTGCACCCATTACGCTTTAATTAAAAATAAAAAGAAGTCTTAAACCATCGAGTGGAATTTAGAATCTCAACAGGCTTTCGAACAAATTAAAACGTTAATCACTTCAGCACCTATCTTAATTTCGACCAATTTCGATGAAAAATTTTATATACAAACCGATGCCTCACTTACTGGTTTAGGTGCAATGTTGTTCCAGGTGAGCAAAGGCTTAGAACACCCAATCGCTTATGCAAAGTCGTGCCTTAACTTCTGCTGAACAAAAATACTCAGCTACCGAACGAGAATTATTGGGAGTTATCTTTGGCATCGAAAAATTTAGAGGATATGTTGAAGGCACACATTTTACCGTAATTACTGATTGTGCAGCTCTCACGTGGTTAAATAACTTAAAACAACCCGCAGGTCGTTTGGCAAGATGGAACTTGCGTATCTCTCAATTTACCTTTGACGTTAGGCATAGGCCTGGCAAATTAAATATCGTACCTGATGCCTTATCTCGTGATGTCGTTTCTCTTAACCTTCCAAATCTAATTCCTGATACTTGGTATCTTAATATGATTAAAAAAGTTCCTGAAAATTCCGATAAATTTCCTACCTTTCGTGTAACCAACAATAGATTATATAAATTTGTAGCTTCTTCACCTCACAAAATATCTAACATCCCTGAATGGAAACTTGTCGTCGCTACCGCTAACCACAGTGAAGTGCTTAAATTATGTCACGATTATCCCATAGCTGCTCATCTTGGTGTTACAAAAACTCAGGCGGCTCCGTGGCGTAGTGGTATGTGTGTGACTACTACGCCCTAGGTCCCGGGTTCGAATCCAGACACGGTCCGCTTGAAAAATGTTAGGCGAGCATTTTTCGCAAAAATACACCCTCGTTCGGATGAGAGGTAAAATGGAGGTCCCGTGTGTGTGTTGTCACGCACGTTAAAGATCCCTACCTTGCTTGGAACAGCAAGGATTCGGCAAAATTCAAAATTTTCCAGGTAAAAAAATGTAGTACCTTCGGGTGGAGCATTGGAAAATCACATGTAATGTTACAAAAACTCTTGCTAAAATATCTGAATTATATTATTGGCCCACACTAAAACAATATGTTTGTCGTTATATTAGGAACTGCAAAATATGTGGTTCTCATAAGAGCTCACAAGAGGCTCGTACTGGCCTAATGGGTAACTTTAAACGTGTATCTTATCCCTTTCAATTAATAGCACTCGATTTATTAGGACCTCTTCCCCGATCAAAAAAAGGTAACCAATATCTTCTAGTTGTCACCGATTGGTTTTCTAAATTTGTTATGGTGCAACCCTTACGTAAAGCTACATCCGCTGCTATAATTAAATTCCTAGAGCAAAATGTATTTCTTATCTTCGGTGTTCCTCAGATTATTCTTTGTGACAATGGGGCACAATTTATCTCTAAAGATTTTCAAAATTTCGTTAAGAGTTACAAGGTACAAAAAATTTGGTTTAACGCAAAATACTATCACCAAGTAAACCCCACCGAAAGAGTAAATAGAGTTTTAATTTCCGCTATCTCTTCCTATATTGATTCAGACTACACTACATGAGATGAAAATATTTTTAAAATTGCTTAAGCTTTGCGTACATCTAAACACGAAGCAACCCAATTCACTCCGTCATTTCTTGTTTTTGGAAGATATACCCCAATTGATGGAAGTTATTATGGTTTAGTTTCTGACGATACTAACGTAATTGAATTTGACGATAAAATACGCTGGGACAAAGACCAACCATCATTACCTTCTATCTTTAACGACGTTAGAAAAAATTTGTTAAAAGCTTACGAAAAGAGTAAGGACCACTATAACTTACGTAAACGAAATATTTTCTTTGCCTTGGGCGAACAAGTTTGGAAAAGGAATTATGTCTTATCGGATGCATCTAAGAAATTTTCTTCAAAATTAGCCCCTAAATTCATTCTTTGTAAGGTCAATCGTGTCGTTAGTCCACCTATCTACGAACTTCAAGACGCTGAAGGAAAACGCCAAGGCAGGTGCCATATTAAAGACCTTAAGCCATTCTCTGCTGACCCAAATGCTACTTAAGTTTTTCACGTTCCATTCCCCTCACGATTTACCTAATATTTTTTGTTCTCACCATCAATTAGTATCTTTAATTACTTATTCCTTCTCTTATACACCTACCTTTTATACGTTTAACTTATTTACCTTAAATCTTTTTGCTTCTGGTTGACTTTTCCCTAAACTTACCGTTAGTTATATATCGCTTTATTCTCTAGATTCCCCAGTATAACTCTGTCACTTCATCTAACTAATCCTCGAATTTTTCCTACAACATATTATTTGGTTTTTAATATTTATCTTACATCGTTTAATTGTGTGGTAATTGTCGTAACCTTGGTTGAAATAACTCATTGAATTTTTATGATTGGTTTGAGCTGATGTTAGAGTGGATGCTTTCTTCTTTGGGCTCACATAGGAGCCGCGGCGTATGCCCTTGTAAGAAATAGTTCATATTCGCAGTTGCAAAAAACTAGGACTTTCTATTCCATGCGTTTTTCCTCTGAATTATTACAGTCGCCCACATTATCCTATATCATTACTTGTTCTCCCACTAAATCATCACAACTTATAAACATTTTTTTAATTGTTTTTTATTGAACTTCGTGGTAAGGCGCTATTGCTTTTTGTTGATATCTTATCAAATTCTCGGTTGTTTTAGCATATTGGGACAGTGTGTCTGTATTTAACTGCTTATAATTAGTCATCTTTGTGTGTTTAGGGTGTTACCGTTTTAAAAAATTACCTTGAAACAGTTTGTTTTGTGTGAATGTATCTGTAATGATACTTTTAAGTTGTTGTGTCAACTTTTGTCTGATTTTCTTATCGCAGTGGATGCACTCGTTAGGAAAATGATTGTACTAGTTCTCATAAGAGTCTAGTGAATTTTTTAACTTATGATATACCTTAACTTGTCGTTTTAATATCGCAGGTTGTCCTTCAGACCGATCTATGTTTTAATAGGGACAACTCTCTACCTTCTCTCGGACGCTTGTCCAAAAACTCCACTTTTTCGTATCCTGCTGTCTCAGTTTCTGCCTTATCTTTCTTTCGGTAGACCTGTTCTCGTTCCGGAACACCCGTCTACCACATAAGAGTGATTTTTCCCTCACTCCGGCTACTGACTACATTGGCTGGTTGAGTAGTGCTTTGCTATCCGCCTTTTATGTCTCTTTAGCTTAATGCTAGCCCTTCCTCTATTTTTTTTCTACCTGGAAGTGCCTCTTATGCATTCCAAACACCTACCTCCCTTTTTCAACCGTTCCTATTTTTACTGCTTTTTCATTTCCGTTAGTCACCGTCTGGTTGCGCGGGGGGTTTTTACAGACATTACATGTGATTTTCCAATGCTCCACCCGAAGGTACTACATTGGCCAGGAAGCGAGTTTTTTTTACCTGGAAAATTTTTGAATTTTGCCGAATCCTTGCTGTTCCAAGCAAGGTAGGGATCTTTAACGTGCGTGACAACACTCACACACGGGACCTCCATTATTTTACCTCTCATCCGAACGAGGGTGTATTTTTGCGAAAAATGCTCGCCTAACATTTTTCAAGCGGACCGTGTCGGGATTCGAACCCCGGACCTGGGGGGGTTTTTACAGACACCTGGACCACGTCTCTGGAAATCTTTTGTGAGGTCATGCGGTGCCGCTGTCAGCGCACTTGGTCGCTAACGGTGAATGTATGTATGAGTGTGTGTATGTGTGAGTGCATGAGGATATATAGGATATATATCGTGTGGATATCGGGTAATTATATCACCGATATCAATTAACGCCGGGTGCAGGGATGCACCCAAATGCCTTTGCCGGTTCCTCGTGCCGTTTATTGCAAACGGGCCTGCTTCACAGGTTGCTCTTTTTAGGGGGCACGAGAAATTCCCATTTAACGGTTCCACGGAGTCACTCTATCGTTATCTTATGTATTATCTTTGATAATAACTTAGGTTAATATCTTTATCTTATTTATTATCTTTGATAATAACTTAGTTTAATATCGTTATCTTACCTATTATATTTAATAATAACTTTAGTTTAATATCGCGTTGTCTTACCTATTATCTTTAATAATAACTAAAACTTAATATCGTTATCTTACCTATTACCTTTGATAATAACTGAAGCTCAATATTGTTATCTTATCTATTATCTTCGATAACAACTTGAGATCTTGTTTTATCTTTTTATCTTCCTAACGTATGGTATTTATGACCAGACGTGGGAATTATTTTTCTTGGATATTAAGTGAAAAAGCTAACCTGATGATAGAAATGTAATTTGTTAAGTTAGCAATGTAAGGATTTAGTAAGGTGGTACTTTTGGTAAATTTGTTGATTCACAACCATGTCATGGACAAGTTTTGATGTGTATTGTTTATTAAACCAGAGTACCAGTAACTAAAAATTTGCTAGAGTGTAGAGTAACTCACTCTTTTGAACATTTTTAAATTTGGGCACTTTTTTGTCAACAAAGAAACAGTCTAGATGCAACGCTCATGTGCGTCTGCACTTAAGAAACTGTAATGTTAGTTTTAGTTTTAGTATATAGGTTAGGCAACTTGTCGCATTTGTTTTAGTTTAAGTAGTGTTTCATGCTCCCCGACAAATTTGTGCTGTCGACTATAACTGCGCCACACCAAAGACTCGTGTGTGCACTTTTCCGTTTCCTGGTAATCCGGAAGACGTGTTATCGGTCGAAAAAACCAGGTGGCGCCTCAAATAAACATTTTGTAGGATTTAAGTTAGGATTTATGTAGGGTAATTAGGATTTAGATTTTAAAAGGTTACTTTTCTAACAGTCATTTTCTTTTTTTTAAGTTTTTTCTTTTATGGTTTTGTCGCGATTGTTACGTGCCGAAAATCGACACTAGACATTTTTAATTAAGTTTTAAATTGGTAAGGATTTTGCGCCACGGGCAGTCATCATGAAGTAATTCTGAAGGAAGCTTTACATGTTCAAGTAAGTACCCCTTAGGGGTCCTGTAAAATTTGTATATTTTAAAAATGTGTTGCAATAATTTGCATATTGTGTGACGTCATCAAAATTTGCGCGTCAATTTTCACATTATGTAATATCGTTACCAACTGTCTTTTGTGGCGCATGTACCACGTTTATGGGACTGTAATACATGTTAACGAAGTGTGTGTTCGGATCTCGAACCCCGTCGAACCGTTTTGTAGAAAATTCCATTAAGAGAACGCACACGTTAGAGATTGAGCTATTGCAAACTGCATTTGAAAGGGCACAAAATTACTTGTGAACTATAATCTTATTTAATTTATAATAATTATTCTTTTAAATAAATATTTTATTTGATTAATGACACGTTTAATTTTACTACTTAGTCAATTGAAAGTCAATTGCACCATCAAGTACAAAGTAACTTGTAAGCTCCTCTCTCAAATGATGTGCTGCTTTGATGTACATGTTACTGCTTACATGAGTCACCGATGATCAGTTATTACCCAGTCCCATCTTCTCACCATTCACCCTCTATAAGTTTCCATCGGAGTCCTCTCTGTCTACATATGCAGCTGGGCAATACTGCTTCTGCTTAGATTTGATGAGAGAGACGCTGTCAGTCATTAACCAGTTATGTATACAAACTGTAGCTTTAGTGATATTTTCTGCAGTAGTTAGAGAACAAATAAGAGGTTTTCTAAAAATACGCCATCTTGTTACCAATATTCCAAACGTGTTTTCTATAACACCACCAATATTGTATAGCAAATGATTGTGTCCTTACTTATAATTGAATATCCTTTTATTCCGAGATAAATAATGACCTGAGTAAGGTCGCATGAGGTTAGTCAATAGTGGAATTGCTTCATCGGCTGCAAAAGGAAATTTATGAAAATACTAAAATAATTTTTAAAGAAATACGAAATTCGCTTGTGTTTGTATAGTGTTTTGGAATTTAATAATTTTCATTGTGAGAGGTAGTGATTTTTAGTGTCTAATCTATTTAAACGTGAATCTCGCGATCTTCATTCAAGAAATTTATCATTTGTATAACAAAGGGCAATTTACACGTGTTGGGGAGAAAATGGATTTTTTGATTCAGTAAAAACGATTGTATATGTATACTCAGACGCTGTAAGGGCAGCTTAAAATTATTTTTGTGTGAGTTAAACCCCTTTATGGGGTTGATCAAAATAGGAGTAACAAAATTGTAATACTAAACAGACACATTATGAAAAGTACAGCATTACCTGGCTCACAGTTTGTACCACATAACACTTACTTAGTAGTAGGTAGTAGTAGGTGTTATGTGGTTTGTACCATGTGTTGTTTCACACTACATTCTAGTTTTGGCAACATTCGGTACGGAGAAGATCCGGATCAACTGCCTTTTTTCATAGCCAAAGATTATAATTATATAAAATATAATGGCAAGTGATTCCAAATAAATTACAAGGCTATTCTATCGATGCGTGTCGCCTTTATTGGGGCTCATCAGGACTGAAGTAGCCAAGTTGTAATATTAAATACCGATACATTATAAGAGCTACTTCTATCTTGATGAGCTCCAAAGGGCGAAATGCGTCGACAACATGGTATATTTGAAGTTACTTGCCATTAAATCTTTTTCTTTTTATACTTATAATTTTTGGATATGAAAAAAGGCAAGTGATCCGCATATATAATTTGTTGTCTTGACTTAATTTTTTAAATTCGAATGGATGATTTTTTAATAAACGTGAATTTATAGATTAGATTAGGTAAGCAAGTGCTGTCTCTGTATATTTGGTAGCATATAATTGGGTACTGTGTTTTAGGCAACAAATTCAGATTAATATCAGTAGGTTATTTACTAATTTAGACACGTATAGCGCGCATCACCATGACTAGCCAACAAAAATTGACCACATTACATACATTGAGTTTGTGACTGTCATGCTTGTCTATGTTTACATATAATTATCCTTTAAAATGACTATATTAAGTCCTTTTGTTTATTGGGCTCAATCAGAAAGTAATCTATTTATTAAAATTGATTTAAAAGATGTTAAGGTGAGTAAAATGTATTAACATTTGTGTGTGATATAAAACATAACCTCAATAATTTTAAGAGCCCAACAATAAATTTAGAAAACCGAAAATTACAATTCGAAGCAAATGGTGTAGGAGCACAAGGCAGCAGCAATTATGGGTTTGCATTGGATTTTTATAATGATATAAATACCGAGGTACTAGTGTTATTTTTGATACATTTGAAAATATTGAGAGTTTTAGGAAAGCAACTGTAAGGTTCTTGATAGCAAAATTAATTTTAACATTGTTAAATCTAAAAAATCATGGTGGCCGAGACTAATTAGCGCTCCACAAAAACCTTTCTGGCTAAAAATTGATTTTGATCGTTGGCAATCGGAAGATCCCAATACTGACGATGAAACAACCAGAGATGTTAGAGACGATTATCAAGACCTTTATAAACGTTTACAAAAAGATGAAATGGGTTATTCAACAGGTATAGTTCAACACTTTTAGTAAAAGTATTAACAATAAAATTACAGAGAATCTGAAAAAGGTCTATTTATTCATTTACAATTTAATCATGCTTGTTGGTTTTACATTTATAATCCTCGTTATGGCTGTTCTATACTTAAAGGATGGAAGTTACTGTTATTTAGGAGCTTACAATAGTGTTGGAACTGCAGTTAGTTTTCTACATATTGTGATGACCGTAGAAATTATATTAGCAATATTTAAAATAACTCCTGGAGGTTTTGTTACGCCATTAATTCAAATTGGAGGTAGAATGCTAATAATTTTTTCCTTAATTGATCCAGAGCCAAAGTTACATGATGATCCTGTAACATTTTACTTATATTTTATATGGTCATTAGCAGAAACCATAAGGTAAGTCATGACTTTCGTAAGTAACCTAATTTGGCTTCTAATTGATTATTAGATATTTTACTTAACCCTTTGTGTCCTAGTGGTCGCTCTGTGAAGACACACATTTAATAATTTTGCCTTAAGCTTCTAATCCGCTTACGGTGTAGCCACATTAGCGATAGGAGACACGTGAATCCGTTTTTCTATTTGAACACGTTGGTTCTTGTTTAATAATTTATTTTTCATTTATGCGACATTTTGTGAAAACCAGTGCACGGGTCAATCCATATGAAGTGACCTAAAAAAAATTGTTTAGGTTGCTTGACCAATTTTAATATTTTTAATTTTGTTATGTTTTTCTTGCATAAGTCAGCACTTCAAAACAGGTTTGAAATTTATCTCATCCCGTTTTGGAGATACGGCCATTTTTGTTTGGCCGTGCGGGCTTATTTTGACCGTTACAGTCATTAGCGATAAATTAAATATCTCCAGACTGGTTAATGCTACAGTAATGGGATTCGTACTATTCTTTTTAGTCCATTTCTACAATTTAGGCCCTTACAGTTTAAACTGTTAATCTAACATAAATAGCTCAAAAATACAACCAAAGTTCATGATCAAATTTTAACAAATTCGCCTTTTAAAGACTGAAAATTTCAATGAAAGAATAAAATACCCAAGCTAATATTTGTATGACTATAAGATATAATAGGATACTTACCAATTTGAGAGAAAGAAGATTAAAATATGTCTCCCTCAATTTTCTATAATTTTTCAAAAAACGTAATTTTGAACTTTTTTGAAATTTCCAGGCTTAATAACTCTGATGGGGGGAAATATAAAAATCTGATTTTTTTACACAAGATGCGCCTTTATGGTAGTAAACTACTGTAAAAGTTTCAATCTTGGTATTTGATCCTGAACCATGTTATGCATTTTTAAAGTTTAACAAAAATATGCATTTCAGTGTAAATTATAAACAAATACAAGAATGATAAATGTGCAAAATAAATATTCCTAATGTTAAACAGTATAGTATTTTAACAAAGAAGGGGTAATTTAAAAATTAGTCAATGGTTTTAAAAAAGGATAAAGATAAAAGATCACATATGCATCATTCATGTCTGGACAGGAATCTGCCTGATAGTGAAACTTATCTGCTCATCGAGGTTCAGCAAGTGCCACAGTCTATTAGAGTGCAGATAGTTTTCTAATGTGTTGGTCTATTGTTAATTCAAGTTTATTTTATTAATTACAAGTGTTTATTAATTATTTCTTCATTTTACTTTTACTGTGAGTATTTGTTATTATTACTTACCTTAAAATGGATGATCTGTGTTCTGTTGGACAATTAATTAATGAACATTGCCATAAAACAAGTTATGGTTTAGTGTCTAAAAAATTAAAACATATCAATGAGTTTGATGATGACAAAAACTTTTAAAATTAAGAGCGAGTAACGATATTATTTCAATTTGTGAGTACCACGAAAAAAAATCTTCTAAAATATAATCACCTTTTTGGGAAATCCTGTTTGGATCCTTTACAAGTTCACAAGGAACGAATTACTTCTGATTTGAGAGAGATTAAATTAGAACAGTTGTTGCTATTAAAAGCTCATGAATATATTGATAAATTAGTCCCGGTACAGTTTCTTTGTCGAAACTGTTATGAAAAACTATTTGTTTTAGACACACAATCTAAAGTTTCCAGTGATACTGATGTTTGAATAATTATGTTCCTCTTGAGGAAATTGTGTTTGATCATACTGAAAATAACACTGTTCCTATACAACAAGATGTGTTAGACTCCGAATATTCTGATTTGATTGAAAAATTAAAGGAAAGGTGTTTAATAGCTTCTAAGGAGGAAAAAGTGAAAATCGTTCGCTTGCTTCCTAGTTCATGGTCAAAAGAAAAGATTGCTTGAGAATTCCAAGTGTCAGAGCGCTTGATTAGACTTATCACAAAATCTGATGGAAGAACAAGGCATTTTGCCTTCATTACGAAAAAAGAAAGGAGTCTCCATTGGCGAAGAAACTGTGAAGAAAGTAAAAATGTTTTTTGAAAATGAGGAGAATAGTAGAATATGTTCTGGTAAAAAAGAGTGTACCAAAGTGATAGTTAATAGCAAAAAATTAGTACAACAAAACGTTTAGTTCTTTGCAATCTCGATGAATTATATGTGGCGTTTAAAAATCACATCCAGAATGTCAAATAGGCAGATCCAAGTTTTGTGAACTGCATCCAAAGTGGTGTATTTTGGCAGGAGCTTCACTCTGTGTGCGTGTGTGTGTATACCATCAAAATGTGAAATTAATGATCAATTGTGCAAAGCTGAATGTTGACTATAAGGAATTGATTGATTTATTAATTTGTGACGTAAACAATTATGATTGTATGATGGGTTTGTGTGAAAGTTGACCTGGAAAAAAAAGTGTACTAGAACTATTTAGAGATTGGGAAGATGATCTTCCAGATCATATTGAGTTTAAGCAGTGGGTCACGACTGATAGATCAGAGATGGTCACTATTATTAAATCTCAAGAAGAATATTTTGAATCGCTAGTTGAAAATTTAGAAAATCTGAAGAGTCGCCAGTACATTTCTAAAATTCAAGGACAGTTTTTGAAGAATAAGAAAGGAAACCTAGTTGAATCAGAATGTATAGTTTTAGCAGACTTTGCAGAGAATTTCACCTACATTATCCAGGATGAAATACAAGGTTACCATTGGGTAAATGAGCAAATAGTGCATTTACATTTCTAATGCTCCACCCGAAGGTACTACATTGGCCAGGAGGCGAGTTTTTTGTTGCCTGGAAATTTAGAATTTTGTCGAACCCTTGCCGTTCCAGGTAAGGTAGGGATCTTTAACGTGCATGACAACACTCGCACACAGGACCTCCATTTAACTTCTCATTCGAACGAGGGCGTAATTTTTTGTGAAAAATGCTCACCTGGCATTTTTCAAGCAGTCGGCCGTGTCGGGATTCGAACCCAGGACCTCGGGATCCATAGTCTTGCGCTTACTACATTGATCCATGACGACGCCTAAATGAGCAAACAGCAGTGCATTCATTTGTTATATATTTTAAGAACGAAGATGGTAAGGTGAAAAGTCATTTGATTTGTGTTTTAAGTGACTATTTGGAGCACAATACGACCGTTGGTCATGCCTTTCAAACGGAAGTGATCCACTATATTAAGGATAAACTGCCTAAAGTAGAAAAGTTGTTTTACTTTTCAGATGGCAGTGGAAGCCAGTATAAAAATAAGTATAATTTCTCAAACATTTGCAGTCACAAGAAAGATTTTTGGTCTGGGGGCTGAGTGGCATTTCTTTGCCTCTTGCCACGGGGAAAAAACGCCTATGACGGTGGGGGGGGACAAAACGAGAAGTGATGAAAGCTACTTTACAAAGGACAACTTTAAACCAAATCCTTAATGTAGACCAGATGTTTGCCTTTTGCAAGGAACATATTACAGGCATAACTTATTTCCTTGTTAAAGAGGAGGATATTATTACACACTAGGAAAAACTTAGACCAAGATTTGAAAATACATTGCAGGTCAATGGAACGAGAAAATTCCATAGATACCATGCTGTTGGAGAAAACACAATTAGGTGCTATACAACTTCAGAAACTGCCAAATATGAGGATCACTGTATCGCTAAAATCGAACCTTTAAGTCTCGAAGTTAATAACACTATTGCCTGTATATATGATGGTCAGATCGAGCAAATCAGCCTAGAACATAATGATGTCTATGTTCACTTTTCGCCCTGCAGGACCACACACATCTTTCAAGAAGTCTGCAAGTGATCGAGTTTGGATATCAATTTAAAACATTTTAAGAAAATTGACGGCGCTAGAACTAACAACAGCGACAGAAAGATCATACACTATCTTTCAGAAGAAATAAGTATGCTCCTAAATGGGCATTTATTGTAAAGAAAATAATTAAGTACATTATATATGTGAACTTCAGTCGTTCAATTCTTGTTTATAATAAATACACGTTCTTTCTTTAAATGAGAGTTTTTGTTAAACTTTAAAAATTCATAACTTGTTTCTGGATCAAATACCAAGATTGAAACTTTTACAGTAGTTTACTATCATAAACGTGCATATTGTGTAAAAAAAATTCAGATTTTTATATTTTTCCCTACCGTTGTTATTGTCTCAAAATTCCAAAAAATTTCAAAATTACGTTTTTTGAAAAATTATAGAAAATCTAGGGAGGCATATTTTAACCTTCTTTCTCTAAAATTGGTAAGCATCCTATTATATCTTATAGTCATACAAATATTAGCTTGGGTATTTTATTCTTTCATTGAAATTTTCAGCCTTAAAAAGTCGAATTTGTTAAAATTTGATCATGAACTTTGGTTGTATTTTTGAGCTATTTATGTTAGATGTAAAGGCCTAAATTGTAAAATGGACTTTTCTAAAAAGAATAGTACAAATCCCATTACTGTAGCATTAACCAGTCTGGAGATATTTAATTTATCGCTAATGACTGTAATGGTCAAAATTAGCCTGCATGGCCAAACAAAAATGGCCGTATCTCCAAAACGGGATGAGAAAAACAAATTTGAAACCTGTTTTGAAGTGCTAACTTATGTAAGAAAAACATATAAAAAGATTAAAAATATTAAAGTTGGTCAAGCAACCATCACCGGATCACTTCATATGGATTGATTCGCACGTGTACATATGCTCATTAATTATTTAGCAGTTTATCATTATTATCGATTGAACAGGTAAGATTTTCTTTTTCTTTGATTATTAACTAAATAAATCAGTGTAATATTAATAAGACTACCAGCCGTTCAGTTTGATATAAATATTATTCAATTATAAAATTGGTGATTCCATAATGAGGACACAAGGTATATTGTAACATTTTCTTTTTTCAGACTAAAATGTATTCCTACCCCGATTTAGAGAAATTGAGCCAAAGTGAATACATTAGTTTGTTGGATAATATACCATCAGACGAGGACTCGGATGTAGATGATATGCTCGATGATGAAAATCAAAACAAGAATGAAAATGAATTTGATATCAATGCTATGGAAGTTATTTTTGAAGATGACGTATTAGAAAATAATGGGTGAAATGAATCTTCTCAACCACTCATGTTGCAGATAACGATTCTGAAGATGATTTGTGGAGCAGCGATGATGAAATAAATTTAAATACACTTAGAGAAAAGATATTACGAAGTAATAACATTTGAACTAGTGATAGCACGTATTGCTTACAAAATAAAAAAGATTTTAGTCAGGTATCTGGGGCAGCAATACCGGACGAAATTGAGGAACCAATTGATTTTTTTTACACATCTTTTGCCTGATTGATCATTTGGTTTTTCAAACCAATTTATATGCTCTTCACAACAGCAGAGGAAATAATAACGCGTTTGTACAAACTAATTCTTATGAGATGAAGGTGTTCATTGGGATAAACCTAATGTGCATAAAAAAATGCCAAGTTTACGCGATTATTGGTCCTCTATAAAAGAATTAAGAGATATTTTCATAAGTCAATGTCAAGAGATCGTTTTATTTGGTTACTCAAGAATCTTCATTTAAACGATAATTCTGTTCAGCCAAAACCAAATGAAGACAATTTTGACAAATTATACAAAATGATACCTCTACCGGTCAAGTTATCAGAGTCTTATCTTTCATCTTTCAAACCATCCAAAAATCAATTAATAGATGAATCAATGATACGATTCAAAGGCAGAAGTTTGTTACGACAATATATTGCCGATGAAACCAATAAAGCGGGGATATAAGGTGTGGATAAGATCTGATGAATGTGAGTATATCTGTCAATTTCAAATCTATACTGGTAAAGTTGCCAATGCAACAGAATTGAACTTAGGAGCACGCGTGATAGAGGATCTAACACAAGAATTAGTTGGAAAAGGTAACAATTTATATTTTTTCAATTCGTTGGATCTACAAAAATATCTTCAAGAAAAATTCATTTATGCCTGCGGAACATTAATAAAAGGTAGGAAAGGATTACCAAAAGATGTTGAAGGAAATAATAAATTGGAAAAAGAACAGCCTCATTGAAGAGCTATTAAGGATGGAATTGCATTTCTAAAATGGCAAGACCGCGAACCAGTATATTTCATCACTAATCATCACAATCCACCAAAGAACATAACAGTTTTAAGAAGAAAAAAAAGACGGAACTCATGAAGAAATTGTTTTGTAGACAAAAAGGACATGCTAAAGTTTATATATGAAGTCGATCGTAAATCTAAAAATCTAAGACGCATGTATGCCTTACAACCAAACTTACGGAAATTATATATTTTAAATTAAGTAACTAGTACTTAAATGTTAAACAAAATTTTATTATTATAAATATAATTTAATAAATTTTATTGTTTTAATCAAGTTTGAGTAGGACTACTTAATGATATAAGCTCCCAGCACCACTCAAACAAACATAAATCTTAATTTAAACATGAATTATAATTATATATATATATATATATATATATATATATATATATATAACAGAAAAATAGAGAATAATTAATTCAAATTGTTAACATATATTCTGTGATTAGTCCTGGGTATTGTGATTCCTCCGAATAAGTCAGTTTGATGTACGGTTGGAATATCTTCAGCCGAATTAGGAATGATTGCTTCATAGTGATCTCCATATATCACATCCCTGCCACTTCCAGCGCAATCAACTACAGCTAAAGGCTCGCAAACTAATTGATCTTCTTTTGCACAAAAATTATATGATGGGATACTGAAGCCGAAATGATAATAAGAATCATTTGGATATCTATTAAAATTTATATTAGTTTGTACTGTTAACATTTCTCAAATAAATTCGATTATCTCAAAAACTAAATGAGATATCGAAAAGTGTATAGCATATTTGTAATCAGCGTAAAAACTAAACAAGGTACATATATATCATTTATTGTATCATTATGGGAATATGGCCACGGACGACGGTGGCGACGACGACGACGTAGCGATTATATTAACCTAATTTACATCGTAAGTTTGGTTGAAAATGGTGGCATCGCATATTTTGATATTTTGTGGATGTCTCATTAGTCAATTCTTTTCTCATCTTCAAAGCTAGATCAAAGTCATCGACACTAAGTCTAGAAATGATTCGATTATCTGTAATTCTTGGATTAATTGGAGCTAAACCTGAAATGCCCAAAAAGGGAAGAAAACGTGATAGTGAAAATGTATGCAGTAAATTCAAACCGATAATTCCAATGGAAGTAAGATATGACAAAGCAGCACACGTGCGAAAACATTTAGACAAACCAAGAAGATGTAATATTTTTAGTACATTACATAGTATAAAATATTCATTGTATTATTTTGTGTGGTAAGTTGATAACCCACAAAACAATCTACATGGAATGTAAAATATTACATTTTGAACTCATTTTTGAGTCTTGTAGCAATTATGGCATTTTGTATGGCTATGGCTGTAATGCTTTTGTATGGGGGGGTTCTAAATACTAGGATATAGTTTCATGAGTTCAAAATAGGACGGTTTAAGCAACTATTCTCTATCCAAAATTGAGTCGTTAAACCAATAATCTGTTAAAACTTTTTGACAATACGACATTTACAATAAAATACTAGTGAACATAGCTCATATTTTAAAGTAATTTTCGGTATCATTGTGTGCCAATATTGTGTGAAACACACATGCTGGGACGCTAATAAGATAATAATTCTTTAAGGATAGAACTAAGATCCTCAGTTTTTTCTAATGAGAAATATTCACTCTGCTTATTTTTTGGTCTCTTACAGTTCAATTATAAAAAAAATCAAATTTGACAACTATAAATTTAGTTGACCTGTGTAGTGAAACAATTTACCAAATTACACTAGTCAAATTATAAAATAAATTAATGGTACACATTAAGCATATACTGAGAATATCAACACATTTTTGGTTTTATGCTGTCTATTTGTGATAACGTGAGTTTATTTATTAATAGGATCGCCTTCTTATTTTTTTATCCCTTATTTCTTTGAAATTATGAATCTTCGTAAGTGCTCATTCTTGATGCTGTATTGCATTTAGCTCCAGAGTTATCGATTTTCAACATCAGTTTCTAGTACACTTCACTAATGTACTGCATTCGGTGGATCATTGAAGTGGTAAGACAATTTTTGTGTTTCAGATTTATGATTCAGGGATTGTGGTAAAATCAAAATTATTTTTATAAATATGGCGGAGCTCAAGGCATTGATTTGACTTTTAAGGTCCGTACAGTTACATTTGTACTTTTATTTTAATCTGTGTATATGGAAACCATTGTATTGACGATCTTGTTAGATGTAAATTTGAGGCTAATGGACTTGAAACGTAACAGAAACAGATTTTTGCCAGCCAGCTTAGTGGTGAGGGATGACTCCTAATCTTATCTCATAGATGGTGAGTGATCTCCGAGACAACTAAAGGATTATTTCTAAGCTGTTTTTTTGGTAGATGGGCTGATGGAACGCTACCCACATTCACTTCCTTTATTACTGTAACCTAATCACAAATAGAAGAAACTGCAAGACTTTCACTTAACCTAGATTAGCAGACAGTCATGAAAGTCATAAGTTTTAACATATAAACTACATTCTAACCCCAAATTTTGACCAAATTGCGAATACCTAAAAATGAACATCTTAAATATAACAAATTAGACTTTATATAAATTTCTATGAACACAATCCTGGTGCTTATTTCTAGTGCATTTCGCTTGTATATAATGCATTCATCCATGTAAAAATTTGAGTACTATTGAATTAAATATGCATAATGTCAATAAATATAGCAGGTGAGATTAACACTTGTCGTCTTTCAATTTGGTTGATGGTCGATTTTCTAACTACTGGAAAAGCACGACTGATCGATTGTGTTTTAATGCTTCCAACTATTTGTATTTGATGGTAAATATAAGTTAAAGTGCCCAGGGGGTTTCGTACCTTACTAATTCACACCGAGTTTGTTCAACCTTATATTGGTGGCTAGTGTCAAGAGCTGTATTGGTGCTTGTGAAGCATATGCACTTGAATGTTCACATGGTCATTTTAAATTGTATGACACTATGGATCCAGTCTATTTAAATAATTTACGATGTTTTCGGTAACCTGCAATGCATGGAAATATTTTCAGTCCCACGCTTGTAAAATGAGTTGTTACGTGCAGTTTCTGCATTTGAATCTGTTCTTACTTGATTAAATTTCATATTCCTTAATCTATTTACAAGCATTTAAATATTTATTAACGATTGTGACTGCATTTTCAATTTAAATGATTGCTTATCCATCATCCTGTATGATTTTATTAGAATATTTAATTATATTTTAAAACACTTAAATCTATCCTATTTTGTTATGACATGAGAAATGTGGGGTTTCTGTTGTGGATCTTCAGTTCACGATTTCTGTGTTATGTGGAGTCATCTTTTGTTTCGTTAATGCATAGAGACAACAAATATGTACAATTTATTTACAGATTTAGAATTAACCAGTGTGGCTGTAAGAAATACATACAATAACTTGAAGTTTTAAAATATCAATTACATAAGATTCTACATGCATATGCAATATAAAAATGTCCTTTAATTTATTCATGAGAATAGAGCTTTTATCTGAACAAATTTTATTAACGCTAGAAATGCAAATGACCTTTGGCGTTAGAAAATGTATAGTGTGGCTTTGAATGAATGTAATGTTTGTACACAAAAAATAAAATTTGCACACTGGATTAATTTTGAACTTTTACGTGCATTTCTGTGAGAAACACGACCCAAAAATGAAGTTACGCTAAAATGGATTAGCACAGGAGTAGGAACTCACAGATACGGTGTCGCCTGGGATCTGCAGGTAGAAGTTTTGTTGGATCGAAGCCTGCGTATCAATCAATCAATCAATCAAAAATTTATTGGTATATCCAAAAGGAAAGGAATTCAGCAAAGCTGATTTTAAATTCCTCCTAGAAATTAAGAAATATAACAATTATAAATTAACAATATAAGTAATAGATAAACACAATATACATATGCCAAACTATGTAAAATTGATAAATAGAGGAAAGGATTCCAACGTTTCCTAGATTTCTATCAGCCTAGCTTTGTGATTGCTCATATAGTAAGACATCATAAAGCTTCTTGTAAAATTTGTCTTTTGAAGTTTCATAAAAGATTATTTTATATTTGTTATATAATTGGGTAGCCATGTAAGCAAAACAACTCTCATATTTAGCAGTTTTATGCTGCATGATACTGAGGTCATTGTTATTTCGTAAATTTAGTAGGTGCATACTAGCTCTTGGTTTCATTATCTGATACAGATAAAGTGGGGTACGAGAGGTGATAATAGCATATATGAATGTAGCTAAAAATAAGGTTGCTCGTCGGTCGAATTTAAGCTTGCAGCGCAAGTTATAGAACGGTGTGATATGCTGTCTATAAGGTACGCTATATGCAAATCTGAAGCATGTATTATGTAAGACTTGTATTCTACGTTTTATTCGTGCGTTTAGATAGCTGTAGTATACTACATTGCAGTAGTCCAGATGACATAGAATTAGACTATTACATATTCTCCACTTTACTTCGGGGCTTAGAAATTGTTTATATCTGTATAGGGTGCGCAACTTATAGTAACAAAGTCCGATTTTTTTATTGACATGACTTTCAAAGTTTAATTGCTTGTCAAATGCTACTCCAAGATATTTAACGGCACTTCCAATGTTAATTGTTGCACCATTCATAGTAAGACTATTTATCTGAGCTTCTACTCTTGCGTAATTTTCTTGAGAACAGATACACAGTGCTTCCGTTTCGGAGACATTGAGAAGTAGTCCATGACGTTGGACCCATCTACTAACAGCAGCCAGGTTTTTATTTAGTAGATTGATTGTGGAATTTACAGTTAGAGTATTACACGATGTATATAATAATACATCATCTGCATACATGTGGTATCTACAAGTCGGCATTAAGACCTGCGGTAAATCTGCTGTGTAAATCACAAATAACAAAGGTCCCAGGTTACTTCCTTGAGGAACACCTTGAGTTACATGCAGCAATTGTGAGGTTTTATTATTTAGTATGACATTCTGATATCTGCCATTTAAATAGCTAGTGAACCATTCAAGAGTAGTTTTATCAAATCCAAAGTAGTGCGGTTTCGCAATTAGTAGGTCATGCACGATAATGTCAAATGCCTTACTGAAGTCTATGAATGCGAGATATGTAACCTCTGATTTGTCTGCTGAATGTGATAGATCATTTAGTACCTTGGTCAATGCAGTATCTGTGCTGTGCCCACTTCTAAATCCAGACTGGAGTTCAGGTAGGATGCCACATCTATTAATATGTTCCAACGTTTGTGTATATACTATATGCTTAATGACTTTTGACATCACTGGCAGTATACTAATAGGCCGTAAATCGGAAGGCGAGCAGGCTAATGGTTTTTTCCCGATAGGTACAATGACAGATCGTTTCCAAGAATTTGGAAATATGCCTTCTTGCAATGATAAATTCACCAGATATGTAATTATTTCAATACAGTAGGGCATTATTAGTAATAACATCTTAAGATTGATACTGTCAACACCACAGGCATTGGATTTTATGCGTTTTATAGATGCTTTAACTACTTCATCATTTACAGTTGCAAAACGAGTAAATTTATTTATGCTGGGCAGACAATTATGCATATACTGATTGATCTCAGCTTTTTTCACCTTTTGATGCGATATGGAATTAACAAAATAATCATTTATAACAGTTCATTTACATTTCAATGCTCCACCTGTAGGTACTACATTGGCCAGGAGGCGAGTTTTTTGTTGCCTGGAAATTTAGAATTTTGCCGAACCCTTGTCGTTCCAGGCAAGGTAGGGATTTTTAACGTGCGTGACAACACTCACACACGGGACCTTCATTTAACCTCTCATCCGAACGAGGGCGTAATTTTTGTGAAAAATGCTCAACTGCCATTTTTTAAAGCAGTCGGCCGTGTCGGGATTTGAACCCGGGACCTTGGGATCCGTAGTCTTACGCTTACTACATTGATCCACGGCGACGCCAATCATTTATAACAGTGCATTTATATTTCCAATGCTCCACCAGAAGGTACTACATTGGCCAGGAGGCGAGTTTTTTTGTTGCCTGGAAATTTAGAATTTTGCCGAACCCTTGCCGTTCCAGGCAAGGTAGGGATCTTTAACGTGCGTGACAACACACACACACACACGGGACCTCCATTTAACCTCTCATCCGAACGAGGGCGTAATTTGTGTGAAAAATGCTCACCTATCATTTTTCAAGCAGTCGGCCGTGTCGGGATTTGAACCCAGGACCTTGGGATCCGTAAGCTTACGCTTGCTACATTGATCTAGGGCGACGCCAATCATTTATAACATTACATGTGATTTTCCAATGCTCCACCCGAAGGTACTACATTGGCCAGGAAGCGAGTTTTTTTTACCTGGAAAATTTTGAATTTTGCCGAATCCTTGCTGTTCCAAGCAAGGTAGGGATCTTTAACGTGCGTGACAACACTCACACACGGGACCTCCATTTTACCTCTCATCCGAACGAGGGTGTATTTTTGTGAAAAATGCTCGCCTAACATTTTTCAAGCGGACCATGTCGGGATTCGAACCCGGGACCTTGGGCGTAGTAGTCACACACATACCACTACGCCACGGAGCCGCCTAATAATCATTTATAACATTAGGATTATTAATTTCTGGAGATATATCTGGTGTTTTACCGTAGAATGAATTTTGCATCTATCAAATGCCTTCCAAAGTTTTTTTGGAGCATTGATGTTTTGTCTGCATTGATGTTCGAGATAAGCTTTTTTCTCATTTTTAATGGCCTGGCTAATATAATTCCTCAAAGTCTTATAATAGTTGTACTTTGCATCGGTCCTTTGTTTTCTGTATCTGTTATAAGCCGCATCACGTAGTTTTATCATTTGTCGAATTGTTGCAGTAATATATGGTGGAATATTCTTTTTTATGTTAACAGTACGCATCGGTGCATGTACATCATATAAGTTGATGATAGTTTCGTTAAACAAGTTGACCTTGCTGTTAAGTTCAGGTACAGTTTTTTTATGAATTGCCAGTGTATGTGATGTACGTCATACTCAAATTCTTTAATATCAAAGAGATTAAAATCCCGATAAGTAATTGTTCTATTTTCAAACTTTGGTAACGCAATACTTAATTCACAGACAACCACTCTATGATCAGTTAGATTATTTGAGTCAATAGTTTCACATAATGCAGTAGTGATATTTTTGGTTGTACACAAAATATCGATAAGTGTAGAAGACGTAGCTGTAACCCGTGTAGGCTCTTTTACATGTTGCATAAGATTAAAGATTAAAGTGCTATTTTGTAGGAAATCGATATTTATATCACCCATGAGTATTATATTTTCACATATGATGCTGACTTGAGAAAGTGCAGATTCAAGTTCATCTATTGAGGAGATAGTACTATTTGGTGGCCTGTATATAATTCCAGTGGCAACATGCATTTTACTCACTTTAATTTGGATCCATAATTGCTCGATATTATGATTCTCAGCAATGTCTAATTGTATAGGTTTATATGTAAGATTGCTGCTAATATATAAGCATATGCCACCACCTCTCGTAGGGCGATCTTCCCTGATTAGAGAATAACCTGGAAGGTGAATTAGATTGGAAGGAAAATCAGTTGGCAACCACGTTTCCGTTATACCTATAATGTCAAATTCGTGTGGTGTTATGGTAGCTATGAACTCATCAAAGACCGGTATTAGAGACCTAATATTAACCAGACAGATGCGTAATTTGTTTATGCTTTGTTTGACTGCAGTATCCAATTGTCTTCTGTAGTGTAAACTGCTTGAGTTTAATTGCTATGCCATTATATAGTCGGTTTTAGCAGTTTCCTTCTTCAACATTTGAAGGTAGCAGGGGCATTCTTTATCCACTGCTGCATGTGCATCATTAATATCCATGTTTAGCTTGGTTTTAGCAAAATAGCAGTTGGAACAAGTATAACTTTTAGCTGTACAAGTTTTGAAGTTATGCTTTCCTGAACATAATGAACAAGTAGTATCTGATTTACAATTTTCGGCTACATGATTGAATTTCAGGCAGTTGAAACATTGTGTAATGTGGATGTGATTGTAGATGGTACCCATAGACCATCCAATGGCGGCTTTGCTCTTCCCTAGCAGATAGTCATGTGTAGTCGGATCAGTTTCAATGATTACTGTTGTAGTTTTTGTCTTTTTAGATTGTAATAGTTTTAAAACCTTTAGATGAAAGTTTTTATTTCCAGTATTTAGCTTATTCTGCTTTATAATACTTTTCGCAATTGAATTGGTATCTGCATCGACATCATCTCTGCTTATCTGTGCTATTCTTAATTTTGGTTTTTTAAGATGGGGAACTTCTACATTATATTTAGTACCCAGTTTTCCAACTATTTCCTTCTGCAATATTATTCGGTCTGATTGGCTTTGACAACCAATGACAATACCTCCCTTTGGTGCTTCACGTATTTTAGATACATTAATTCCAATATCTATTGGTTTAATAGCATCTTTAATTTCGGTTTTTGTGCCGTTGCTGTGATAATCACTGATGGGTTTTACAACTAGAACCGGTTCAGCTTTAGTTATTGCAGCAAATGATTTCTTTGTTTCAGCAAATTGGGAATATGGTTGCCCTGATGGGACCTTTCTTGTCATGCTGTCTAATATTTCGGCTTTAAAGCTTTCAAAAAGAGTTTTAGGACATCACTGAATTTGGTCTCTAATAATATGTTTAACTTATCTGATTGTGTTCTATCTGATTGTGCCAGACAAGTTTTACAGTGAAATATTAGTGTTTTACGTTTTAGTTCTAGACAACGAATTTCAGTAGATTGAAGTCCACTACAGGCATCACACAGTGGTTGATTACATTTATCACAGCTGTATACCCTATCTGTGGCTTTGCATGCTGAACAGAGTGACATTTCTATCACCCTGTATAATCAGCAAATTCAGAATATGTGTATTTTATAATATAATATAAGGATATGTGGTTTTAATATTTATTGAAGTTTAATTCATTGTTGATATTAATAAAAATAAAACCAGAACTCTTATCAGTAACTAGCTTGCACTTATCACTATAGAAAACTTGTTTCTTCACAATATTACCATTAAACACTGAACTAATAATTGAATTTAACAATATTCAGTTAGTTTATATTAGAATTACAGAAGCACTTGTGATAGCAGGATGTTTGCTTTATGTAGGGAACTAGAATTACCATTTAATTCACTACTGGTCACTGCAATTTCTACTAATTTTTGTATCAATTTAACTCACATGTACACATGACATGACAATATCACAATTATGGTATGGCGTATGGTGCTAGATGTGGCAAGTCAATTAATGCAGAGGCCGTGTAATGCGCAGGTTCCTTTATTGCCAATATGAGACGTGGAATGGCATAATGATAGCAGATTAGTAGTAGGCATCGGAACTGGTGCAGGGTTAGGTATTCACATGTCCAGGCCGCTATGCCCGCTTCAGTAATGGTAGGCGGCGAAGACGAGGGCGTCACGGACGCTGCGGACATCCAATCTTGGTGGGCCATGTCTGTCTTGGGTTCAGCAGTAGATGCTGATACAAAAATGGTTCTATGAATTAACTTCCTTTGGTGGAAGTCCATGCTCTGGTGGTAGGATTTTGAGCACCTTGCCGGCAGGGCGTGGAGTATCCAAGTTAGTGCACAAAGCACAACCTTCTGCTTTAACCTCCAGGCTTTGGTGCACTGTGATAAAAGATTAAACTCTTAAAATCATAAGTTATTGCTCCTGGCTATTGCATGTCATCATATACCCAGAAACAAATGAAAGTATTCATCTTAATATTTTAATGCTTTCCTTCTTGATCATTATAAATAATGTTTGTATTCTAATAATGGGATATTTCGGGCGAGTTTTCGATTTTAAGGTGTGTTGATAGACTAATCTATTATTAAGGAGCGTTCAAGTCTGCGTTTGTATGACGTTTATGAAGTTTGTTAGGTGCAACTTGGGTTGCATACCTATGCTGTTTTCAGCAATGTTCGCTTCCTTAAACACTTGCATCGAGTTTATTTACGTGTTTTATCAAGGTCATTTTTAATCACGAATTCTAAATGTGTAGTTCACTTATCTCTTCACCTTACTTTATATAAATTATTAATCAGTTTATGGTACGTTTCTATAGTTTCAATGCAGGAAGTTAGGCAACTTATCCTACGTGTCTTTATAATTCCACAAGGTTGGTTGAATATATTTCTTTTATCGTTATGGAGACACGTTAACGTATATTTATGTAGTTGAGAACGTTAGAACCGGTTGCCATTGTGGGTTGTAATGTCACTTGTTAAAATGATATGTGTTGATGTATGAGTTTACTGATGGGCTTTCCAAGACAAGTGCAATTCGGTTAGTTTTTTCTGGTCTGAGATCGACAGATAGATGTTTTGAGGAATTACGTTTGATGTTATTTTATTATCTACACATGGATGTTTTTGAGGGGTGGATGGGTGTGGGGGGGGATGCGTGCATGCATGCACATATATGCAGTTGTGCGTGCGTGTATTATCTGATGCAGTTGACAAGAAATTACAAAACCCCCAGAGTGGTGTCTTATGAACTGCGTAATAAGAAGGTATGATAAGATGAAAAAGTAGTTTGCATACATCTTAAATAATAAATAATTCCCTTCAATATTTTATTTAAAATACAGAAAGATTAATTTAAATATGCTATTTAAAAATTAATATTATTTTATATTTAAACTACTCTGGTGTTGGTCTAAACTATGCATTTTTGTTTCAGATATCCATATTATTTAACACAAATCATAAAGGTCGACATTCCGTATTTGACGTGGTTAAGATACACAGCTTGGATAATTCTGTATCCTATTGGATTATCATTGGAAGCTGTAATTTTTTATAAAAGCATTCCTCTACTCGAAGAATCTGGACGAATGTCTTATTTGCTACCTAATAAGTATAATTTTTCTTTTCATTTTCCCAATATAATCAGAATATATTTGTTACTATTTTTGATACCTGTTACGGTTTTCTTTCTTTCACATATGTACAGACAGCGTGTGAAAAAATTACGATTTCACAAAATAAAAGGCAATTAATAATAATATGTAAAATAAGTGAATGCTGATATGTAGTATGATATTTTACAGTTACTTTTCAAAAATGTGCAATAATAGACTATTGTGTGTGATATAGGTACCTGAGTTTGTGTACCTTTTTTGTAGGACTTTAAAAATTTTATTTCATCAATTGGGATCAAAACTTAGCAGCTAGTATGTGATATATAATTTATGGCATATACAATACTTTATAAGTGAAAATTGCTTTTTAACGTTAAATTTCTGTTGACGAAACGTCTTTAAGGTTTTTTAAGCTAGAATTTTTTTATTTCGGCAGCAGGTTTTGTACCTCCCAAAATCAATTGTTTACAAATGTTTAGGAAAGTTATTGAAATATTATATTTTTTGCTCTCAGTTTGTACAGTAGAACGTCAGTTACTTAAAGTAATACTTAATGGTAAAGGTTAATATGTGTCCATTTGGATAACTAAGATTTTTTAGTTTTATTTTATGCAAAACTAATTATCGACTTTGTATACGTTCTTTCAATGAACTGATCTCATTACTATAAGCACTGCATTTATTCATATATAAAAGATTATGGAAGTTAGTTGTGTAATCTTGAGGCACCCACATTCTTAGGTAATCATCTAGATAATGTTCGTCTTAAACTAGATTTTAATGAAATCTTTTAACTACTTTACAGAAATATTCTTTTGAATAGTAGTGATGAGTATTCTACATCTAATGCCTATTTCTTCAACAATGCTGTGCAAACTATTCATGTTTATTTTTTGATAAAAAGTAACTCTAAAAGAGGTATACAAGGTGCTTTCTTTGCCTTTTGATTTTTACCTGTCAATAAAATTCCTGTTAAATCATTAAACAAAATTTAGTATTTGGTATTTAACCCTTTAAGCTTTAGTGGCTACATACATGGCCATAAGAAAAAATCACTGAATGGTCAAGCCTGTATCTTAACTGATACTGAAGAGAAATTACCTATATTTTAAAAGTAGGTTTAAACAAGCTCATACAATGCAACTATAACAAAAATTACACTTGTTTCAAAGTATTTTTGGTGGTTATATATGTGATCACAAACGCATTAGATCCATAGGTTTGCATAGATTTTGGTGGTTACAAATGTGTACACACATGCACCCACCCTCCAATACACCACACATACTCTTACACGTGCACACCCACATGCACTTATTATATTGCTATGTTAACAAATTAAACACCAAACATCAATGTAATAAATTTTGAATACAAAGTGATATAAACTACAATCATAATAAAAAAAAGAACAGGCTGGTTATATAGCAATAGTAAATGTAATTACTACGGCACTACCTTTATACAACTCTTATCGTGGTGTATGAAAAGGCAAGAAACAATTTATACATAATGATACTTTACAAGTATTACACTCCACTCACGAACGTTTTACATTTTTTTCGTGCTGCAAAATGCACATCTTTTACAAGTTCCAGATACAGGAAAATGGCGTCCAGCATCTGTTATACATAGATTACTGTTTACAATTCGCCCTCCTTTTTTGGTCGCTTTAGTTATAATAACAGCAGATTTTCGAATTCAGCTCTTCTTACTACAAAAATCTCCAATCAACTGATCTGCCAAAATGTTGCGAAAATTTAAATGAGTCATAGGTTTTCCTATTGTGTCTGACAATTTTACTGTTGTTTTGTACAAAACAAAAGAATTTACGATTGCACTGTCCACTAGGTAATAGAATATTTTCATCCACCATTTACGTGATTTCCAAGATATTGAGTAAGAAGAGATCAATTGGTCAAGCAAGTCTACGCCCCCCATGTGTTTATTGTAGTCACCAATACTCTCAGGACACACCACAGATTCTTTATTTCCAGCCTTGTTTGTTCGTTGTTTGAATGTAGTTTTGCAGGGTTTATGCATGTTAGAAGCTACAATGACTGATTTTTAACCCTGTCTTTCCATTTGGAAACAGAAATATCACCTGCCATAGCGAAATCATGCCCTCCCATTTCTAAACGTTTGTCGTCAACTAGCATACCCTTTGAAACAAATTTTCTCGTAGTTAACATAGTTCCACGCCCAAATAATCCTACTTTTAATAATTGCTGTAATACAGGCAGAGAAGAAAAGAATCGGTAAAAAAATAAACAATACCCGTATGTTTTAAGTGTTTCTGACAGTGATGGTACCACATGTTCTCCTAAAGATGTTCCAAGAGAACGCTCTGTTTTACCTTGGTATATTTCAAACCCAAGTAGGTAACCAGTGCAGCACAAGCAATTGCCCAAAATTTTAAAGCCTGTTTTTATGGGTTTCAAAGGCATGTACTGTTTCATAGAACTTCTGCCTTTGAAACCCACCATACTTTCATCGATTGATAAATTTCGACTGGCATATAAGGCATCTTTGTAAATTTTATTGAGGTGATCCACCAAAGGCTTAACTTTGTAAAGTTTATCAAATCCTTCTTCTCCTCTTTTAGGCATTTTGGTATTGTCGCTCAGATGAAGAAACCTAAGGATTAACAAAAATCTCTTCAAGGACATAATATTTGAAATCCTGTTTACTCTAAAATTTTGATGACGACCAGTATAATCGAAAAGCTGGTAGGCTGTGAAACCCCATAATGATAAGAATTTCAAGAAACGCCAATTATTCTTTGGTGGAGAAGTCTAGACGAACACCATTCTGGCTGGCATATAAGTTTGTCTGTTCAACTATATGTTCTAAAATTGGACCAAAAAATATCATAAAAATATTTAAAGGAGAAGAAATATCAACTTCTACTTTTGGACCAAAGGGTTTGTTAAAATTAGTTAATAAAAACAGTGAAGGATCAGTGGAGGTTTTAGTGAAAGTGAATTTTCCAGTTTTGGTATCTGCTTCATCTGGTACCCCCTCTTCTTCTTCATCGTCCGTTTCAATTTGCAAAATTCTCCTTGAAATAGAAACATCAGGCACAAAATCCGGGTCAGTGATTGAATTGTCACTGTCAAAATCTGGAGAATCTTGACTCTTTTTACTTGTACCAGAACTTGAGCTAAAGATTGAAGATGCCCTTGAAGTTCGGGTTATTACAGTTGCAGTTGATTTTATAGTTCTTGCATCCTCTGCATCACTATCTCCTCCCATTTCTGAATCTTCGGCCTGCTCATCATTAGCAAAACCAAATATGTCATTTAATTGATCTTCGCTTAAATTTTCCCATTCGTGAAAGGTGTAAAAGTCTTTTTCCATTTTTTTGAACTGAAAAACAAAAATGACAATATGTTTTTATTGGATGAGTAGAACTTATGCTTACTTAAAAAGTTCTGTAAACCATCAAAAGCGACCAAATAATGCAACATACATGGTGTTCATTTCACCATAAAATACACCTACTTTTTGAGTGTTTATATACCATACTATAATTTACTTTAGAATTTTCTAAAATATTTGTTAGCTAACACAACTTAACAACTAGTTTCTACCATCAAAGTGAAATTTATTTTTACAGCTAAGATGATACCGCTTATTTAAGTTTTTGAGGTTAACTTTTTGCTATTTTTCTAAATTTGTGTTTATAATACGAACAAAGACTACCCTTTTAGAAAAAATTGCAAATATACATTATTTGGAGCTTTGCAATCTAGAATGTAATTGTTTGTTGCATACTTACCTATATCTAAACAAGAAAAACACAAAACAAAAAGATGTGCACACTCATTGACCTAAATACACATACTGCAATATGTGGTCACACTTGCAGCCACTTATTGAATATGTAGAGATAAATAGACTTAACCATGCGCACTGAGAAAGTGTTTACATATGTAACCAGTATGCTTTTAGACAACACATTTTTGCCAATAATGCTCAATTATTAAGTTGTAGGTTACCCATTATGACCGTTATACGAAGTGGTCACATATATAACCACAATGTGTTACAGATAAATTGCAAATTATTTAACTGAGCGTTAAAAGGTTAAATCATAGTGGTCTTTAAATTTAGAAAAATAATTGCGGTCATTAAATTTTCAGGTTTTGAGCTCAATTTTAATCAATACAAATGGTTATGATTATGCCACTTTTTGCCTCCGTTGCATTCAAACACGAAATAAAAATAATCGAATTACTTGGTACACCTTACATCTTGGGACTAATCAAAGATAAAAAAAAAATCGATTTATTCTTTGTTCTAGTAATTTTCTCGATCATATCTTTTAGCTTTTTTACAATTACTTTCAATTCTAATTCATTTAGTGCAATTCACTGCTACAGAACTATTTACAACCTTGAACTAGGATTAGTAGTTTTTAAATTGTTATGTTTGCCACCGAGTAATAGATTACGTCACCAGTCTCTGTCGGAACGTAATATGCTATACAAGGCATATCTATTTTGTATCGCAGTGAATGTAATTGCCAAAAAAACTTGAAAATTGCATTGAATTAAAATTTAATAAACTATAACAAATCCATTCAAAAATAATTAGCGATTACTAATATATAAATATTAAATATATCGAGTCGGCTACAAGTACTGTACAGCCAATTCATATTCTTGTAGTTTCTGCAAGGTATACCAATACATGTGCTCCTCCAATAACACCTTTGGGAATCACAGTAGAACTAAGATCTTGTTCTGCACACCTCAAGTATGCATTTTCACTTAGATGTGTTCACAGTTTAAGCCAAAGGCTTAATATCAGAAGCCATATACAAAGTAATTGATAAAGTAAACCAGTTTTGGTTTCTGCTAATGGTCTTCTATTCTTAAACCTATGCATTTATTTAGAGGAAATATGGAAGTCATGATTTTATTAGTTTAACTTTGTAGAACCACAATTGAGGCTTGCACCAGAACACTTGCCATTTCTCATGACACTGCCTTTTCGACTAAACCTGAATCAACTCCATTTTAAATTTTGAGATTATAGTGCATTTTGGAATTGTATATTCTTTATAAAAACGCAAAAAATCCGAAAAAGGAAAACAATAGTGTAGAGAACTAATTTGATATGCATTGAGATTGAATGATATCGTAGCAACGGAACGCCTAAATCATACTTCTTCAGCTTCTAAAGCTGCATGCATTTTTTTCAGTTTGCCAATAACTCATTACGGTTCGATGCGTTTTATGTGAAATTACATATGCTTCAAATCCGGATCTGATTAGATGAAATTAAATTGACTTTTATGATTTATAGTTCAGGGCCTCTTGGGCTCAGAAGTACTACCGGAATTGTTAAAGATGAGGTTTGAGAAAACATCTTAATACTAGTACTTCAACTGTGTAAGGAAGCCTTATTAAAACTTTTGCGTAAGTAATAAACGATCAATAGTCTAAAGATTTATCTATTACAAATTCTGCATTGTACACATTGCTTTATCCGTTGCTTTCAACAAAATCTGCAATTAAGTAATAACAAATTCTGCTGCAATTTCTTCAGAAATTTATGAAAAATTGTATAACTAATAAACCTGTCAATCGTGGAACGATACTGAAGAAAGGACAAGTTCCAAATTTTTGATATTTTTGTGGGGTAGTTGAAACTTACATTACATTGCACCACTAGTCATATTTCTCCCGTTTGATTTATTTAGGATTTATCACTTTTGTTATACCTGAGCATGTTGTCTATTGAGGTTACAATGTTACTTAGACTATTTTACTAGAAAGAAAATGTTGAACGATAATGAAAAACCAAAATGTTTGATGAGTAAGGAGCAACAGACACTTTCTGTATGGAATTTTCTAAGATATTAATAGTCGTTTAAAATGTTTTACACCTTCTGAAAGATTTAGAGGGAAACTATCTACACATACAGATTTCTTTCTTTCGATGTCTTCATGTTTATTCTTCGTTTTATCAAACATATTTTGGAGAGTGACTATTAGAACTAGATTCAAAATTTTGGGAGCCTTCAAGCATCGTGGATTTTAAAGTTGCCATGTTCCAAGTGATGTACTATGTATGCCAACATTGTTTCATAAATACATTTGCAGCTGCAATGGTGAAGATTATACTTGCTAAAACTATATTTATGGAATTGAAGGCATTTTTAAAATCAATTTTGAAGACGACATAGTTGGTTTTTTTTTAAATTTATGAAAGATCTGCAACAGTGAACTGACTTCATAACCTCCTGTCATGACAAACCACAGTTGCTTAGGTTGGAGATTATTACCTATACGAATACGGGTGTTTGAGGAAAAAGCAGATCAATTTGGAAATTAGATGTCTTTTGGTTTTTTCCACTGTAATTGCCCATATACAACCATCTTCTTTTCATAGTGCTGTAAAAAATAGGAAGACGTCACATTTAATTTTCCCGGAAAGAACAAAATTGCAAAAATTAGTCTAGGTCTCTAGTAATTTTATAGCCATGATTCCACTGCTTTGCAAAAGAAGGTTCTTTAAACACTTGGTTGTAAACCACCAATATTACCACTTAAGCTGTTGGAGAAGCTAAAAATTACATGTTTGACCTCCCTTTTCAGTGATTGTTAGTGTTTGTGCCAGATGGTGGGTCTGGCTAGGATGGAGTCCTGGGGGATTGTGAGTGCTTAGCGAACAGTTTATTATGTTTTTGTCTTGTGGAGCAGTAAATTACTTAAATTCACCAATTAAATGAGAGCATCAATATTGTCTTCTGTTGCATTTGAAATACTGTTTGAGAAAAGTAAGTAGTCTTCTTCTGAATATATGTGAATTGTTACTAATTTCATTCAAACTGTATTTTGATGGAGTGGCTATAAACTTCGTCTGGGAGTTTTAGAAATGCAGAGGCATATAAATATGAGTGAATTGTGAGGAGTGTCACAGAAGTCCTTATCATCTTGTATGACTTTCAACTATATTGGCTAGTTTTAAAGCTGCTACAAAGCGAACACCTTTTGGTATCCCTTTAAATACCATTAGGTTTTGTTTGTATTCGGAGTTTACAATCGTCTTAGAATGTCGACAATGATATTAAAATTGTAGTGATCATGTTATGCTGGTGGTCTTCATATTGGAAAGATTACAAGTTCCATATCAATCAACCAATCAATCAATTTATTAGTTCATAAATATACCATGCAGATGTTGAACATGTCATTAATATTATAAATACAAATAAATACATATATATGCATATACACATACATATACATATACATAGAAGATGGAGTATACCAATAAATACATACAAATAAAAGGTAGTGTATACACTAAATCCAATTATATTATAAAATCTCCAATCTTACAATAGGAGAAAAGTTATGGATAAATCAAGTTCAATTAAATTAGTTGCTTCTGTCTGCAAAGTAATCATCAAGAGTATAATAGGCCTTTTTTAAAAGGAAGGTCTTAATAAGCTACAAAATGCGTTGTTATCCTGTACAGATTTAATGCATATTGGTAGAGCATTGAATATTTTTTTCCCCATATAAAACCATGATGATTTAATTAAATGTGATTTTGGAATGGGTAGCGTAGGTCTGTTTTGCTAGCTCTAGTAATTGTATCCAATCTAACTATAGTTGCCTGTGATGATTTGTGTTTTTGAAGCAGTTTTGCAGTTTCGAATATGTAAATGCAGGTTAAGGTGAGAATACTGTTGTTTATAAAAAGAGGTTTACAGGAGTCTCGATTAGCGGCTTTATAAATGTAACAAATGGATCTCTTGTAAAATAAATATGGATTTTAATTTCTCTTGTGATGTTGCCCTTCCCCAATAAACAATGCCATATCGTAAATAAGATTCAATTAAAGCAAAGTAGGCCCGTCGTGCTATTTCGCTACCAAGTTCAAATGCTATTGTACGAATTGCAAAAGAGTTTTTTGAAAATTTTTGTGAAAGTATATCCTATGTGAGTATGCCATTTCAAAGTGCTCTCAATATAAAGACCCAAAAATTTTGTTTCAGTAGTTGTCGAAAGAATAGACTGTCCAATGGCAATTGGTTGTAGTGTTCCATTGAAGGTTATGATTTCGGTTTTATACAGATTTTAGCTTAGATCATTACTGTTGTACCACTCCATTATTCTTGCAATATCGTATTGTATCGTGTTTGCGAGAACAGTTGTATTTGAATCGGACCATAATATACATGTGTCATCAGCAAATAATGTACAAGCTCCTGAAATATTGAGCTGAAAAATGTCATTAATGTAAAGTAAAAATAGGACAGGCCCTAAAACAGATCCTTGCGGTACTCCGCATGATACAGGAATGGGCAAAGCTTAGAGCTTTTGACTATTTGCATTTAACACTACTCCACGAATTCCATATAATTCTAATTTTTGTAATAAGGGTTTATGACTACCACAGTCAAAAGCTTTTGAAATGTCATACAACATTACTAAGACTATTTTATTATTATATTGAAATAAATGTTATCTAGTAAATTGAGCATAGCATCATTTGTGTCTAATTTATTCCGAAATCCAAATTGAATAGGCGATAATATATTAAACTTATTTAAATAATTCAAGAGTCGTAGTTTCACAAGTTTTTCTATTATTTTAGATAATGTTGATAATAGTGCTATTGGCCTATAGTTAGAGGCGTCTAAAGGATTGCCACATTTATGTAATGGAATAATTATTGATGTTTTGAGGGCTGATGGAAACTGCCCTACGTTAAAGGATTCATTAATTATGTCTAGAAAGATTTCCTTTGCGTTACTTGAAAGATTATCAATAATTTTTTAAGATATGTTATCAATGCTTACAGAGTTTTTGTTGCGAAAATTTAAATGAGTCCATAGAGTAATTCCTATTCTATCATGACCAAATATTGTAACTTTTTGTTGTTGTACAAAACAAAAGAATTTACGATTGCACTGTCCACTAGGTAATAGATTTTATTTTCATCCACCATTTCGTGATTTCCACACATATTAAGGCTAAGAAGAGATCAATTGGTCAAGCAAGTCTCGCCACATGAGCATATTTTAAATCACCAATTACTCTCAGTTATTGACTACCACAGATTCTTTATTTCAACAGCCTTGTTTGTTCGTTGTTTGAATGTAGTTTTGCAGGGTTTATGCATGTTAGAAGTACCAATGACTGATATTTTAACCCTGTCTTTCCATTTGGAATAAAGAAATATCACCTGCCATAGCGAAATCATGCTCCCATATTATAAACGTTTGTCGTCAACTAGCATACCCTTTGAAACAACATTCTGTCACCTCGTAGTTAACATAGTTCCACGCCCAAATAATCCTTACTTTTACCCATAATTGCTGTAATACAGGCAGAGAAGAAAAGAATCGGTAATAATTTTTAATAAACAATACAGTTATGTATTTATAGTGTTTCTGACAGTGAATGGTACCACATGTTCTCCTAATATGTTCCAAGAGAACGTTATACTGTTTTACCTTGGTATATTTCAAACCCAAGTAGGTAACCAGTTGCAGCACAAGCAATGGTGCCAACTTATAATATCCACATGTTCTTATGGGTTTCAAAGGCATATACTGTTTACATAGAACTTCTGCCTTTGAAATCGTCACCATTGCAATCGATTCATAAATGATGTCGACTGGCATATCAAGGCATCTTGGTAAATTTTATTGAGGTGATCCACCAAAGGCCTTAACTTGTATAAGTTTATCAAATCATTATGACTCCTCATTTAGGCATTTTGGTATTGTCGCTCAGATGACTGAAACCTAAGGATTAACAATAATTCTCTTCACTTGACATAATATTTGAAATCCTGTTTACTCTAGAATATTGTAATGAGACCAGTTATAATCGAAAAGCTGGTAGGCTGTGAAACCCCATAATGATAAAATTTCAAGCAAACGACCAATTATTCTAATTGGTGGATTAGCTTTCATGAACACCATTCTGGCTGGCATATAAGTTCTTGTCTGTTCACCAACTATATATTCTAAAATTGGACCAAAAAATATCATAAAATGCTGTCTGCTTTTTCGGCACACTTCCAAATGATTGTAAACTGGACGAATTACATTACTATCCGAGGTTATCAATCACACGTTCAAAAAATACAAGACAAATTATCATGAAACAATTAAACAAATCAATTATCTAAGAATTTAATAACATCACATATATCACGAAACAAGCAAAAGTAAATATAGAAAATGAATCAAACATTAACAATGCAGACGATTCAACTGAACCCCACGATGAAAATAAACATATGACAGTACCATTTATGGAATATATGGGAGATACTGATGGTGAAATGAATCAGTCCCAAACTGGAGATGTCATATATGGACCTCAATTGGATACAGCTTTAGCGATGAATGACAATGAAATGGACGATGATGAAACACGATCGGAAGCTACTCTTAGGTTTACAATAACACAATTTAGCAAAATAGAGGATTCTGTTCTTTCACCTCCATGCTTTGTTCGAAATTTGCCATGGAAAATTATGATAATGCCAAAAACAACACATAATCAAGATCGTTCTGCCCAACATTCATTGTTTCCTATTACAATGCAATGGTGAAAGTAAATCGAGTTCTTGGTCATGCTATGCCGTTGCAGAATTACGATTGATTCCATTTAGATCAGACATCGAAACTTTTTTAAGAAAAATACAACACTTGTTTTACTCAAAAGAAAATTATTGGGGTTTTTAGCATTTTATGTCATGGCACGAAGTTTTAGACAAAAAAGGGTTTTGCTAAAGATGATACTGTTACTTTTGAAGTATATGTAGTAGCTGACGCGCCTCATGGTGTATCATGGGATAGCAAAAAGCATACCGGATTCGTATGACTTAAAAATCAAGGTGCAACTTGCTATATGAATTCGCTGTTGCAAACTTTATAGTTTACAAAATGCTGACTGAATCTAATGACTCTACTAAATCGGTTACTTTAGCATTACAAAGGGTTTTTCACGAATTACAATTCAGTGATAAACCAGTTGGAACAAAAAAACTAACAAAAAGTTTTGGATGGGAAACGTTAGATTCATTTATGCAACATGATGTACAAAAATTTTTACGGATATTACTGGATAAATTAGAAAGTAAAATGAAAGGTACATGTGTCGGAGGTACTGTTCCAAAACTATTTGAAGGAAAAATGATGTCGTACATTCGATGTAATAATGTGGATTATACTAGTACACGTACTGAAACATTTTACGACATTCAATTAAATGTGAAGGGAAAGAAAAACATTGAAGAATCGTTTAAGGACTAAATTGCTAAGGAAACATTAGATGGTGATAATAAATATGATGCGGGCGAACATGGTTTACAAGATGCTGAAAAAGGTGTTGTGTTTGCAGTATATCCACCAATGTTACATTTACATTTGATATGATTCCAGTATGATCCCGTTACAGATTGCTCAGTAAAATTTAATGACCGCTTTGAGTTTTATGAGAAAATATCTTTAGATAGTTATCTACAGAAACCAGATCCTACAAATCCTGCAAATTACACTCTGCATGCAGTTCTAGTGCATTCAGGAAATAATCATGATGGCCATTATGTTGTTTTTATTAATCCTAAAGGTGGCACAAATTTGATGATGATGTTGTTTCTCGATGTTCTAAACTAGAAGCAATTGAACATAATTATGGTGGTCATGAAGATGATATGAATATGACTGTTAAACATTGTACAAGTGCATACATGTTAGTTTATATCCGCAACTCTGAACTACATCATGTCCTTCAAGAGGTTACAGATGCTGACATACCAAATGAGTTAGCATTTAGATTAGCAGAAGAAAAACTAATTGAACAACTACGCCAAAAAGAACGCAACGAAGCTCATTTATATATGACTGTAAATATTTTATTGGAAGACAGCTTTGATGGTCATCAAGGCAATGACTTGCATGATCCTGAAAAAGCATTATATAGAATTTTTAGGTTAAAAAAAGACTGTAACATGTAGCGAACTGATGGAAATGCTTACGGATGGTTTTAAATATCCACCAGAACAAATGAAGATGTGGCCGTTTGGTAGTAGATCAAATAACACTCTCCGTCCATGTTTGCTTGATTTGGAGGCATACTGCAGACTGTTTTTTAGAACTATTGTCACCTGATGTGGGATTAATGGCATTACCTATTTTTGATAGTAATGCTGATATCCTTTTATTTTTTAAATTGTATGATTCTAAACAAAAAAGAATACACTATTGTGGACATCAGAATTGTTCCATTAACGGTCGTTTGTCGGATCTTATATCATTAATGAATGAAAGAGCAGGTTTTCCACAAGATACAGAACTTTTATTATATAAAGAAGTTAGACCTAATTGTATTGAAAGAATTACAAATGTTAACAAAACACTTGAAAAGGTCTTAGATGAATTAATGGATGGTGATATAATTATTTTTGAAAAAGATGAAATGGAAGAACAGTCTGATCTTCCAAACTGTATAGACTATTATAAAGATTTGTATTACCGAGTAGAAGTTAACTTTGTGGATAGATGTATTCCTAATGATGTTGGTTTTACTATGGAATTGTCACAGCGAATGACTTATGATCAATTAGCTCGGGCTGTAGCACAGAGGGTTGATACAGATCCGTATTTATTACAATTTTTCAAATGTCAAAGGTATAAAGATAGTCCTGGTCATCCATTAAGATGTACATATGAAGGTACATTAAAAGATCTTCTACTATGTTCGAAGTCTTATAAAACACCAAAGAAAATTTTTTATCGACAGCTTAGCATTCGAGTTAATGAATTAGAAAATAAACAACAATTTAAATGTATATGGGTGGGAATGAAGTTAAAAGAAGAGAAGGAATTAACATTATATTTCAACAAAGGAGGCACTGTAGTAGATCTTTTAGAAGAATCTAAAAAACAAATAGAGTTTAGTGAAGGCGGTAGTGGAAAATTAAGATTAGTTGAAGTAAATTGTTCTAAGGTGGGCCAAGCCAAAACATACAGAATAGAGGAAATACCTAATGATGAATTAAGACTCATGGATGATGAAATGTTAGTTTCATGTGCTCATTTTCAAAAGGAAATATTTTCCACCTTTGAAATACCATTTTTTGTCAAAATTAAACATGGTGAACGATTTAATAAAGTGAAAGAACGTATACAAAAGAATCTGTGTGTACCAGAAAAGGAGTGTGAAAAGTTTAAATTTACTATTGTTTCATTGGGAAAACCTCTTTTTATTGATGAAGATGATTTTCTTATGAATTTGCAAGATTTTAGAAGTAATCCTACCACCAATGCTAATGCAAAACCTTGGTTGGGATTGGAACACGTGAATAAAGCTCCAAAACGAGCAAGATTTAATTATTTGGAAAAGGCTATTAAGATCTACAACTAAGAATGGTTCTATAATGCAAGCCAGTGGTGATTGTACATTATTAAAGTTGGCATCAACTAAACACCATCATAATTATTGTTTTGATTGTTTTTGCTGTTTCCTAACAATTAGAATGTAATATTGTTTACTATGTATTGAAACTTATAATTTATATATGAATCATTTAAAGGTTTTAATAATATTTGATACTTGCAATAGAAGTTAGTCTAGTTGTCTAGTTATTCTAAAGCTAAGGGTTGTAAAATTTTGGTTGTTGACATTTACAAAAATGGCACAAAAGAGAAAAGTTAAGCCATATTTTAATAATCACAGCTATTGTTTAAAAAACTAGCACGTAATACTTAAATTAGGTTTTCCTGAAGGGTGCAGTAATTCTATGTATAGCTACAACCTACAAATAAGCTTTCTAAACTATACTTAAAATTGATTATTCAATATAAGCGTTCTGTACGTTTTCCCAGAAGTTTCCACTATAGCATCTAGCTAATATATTTTGCATTTTCTATATTAACGAATTCAAGTGACCTATTTAATAGTATGAATTTTAGTAATTGACGTTCTACTACAGCATAAGCGGGGAATTATGATTTGTTGTAAGGCTACTCACTAACAGTTATAGTTGCAGATAGTTAATTATATTAACTATATATGTTATATTTATGAATTCGAGTAATCCATTTTAATAATGGGCATTCTACTATAATGTAGTTAATTTGATTTGTCACAAGGCTGCTCAATAATAATTATAACTGCCGGTAGTTAACCATATTAGCCATATTTACTTAGGTAGCTTTAGTATCTTAGTGAATTTTTTTGCATGCACGGTCTACGTGGATATGGTATGGGGTGTAAATAATATAGATATGTTCTGGGTAATTAGTTATTTTTCTTTTACAGAAATTGTTTTTATTGTAATTGTATAAGGTTTTGTCTTGAATATATTGTTAAATAAACTCAATATTAAAGTGTATCTTATTTAAATTGACTATTAAATCTTGTAATACCACGAATTTCCTCGAATGTTTTATATGAAAGTTATTATAATGTACTGAGTATAAAAATATTAAAACTCAAATTCGAAGATATTTGAAAGATTTTTATATATAAGCATGATATATATGGATGAAATTTAATAGCTTTGCATTCTATCAATTCTAGTCCACTTTTGACTATTTTCATTTCGTCTACAAGATAGAATGATTTTATAAAAAACTTTGGTACGGCAAAGTTGTATCTCATAAAATTTGCCATTCGGAATGGGCCGTTCGGTTTTTTCTAACTCTTCTTGCCGTTTGAAAGTTATCGCATATTCAAATATTACAAAAAAAGAAATTTTGTAATTTTTTTTCATATAAACTTCTAGATAACTCCTGTATCCTTTAGTTTAGACAAAAAATGATAAAATGCAAACTTGCAGAAAATTTTACGATATTTAAAATAATTTTAGATTATCGATACACTAAAGTTAATAGTTTCGATGCTATGTCAATTTACAGAGAGACACCCACAAAAATGCTATACATGGACCCACCCCTTTAGGGTGGGGACTTAGAAATAATTTTTTTTAAACTTTGTTCTTAGAAAAGTGTCCCCTATCATCACCTAAAATTTTTACACCGATAACGGGGGCATTTTGTATAGTGAAATTTATAACGGTCGGCTCTGGTGTTGGGCTCCAGTGAAACAAAAATTGGGCGCAAGTATTATATTACCTGCCAACCTACTGTACCAACGACTCGCTTGAGATTGAATTTACCGAAGAGCATGAGTTTCGGGCATGGGCTGAATATGGCAACTCCAAATTTCAGACGAAAACAGGACGCCATCGCATTTTAAATCATAAATAGAAATAAATTTGACCAATGGGAGATGCAGAAACCCTATAACAATTAACTCAAGATCTATTAATAAATTATCAACAATTTACTACAATTATTTTCTAAATCGGATCGAGTACCAACACACCACAACTTGTCAGCGTTGACTCTGAAAAGAAAGTCACGTAATTAAATTTATCATTGAGACACTATTTGTGTTCTTTCAAAAATACCAAGTTATAAATTATAAATGCACTTCCTATAACACAAAGTATAAAATGTTGCTTTTTAATCTTATTACTTTTACTTTTTTAATTAAGTTATGAATATCTGAAAAATATTTCATATATACTTTTCAGTCGTTCTGAACAGACCTGCACCTTGAAGAAGTTCCAAAATACTAAAGCGGTGTAACGATTTTATTTTCTGGCAATATTTTCACAAATATCTAATTTATTTAATTCATTAATAGTCAACTTAAATATAATAACGCTACACAATCTACGTGATAAATATTATATATTGTTGAAAACAATATAAGCTTTCGATTTGAGAGTATGAAATTTTAAACTAAGCGGTGACAGAAAATGCCATTTGTTAGTGTCACTATAAGAGCTCCCTCCTTTTCATGATTGTAAAATCATAACTGTTGTCAGACGGCAACATACATCAATAAATCACTTCCAACTGAGCTGTCGTTAGAGAAAGTCAATTGTTCTTTAAATCAAGGAACATGACGTTGTTGCAGACCACATGTTGGAAGCACCAAAAGTTTAAAGTCGTTTTCAAGATGAAATCATCTCGGCGAAGCTCATTATATGTTCGCATTAGACGGGACATTAAATTGTTTTAAATGGTTTTAGGTTAACAGTAACTTGTATAATTTGGATAACTTGAGCAGCTTACATTAATTTAAGAAGCTTTCCTTAATTTGAGATATATATAAAATTTATTTGGCAATCGATGAAAATTTATTGGTAACTATTTGAAATTTAACTTTTATGTAAGTCAATCTGGCGTGGTTCAATTATTTGATGTGGACGCATGTGATGTTTTATTAGATATTCAGTATCCAGCTAATTGGATTGTGTGGTAATGGAAATTCCTAATTTGTAATTGCTGAAACAAGAGGATTATAAATTATTAATTATTATTCTGGGTATGGTCCTAATACCATGCAAGTATTTTTCCGATGGATTAACATCTGGTATGTAATTTGTGTTTTTTACGTCAGCTGTAGCATTTGGCATAGCGGACAGATAAGTTTTGTTTGTTCACGTGGAAATTTTCTAGTTCAATATGTGAATGACAAACAAGTTATTTTTAAACTTTGGTGAAAGGAATCTTTAAAGTTTCACTTTTAATCTTTGCATTAGTACTAACAACAAACGGTAGATGTCGATATAAAAACAGAAAAGGTTAACTTTCAGATTTAACGAAAATTAAAGCGATTATTTGAATTACAAAGTATTTTATCTTAGAGAACTAAATTGTTACATTTTGCAATTCATTAAATATTAATTGGAATAGTTTGCCATAGAATGTGAGGTCCAAGTAGTACTACCAAGACCAAATAAAGTTGTAATATAAATTTAATTATTCAAAAACTCAGATTTAATCATTTTCAAGTGTAAATTTTGCTAGACCTTACTATTGTAAAAACTACTATATTGAATCTATGAGAGATACTGATTATTACCAAGTACATATGTACATATTTTTCATTATTATTATTTAATCAAATTTTTTAAAGAAGATGTCTTGTAAATAATTTAACTGCAACTTGAAGGAATAGATTTTAATTTTGGTCAAGACTATTATTATTAGTTGGAATGTATGAGGTTTGATTCTAATTAATTATGAATTTTGATATGAATGCACAAACTGTGCTAGCTTTGTTTTAATCTGTTTACAGGTGTAGCAGTGCATCTTTAAAGGTCAATATCGAGCCATAAGGTAAGAAAACTTTAGGGATTGTGTTTCTGTATTATTTTGTATAGCGGTATTTGAGTAAAGGTTTCCACATTCGCCTTATACAAAAGACTCAAGTTGGGTCTTCTTCGTATACAAAAATTCGGTGGCGCCATATTCACTATATTTTGGTCGCAGTCCAACCCCGACCCAAAGCTCATGTTCTACCCAGAGCAAATAGCTCGACTAGCCACTTAGCCTTTGGAGGTTTCCTCATCTACGAGCAATTTTCCACCAAAACTTACCGTGGGCTCTTTACGTCTACTGGAAATCCTCGTCATCTATCCTTGTGCCTTTCAGCTGGTCACAGGAGTAATAAATTGTCCCTTAGTAAGGTAAAACCTTATAAATAGCCCCCTTAGTAAGGCAAAACGTTATAACGGGTAGAATGGCTTGTGTTTCACAGAGCTAAAGAACCGAATTAGTGGAGTCTTTAGTGAGGAACCAGACTAACACAGGTATCTGAAAGAGTGCAGCAGCTCTTTCGGTACTTAGAGTGACAGAGACCAAGGGGCAGTACGACGTTTTAAGATATACTACTGTGGTGTGGAAAGCAACAGGAAACCATCATATTACTTTCCAAGTACACAGCGTACTAAAATCGTGTTAAAAAATGATGGCATTCTCTGTGGTAAAAGATTTCCAAGTTAAAATAGTTCCACATTCGGATCTCCGGAAGGGGACTACTTTGAAGGATGTAATCGACAAGTTAAATAAGAACCGGGAATATCTTGTGTTAGGGTGTAGAGTGTTTGAAGCATGTAGGCAAGCTAAAGAATTTAAAATGTATAGGCTAGCATTAGATATAATAGGCATTATCGAAGTTCGTAGGTCAGAGGCGAGAGGTTTTTGGAACAGGCTTTAGGGTAATTCATACAGGATCAGAGGAAGGAAATTCAGATGTAGGGATAGTTATGTGGAAAAAAGATAGGGCATTATGTAGAAAAACTACTTACAAAATAATAAAAGTGTACTCTTAGTTTGATTAAAAATCTAAACCGCTAAACACAGTAATAATACTAGTATAATGCCTACTTCTTGCTACAGTAAGAAAGGAGTAGAAGCGATCTACAAAGATATCGAAAACATTAAAATTCGTACAAGGACATAAAAATTTAATAATTATGGGAAATTTTAATGCGGTGGTAGTTGAGGGTAAGGAGGAGCAGTAGTAGGTTTATTTGGTTTAGACATGAGAAATAACAGTGGAAATAGGTTGATAGAATTTTGCAACAAAAAATTTTATCAACATCGTGTAAGAAGGTGATACACCTAGAAGATGCCAGGAGACATGGGAACATATGAAATAGATTAAATTCTTGTTCGACAACTGTTTAGGTAAAAGACTAGAAGCGGATATGGTCACTAGTCACAACGTAGTAATTACGAAAGCCACGCTTAGACTTAAATTGTGAAAAAATAGGCATTTTGACTTTGAAAAATTAAAAGATAAAGATATCTCCTAAAGATATGAGAAAAAGTCAATGACTTGCTGAAAAATATCGGAAAATTTCTTATACTTAGGAACTAGAAACCGAATGGAATAACATTAAATTAATGAAAAGTGCAGAGGTTTTCGAAATACTCAAGATTGGAATGAGTTATAGGGATAGACAGTACATAGCTTATACAAAGAGCAAATAGCTGTTATAGAATTAGAGCAGGGGCGTAGAGAGTAAATACTAGGAAAGGGTTGAGACAGGGATGTGTCCTATTCCCATTAATTTTTAATTTGTACATCGAAGAAGCAATGAATGCTGTCAAACGCAGAAAGACATTTGCAACTATGATGCAGGTGCAAACGATGCTTAGATTTGCAGATGGTATTAGCATTTAGCAAGAAATCGTTAGAAGCAACTCTTAATGAAATGAAAACTGTATTAACAGAGAATTTCGGTATGAAATTTTAAAAAAATAAAACTAAAGTGCTATATGTAAAGGAGGCGAAAATAAATCAAAAACCATACAAACAGGAAATGAGAACTTACATGAGGTTAAAGATTTCAGCTATGTAGGAAGCCAACTAATGCAAAATGGGAAATGACATAAATATAAAACAAAGATTAGCACCAGGCCGTGCTACATTTAACAAGAAAAAGCTGCTACTATGTTCAAAAACAATAAACACAGAAACAAGGAAAATGTTGCTGAAAGCGTATGTGTGGAGCACAGCACTATTCGATTGTGGAACTTTGACTGGAAAAGGATAGAAGACTGAAATGTGGTGCTACAGATATATGACAAAGATATCATGGACAAAGTTAAGAACAAAAAGGTTCTAGAAATGGTAGGAGAAGAAAGATATATGTGGAAAACAGTAAAAAAAGTAGGAGAGATAGAATGATAAACCACATACTAAGGCATGAGGGAATAGTGCGGAATATATCAGAAGCAGAGATAGAAAAAAAGAGAGGTAGAAGCAGACCTGAATTACTATTGAACACACATAGTGAAATATGTAAGCTGTGGGAATTTCATGGAGAAGTGTAGGTTAGTTTAGAATAGAAATTATTGGAGGTGTGCATCCAACCAGTTCCAGGACGGAAAACCTAATAATGAAAAAGTAATTGCACTTAAATCTATGGAATTATTGTAAAGAAGCACAGGTGTTGATTTTGCAATAATCTTTACAAATGCTGATTGTGCAAAAGGAGTGATTTGAAAACTATTAATTTGGTAAGCTTCTAAGTAGTGGGGGATCTTGCTAGCTGTCAGGTTGGTTAACTCGCTTTGCGTACCATTGAATATCGATGGAATAGGGTATATTTTTAGAAAACAATTGAAAGGGAAAGGTGCAGAAGATATAAAAACAGATTAGAACTAGACTGTGCTATATTTAATAAGAAAAAGCAGTTGCTATATTCGAAGACAACAGACATAGAAATAAGGAAAATATTTCTGAAAGCATATGTGTGAATCACAGCACTGTACGGCTGTGAAACCTGGTTAGTAAGAGAAGCAGGCAGGAAAAAGATATAACGAAGCCTTTGAAATGTGGTACTACAGATGTATGATGTGATATCGTAGAGATACAAATTTAAGAACAAAGGGGTTGTATAAATAGCAGGGGAAGAAAGATCCACAACATGCATATTAAACGTCAGTTTATAACTCATCTTGGGAATTCTCATCATAACCAACAAAACTTTTAAATACGTTATCGAAAGTAGAACGCTTTCGAAAACGAATAAGCATATCTTCCACTATTTACTCAAATCCAACAAAGAACGATACCCAACTTTTAATAAATGTTATCTTCAAATACAATAAAGCACAAAATTTGTGAATGCTTTGAACGTCGTAAGAATTGTTTTCTCTTTGCATATCAACCTTAACCAGCTTTCAACATTCTGATTAACCACGTTAAACACAGATTTCCATAATTAAATTAGTTTTTGTTTGTTTCATAACTTAAATAATCCTCGATTGCTCTAAATTTTAAGGTAATTCATTGTTTGCGCACTAACAAAAGCAGGCGTGTATTCACATCTCTGTGAGCATCTTCACTATCAGGCGTATAAGATGACGATCCTCTGCACCCTGGCTGTGTTTATCAAGCATCTTGATCTGATAATTCCCAGCACGTCTTCAATAAAAATGCTTACGAATAATTCTGTCCATTATGAACTCGCTTTCTATATCAATACGCACGCGTTATCTCTATGCGCGTATTAACGTGGGGTATTTAATTTTGACCAACAGAGAAATCAACAGATTTAGACTCTAACTAACACAAAATAATTTTCTAACGTGACTTAAAAGAAATAAGCTTTAGGTTTATATGGCCAATAACAAACAAATGCTATAAGGACAAAATTCAAAGAATATAACATCTTGACGTATTAATTTCAATAAGAATTAAATACGTTACAGTAGGGGTATTTGAGGTAGTGTCACTCTCCCTCTCCACATACAGTTGTTGACTAGCCATTTATTTACTGCCACTCTCGTGTCCACTGCAGGGATCATGCTCGAGCTATGCAGTGGTGGCCTTTTACCTTCTTCAAAAGCTGTATTCCATCTGTTGTTTGGACTCTCTTTTGCAGTATGTAATATGCCTTTTATCTATCGGTGCAAGAGGTTTCAGGTCCAAGTTAAATTTTATAACACGTAAAAATTTAGTCACATTACAATCTGTTGAAAAAATTGTTTTGTATAAAGAAAAAATTGGTTTGATAAGTATGCGCCGATATCCAACAAAACGTTGTTCAACAAAACGAAATTTTGTACAAAGAACATTTTTGTCTAATCACCGTACCTACGCACAACAGTCACAATCCATCAGGTTACCATACTAAGTTATGTATTAGAAATGCTACCACGATTTTATGGTTGAAGGCCGAACAGTGATACTTACAATCGCAGGTAGTGCAGTTTATTCATTGTATTAAGTGCTCCATGTTGCATTTAGTAATTAAAATAATTACAGAAGTGGATATAGAACGACTAATTGCATTAGTCCAAGAAAGTTTTGCCATTTACAATATTACGATGAACCTCATCACAATAGGGATGTCGGTAAACTATGGGAGTAGAATCAACATAAGTTGGTGCGGGTGGTAATAGAATGTATTATTTGAGTACAATAAAGAGTAACGTTTGGGCGCTACGAGAAATAAAAATCAGATGAGAAAGGAGGAAAGTAATTTAAAATGGACAACTTATTATTGAAGCACTCTGTGTAATTTTGATTAAGTATAATAGTGATCAATAAGCTGTTGCCATAGATAGTAGTTCTATAAAAATTCTAAATTTAGAAATCATAAGCATAACAATAAAAGCCACCAAAAGTGAATACAAAGTTCAATACATTTCTTATAACCTATTAAGAAAAAGCTTTTGCACATTAAAAATATTACATTGAATAATACATCTACATAATTACAAATAGTTACAATGTACGCAAGACGCAATAAAAATCGTTTTACAAATAACACAAAGGAAATAAACATGAGTTTATAAAACCCACAAGAGATTAGACTACCCAGACATCATTATACAGGACAATGTGTTCATTTATGTATTGATTTATATCACAGTTATGTGGGTTTAACACAAATAAACCATAGCAGTCAACCATCTTACCCATGTTAGGTATATATAAATAGTATAACCCTCAGGTAGAAAACGTGGAGATAATGGCATCGCAAGATAGTTATTTGAATAACAGAATTCAATTCCTTAAAAATCATTCACACGAACAAATGTGAGGTTAGGAAAAAAGTAAAGAGTTTGGTTTGTCATGAACACCCTATTAATTATGGAATAATAAATTAGGGTCCACATACTTGGGCACGGATTTTCGACATAACCTACAAATCAAAGGATTGGGACAGTCTGTGTCCCAGCAGAATATTTTGGAGTTCAAGACCCCAAAGGAGAAAATGATCTCGTGGATCAGGACCTGTAAGGTAAAATTGTTATAGAAGTATATGTGAAATTGGAACTGTATTCGTGGTTATCGTTTATAAAGTACTTCCTCAATATGTAGCGCTACAGTATTAGGAATATAAGGTTTGGACATAGTAGATTTAATAATATGTAATTACAGATAGATGCATTAAGAATGAATTGATAATTAATTTTACAATTTTTGTTTAATTTATGTATTTTGTTATATGAATATCTCTAGGTCACTAACCCAACTATTAATGTAACTACATTTAAAAATTTGTTACATGCTTATTTGTTCACAGAAATGTATAAAAAATGTTATTTTAGAATAGATTTAAATCAGGTGAATGGAGGGTAATTTTATTTGTTCAAACAGAGAGCGACCTTTTGCAAGTAAATCCATTTCACCAAGAGAATATCTCGTAATTGACAATCCTTTGGTTTACACGTCAACAGAAGGAAATCCGATTAACCCAGACGTCGTTGGCGCCCTTTTAAACTTGACAGCTTGAAATCCTAACAGGGTTGGGGTTAGTCATAACGTAGCTTGAAATTGCATCCAAGTAAAATTTTGATCATTGCGCAAGTTTGTTCGATTTTCTGCCATTTATTATAGGAATCCACTCTCGCACAACTGTAGTAGGCCGGTGCATCCTTATTTTGTTACGGGAATCCTGCCTTTTTAAGTAATTCCAAATTTAAAAGCTTAATGCTTCAAACAAAAACTATACAAGCCGAACTTTATCTAAACAAAGATTGACATTTTGTCATAAATGAGTGTTAGTTTTAACAATTATATTACATGCAATCAAATGTACGCGTACTTATTCTATCTAGGAACAACACCACCTTTGAAACAAAAAAAAATATAGACATTCCACTTTAACATTCAGTTCCGAATTTGTTCTTCTTAAGCAGCAGTTTTGCGTGACGTCATATCGTTTTTCACATTCAAGTGCGTGATAAATGTCACTTATTGTTCCTTTTTTCCACACTATGTTGTGTGAAACACAATAAGCTAACATAATTCTAGTTGCTCTTTCTGGACCGACAAACATAATATTCTTAGGAGTCTAAAATTTCTGAAAAACAATCCCAAATGCACATCTACTAATCGCCTGGCTTGTGATAGGTGATAATGATATACTTTTCTGAGTAATTAGATTCTTCCTAGGAAAAGGGGAGGCATTAGTTTCCCTAAGTCCTGGCAGACCTCTTCCTCAACAACTACAAATGGAAATTCTTTGAAATTTCGAGCACAATCGTTTAGGAGATTGGATGTTTAATTTCTGCAGAAATAATTTTTGGAACAGAAAATAAAGGTATTTTAGTAAGAAAGGTAGAAATTTACATGTACATCTCACTGTAATTAATGCGCACTTGCGCTTAATACGAGGCTATCACGGTAGTTGACGGTCAAGTTTAATTTTTTAAATAGGGATTATATTGAGTTCATGAGAAAGACGTGTTTTACGTGTCTTTTCATGAATTCGTTGTTGTTCCCACCATAAAAACGCCTCTCATTGACTGAACACGATTATTATACATTTCTTTGCTCTGGAAAATGCGTGCTTAAACGAATACATACAATAAACTCGTAGGTTATTCTTTTACAATACGCAAAAACTGAAAATCGCAATTTTATCGTAATAATCTAATTTATACATGCAATAATAATGATGGGAAAATAAGCGTTCCTTTCGAATTATAAGATCCCCTATTCCTAATACTAAAACGAGAACTTGCTGCAACCCGCAGCATAACACAATTGAAAGAGGAAGCTATAAAAACCGCGGAAAACTAGATCCGAACGTAAAAACCGTCGAACAAAAGCAAATTGAAAATTGCAGCCAATTGAAAGATGAATTTATACAGAAAACTACAAAATCCGCAGGAAACCTGTAAGTCAAATTTTCCGGCGGCTTATAAAAATTGGAAACAAAGTTTTCAAGAGGATTTATTAGAAAACTTGCATGAATTTGAAGCGAGATTTTCGGAAAACTTTAAAGAACTTTGTCTAAAATAGAAGAAGAGGTACCGAGTATGGATTAATTCCTTGGCATTACAAGCACCAGAGCCTTCAGTGTCGGGAAATGCGAACTGGCGTCAAGATTCAGAGTAAAACCGACCATCTTTAATGAAAGTCACCTTGACAGACATTACAAGCAATTCGAGGCTGCTGCTAGAGCTAACGACTGGAATGATGGTGAAAGAGCAACCGCGTTGATTGTCGCGTTACGAGGTGAGGTCTTGAAAATTCTACACATCATACCACACTATGACTAAAAAAGATAGCTACCCACTTCCAAAGATTGACGACACCCTAGATACACTTTCAGGGTCGCGGTGGTTCTGCTAAGTGGATATGGAACCCAAAGATCGGGAAAAGACGGCTTTAGCTATTCGTACTGGTCTATGGCGATTTAAAGACATGCCATTTGAGCTCTGCAACGCTCCTGTCGCCTTAGAACGTTTAATGGACAAAATCTTTTGTGAAGAATCATAGAAAAAGTGTCTTGTATATTCGGGTGACCTGGTCGTGATTGGGAAGTTGTTTGGGAAACACGGGAAATTTGGAAGATGTGTCCCGAATACTCAGAGAAGCCAATCTGAAGCTGAGTCCAAAGAAATATCACCTGCTAGGCAAAGTGGTGAAATATCTAGGGCATGTAGTTTCACGTAACGGAGTTAGGTCAGACTCGGGAAAGATGAAGACGATAAAAGAGTGGTCGACGCCAAAAAGACAAACATCAGATACGCAGCTTTCTGGGGTTGTGTACTTATTGCTGAAGATTCGTTTCTGGGTTTGTGATTATTGCCAAGCCCTTGACCAAGTTGGCTGAAGAATGGCACAATTACGTTTGGGATCAAAATTGCATTCCAACCGCTAAGGCATTTGTTGACAACAGATCCAATCTTAAGTTATACTCGGTTAGAGGGTAAATTAATCTTTGATACGTACGTAGGCAATGTCATTGGTTACCTTGGCAAAGTGTTCTTGAAACGGGAACGAAATTATTGGGCTACAAGAAAGGCACTGTTGGCTATGGCGAAATCCGTATAACATTTTATAAGTACCTCTGCGGAAGAAAATTTCTCCTAAGAACCAACAACGCTGTCCTGAAGTGGCTACTACAGTTTAGAAACCCCGAAAAGTAAGTCGCCAGATGGATAGAAACGCTGCAGGAGTATGACTTCGACATGAAACACGGAGCTGCTACTAGTCATCGTGACACATTTGCACTTTCAAAACGACCTTGCCTCACGATTTTAGCCATTACTCATGGGTAGAGACGATGTGTGACCTTTTTGGTCGGACAACTGTGTTCAATGAAAATTAACAGCTTCTAAAGTTGCGAATCGAACATGAGAATGACAAAAGCCTAGTTACCATTCTAAGTTGGAAAACCAGAAAAGGATGTCCCTCCTGGCAGTATATTTTGTTGAATAGCCGCCTTGGAGTCGTACTGGGTACAATTGGATTCCTTAAAAGTATAGAATGGGATTTTAGTGCAATTCTTGAAGAATGGAGTTGGATTCGCGAGTATGAGTGAGGCGGTAGTTCCTAAGACCCGGGTGTCAGAGGTTTTAAGACATTTATATTATGAAACTTCAGGAGGACATTTTGGCGTTAAAAAAACTCTGGAGAAAGTCCGCGTAAGATTTTACTGGGTAAGTTAGGTAAACGATGTTAATGAGTAGTGCCGCAAATGACAGCTGTGCGCACCATTGGGAAGCCGTAAGGCTCCAATGAGGCAATAAAACGTGGAGAGTCTATTTCAGAGAGTGGTCTATTTCGTTAGGCCGACTCCGGGAATCTTGGTAGCTATAGACTATTTTACAAACTGAACCAAAACGTATGCCATCCCAAACCAAGAAGCTGCAACCATCACTGACGTACTGGTGAAGGTACTGTGATGTCGTTTTGGAATTACTATGGAGTTGCACGCCTACCTGCGCAGAAATTTTGAATAAGCGTTGTTCCAAGAGGTTTGTCGGTTGCTAGGGACGAGAAGGATCTAAAGAACATAATTACACTTGCAATCGGATGGTACGGCAGAACGTATAACATGCACTTTGGGCATATACCTTTCCAAAGTGCTCTCCAAACATCAGAGAGATCGGGACCAATATTTACATCTATTCTTATTGGCCTATCGGTCTTCGGTTCATGAGAGCACTGGACAGACTCCTGTATGAGCTATGCTGGGACGCGAGATACGTTTTTTAGGTGGCGGTGAGTTTGGTTGTAAACCCGGAGATGACATCGTGAGCGAGAGCTACGTTGAAGCGCGCAGGCGCAAGATGCATGTCATCCATGGTAACGTTAGGAAAATTGATCGCAAGCGGTCGAATGAAAACAAGATAAAACATCAAGGCGGAGGAGTCTGATTTTCAAAATAGCGATCGCGTTTGGCTATACAATCTGAGACAGGAGCATGGACTGTAGCCAAAGTTATAGATATATTGGTAGGATCCGTACGATGTTGTAAAAGGGATCAACGACGTGGTGTATCGGTTTCGCAAGCTCTCAAAAGGAAGAACAATAGTGGTGCACATTTACCAGTGGGCACTCTACGATACTAATGACGTCGATAATGCCGAAGAACGGCGAGAAGTGAAACAAACAAACATTACGCTCGTAAGGATGAACGAAAGTCTGGGCCGAGCTATGATTGGTTCATGTCCCTTTAAAGCGGTACAGGCAAACCGAGATATGGGGTCATAGAAGAGATTCAAGATTATTTTTTGATTTGCCATCGGAATACTTACTGGCACATTGCGTAAAAGCGTACCTTGATATGTTCAGATGACTTGCTTGAGTGTTTAAAAATAAATTTAGGGATCTGGATGAACTTCGCCGACTACAACTAGAGGTTGGAAAGACCATACAGCTAAAGGACCGACATCGTGGCATCCACTACCTGGTGACTAAGTACCAGCCTTCTGGTAAATGGAATTACTAGAATCTACAAAAGGCGCTAATGAATCTCAAGTGCCAGCTGATCAAATTTGAAGATCAGAAGTTGGCCATACCCAAGATCGGTTGTGGGCTCGATGGGTTGGACTGAAGGGTGATACAAAATATGCTAAAGGTACTGTTCCAAAAACCAGGGTTTAAATCTTAGTGGTGTTGATTACTACTTCTATCAACGTGGAAGCTACAGAAATGGTTTCGACTGACCTTACTGCAGCATTTACTTCCAACATTCGGGTCACAGAGTATTTTGCGTAGGAACAGTTTTAAGAGGGGGCAGTGTAGCGCCGTTTAGTCTACCTTAGTCCACACTAATTGCACTGGAATGTGAGCCAGGCGATTGTACATAAAAGATGATGAATAGGCCCCTGCGCGCGATGACTCGATTGACGGTACAAAACTTTGCATTACTAAACTTACAATATGTGCATTCGAAACATTAGTTGCATATTTTGGTATGTTGTCGAACGATTGGATTAAATATAAATTGCCGTGATGGGTATTAATTAGTTCAGTTCTAACCGAAGCTTTGATTACAATAGGAGTTCTAATTTAAAATTTTCAAAGCGGATCTGGAGCATCGAAACGCATAAAGGTATATCTTTGTTGGGAATGCAACAGTCGAATCAAAAGTGGATATCGACCGAGGAAGCTTCAGTTCTAACGAGGAAGATACTCCAAGAATTCCTTCCATCTTTTCAGATGCTAGTCAAGTATAAGTAACGATGTCACGTACGTCAAAACTAATGAACCTACAGTGGCCTCACTGAAATTCCTAAAGATGCAACACAAAATTTTTAGAAAGTCTGGTACCAAATGAAAACTCCTTAACGTCAAGAATAGAGGAAATGGGGGAGGGGAGAAGGTTTTGAGGTGCAGAGCAGCACTTATTTCTTCCAAGTTTGCGTTTACCACCTCTTCTTTTTCTTCGCCCCATCCTCTTCCTTCCACCCGCACACTCCCACTCCTCGTTCCTCCACCGCACAACATCAACCTTCTCCTCCCTTTTTCTCCACCTCCTTTATCCATCTACCCCCTTAACTTTCTCCTTTTACCTACATATCCTCCTTCCTCTATCTCCACCTCCTCCCTCCACATCTTCCTCCTTCCTCCAGGCCGATCGATTTGCATTTAGTTTTATAGTGAATTTAAGTTTTAGTTTTAAGTATTTTAGGTTTATACTTTTGGACTAAATCAATGCGGTCGATGCGGCGGCAAACAAGACCTTTGCGTGCATAGATGAGGTAGCCTGAATAGCGGACGGTTACTTATCCCCATTTCCTGGTATTGCAAGTATTGCTACGGTTTAAAAACCAGATGGCGCCTACAGATATTAGTCTTGTATAAAGCGACTTTTTTATTCTTTTTCCTTTTTTGAAGCTTTCTTTGATGCAATTATCGCCTGCGGCGCATAAAGCTTTCATTTTAATGTTAAGATTGAAGAATTTTTTTAATCTAATGAAAATCTTTCTCCATCTTTAATTTAATCAAATTACTATGTTTAGAGTTTGTAGCTGTAACTTCTCACGTACCAGAGATATACAACCTCTAATTTATTGCATGTGTTTGTGCTAAGCAAGCAGTTTTCCAGGCGAAAAGAAATGTGTGACTGTCGCGTTTAGCCAATGAGAAGCGTTTTCATGGTAGGGAAAATAACAAGTTCGTGAGAACGACGCGTTTAGAACAAAGGACTTGATTAACATCCATCGAACAATATTGAAGTATAAAACGCGGGTGCGTGTTAATTAAAGACAAAGTGTTCTTTTTGCATCTTTTACCTGTCCAATTATCTTAATAAATATCTTATGATTCTCAAAAGTGTAGGTTCACACACTTTGCCGCCTGAAGTTATGTTGATCATAAAAGAGGCTGAATTCCACGCCACTAGGATCCACCACGAACGGAGGAGGATAAGCTCTTTGCTTACTTTTAATTGCTAGATATACCCATTTGACGGCAATAATTACAACCGAATTTGAAGCATAATAAATTACGTCAGATTATTGTAATAATTGACGCATATTGGGAAAAGAAAGTAAGAGTAATAAAATATATTATTATCAATTACAACTCTTGACATTTTTAATCGTCGTTTTGAATATTAATTTATTCCGCTACTGGAAAAGAGGAAAATTGACTTCTTTTACCTAATGTAGGTACATTGGAACCGATCGGTTGTTCGCTTTGCTGCAAATGTTGATGACGGGTTTTGATTCGCATAATTTTCGGGTCTCTGTTTAGGCGATTTTTCGCGACATACTTGAATTGTTCGTGTATGGTATATTGAAGTATCCCCCACTATTTAAAAAATATTTACTTGTGCGGCACCGCGAAAACGTATTGTAGTTTCCTAACCTTGCTTTGAATAATTACCCGGTAAAAGTCAAGTGTTTAACATACATAAGCGTAACCTGGTACAGATCAGGGTATGTTCGTTTATCTGATAGAATGGTGCCGTACAATTTTCCCTCCAGTAAATTTTATCGCCAAAACGCAAGTTTAACACATACACACATAATTAAGTATGTTAGTTTATGTCGCGAAAAATCGCCTTTTATTTCTGTTAGCTGTATCTTGACTTATCTAGTTTGCCAGAATCTATTGCATACCTGATTTTCTCTAGCCACTTCCATATAATTAACAAGATGGCTTACCGCGAAGAATGGTGTAATGATAAAGTTTCAAAATTGATTGTAGACGACTTGAGAGTTCCTACATTAAATGAAATTAAGAATCACTTACTTTCCGTTACTCACGAAGAGGCCGCGGAGACTGCAAATATTCTGGAATTATCATCAATTTTTGACTGTTTAAATGTTTCAAATACGTAAGTCATCGTACCATAACCTCACTACTGTATGTTAGTATTTTTTGATCCAATTTTAAAATTATTTTAGAGAACAAGTAGATCTAGCTTGCGAGGTTCTTGCATTATGCATGTCTCATTTGAATTTGGGTGATACCACAACCCGCTATGGAACGTCGTTGGAACGGGCATTAAAACATCCCCATTCAGCAGTTAAAGTAATGGCTCTTACAGAACTTCAACGCTTTCAGGGCAATTCCGACTTAATAAACGACCTATGTGAGAAAAAAGATTTAGTTGTTCTAGTTATAAGATGCATTGGTGATGATGACCTATTTGTATCCAAAAAGGCTTCTGAAATTGTTTGTCAAATTGGTAAATTTGAATTTGGGTTACACGAGTTATTGAAGCCTGAAATAGTAAATGTTTTACATGAAGTTATGAGCACAAATGAAGTTAAGCATTTACGTGTTAATGAAGTAAGTACATTATTGATTTGTTTATGTAGTGCGATTTACGAACATGTTCAGTAATTCAAATAACGAGCTGAATTTAAGTACACAGTACAAACTCAGCATAAGCTTGGTTTACAACGAACAAATTTGCATGTTGCTGTAACTACAATTACATGCATCGGTTGAATAGTAGTTTGAAAAAATTGTGAATAAATTTTCACTGTTTTGATTGGTTGCTAAAAATCATGTTGCAATTACTTGTTTAAATAAACATACAAGACTTTGCAATTAAGCTTTCAGTACATGAATAATTTTCCGTAAGAAACCTTTTGTTATCACCTATATTTCAGTACGAAACGCGATATTAATTAGTGCTTATATTTTTTCATATTGTTTTAGTACTGAAAACCGATATGTAAGTTATTCCATTTCCTGACAATTAGAAGTTATTCTTCTTCTTTCTTCTTTAAATTTATTGGTCTTCAGCTAGGAAGCAAACAGCCATCGTGATTTCGATGAATTTCAGTGGTATATCTGGGGGGAGAGTACTTTTAACGGGTGCAACTGAGTTAGTTTCATGCCCTCCCTTTTCTTCGCAAGTTGTATTTCTCTGATGTAGGATTATTTTTAATACGGTTGTGGTATGGGATCTTGAGGGTGGTAAATGAGCAGGCCGAAAAAAGGATTAGATTTTTAAATTACTTGCTCTTAAAAAAGCCATGACTATTTTAATTACTGTTGCATGCAGTTCAACTGCTACTCCAAGCAGGTTTATAGGCCCTTTATAAATATTTATAAGTATGTCGTATGAGGCCCTACAATTAATTGTGTTATTCAAACATGCAAATAATATATGGTTTAAATCGCCTACTTCTCCGCAGAAGCATTTATCCTTGCAAGATGGTTTGGTGTACAACAATGTTGTGACCTCATCCGGCATAAGTAGTAATATCACTTCTTGTTAAATTTTTAATGTTTTTAAACGGTGGAGTTTGTTAGGGTTCATTTACTATGGCAACATATTTGGATCCTTTTTGGTTAGATATTGCTTTCCATTTCTCTATCCACATTTTTTTAGTTTGCTTTTTCTAAAGTGGTGTTACTTCATGGTGTTCAACATTAAGACGATTTTAACACCTTTTTTCTTTAGCGCAATGATGTTTTCTTTTGTTATTATGGCAGCATGGTCCCATTGTTTGTCTAATCCATTTTTTGTAATTCTTTCCAATGCACTCTTGGAATCACTGATAATTAGATATTTTTCTCTGTTGTGTTTGATATTTTTATTGTTTCAACAGCCCATTTGATGGCATGCACCTCTGCAGTGCATATGTTCATGTATGTGCCGATTTTAATAGACGATTTGATATTCATTTCCTTGGAATATAGACCTACGCCCACATAAATTTTCTATGGAGTTGACTGATCCGCCAGTGTATATTTTGTGGTATTCATGAAATTTCTCGTTTACAAAGATGAATTCCATATTATTGTTGGTACCGTTTTTTGGTAGATCACTATCGTATATGTCTAAGTTTGTGGATAATGTTTCTATGCTGGCCGTGTAACAAACGGGTATATTGTTTACTTTAATGCTGTTCACCATTCCTAGTGTCATGTCCAGTGCTTCTATAAATGGGAATCTATTCCTTTGCATCCAGTATTTAGCAGTATTATAATGTCTATATAGTTCTAGATGTTCATTTTTGAATGATCCTTTGTCCCAGCTGCACCATTTTGATATTAATTTTGTTGCAAGGAAGATCCACCGATGGTGCAAATCCATTTTGCCACATTCAGAGTTGAAGATATTCGTTGGGGTAGATTTCATTGTTCCTGTGATGTCGCAGCGCAATATATTACTGTTTTTGTAATTTATACAAGACCGATTTGCTGCAAATTAGCATAGCTATTGTTCCATAGTCCAAGTGTGTTCTAACTATAGCTCTATAAATATTGAGGAGGCTTACTGGATCTGCACCCCACCGAGTCTTTGCTATGGATTTCATTATGTTTAATCCAGCATGTGTTTTTGATGGGTGATGGATGATGTGGTAATTTCATTTCATATGTTGGTCAATAATAACTCTCAAATAGTTAACTTTGCTAACTCTTTGAATTGTTCTGGTCCTGTACATTAAGTCCGGATAGTTTTTGGATATTGGCCCTTTGGAAAACATTATACATCAAGTTTTCTCTGCGGACAAGGTAAGCTGTAGTTAGTTCATCAAGACATTTTGCTAACAGTTCAAGCATGTTATTAATGTTTTGGGCTGCTTTTGCTAAATCTTTGCCTGTGCTTATGAGGACCAAATCATCTGCATATTGTATTACAGTTGTGTTAGTGCTTTTGATTATGGTACGTCGTATGTTGTCTGTGTAGATGTTAAATAATATTGGAAGGCCCTCTCTCACCGTTTGTGGACCTTGTTCTGCGTCTGTCACCGGGTCTTTCAGATATACAATTCTTTCAGTTAGGGTTTGATGTATGTAGCGTACTATGTTGATGGGTATATTACTTTTAAGGAGTTTATGTGTTAGTATTGTTACATTGACATTATCATATGCTGCACTGAACATCTAAAAATACTGCAATTACACGTTTTTTTCTATGCAAACCTTTTGTAAATATATACTGTTAAAAAGGTTCAGTCTATGGTACCCCTGCTCCTTCTAAATCCCATGTTTAGTTCAGCCAATAGTGCTGTTGATTCAATATATAATTCAATCCGGTATTTTATAATCGTGCCTAGAGTTTTGGCAAGACAGGATTGTAGGGCTATTGATCGGTAGTTCTTGGCTTCGCTCAGAAATGTTAATATTGTATATGTTTTCCAGCTTGCAGGTATAGACATGCAAATTAAATATTGGTTGAAAAGTTCTACTAATAGTTTTAAGGCATTTTCAGGCAGATTTTTAAGCATGAGGTGAGTGATTCCTTCCAATCCTGGGCAGTTTCTTTTTTATTGTTTAATACCATTTGCAATTCGTCCATACTTATAGGGTCCCACTGGAGGTTCACTTTATCATTGCCGTCCAGGTGACATATCTTTTTGTGCCATATGTTTGGTCAGTGAATTTAGTAACTCTTGTTGTCATTCATTATTTAGGGGGGCCTTGTTTTGGTTAGTATTCACATAATAATTTTTAAAATTTCTAACGGTTTTCCAAATTTGATTAATGGAGGTGTTTCTGTTGAGATTGTCACAATATTGTCTGAAAGCTGTTTTTTTTGTATGTTGAAGTGTTCTCCTGCATTTGGCTGTTATTTTTTTGGCTTCAATAAAGGATTCTACTGAAGAGTCATTTGTAAATTTCTTTACTGCTTTTCTTCGTTCTAACAGCTTCATGGCACTGTTCATTCCACGAGTGTGGTTGCCTTGCCTTTTTGATTTTTGTGTAGTTTGCTTTTTGTTTAGGAATTGCTTTATCTGCTTCTTTTTTTTATTATGTTCATTAGATATTCATGTGAGGTGTCATTACCATGCTGTAACTGGCCGTGTATGTAAGATGAATACAATTTCCAGTTAGCTTTGCCCGTTTCCCAGATATAATTAGATCTGGTTCTTTCGCTGTGAGTCGCTGCACTTTGTTAAAATTTACATTACTATGGGAATGTGGTTACTATTACCAGGATCACCATGTATATACCATCCTAGCTGTGTAGCCAATTGGGTTGAACAAATTGTTAGCTCTGGGACATTTATATTGTTGCTTGGTGCTGTGATTCTTGTCGGTGATGTCATTTAAAAATATAAGATCCTTCTCTTCTAAGAATTCTACAATGTCTTTCCCAGTGGTGTTGAATGTTTTGGATCCCCATGCTGGATGGTTGGCATTGATATCACCAAAGATAATGGTTGGAGGTCTTAGCTGAGTATACAGTTGTTTCCATTTGACCGCAGTTATAGTGATGTCTGGTGGAATGTATATATTAATGATTCTGACAGTACCATGTCGACTGCAATATATTGACATCTGTCTGGGAGGGTGCTAGTATCTAATTTTAATATCTGTATTGGAATACCTTGTTTGGCTAACACCGCAACTCCACCTTTGCCGTCCTGTCTGTCTTTTCTGTATGTATTGTATAGTGGAATTCTAAACTGTTGATTTTGTTGTAGCCAAGTTTCTTGTAGGCATACAACATGTGGTTCTCTTTCATAAAGTAGTATTTTAAGATTGTCCCTATTGACATTACAACTCTTTATATTCCATTGAAGAAACTTTATTTTGCGTTATATTATTGTTTTATTATTGCGTTATATTAGGTGTTATAAGAATATATATTATTAGTAGTATAGAGTCGGTCAGTTTTGGTTGTTTAATTTTGTTTTGTCCTTAGCGTTTTCATTATCTCTGGTGGTTGGTGGTACTTTAGTTAAGTCTACAGATTGAATTTCGTTTAAAATTGCTATCATTAAGGTTTTGTCTTCGGTTGTTATATTATCTTGGTTAAGTACTTCAATGATTTTGGTTATGCATTCCTTGGTTTTGTTTTTCACTTTTTTGTGAACTGCGTATATGGCTCGTGGATTTGGTACTACAGTATTATTGATAAGACAGGCATTGTGTGCGTTCTTATCTATCCATATCGGAGAAGGTGGGTTGGGTCTTTTTCTTTTTATTATTGATTGTGCATATGATGTTGTATTTTCAACCAAACTTACGAAGTAAGTTAGGTTAATAGGATCGCTACGTCGCCGCCGTCGTCCGTTGCACGTTTTTTTCGTTTTACAAACATTTGATATATGGATCTTGTTCAGTTTTTTATGCTGATTAAGAATATGCTATCCATTTTTCGATATCTCATTTAGTTTTCGAGTTATTCGACTTTAAAGTCGAAATTTTGACTATGATAAACTTCACTCCAGCAAAAAATAAATAAAGTTTTAGGTTAATATCGACCTCTTGAGCATATTTTCTCATAGCTCTCATAGCTCCATACCTCCTGAACATATTTTCTCAAAGCACCAATGCTCTAAGTCGAAAGGTTTTCGAGTTATTCGACATCTTGTTTTCATTAATGTATATGTAATATTTATATTTTTGATAACAACATATCTGTAAGTTTGGTTAGAAGTTCTGCACATGAGAACTTAGATTTTTTTCTTTTGTATTCCTATCACTGTTTTGGCTGCGCTGGCTGACTAGGATGTCATCTTCAAAGGGGTTTAATACTTTTTTGAGATCTGGGAAATCTCTAGTGTTGAATCGATATTCCCCTATCTTGTTGCGGGCTTCATAGTACGATATGTTTTCAAACGTCATTGTGTCTTTAATTTTTTTGTTGTTTTTGATATTCTGGGCAGCTTTTTTCTGTTGCTTCATGTGCATCTTTGCAGTATAAGCAGCACACTTTATCACTTCTACAGTCTTTGCATTCGTGCACACCAATACACCTTGCAATTCTGGATTGTGTGCTTCGTCATTGGTCTTTTTTATGGTCATATCTTAAACATTTCAAACATAACGTGGGGGGACTTACAAAAGCTTTAGTATCGATTTCTGTATAAAATAGTTGCACTTTTCGCGGTAAAATTTTTCCATGGAACGTAAATAATACTGTACTTGTAGGTATGTATTTTGTTTCATCATTTTCAAAGATTTTTATAACAAACCTTCTGGCAGTAACTACTTGGTACTTAGATTTGGTGCATTTGAGGAGGTTCTCTTCTGTTATGTCCTCATAAATTCCCCTACCAATTCCCTTACATGTTATCATATTTGCTGGGATAAAACGTTTATATCTCATTTTTTGCATTTGTTCATTCTTTAGGAATTTGTTTGCTGTTTCTGATGATATGAATTTCACAGACATTCTGTTAATGCCTTGTTTTTAATTTTTTTAATACCCTCTATGTTGACTTTTGCCAGAGTTTCTCCCATTGCCATTGGATGGTATTTTTCAATGTTTTTGCCCTCTTTTTCAATCATATTATATCTTCAAGCGGGTTAGCTTTTTTTTGGATGGGATTGATTGTCTTTATGGTTTTTGTTTCCATGCGAGTTACATTAATATCTAACGTTATGTTTGGTAGTTGTTGACTAGATATGGTAATTTCCTGTAAAAGTTCAGGATCTTTGATTAGTTTTGCAGTTTCCTCTCTTTAATTTTACGGACGAGCTGCAAGAGACGCAGCATCGTAATCACTTGTATCTACTGCACGTTTAGATTTGGGAAAAAGTAAGTTGTATATTATTGGAATTGGTGGGGACGGATCCCCCCTCATTCCAATAATATACAACTTACTTTCTCTCAAATCTAAACGTGCAGTAGATACAAGCGATTACGATGCTGCGTCTCTTGCAGAACTCGTCCGTAAAATTAAAGAGTTAGAGGAAACTGCGAAACTAATCAAAGATCCTGTGCCTAGCATTAATCTACTGTTCTAACTACATAAGCTCATGCAAGTTGCAGATAGTAGGATTAGGATCTAAGCTAGGGAAGCTAAGCAGGATATAAGTTTGCCCCCCTTCCAAATGTACTTACCCTTGTTATTCAATTTATAGGTTCACTTTTTCACTACACCCTTTTATTAAAATTGACATTTCGTAATTATTCTACTACACTACACAGTCTGTGTTAAGTACTTTCAAGATTTTGCATCAAAATAAATGTAAATCAATATTCACACCTCGTGTTCCCAGCGATCTTCCAAAATCAATTAGAGGTTATATCCTTTAGGTTTATTATGATATGATATAATTAATTCAATAAATAGAAGAAAAATCAAATATTTGTGACTAAAGGTTTTCAGTCTGTTTAATCATACTCACAAATAAATTTAAAAAACATCTCAAATTTTGTTTGTTTTGTATGCAAAATACCATTATTTCAGAAGCAAAATCAGAAATATCATAAATAGGAAATATTGAGTGGCGGCATTGTTTAGTATCACAGCAAAAATCATATATGTTAATGTTGTCAAAGAAAGACTAATGAAATGAAGTTCTTGAAGTTTACATTATCATGTGAATAATTTACAATATGTTAATGAAAACATCTTTCAATGATTTAATATATTTTTTGGTATACGTTATCGCTTCTGTTATACATAATGAAAATGGTTGAGATAATCAAAACGAGCACAAGTGAATAGTGTTTCAAAAAGTAGCTTTATAAAACTCTGACTGGTTTGCATATATTAATTCGTTAGAGTATTATCACGATGACAAACACAATTTGGGATGAGAAAAAAAACATAAGATGGACGTTACCGACTAATTTATTGTTATTACTATATTTATTAAAGTTAAAATTCATTGCAAGAATACGTACTTTAATCATCATAATCTAATTTAAAGAATATTACATTCAGCAAAATAAATGTTAATATTTTTTAATAAAAGGATAGGCATACAAGAAACAGCGTTAGTTTTCTGTTCCTAATTCTTCTTCAATAATGAAGATAAGTTATCGTCCTCTATGTATGATTAAGGTCTTCATTACAACTTCCATAATATTGCCGAGTTGCCAAATTTTTAATTTTAAATCTTGAACGCAACAAATAGCATTTTCCAATTGTTTGGCCATTACATTTGCAACTTCTTGAAACAAGGGTTGAAGTTCTGCTACTTTGAACGTTTAATTTTTTCTTGTAGCATCACCTTCATCCCTAAATTTCCTTATTTTTGTGTAAATATCGTTTTCATTCAACTATTCTTTTTTTTAAGAACTGTTTCATGACCTCTGACTGTCTATAATTCATTACATATAATCTCATCTATTCTGCTAAAACTTTATACTTACTTAAAACCAATTTTATGCAAAAAGGTTGTAAGAATTATTTTCTGAAATTGAGACATCACAATATATTCAGACGTGGCATATAGAACTTTGCTTAGTGTAGGTATACCATTGTTTTTAAAAAAGGAATGGGCCATATTTCTAAGAGAACTCTTAATTATTGTTGATCAAATGCTTCCCTAATTCACATGGCATTAGAAAGCACCTAACTACAATTTCCAACAAAAGAGGCATTTAATAAAATTGATGATTGAATTCTTGCATAAAAAGATATTCGTAATTGCCTTGAAGCAATTGATGGGAAGCATGTTAGAATATGCAATCCTTTTAACTGCAAGTCTCTGTTTTTATAATTACAAGTTGTACCATTTAATAGTTTTGTTGGCGATAGTAGATGCAAACTATAAATTTGCCATGATTGATGTTGATAGTTACGGCAAAAATAATGATGCGAGTGTGTTTGAGCATTCTACTTCGGTAAACTATTTTTACACAAGCTTGATATTCCAGAAGACAAAGCAGCTAATACAAATGAACCATTAGCGTTCGTTTCTGTAGGGAATGAACCATTTGCATTATCAGAGCACCTAACAAAACTGTTTCCAAGACACGATTTAGATATGAAGAAAAGGAGATATTATAGACTCTCATACACACGTCAAACTCCTAAATGCACCTTTGGCATTCTTGCATCAAAATTTAAAATATTTGAAACCAGTATTGTAATTTTTCCTTAAAAAAATTATCAAAAGTGTTTGCGTTTTGCATAATATGATAAGAGTAGAAGAAAATGGAAAATTGGAAACACAGGTTTAAGATAATATAAGGGTTGGTGCATTTGAAAATCTGCAAAGTAAGCAGAAATCAAATAGGAACCAATCAACACGTTTAGCAAGGGCAGTTTGTGATAAGTTTTGTAATTACTTTAGCAGTATGGGAGCTGTAGAGTGGCAGCACGGAAGAATTCAGATGAATGACGTTAATAATCATAATTCAGTTTTGAACTCTCTCAGTTCTCTTTGAGGTAATTTATTCATATTGTCCATAAACTTATTAAAAAAAACTATTTTGAGAACTTTTTGGAATTCTGGTTAGAGTGTGATTCTAAATAATTTACAAGCTTTTCATCCACATAACTCGCTTTTCTTTTTGATGGTCGAGATGGATTCATGAGTTTTTAAACCTTTGTGTGTGTACTCGTCGAAGTAAATGGAAAGTTATTTACAACTTCTTGGCTTGTTTCAGAATCATTATCGCCGTCAACTCATCATCACAGACTATATAACCTTCATCTAAAACATGATTTAATTATAAAAATTATTGCAATTTATTAAATTTACCATCTACTGTGTATGCGATTGCTGTTTGATCTAAGGAAAATCCTCAAGGTCCATAATTAGTGACTTGCAGATTGGACGTAGATGTTATTTCAAATAAGAATGATTCAAGAAATGATAGACTATCGTAATTAACCCAATTTTTCTTAGGATAAGCTTCGTCTCCAGAATGCAAGTTCCTTTTCTCCCTTTTTCGAATTCTATAGCCCATATGCAATATTTACCATTTCTTCTTTAATTCTTGTGCTAAAATAAAATATGTTAATGAACTAAATTATGGTGATGCATTGTTTATGGTGGACTGTGGGAGTCAGGGGTTAAGTCCATGAAAGCTCATATTAAGCGCGTACTACAACACTATTAACTTATGAAGAATTCGATACTATTTTGGTGCAGATAGAAGGAATGCTTAACTCACGTCCACTTACCTCATTAGCAAATCATCCGGATGACATTAGTCCAATTATGCCGGCCTACTTTCTCATCGGTTGCGCGGCTAAGGAAATCATAGACACAGATTTGACGAATATTAAGGAAAACAGACTTTCTCTACATCAAAAGTTGCAATACTTAAAGCAACATATATGAAAAATGTGGTCATTAGAGTATATTGTCGAACTTCAGCACCGTCAAAAATGGAACCAGTGTCATGCAGAAATCAAAATTGGTGCAATGGTTCTCGTAAAGGATAAAAACTTCTAGTCTTTGGATTGGGGGGGGGGGCTCCGTGGCATATTGGTATGTGTGTGACTACTATGCCCAAGGTCCCGGGTTCGAATTGCGACACGGCCCGCTTGAAAAATGTTAGGCGCATTTTTCACAAAAATACACCCTCGTTCGGATGAGAGGTAAAATGGAGGTCCCATGTGTGAGTGTTGTCATGCACGTTAAAGATCCCTACCTTTCTTAAAACAGCAAGGATTCGGCAAAATTGCAAATTTTTCAGGTAAAAAAAAACTCACCTCCTGGCCAATGTAGTACCTTCGGGTGGAGCATTGGAAAATCACATGTAAAGTACCTTCGGGTGGAGCATTGGAAAATCACATGTAAAGTCTTTGGATTGGCTCCTTGGACGTATCGTCAATCGTCCAGGATCTGATGGCTTTACTCGTGTCGTCACAATCAAGACAGTCAAAGAAGTATTGAAAAGAGCTGTTTGCAATGTATGCCCATTACTTAGTATAAACAGCACTGAAGATTAGTTTAATATGCCGTGTAGTTAGTTTTTAGTTTATTGTGTTAGCTTAATCAAGTATATTTCGTTTTGTTATTGTTCTTTCATTTGTTGAAGATGTCTCTTCAAGGTGGGGGGTATGTTGGAATTTGGGTTCAAATTCTGTATTTATTTGTGTTCTGTAAGTTATATTCAAACATACTTTGTATTTCTATGTGTAAAGTAATGATCTAGTAATATGTAAAAAAAAGCCAGTTGTCTTGTTGTTGATAAAATGTAACGCGACATTAGCAGTTTGAAATGAGCATTAAGCTCATGTATGTAATCAATTTCAAATAAATAGGAGAAACGAATTCAGCAAACTACAGTCCGCTTAGTGTGTTTCTTACATTTTATGTATTATGATTTTTCTGGGATAATATTCTTTAATAGATTGCCACAAACTGTCCACAATATAACGTTGGAGTAATCAACAGATGACTGATTATAAAGATCTCCCCTTTCACGAACTAAATTGATGAATAAATCGTTTGTTCCGGCAGCAACTGTAGTTGAACCTTTTTGTTCAAGGAACTTGTATAAACATTTGCTGTGTTTTATACTTCTTAGGCCGATAATCTAACATAACCTTATTTACTGTTGATTTAAATTAGATCTCTTCAATGGTGGTGCCTTTGTGCACTGTCAACCACCTCATCACCAACCACCCGCATACCAACACGTTGAAAATTTAGAACTTGTGGTCAGCATTTGATTGTGATTGTTGCTAAGTGGTCTCATAGTGAGATCAAGCTCATAAGATTACGTGCCGAAATTGTTATTGGTGGTTAATGATGGTTGTTACTAGATTAGTGAGACAGCACCCTAAGGAATCAAGGAAGTTATCTTGAGTGACAAGACCATATTTAATGAAATAATTCTCTTTTCCAAGTCTGTAAGTTCTGTCGCAGGCCAGTCCGTTGCAAAAGAGAAAGCCTACCTGGACCTGACCACCGCAAACGATGATCAATTAAGTTCAAAGCTAATAGGCCTCGATAAACACAATCAGCAGGGTTATCTTCAGACTTGGTGTGGTTCCAGACCCAAGAGAAGTTCCATCTTGAATGTGTGATATTCGATTACTAATAAAAGTCTTCCAGTGATGAGAAGGCAATAGAATCTACGATAATGCAATTCTTGAATTTGATCATGCAAAAATTGAAAACTCAAAACGATTTTTGTAAGTATTGAGCAAAAACTCGGTTAAATTAGATAAAAGCACTGTGGCACAATTCGAGCCGAAGCACAAATATGAGGTTGGTGGATGTGACCTTTGTTTTTGCACATACCAATGAAACTTTGATATTACCATGTGTATCCACCACTCTGAAATAGGCTACTGCAGATTAACCTGACTCAGACGCATAGCAAAAGTTATGTAAATGAACTTCCCGATAGTTATTAAACAAAATTCAACAACAAGCTTTCACCTTGGAGAATTCTGATAATTGATGAAGGTAATCTTTCCATTTAGCAACAACATTGTCAGGAGAACCTATCCCAATTGATTTCCAAAAAGGTATCGAATGAGATGTTATGCAAAGAAACAGCAATACCTTAACAAGCCCAGTGGACCAAAGATTTGAGCCATTTCTGAAACCACATGCCTTTTTGTGCAAGTCCTATCCACATAATCTACAACATAAAAGAAATTCGTCCAATGACTATGCCATCGAAGGCGCTAAGTTTTTTGTGAAAGATTATTTGAATCTTCAAAGGAGAATGTATGTTGGCACCTATATGATTCAGATACTACATCAATTGCACTGTACATGTTGCTGTTCCATTTGCGCAATGTGAACCCACTTAACATGCACAGTTTGTCTATTCCAAAACCAGCTGCGGAGCTTCGTCGACTGATTGAGGCCCGGTCACCATGTCATGTACATAGGTGTCTGACTCCTAAGCCTTAAAAGCTAAAGGAAAGTTTGATGATTCAAGATGTACCTGGTATTGGCTCGCAAGCAATGCCAAGTACAATGCTGATTTGACACCATATGTTACTGTGTAAGAAATCTGAAATAGGTTCTTTAGGATTAGACCTCCAATTATGAAATTTCTGGTGTTCTGGAAAAAATCAGAATTTGCCTATACATCTGTTTGATGTCTGCTGTAATAGCAATAGGATGTAACCGAAAATAGTAACTTAATAATATCTTTTTGTAAGGAAGGATCAGCAAATAAAATGTTCATTCAGAGACCCACCATTAGAGTAGTTGCTGATGCCTCAAACGCTTTTCTTAATTTGGTCTTCTGGTTTAATATTGCATTATGCAGAATGTAATATTCTGTAGAATGAAGTGATGATTCCTTTGTGTCCGAAGGATGACAAGTGGCCATTTTGTATTAATAGTCCTGTATAAATTCCTTGTACATTGTATACAGTGAAGGGTCTTTCTGCAAACGACTTTTCAATTTTAAGAACCTACGAAGTGCAACTTTTCGCCAATCTCAAAATACAGGTTCCGTACCACTGAACGGAGGTAAAATTATTGCTCGTTCCTAGTGTGTGTTGTAAAAAATTCTACCCATAACTTCTTCTACGGAAGAAATTTTGTGCGCATTTGGAATGCTTTCCAGTTCCGAAAACAGATGAATGATTATATCCTAGGGTTTTACAAGCACACAGTGATGTACTGTCTGCTGACAGAAATAATTTTCCCTGTAAGAACCCAACTAGAAGACACACGAATCGCAACGTTTTTCCACCGCACCCATACGAGTCTTATTTAATGATGAGCATGCAAAAATTTCTGCACAAAAGAAAATTAATGATGCCTGACAGGTCAAATTCAGAATCAGCTAACGGAAAGTCCGCTATATGCGGCCAATGGTTAGTTTTTAATTACACTTTACACAGATGTTAGGTAGAATGTGTGCATTTACATCAAATCGAGAATATCGTTTATCCCTAGGTCTTATATTGCTGGTGGCTCCGTGGCGTAGTGGTATGTGTGTGACTACTATGCCTAAGGTCCTGGTTTCGAATCCTGACACGGTCCGATTTAAAAATGTTAGGCAATCATTTTTCACAAAAAGACACTCGTTCGGATGAGAGGTAAAATGGAGGTCCCGTGTGTGTGTGTGTGTGTGTTATCATGCACGTTAAAGATCTCTACCTTGCTTGAAACAGCAAGGGTTTGGCAAAATTCCAAATTTTCCAGGTAAAAAAAAACTTGCTTCCTGGCCAATGTAGTACCTTTGGGTGGAGCATTGGAAAATTAAATGTAATGGTCTTATATTGCAAGGCAAGATTCCATTTTAACCTCAGCATTGTAAGCCATGTCGCTGATGACAAGTTTCTTGCATAAAACTCTCCATGCTATCGTTTGTTCAACAAGGCTCTGACCTTTTAAATCTTTTCGTGCACATCTCTAATTGCAATGGTTGAGGTTGTTAACAAAATGACAGTTTTTGATGATCACGAAGAAAATAAGCTGTTACTTGACATACTTGCACAATGTTGATCTTACTGAAACGTCGAAGCTTTAGTAGAATGGTGAGTGCCCATCTAATGATTTTTGGTTATCAAAATGTAGCAATGCATTATGAAATTTATCACATTTTCTACAAACAGATTTCAAAAGCATTTTGTAATTTGATGAAAATCCTGATAAACAATTGACGCAGGTGATTTTCTGCTTAACAAAGCATAACGCTTTTGAGACGTCTTGATCAACAAATGTCGATACTAATATAAAGCTTGCTTGTCTTTACAGTCAATGCATTGTCCGAAAACAAGAAAAATCGACGGCGTGACACCGCACTCACTTTGCTTTCAAAGGTTCCGGAAAAAGGATGTTCTGCACCAAATCATTACAGGCAATGAAAAGTGGATACTTTATATTAACCCGAGTGGAAAAATCATGGGTTGACCCTGGTCAACCTTCGACTGTTATACTTTCGGGCATTTGAATACTATTGCGCAATTATAGTTTTACGCGGTATAATTCCCGCCATATTGTAACTTATACCGACCACGCTTTAAGAGTGATGCAACCGCTTTTTAAGTCAATTTGCAAGCACAATTTAAATCAAAACAAATTACTTACATGGTGGCATCTCGGAAATTCATTTCAGGGTCCCACGATGATTTGCAGGTTGGATTCAGTTACCCATGTTGAACCAAATTACCATCCGTCCTTCCTGTAACTTCTGTACTCGTATCGGAATGACAGGAATTAAGGTACCAGGCACAATAAAAGATAAAAGTAGAAGGAACCTACATACCTAAAAAGAAAAGACACACCACACCAAGATAGTTGTTGCTTCGTCGAGGGCTCGTAACTTAATGGCATCTTTCTACACCATGCGCGCACTTCGCATCACTTTTGCGCAGACGCAACTGTCAGGGACGACGGAAGTTGGCATATTCATTTAAAAATACGCGGCAATTTATTTACAAATTAAATCTAACGTGATACATGCCAGATGGCATATAACACGACATCGACTCCAAAGCCCAATATCCATGGCAAGAAAGTTTTGCTCTGGTTATGATAGAATTGGAAAGGTGTATTGTATTACGAGTTGTTACAGCCGGGTGAAACAATTACGGCAGACCGCTATCAGCAACAATTGACCAATTTGAGCGGTGCGTTTGAAAAAAAGATGCCATTTACTGGCAAAGGACGTCGTAAAGTGATACTGCTTCTTGACAATGCCCAGATACATGTTGCGAAAGTGACTCAGGACCATATCTTTGCATTAGGCTGGGAACTTTTCCCGCATGCGGTGTATAGCCCAGACATGGCGCCTTCCGATTATTATATATTCCAGTCGCTGCAGCATCACTTGGCTGATACACACTTTGTGACACTTGGAGAGGTACGAAAATGCATTGATGACTTTATTGCCTCGAAGCCAGTGAGCTTCTATCATAAGGGAATTCGCAAGCTGTCCAAAAGATGGGAAAAGTCATCGATGCAAACGGGAAAATTTCATTGATTAATATCTTTTTGTTTGTTTTAAAATAAATATTGAATTTTGCAAGAAAAAGCTCAGAACTTTTTTGTACACCTAATAGGTTAGCCAACAGTTAAGGGCAGCTCACTTGTCTATCTAATAATACATAAAATAAAATAACACACTAACATAACAGTAACAGTAACGTAATTTATTAAACCAACTTAAACGGTAGACATAGCAGTACCATGCTGCAATAAATAACAATAAATCTTTAAACACTAAAAAAAAAATAAATGATACGAGCTTGCAAATAAAGGAAAGAAAGGCAATCTTAGAACTACAATGCATTTAAATTTTCCTGCGCCAAAATATGTTTAACAAAATAAGAGTAATGCATGAATATAATCTCTAAATGTAATAATTATTAACACAATCTAGTTAGTTGTTTGAATTTTGAGAAACAAAAGGACAAAGAGACAAAATACAGTGAACCACTTTTAGTAACTAGTTCTTAGAATAAAGATAATCACTGATAAAGTTAATTTGTACAAGAGCACCAAACAATAAACTGGTTAGTTTGTAGTAAAATCGTTAATTAATATGTACTAAAATTTGAACTATGTCTTGTAGAGGGTAGTCCCGTACCATCAACACTCTGAATAAGCAAAAGAATCCGCAGGGGATAGAACATATAGTAGACATATGAGATATAAGTTGAGACAGAAATTGTATGCCCGTTTAGAATAAATTTGCAAGTTTCAAAACAAAATTATGCATAAATGGAACCTATTTTGAATTAAATATTATTACTAGAAACGCCAACTATGGTGCAGTAACAGGTGACTCGCTTATAACCAATACCAAATTTGTCTCCACTACAACTAGTCAAGTAGCATGTGACATAGGTCCACTTACCCTATCCTAGCCAGATAAACAGCACAACACTAAGAAACACCCCATCAGCGCAATGAAATGGACGAAAGCAATAGGCATTCACCAAAACAGATAGGTATAAAATAACCCCATGGAATGCGGACAGACATCTAAGCCAAGAAAAAAAAAGCTAAAAATAAAGTTCCTTTTATATCAAGATATGTTTGTTCAAAAGGTATTACACGAAACTGTGAACAATATATCATTTTTTTAAGAGGAACGCAAGAGCAACAAAAAATTATTAACAAAAATATTCCTTGGTTGTTTAGCATTTTTTGTTCTGGCAACACTGGTTGCACAAGCAGTCTGTTTTTTATTTTGATTATTAATATAGCCTCTCCGTGTTAGAGTTTTTTCAAGATCACTTGCCTTCCGATGATAATAGTACTATACACAATATTTATTTCAAAGATAAAAATAAGAAATGCAACTGCGGTGTAATTTAAATAGGCCATGTTTTCTATAAATATTTTGAAAATGCGCAGAAGGTACTCTATTGAAAACCTTCTGTACAAGTTAATCTAGTTCCCTGTGTTTAAACAAACCAAATAGTGATTTTGAAAAAACAACTGTAGAAATATCGCCAGCTGTGGTATTAGTCGAAGAAATTTTTACTAAATATGTAGTGCCTTTTATACTCCAATATTGCTTACAGGCGATCGGTATTATTTACATTATAAACAAGGCATTTCTTTTCAAGGTGGTAATCAATATAGCAAAAATGGATGAGTTGTCTATGAATATTCTTGAATCTGCTGGATTGTTGTCCCAAATTTTACAAGATCTCAATAACAATGATGTTCTACTTAAATTAAACATTATAGAATTACTGTCACTTTTAGTTACTACTAAACACGGTTACAATTATTTGGAAACACAAGGAACTATCAACGAAATTTTTAAAATTACTGAAGATGATGATCCGTTAATCTTGCAACTATGTGAACCAGGTAGCCTAAGAAACATTAACAAAAAAGTAATAACAGTGGTTCTTTGTAGGCGTTTTAAAGTTTTTTGGGCACATGGCTCATTGGAAACCTATAGAAATATTAAAGAAATATCCAGATGTTCTTCATAGAATATGTTCCAACATTCAGTCAGATGATTTGACACTGGTTGGTGTTTCATTAGATACCTTAGGACATATTTCAGAAACAAATGAGGGAAAACTTGCTTTAGACTCGACAGGTACAATAAGTTAAAAAGAAATTTTATCACAAATGTAATTGTAGGTGATGTTATAATAAGTGTTTTGAAAGTGATACCGCAAAAAATTACATCACTGCCAACAGAATTGCGTATTCGGGCTCTAACTTGTTTAGAAAATATTTTCAGGGTTCTAGATTTTGAGAGTTGTATAACTAATATTGTACGTAAATGGTATTACACATTAGACGATGAGCCTCTGCAGTGGGTGTTTAGATTAGCGCAAAATCCGTTTTCTGAGATACGCTTGGCTAGTCTAGGAGTTGTAAATGCTTTGTCGACACACAATTGGGGACAAGAGTGCTTTCGTAATACACCTGGTAAATTCTGATTTGAATATATTTTACTAAAATTAACTTCTAAACTATTTCAGGTTTTATAGAATTTCTTCTTGATCGTAAATCAGAAACATTTAAAGACTGCAAAGAGGCCAAATATGATATTATTAAGAATTTATCTACAAGCATTATTTTTGATCACAGTACCCAACTTCAATTCCAGAAATATATTAAAGAAGGGCCATTTTATGTACAGGCTATTATGGAAGTTGCTATTGAAGGACAAGAATAATATTATGCATACTAAATTTTCTATTTATGAATAAACTGTTTTTACATATTATAATAAAATTTAAATAAGAGCATTCATTTGAGCAATTTCTTTATTTATACATACAGGGTGCCCTGGAGAAGTACTTAGCGATATGCAAACATTTATCTAGCCCTTTCTCTGAGTTAGCTTGTTCACGGTGCAGGTTATCGATAATTTTATGTATTACAAAGATTTAATTTCGCAGAATTTGTTTGTGAAGTATATGCCTGATTTTCATGACAGTAATTATATGTAATAGTGTGTAAATTTATATTCTTAGATTGTAAAGAAAATGAGAAAAGCTAGCAGCTTGGTGAAAAAGAAATATTGTAGACAAAATTAAGAGTTATAAGAAAGGCATTTAAATGCATAAAGTATAATGCAAAAATGTTTTAATGGAAATTAAGAAAAAGATACTTTTTTATTATATTTTGTACGTCTTATAGCAATTCATCGTTCTGAATGCTGTTTTCCATGCAGTAATATATAGTTTCCATTGTTGCTTGTTTTTGTGCATTTCCGATATAATTTTGTTTGATAAATTTTTCCTGTGGTGGAAGATGTGTGTGCGAAATTGGATAAGATTAATTACGCAAAAATAAACTACAATTGATGGCAGCCGTTTTATCGTCTCCTTTTTCATACACAGCTAAAATTGTACTGCTGTCATATGTTTATTGATTATTAAACCTGCTCTTTAACATTGTTACCTGGAAAAATGACTGCCAGGAAATTCTAATAAACATAACAATCATACCGTGCCAAGGAAAATTAAATTAATCTTTACCTAAGACTATGTTGTATGTAAGTACATCACAATAATGTAAATTTTTAAGTTTAACGTGATGGGATTGTTCTACAATTCTGCCATTGCAGGTAGCTGTGTGGTAGATCGATTGTCAGATGTAGTGGAACTTCCCCATGCGATTTGTCTTGTACTTGGGATGAAAGACCGTGGAGAAAAATTTGCTTTGTTTCCAAAAGACCTCAGTCTGTGATCAATTCTGCTTTGTAACTAACTCCATGGCCTATTTTGGAAATTTTGAAATGTGGGCACATTACGTTAGCTATAAAATTAAATGGCTAAGGAAAATTTAGTAAATTTGAATGGACAAATTAAATATGATGCATCCTTGTATAATAGATTTCACAAATAATTAATCTTAATGGAGCATGATATTTTAAATCTTGTTTTTGGTACCTATAACTTCAAGTATGGCACTTTCAGTATAATTGTATCTCCAGTGGGTCACCATCAAGTTATACATGTTATTGTTTGTAGAAAAAAATATTTGATTTAATATTTTTTACTTCATTTACCATAGTTTTAAGACTACTATTGTAAAAAATTCTAGCCTTAATAGTTTTTGCAATGTCCCCCACCATACAAAAAAAGGATTGAAATGTTTATTCAAAATTTTTTTGTTTACAAATGAAAATATAAAATTGTTACAAATATTTAACAAAATTGTAAATAGATATATCTGAAGCAAAAAAAAGAAAAAATTATTTAGAATGAAATTTTGAAAAACAATTTCTTTCTTTTATCAAACAGAGATGGTCTTGGCACTTGAAGCACATTATAGGAGTCTTATTTTTACAGTTCTTTCATTTACATCTGGAATTCTTTTTTGTCATTTACATTTGGAGTATGTTTCATCATACCTCATTTCTAAAAAAAAGACATTGCTTCGCATTTTCTTTTTTCCAGAACTGGAGAATCTGCATCATTTGGTTCTCTTCTCTTAAGAGAATTTCTAAACAGTATGAAATGCTCTGCAACATTTTCACAAAATGCTAGAAGATAACGTTATATTTTTCTTTTGACCTAGTACAACAGCATACTGCTTATATCCCAGTCATGAATTTACTAAGACCGTGTAATTTAAATATTTACCTACCGCATGAGGGTATCCAATTAATAATAAATAATAAATGGGAAGGACCTCTAACACTATAGTAGGCTCACGTTTCGGGACATTGCCTCGCAGCTGCTGCAGTCGGTTAGAAGGGGAGGTTCATTAAACAACAACACACTAAGACAAAATTCCAATTGTTTTATTAAACGGCCTACTAACTAACTTAACCTAATTACATATGCATACAAAATTATACAGTAATTAACAATATTTACAATAGGGCACCACCATGGGAATTAAACGGCCCATGGACCGATCGCGGTAATAGCTCTCGTCGCATTTTGTTCGTGGCGATGAACTAAAGATTGCAGGACGGAAAATACGTCACATCACAGGGGCAAATGTTATTAAGTCTCCGGCTAACACAACCACAACTTAACTAAACAATTCTAAAGTCCTTATTTTATGAATATTAACAAAAACATCCCAATACATATAATTAATTAACGCTACTGTAGTCTAACTAACTTGCATACTGAAACTACCTTCCTTTAATCCCGGGGTCATCAATAACAGGAAAAACACGACCTTCACACGGGTCAAATAGTACAATAACGGAATTCGTGGCTTAGTTATTACAAGCCTCGGACAACGTCGAAACACAATAAAATAAGAAACCCTTCAAAAGATGCGGTCTTTAACAATAACCTAACGGGATAAAATTACTGGAACGGAGATGTATGTTATGAAAGTCGACAGATATTGTATTTAAACAAATAAATGACTTATGATGCATAACACAGCTTTGAGTTCATAGTAATACCATATATAATAATTACTTACTCAGAAAAATAAACTAACTTTGAACATAACGGCACACACTTGAATTCAGAGAAATAAAACACTTACTCAATCTTGAAAGTCCATGAGCTTCAGACTCTAACGCGTCTGGAAATAAACAACCCGATTCCCACCGGCTGGCATCCTTATATACATTTAAGTTAATTGAAAAATAACCCCTTTCTTGGCTCTCATACTCGGCTTAGGATACGCCGGTCGTAAATCTTTAAGATTAATTAAACTGCCCATTGCCTAAGATAGCCACACAAGTAGATCTCGGAACTAATTTTAGTTGAGTGCTCCGCTAATTAAAAATTGCTTCAGACCACCCTGACATAAATAGGATCCTAAAGCATGATTGACATCTAATCATAGATAGCAACTAATCTGACATGTTTAGTGCCCTTAAAGTAAGTGCCTTTAGAAAACTGATTGACTCTTGGATTAGATCTTCCTGGAAACTTCGCTAGGACGCTACTTGGGTAGTCTAGAAGCCGTTAGCTCCAAGACCTTCATTCTAATAATTAGAATGCTAAAATTAAACTAGAAAATAACTATTTTTAGAAATCATAGAACTAATTAGAGCGTATTAAAACAGTATGTTACACAGCCCCGCTCGAAAAATTGAAATTGCTCTTAGGAATTTCAAGCAAATTGAAATAAAATAAATGTAGAAATTAACACATCCAACCGCAATTATGTATAAGACAACCGAGTCTTTTCAGAAAATTGGCGGAAGGAAAAAGTAAAAAAAATTGGAAAAATAAAATATTAGTGAGGTTTTAGGTCTTGGACGTGGAACACCCCTAGCGGTTTTCCGTCCATAGAAGATAGTCTATAAGTGGTAGAACCTAAAACTTCCATCACCTTTGCTTCTAGGAACTTCGGGGCTAATTTTTTATTGAAATGTTTAGAAGCATCTGATAATATAAAATTACGTTTCCACACTAAATCCCCTACTTTGAAATTTAATGGTCTGCGCCTTAAATTGTAAGAGTGCGTTCTACGTAATTAACTTGAGGATGGTAGCTGGCGTTGAACCAAACCGAAGGTATTTTATAATTTGTCATGAGATTGGAAAATAAATTACTTTTAAATTGAGGGCCATTATCTATCATACAAATTTGAGGTACCCCATATACCAAAAATACAAAATTTTCCAGGTAATTACAAATTTGTTTTGTTGAAGCGCTGCGCATGGGATGCAATAAAGTGAATTTTGTAAACCAGTCAGTAACAACTAAAAGGTAAGTATTCCCCAATTTCGAGCGGAAAGGGCCCCATTAAATCAATCGACAAACATTGAAACGGAAATGAAACTTTTTTCTCTTTGCCCATAAAACCATAATGGTTGAATGTGCTGGATTTGCTTTGGCAGCACGTAACACACTTACTAATGTATTTAGAAATATATGACCGCATTTTGGGCCAGTAATAGAGCTCTTTGATTTTGTATATGTTTTAAATACACCCAAATGGGCGAAACTGGATCATCATGGCATTCTTTTAAAATTTGTGCACGACATGATTTCGGCACTACTAATTTCCACTCAATTAAATTGGCTTTGATATTCAAATTATTCGGAATAAACTTATACATTTTATCATTTTCTACTCTCCAATCGGGATATAGATCTGGCTTTTCCTTAATATTATTTAACATGTTTTTGTACCAATCCTCGACCTCGTCTAAAGAAAAATTTAAAGAATTAATAGCATAGGCTCCACTAGGAGCTCGGGATAATGTATCTGGTACCACATTAAATTTACCCTTCCTGTGGATAACTTGAAATCAAATTGTTGGAGTTTCACACTCCATCTAGCTAAACGTCCGCAGGATCTTTTAAGTTGTGGAGCCAAATTAAAGAATGATGGTCCGTAATGACCTTAAAATGAGTTCCTTCAATATATGGTCGGAATTTTTGAATAGCAAAACACACCGCCAAAAGTTCCCGTTCTGTGACTGAATAATTTTTCTCTGCTGAATTTAAACTGCGAGAAGCATAAGCAATTACATGTTCTTCGTCTCCTTCTCCCTGAGTTAAAACACAACCAACGCCGTAATTTGAGGCGTCACATTGTAAAGAAAAACTTTCGAAAATCAGGACTCCTTAAAATAGGAGCCTTTGTAAGAACATCTTTAATTTTTCAAACGAAATAAGAGCCTCTTCCGTCCATTTAATCGCTTGATTTTCTCTTTCCTTTAGTAAATCATTAATAGGTGCTATAATTGTGGCAAAATCCAAAACAAAACGCCTATACCAAGAGCACATACCGGTGAAACGTTTTATTTCAGTGGCTGTCTTGGGTTGAGGAAAATTTACAATTGCGTCAATTTTGCTGGGTCAGTTCGGAGACCATCTTTATTCACAATATATCCCAGATATTGTAACTCTGGTTTACAAAACTCACATTTTGAAATGTTAATAGTGAAATTAGCGCCTTTCAACTTCTCATACACTTGCGTTCAAAATTCTAATATGCTCCTTAAATGTGCTTGAAATAATAATTATATCATCTAAATAAACAAATACCGATTGGGATAATGAAAAATCAAAAATAGAGTCCATGAGCCTCTGTAATGTGCCTGGAGCATTGGCCAAACCCATCGGCATTACATTATATTGAAATAATCCGCGCCTTGGGACAGTAAAGGCTGTTTTTTCCTTGCTTTCGTCACTCAAGGGCAATTGCCAGAAAGCTTTTTTTAAATCGATTGAACTGAGAAATTTTGCATTGCATAATCTATCAAGAATGTCATTTACAAACGGAATGGGATACGCGTCTTTTTTTGTAATTGAATTTAATCGTTTAGCGTCAAAACATACACGAAATTCACCTTTTGCTTTTTTCTTTACTAACAGCATGGGGGAGTTCCACGGGCTATTGCTTGGGCTAATAATGCCTTGTTCAAGCATCGCATCAATTTCTTTATTAGCATGTTCCAACATCGCCGGTGATAATGGGTAATACCTTTGTTTAATTGGTTCAACGTCTTCCGTTGTAATATGATGTGAAATTTTAGTGGTTCGGCCTAAGGTAGGACGATCCAGGGATTGAAATAAAGAAATAACATTGTTTAATTCAAATTTCTGGTCTTCATTTAAATCGGCCATAACTTTAATGAAATTTAATTTATTCGTTTCCGCAGAATGAGCATAAAATTCATTTTTTGAAAAATCTACTTTCAATTCAAATAATTGACAAAAATCAATCCCTAACGTTAGGGTACACTCTATCGAGTCGGAAACTAAAACATTTAAAGACCGAGTAACCCGTTTATAGTCAAGGGCAAATTAATTGAACCTAAAATTGATTGTGAAGTGCCATCTGCGGTTGTTAATATAGACGTTTTACATTATTAATTAATTCTAACTTATATTTATCCAATAAACACAGACCATGTCTGCCTAAAATAGAGGTATTCGCCCGGAATCCAACAGTGCGGTATAAGTTTCCTTAAATAACTCGATATTAATATAAGGTCTTGTATCACCTTTACTTTATAAAAATTTGAAAAACCTTAGATGCTTTACAAAATTTTAACTTTTACTAACCATTCCGACCACGTCTTTTGTCGGCAGCAATATTATTAAACGAGGAAAAGCAACGGCTGACTACGCGCTTTCCTGTCCTTAGTTTTTTGAATTATTTGAGCAGCTTGGACAATTTGTGGACGTAACTTCCCGCTGCCAACAAGAATAACAAAATATTCCGCGTTTCTCCGGACAAGTATGAAACGAGTGACCCCGTCTTTTACAGTTGAAACAAATAGTCGAAAATTTTGCTGTGTTTTTAAAATAATTCGAAACTCCGGACCAAGGTAAATTATTATTAGAAAATGAACTCTGTCGAACTTGACGTTCTAAGATAACTGGTACGTTGGCAGAATCAGAATGTTCCTGTTTAATAAAATTTGTAGGCTTAATGTCTTCTAAAACCTTACAACGAGAAATCAAATGGAAAATGTCAGTCACTTCAATTAACGCCAGTTGCGTGGCATAAAAAGGCTGTAAATTTCTTTTAATAATGTTTATTTGTTCCTGGACTGGAATGGAATCTTCTAATTGAGAAAATAAATTTACCATCTTTGAAATATAAATAGTAGGTGATTCCTCGGCGCCTTGCCGTCTAGATTTAATTAACATTAAAAGATTCTCTGCATAATCGGCTGAAAGAAAATCTTGTTTTAATTTAAAAATTAATTGTTCCCATGAATTTACTGTACATCGCGTTGCTCTATACCAATCCAATGCTGAACTGGTGAAAAGATCAATAGCCCCTTCGAAAAGGTCATCTGACGAAACTTTTCTTGCAACTTGCAGTTCCTTGACGCGTTGAATAAAATCTAAAACCGATATAGAATCAGATTCACCCGAAAATTGTAATCCCCACTTGTGGATCGGGACTGATGTCGTTGTTTTATTCAAGGACTTAATTAGCGTACCTAAATCATTACTAGAAATCGAAACCGATGGGGTATTAATGGAAGAAACCGTTGATGCTGTTGGTGTTATTGTAGGATCTTTATTACCGCTAGCCGAACAATAAGAAAGGTTATCGTTAATCTCATTTTCCCCGTTTACCTGTTCTAAAATCTCAAAAGCTCTAATGCACTTAGAATGCAGTTCTTTGTGTACCTCTAAAAATTCAATATCGAAATTGACATAATTTAGTCTCTGTGTTACATGCATTAATCTCGTGTTAAGTTTAATATATTCTTTCCTTTTAGGAAGAATGGTAAAATAATTTAAACTGTTTTCTAATACAAAAATCTTAAGTTTTAATAATTCAATTTCGTCCTTTTGAACGATTTCAATTTTTTCCTACTTAGAAAAAACATTACTGTCGACTTTCTCAACAATGAGTTTTGAACGCAAAACTTTTCGTTTTTCTAACACACTTAACTTTGTTGGTTCAACGTTCCTAATTGAAAGCTCGTGACTCAGTTCGTCACTTCTTAAAGCTTCCACCACACACATGACTAAATAAAAGGTAAAAGCCAACAATAGCGAAACCTGTTCCTAAATCACTAATATTAAACTGTTAATTCGGCTCAAATCTTAATAGAACTATAGAAATAAAACAATCTAAAACTTTGTCCGTGTGTTGTTTACCATATTTACGATTTTAACCACGTTGGGCGCCAGTGTAATTTAAATATTTACCTACCGCGTGAGGGTATCCAATTAATAAAAAATAATAAATGGGAAGGACCTCTAACACTATAGTACCCTCACGTTTCGGGACATTGCCTCGCAGCTGCTGCAGTCGGTGAGAAGGGGAGGTTCATTAAACAACAACACACTAAGACAAAATTCCAAATGTTTTATTAAACGGCCTACTAACTAACTTAACCTAATTGCATATGCATACAAAATTATACAGTAATTAACAATATTTACAATAGGGCGCCACCATGGGAATTAAACGCCCATGGACCGATCATGTAATAGCTCTCGTCGCACTTTGTTCGTGGCGATGAACTAAGATTGCAGGACAGAAAATACGTCACTTCACAGGGGCAAATGTTATTAAGTCTCCGCTAACACAACCACAACTTAACTAAACAATTCTAAAGTCCTTATTTTATGAATATTAACAAAAACATCCCAATACATATAATTAATTAACGCTACTGTAGTCTAACTAACTTGCATACTGAAACTACCTTCCTTTAATCCCGGGGTCATCAATAACAGGAAAAACACGACCTTCGCACGGGTCAAGTAGTACAATAACGGAATTCGTGGCTTAGTTATTACAAGCCTCGGACAACGTCGAAACACAATAAAATAAGAAACCCTTCAAAAGATGCGGTCTTTAACAATAACCTAACGGGATAAAATTACTGGAACGGAGATGTATGTTATGAAAGTCGACAGATATTGTATTTAAACAAATAAATGACTTATGATGCATAACACAGCTTTGAGTTCATAGTAATACCATATATAATAATTACTTACTCAGAAAAATAAACTAACTTTGAACATAACGGCACACACTTGAATTCAGAGAAATAAAACACTTACTCAATCTTGAAAGTCCGCGAGCTTCAGACTCTAACGCGTCTGGAAATAAACAACCCCGATTCCCACCGGCTGGCATCCTTATATACATTTAAGTTAATTGAAAAATAACCCCTTTCTTGGCTCTCATACTCGGCTTAGGATACGCCGGTCGTAAATCTTTAAGATTAATTAAACTGCCCATTGCCTAAGATAGCCACACAAGTAGATCTCGGAACTAATTTTAGTTGAGTGCTCCGCTAATTAAAAAATTGCTTCAGACCACCCTGACATAAATAGGATCCTAAAGCATGATTGACATCTAATCATAGATAGCAACTAATCTGACATGTTTAGTGCCCTTAAAGTAAGTGCCTTTAGAAAACTGATTGACTCTTGGATTAGATCTTCCTGGAAACTTCGCTAGGACGCTACTTGGGTAGTCTAGAAGCCGTTAGCTCCAAGACCTTCATTCTAATAATTAGAATGCTAAAATTAAACTAGAAAATAACTATTTTTAGAAATCATAGAACTAATTAGAGCGTATTAAAACAGTATGTTACAACCGAGTCAATGGCATGATATTATTCTGACATTTATTTTCTAGATCTGCAATTGATACATACTCAACAAAAAAATCAACCTTATCCACCCCCTTCCATATTCACATTATATATTTTATTGTCTCAGATCTTTGAATTTGAAGGTAGCTTTTGGTTAGTCTGTCTCACCTAGTATAATTGCTTTCTTTTCCAACCCCAATAAAATTAAATTCCTGTAATAATGGGTTTGTTATCGTACCATTTGGTTATCATAATACAGACTATGTTAATTGAGATAGAAGAAGCACCATGTCCTTTTGCTTTTAATTCCTTGTTTGTGGGAAGTTTGGGTTTTGAAAAACGGTTCATGCGTATGGTTCCCACAGCAAAATTGAGTTCTCTTGCAGAAACTGAAAAAAAACTAGTCGTCAAAGTAAATATGCTTTTTTCAGTTATTCGTTATGTGAACTGCGTGACAATTCTTGCTGTGCTGCCATAATGTTTATAGACCGACTTTATTTCGTAATACTGCCTTGGAAAATTAGAAAATCATAAATAGTACGACTTTCACCAACGAGAACATACATTTTTATACCCAACTTCTTCGGCTTATTCTTTATGTATCGTTTAATTGGCCTTTAAAAGGCACCATTTGTTCATCAACACATACATTAGTTTCTAGTAGAAGCTCTTTACAATGTTTTCTAATACAGTCATAGATGTCCGTCCCTTTCCATAATCTATCATTATTTTCAGGGTGGTTAATAATATTTACCAAATGTACTGCTTGACGACGTTTAAAAATTTAGTATGCCCATGGCTTTCATCAGCAGAATTCCATACGTGTAGCTCCAATACATGTGCACTTTGGAAAGCTGAAAATTACCAATTGCTACATGTATGTCAACGAACTGTTTAATTTCTTCTAAAGCTGTAGGATAAAAATAAGGTATGTTCTTTTTGATATAAATTAGTCATATGTACAATCTGCTGCATTAATTCTTCTAAAATAAATCGCTTGGCAAAAGTAATTGATGGTGGCATTTAAACAATACGATTTTCTGGAGGTGGAGGTTTATACCAATAAATATTTCTTGTTTTAAACATTACATTATTCATCCAATTCATTTTTCTGGAAAGTTTTCCATTTCTTGTTATAGATTGTCGGAAACCTCTTCTTCTAGTACGATTTCATCTTCATTCGGTTCTTCAGTGCGCTTTTTGCTTATCTCAATATTTACCTCATCGTCCCTTGTATTTTGAAGCCGTAAAAATGTCTTCATGGACATCGTTTTAGTCTGTAGCGTGTCTAATGTCCTCTTCATCGGACAGCAACGGGAACTTCCAATCATTTTCTAAATAATACAGGAGTTGTTCATCAATAAGGGGTATTTTATACATTGACGTATTCTGAAATAAATAAAAAAACGACATGAAGCAGGTGCAATGCAACAAATAAATAAAATAGCAGAAACCCAAATTTATTAAAACCGAAACAAAAAACGATAAAACTATATTAAAAAGCCTATGCATTGTATAATTCAGCGTGAAGTTTTTGAAATCACAACAGCCAATGTATCAAAATATGCCAAAACACCTAAAAATTACATTTAGAACTAGTACATTGAATATACTTTTTTAAATCATAACGTTTTGTCTTTGCTAAGGGGACATCAAAAATAACCTCTCGTGTACATCTCCAAACAATGCATAAATACATAAATGTTAGTAACAAACTCTTACACTCTCCAACTAGCAAATACAACTGTTTTTTATTGTTCAAAAACCAGTTTTTAATACCAATGTTTAATGCATAAATGCTACGATCTTAACGTCAACTAAAACAGCTGATTTATTTCAGCAGCAGTATGGTTGAACTACAACCATGGGTGTGTGCAACTTTTTAATTGTTAAAATTTTATGTTCCTTAGAAAGTACCATCTGTTGTTGGCACTAAAAATGAAAAATCTGTTCATTCAAGGATGTGAAAAATTGTGTCTCTGAAGAGGGACATTCTACTAGCCATTTCATTTTTTCGTAATGCAGGTGGAACTGAAAAGGTTAAAATAAAATGGTTCAATTTAATGCAATTTTAAGATAAAGGCATTAATCATTCAATAGAATAAACGTCTCAATATAAACCGCTGTAATAACAATTGCCATAAAATCATACAATGCAGGATGTCATGCAATAAACTCAAACCACGAAATCAGATAGTTATGTATGGTAAAATACATATTAGGTTGGAATTCAGGTTTATAAATTATTTTAAAACCACAAACAGACAAAACATTCATTGCTATGCATTTCTCGTATAAAATTAAGAAATCTTTTGTACATTGGTCATTAAAAATAATTCCATTTAATAATACACTGAAATAGTTACAGGTATAGTTTATAATGTATCCAACCAAGATAAAAATAAGGTTAATGCAATGTTGTTAAATACAACGAAAGAGTCAATGAGCTAGTGAAATCCACCGATTTAGATTCAAACCAATCATCATAATGAAATATAATGTTACAATGTATTCAATTATTATTACTGAAGACAGAAGGTGACACGAACGTAAACTTAAGTAAATCTCATAACACCAGAAGTACTCTTCCAGAATTCATTCCATAAACCCAATACAAAGACTACCATGAGAAAACCCCCCGACTGATCATAAGAAAATTAAATGTCAATTGCATCACGAGCTGGTAATAAAAACATCAATATGTAATCATTCGAGCATGAAATACGGCAGTAACCCTCGCTGTAGGGGGTTGGTTTTAGAGGAAAAACTTGAAAGTGAACGAAGCACTGTTTCAAGAAAAAAGTAAATACAGCTATTCCTGTAGGGATAATAAACGCGACGTGCGACAAATTTGTGAACTTATGCTTGCATGGGCAAGGGCCTATCAATCCACATGTATGTGGAATTATTGTCATTATGACCCTGACATTAATGTGATATTTTGGGTTATGTTGTGTCAAGGGATCTGTTGTTTACAGAACAAGACAATTAATGATATTGATGGTTGTTGAAAATCCTGGAATTAAGCGGCGAATAATATTTTGAACTTTTACGTATAACTTTTTAAAAATGTAAAGGCAGATTGTTAAATGTCAATGGTGTGTATTTACGTAGTAGGACATTTGTGAAAGTGATTCTTTTGCTGAATGATAATTTCGCAATGGAATGAATGTTGGTTAAATTTAAAAGTAATGTTATTGTTTTAAAATGTTAAGAAATATGTACATCTTGATTTTACATTATTTTGCAATGGACAATGAAGGGATAGAATAAAAATGCTAGTATTTAATCGTTTTTATATTGGTTATTAAACACATTGTCAGAAATTAGGATTTATAAATGTCATGTAATTCAATATGGGAAACGAACAAATTTGGAACGATATTATTGATGGATTGGATTTAAGGTCTTTTAGCATTGTATTTAATTATGACAAAACTTAATGTGTTTGAGATATTTGAAAGAAAGATAACGTACAATGGGAATAATTTAGAGAACCGATGCGGGGGAAACCATGTGGAATAACTGTTACCTCTGTAGGGATAATATCGTAAGAGGTTGTTGAGACAGATGGTTTGGCGTCCCCCAGTTATGACATGTAAAAAATACCTCTAAGGGTGATAGTGTAATGTAGTCATTTTCATTCCATTCTATTTTCTTTTATAATTTCTTCCGTAGGAACCCACTCCCACACCACTGCAGTTAGCCGATGCATTCTTATATTGTTACAGGGTCCCCACCCCTTCAGAACAAGTCAAAATCTATTAGTTTACTTCTCACATTACCTGTAACAATTTGATCTATATATGACGATGCCAAATTTTACCATCATCTAATTTGACTTCATAATGAAGGTCGCCCTGACGTGCATCCACAAAACATAATTTCCATTTATTAAAAACTACAATTATGAACTGCAACTCTATCTCCTTCTCTAAACTCTAAACCATCTCTCGATTCTTACATTATTCTCCAAACCTGGTAAAATGTTAGAAAAATGAAATTTAGTATGGAAATTGAAGATTTAATCTGCAGACGATTTGCATTAATAGTGTTGGTAGTAAATTATCAATGAACCAAATTGGTATGCATAGCTTTCAGCTTATTTTTTAAGGTTTGAACAAAATGTTTTGCCATACCGTTTATAGTTGGGTGAGCCAGGGCTGTAAATTTACTTCTTATTCTGTTTTCTTTAGTACACTTTGTGAATTCAAAGCTTGTAAATTAACTACCATTATCAGACATCTGGCAGTCTGAACATAGCAAATATTTTACACAGAATTTTGATAGTATTTCATGCAGTAATGTTCTTTGAAATAAGTTAAGATGTTACTTGCGCCATTGATAAATTATAAATTCTGAGACCAACCTGACTTCAACTGATAGGTCCCATATCGATACCATCATTGCCAACTTACACTTCATACATTTGTTACGTTCCAATTTTGTTTTTAAAATTTCCCTGGTTAATTCAATATGCTCTCGAATAAATTCCGTAACTCAAATCCCTTTTTCTTTTACAACGAAAATTTATTCTATAAATTAAATAGTCTATGCTTTGTTTTAGGTATCTCATAATCTTTTAAATTCTTCAAGAACATCCTGTTTACAATAATAAATACGCTTTCTACAAATTTTCATTTTGAACTTATTTATTTCGAAACGACAAGTTTATGCTATAATTAAATAGTCTATGCTCTGTTTTAGGTAACCTTCAATTTGTTAAACCTTCAGATAGCGTATAATTGCTTCTTATGTGTTTTCCATCTAAACATTCGTCTACATGTTGTATTAAACTATTAATGAATTCATCAGTGGCATAGGTCGCCAAAACAAGATGATGTCATACTATCCCTGTTTCAGAAAAAATTGCAATGGTACAAAAAATAAACATTCATTTTTGCAACTGTTGCTACTAAATGCTCATTCCTTATTCAACTTGTATTCAGGAAAGACAAAGTTAAATTTATAAGACTTTTGTTTAGCTGTTAACGTGATTTGCTAGTCAAAGAGATCAAAGACCGTAAAAAGAGAATCAAGTGAAAAAATCGGTAAACATTCTCTCACAAAAATAAATATTGCTAACCAGAAAGGGGAAACAAAAAGAAAAAGAAATAGATACTGCAGCCAAAATAAAATAGGGAAGGATACAGTTTTCCACTGTAAAAAATGCTCTCAGGTGAGGGGAGTTTTACTTATTATCATAAAAAGATATAATATTCAATGTTTTAAATTATTAGTTTTATTTTCTTGTTTTTATGTACTTTTTTTTTGTTGCAAGTGGATTTATCGTCTTGCATGTTTTAGTTTTTTTATAATATATTTTTTATCGTGCAATGTTGTCTTATTTCTGAATAGCAACCACCTACAGTGACGCATATTCACTTAAAATAGTGTCTCGTAACAAAAAAATTATTTTAGGTTAAGGGCAAGTACACTAAAAGTGCTGTATCTTAATACAGCAAGTGTGCATATTAGAAAAGTGCTTATGGTATTAGTATAAGATGTAAATATCTGAATATTTTAAGAGACAAAAATAATAAATTCAGATTATGCAGTAAATATTTTGTTCTCTTGCATTGTAAACATTTAAAAGAAATGTTTGCGGTTAGTAAGTTTATGTGAATGTACAGAGTGCATGGTTGCCTTTAGCATCTGTAAACTCGTATTTTTCTGTTTTAAAATTTAACCAAACATAGCTTGATGTTATAGTTAGACTAAATAAACAGAAAATAATGGTGGGTTTAACCTCTAATTACCTTGATCTCGAAAGAACTCTGAGCATAATAAATGTTACCTTGTTATGTCTTTTAAATAAACGTAAGATTTACATTTCAGAACACATTTAATGTTCTTCTACCTAAATTAATGCATCAAAGTTGTTTAGCGATAGCATTGATTAACTCAACAATATTTTGAAAATTATTCTTTTAACACTTTTCATCTGTTAAATCTACTTAGTTGTAAAAAATACTGTAAGCAATCAATGAATAATATTTATAATTCAGCATAGTCCAATATATAAAGCTATTTGTGTACATGTTATAATTTGTTCTTGTTTATCTACATGTAAATAAAACAGATTTTTAGTTGAAAACTTTTTGTTCCCTTATGCCAAACCCAAACAATTGAAAATTTTACCGTAATTTTGAAAATATTGCTTAAGTTTTGCTGTAGTCAAAATAGGAAATGGAATTACTGGAGATCCCAAACTGAAAAAGGTCTTACGACATCTCCCATTTCACTTAGTGGTGTGGTCGATTTATATTTTGAAACCTGCATGTGGATTGTTAATTCACTATCACAAGTTGTCTTCAGAAAGAACATCCAAAGGAGTTCATCGTTTTATATTTGACTTGGGGCCCACTGTCTACCTTGAAGTAATATTGGTAAGAAATAAAAACTCTGTTTGTATTTTAAATGTCGATACTGATTTGTTACTAAAGCCTTGTTTTTGCTTTCGGACATTCAAAGACCAACTAACCTTACCATTGTGCTACATCAATGATTTCTAGTTTAGGCAGTCAACTGCAAAAAATTTTTAAAACAAAATACAAATATAATAGTAACCAGGACTGATAAAGGAGCAGTCACAGTAATCATGATAAAGCAAGAGTACATAGACGTCTTTAGAACTTTTAAACGACATCAATACCTACAATATTCCAGCTATAGATCCCACACAAAACATTCAAACCGCGTGTTACCGTGGACAATTTCCATTTATATAACATCAATAATTTACTTAAAAATGGAAAAGGCCACTTCTACCATATTGGTGAATTTAGTTCAATGAAGTTTACAGGTACAAGCTGACCTTGCTACTGCAATACGCAATTTAGGATTGCCTCTGGTACTACATCAGCTGGTATGGGAATTCCTTCTATGCAACCCTTCAAAGAGGGCAAAGACTTTGAAGATTTTTTATCCAAATATGAAGCGCTATCAACAGTGTACAAATTCAATGCAGATAAGGAATGTGCTACTTTTGTAATACTATTACCAGCTCATATTTTTAGTGCACTAAAGGACTTCCTACACCCTAAGGTATTCACAGAAGTTCCATTTAAAGAACTATCTGATTATTTATGCTCATTGCTGAAACCTAAAATGTTAGAAATACCTAGCAGGCATAAATTTCTAAATTGTAAACAGCAAGAGGGTGAGAATATTTCCGATTATTTAGCTGCCTTACGTAAGCTCTCAGTTCCGTGCAATTATAGTGCAAATGTATTAAAGGAAATAATGAGTGATGTGTTTGTTAGTGGCCTTCGATGTGAGAAAACGTTACAACGTATATTCGAAGAAGATGATGCAGATTTCACTCGTGCAGTAGAAATCTCTGAAAGTATCGAAAGAGCAGCTTTAAGTACTAGCGTTATATTAAATACATCTGTTACTTCAGTACACAAAGTATCAAATACATGAAAAAGCGCTAGAAATTAAAAAAAGAAAAAGTAACAATAACAATACTTTCCAGTAAGTCAAAGCAAACAACTCACATTAAAGCCAGTACAAAGTCTACCATTACACGTTGTTATCGTTGTGGTATTTACGGGCATAAAGAACCAGATTGTCATAAAATAAATCTTCACTGTTGCAATTGCAATAGAAAGGGACATGTTAAAGATGTATGTAAATCTCGAAATGCAATTCATGATTTAGTAGTTGATAGGAATATCCTGGATACAGGGGGGGGAATGTACCACTGTACTCACTAAAGAACCAGGATTCAAATGACCCTTATATGGTTACTGTGCAAATTAACGATAAATCCATTAAAATGGAAATTGATACGGGGAGTGCCGTTTCGGTTATAAATTACAAAACCTTCAAAACAATTTCAAATGCATGTGTTAAATCTATGCCAAAAATTTTAAGAATTATGGGGGAGGAACAATATCACCATTGGGAGTTGCGGAAGTTGATGTAAATTACAAAAATTAATCTGCAAAATTACCACTTTATATTGTAGAAAGGGACTTGCCACAAATTAAGGTACCTCAGCACCCAGTACCATGTGTTGACGAATTATTTGCGAAATTAGCAAGTGCCGGCTTGCATAAGTCATTAGAAAGAATTAAAGCAATTTCGGAAGTACCACCACCACAAAATGCTCAGGCAGTAAAAGCATTCTTAGGCATGATTAGATTTTACGCACGTTTTTTTCCTAAACCAGCAACGGTGGCTGAACCACTTGATAGCTTAGAAAGGAAAAATGCAGATTTTGGATTGGAGTCCACAATGTGATAAAAGTTTGAAGATTTTGAAACGAGAAATAACATCAGCCAGAATTCTAGCTCATTATAACCCTGAAATACCGATTATTTTAGCAGTAGATGCTAGTTCTGTGGGTATAGGAGCTGTGATTTAACATGCCCATAAACCATAAAATGTTACTGACCATCTTTGGCAAAAATAAACTTCCAACATTAACCGCAACGAGATTGTTCCATTACGCTTTATTTTTACAATAATTTACATTGATGTATTATACATACCATCTAGTGATCATCTAAATGCAGATGCACTATCTAGACTGCCATTATCCTCCGAAGATTTATTAAAGGATGAAATTGAAATATTTCAATTAAAACACATGGAACCATTACCAGTTTCAGTCAAAAATATTGCTGATGCCACTGCAAAGGAGACTGAATTATTATAGTTGTTACAAAAATTACGAACTGGGCAATCGTTAAGTACAAATGAGGGTGCTTATTGTTTACAATCTGGATGCATACTGATGGGATTACGTGTATACATTCCAGAAAAAATTCGCAAGCAAATTCTTGATGAATTACACTTAGGGCATTTGGGCATGCTTAAAATGAAAAATTTGGCTCGCTCTTATGTGTATTGGCCAGGCATCAATGCCAATATCGAATACTTATGCAACAATTGTATACAATGTTCAAAATACAAAGCACATCCTACACCTATTAAAACACATTTTTGGGAGTATCCTTCAATGCCATGGGAATGCATACATATAGACTTTGCTGAGTACACAGGGAAAACCTTTTTATTAGTGGTAGACGCTCATTCAAAATGGTCAGAAATTTTACCAACATCTTCAATGACAGCATTTACTGTCATCGATGCGTTAGAAGCTTTATTCGCAAGGTATGGGTATCCTCATGTGCTTGTTTTGGACAAGTACCTTCATTGGGATTGAATTTCAAAATTATGTCAAATCAAAAGGAATCAAACATATTACAGGTCCACCCTATAATGCTGCATCAAATAGGCACGTGGAGTGATATGTACTTACTCTTAACCAAGCACTCCGGTGCCTATCAAATGAGGGAAATTTACATAGAAATCTTCAAACATTCTTATTTTCATATGGTCGTGCCCCACACGCTACGACAGGTGAGGGCCCTTAAGGAATGTTCTTAAAAAGGGAATTGCATTCGCCATTGGCAATGATAATACCAAATATACCGGCAAAAATTACACAAATGGCCAGGAAACAACGTTACATGTTTCAAGATCCTATATTTAATCCGGGACAAAAAGTTGCAGTAAAGAAATTATAGCAACCCGAATAAGAAATGGGTTTTTGGTTACATCATTTCGCAAGATGGTGCATGACAATACACGGTACAAGTGCAGAATGAATTAGTGCGACGTTAGATTTTGGCATGGTGTACGCCCGCATGGATAATTAATTTCTTGCGTTCGATCTCATATATGGTGCTTACTGTAATTGCATAAATATATTTCATACAGCAACAGTGGTTATTATTATTACAACAATACACTACAAGAACAAAGAACACATCACATATTTACTTGATAAAAAAATGATCAGCACCGAGACTTCTATAGTTTGAACATCAACAAAAACAAGAAGTATTATTTGTAATGTAAGGTGTAATAGACATGCTATCATTTTCAAAATATTTTTAACCATCCACAATACTTATGATGACAATTTCCCAAAACATATTACTACAAGTAATCTATCATTTAAAAAATTATAATACCTATTAAAAGAATCTACAATATTTGTAACCTACTGATAATTATTATCAAAGTACTCCACAAGGTAGCATTAAAAACTTGCCAGCTTGAACTTTGAAATTTAAATACCTAAAATGATTTAACTTCTCATACATTTGTTTAAAATCATTTCAAATTATGAAATACATCATGCTCATTTGAAATAATCAAAAATTTATGAGAATAAAAATTTGATTTATTTTTCTTTAATAATAGCAGCACCTATCTACAAATCTGAGATTTATAAATAACAGAGTTAATCTCCAAAATGTTTTATAAATTTCAAATATATACAAATCTGTCATTATCCTCTAGCGTCATTAATAGTTGCAGGAACTTTAACCTCCAATCCGTTCATGTTTTCGTTTAATATAATTTGGCATCCAAGCCTTGATGTATCTGTTAAATCATATGCTAAATCCAACATATCGAGCTCTTCATCGGTAGCTTTATCAGGAAGCTTATTGAAATCAGCATTACTAAATATCAAATGGCATGTGGAACAAGTAAGAGTACCTTCGCAAGCTCCAAATCCATCCAAGTCTACACTATTATTGACTACTACATCTAAAAGGGAATCTCCTACATTAGCTTTAACATTTATTTTTTCACCATTAGCTTTAAGAAACGTGACTTGAATTCTAAAAAAAACATGTGTTGCTTTATTCAGTAACTAAAGTAATATTTACTGTTTTTTGTTTAAGGCAGGCACTGTTGTAAAAAATACATTTTTTTGAGTGTGGCAAATATTAAGTTTTAGGAACCTGGCCAAGTAATGATTATTTTTTAGAAAATATCGCAAAGCCATTTTGTAGTTATAAATGTATATAATAATTTTCAGCTATACATTAATACATAAGAGTAATTTGCCACTTACTAATTATTTACCAACACCAAAACTATTCTTTGGTTGCAGTTGCAACACAAACTTACGTCAATGTCACAATTGACAATTATCAGCTGTATTGTTGACAGTAGTGCGAGGTCGTTCAAATAAACTCAATAAACTGATTCCATCCCACCCATCTGCTATTACTCTAATATAGAATAATATTTAAGTTCAAATATTTATTGGATATATTTAATAATTTAATTACTCATAGGGTATTTAGCAATTTTGCATGCAATGTGAAAAAAAAATGGAAATAATATACTGTCTGCGTTTCAATGAGCTTTCAATATCATGTATACCGTCTTATTTTATAAATCAACAATCGCGCAAAATCAAATCTATAAACACTTAAAAAACATAAAAATCACAATATGTTTACACAAAAAAATAACATGCATAATGTAAAGGCCGCTTTTTAGTGCGGTCAGAATGCGATTGGTAAAACAGCAGCACTGTGAAAATTTGTGCCACACCAACACTATAGTTTGAAGTGTTGGAAGTATTAATTAAAACGGGAATCTGTCAAACTAAGCGAATGCGTACAGCTGTTTTTATTTCGGAATCATCCAATGCATAAATTTACGCCTAAATTTATAGATCGCGTTTACCTCGCGAGAAGACGTAATCCGTATTATTTGCTGAAATTATATTGAGGTAATCTGCTCTATACTAGGTGGCGCAAGAAGGGATGATTTATTTATAGTAATTTTCTTAGAAAGAGATTTTTATTTATTCTGGTGTTATCAAATATCTTATTCATATGTAGATATTAATCAGTTTCTTTATGGCAAATAGTATGTAATCATAAAATAATAGTTATATCATTGTAATTAAAAGCATAATGGCATATTATTTAACGAGTGAGTTGTTATAGTCATTAATCACTCGAAGATTTGCGCCGTAATCCGAATGAGTAATGGTCATAAATCGCGAGTGGAATACTGTACTTTTCCCACGACTACATAAATCTTCATTATAAGAAATTTTCTATAAGTTAAAACTAATATCACAAATTCTAACAAGAAAAATTTAGTTGTCAAAGTATTACAGCCTACTTGGCATAATACGAAAATTAACCTGGTGGATTATGAAAAATGTATGTTTTAATTCATTGGTTAAAGGTGTTGGATTATGGATTCATATACACCTAGGGAATAATGAGTACTATTATAGACCAATTCTTAAATGCATAAGAAGTACATTACTGGATAGTCGTGGAAAACATTATTGAACGAGCGAGTTATTGTTACGTGCCGTCCCTGCGTAAATATTTGCGCTAGTACTTAATTAAAATTTCATATTTCTTAATAAATTCAGTCATTTATGATATTTTAAACGATTGCTTATTTATCACCCCGTCGGATTTTATTAAAATATTTAGTTGTAATTTAAAAATGCTTCAATCTATTTTATTTTAGATGTAGCGTTTAAGTGTGGTATTTCGATTATTAGAGCATTTGTTTTTGGAAATATTGCCGTGAGGTATGTACGTGTGTTATACAAGGATATTTCTAACTCGCTTATCGTGATTCCGTTTCAAATATAAATCATGCATTGGTTTATGCTACATTTTCCATGGTTTTATGCTGAAAGTTAGGCGACCCATTCTACGGGTACTGAATATCTTCTTGAATTTTAAGTATATTTCTTGCCGCGTACTTTAGACACGTGTTGTTTTGAAACACTACAACTGGTTGTTGTACAGAGTCAGACGTTAATCGGGTTTTTCTTCATCGAGAAAAGTTCGCTTGTGATTATGAAACCGTAAGTTGGTTGTAGGATGGACATCTCATTAATTCCTTATTAAGTAATAGTTTTTGTTTGTTTGTGTAAAATTAAAAATATGCTATTTTATTCAATATGTGCTTTTAAAAAAACAATATAAACTATACAAGACGAAGTCAATAATATAAATTATTTATTTGAATGAAATAGCGTCATGATGGTTAATTTTCTTCATCGAAGAATTTGAACTGGTTGATAATGGAACTTAATATCACATACCTTTATATGCTTTGATGTCGACTACATAAAATTGTTGTGCCGCAACTGTGAACTAGCAGAACTTACACGATCACCAGAACGTCATGCCAAGCTGTTAAACTTTCTGGTTTTTTCTTCTACATCGTTTGATGACTTTCATGAGTAAAACTGATTGGGTCAGAATTTTCTTGATCAAGTCTGTTTGGTTATTAATCGCGCATCTGGGGATGGTACGGGGTTTGTAACGGAACTTACTTACTCTAATTGTCGGAATAAGCTAATACGACAGCTGTTAATGATTGAGTATGAATTAGAAAATAAGAATAATATTTACTGTTTATAAAATTTGTTATCTAAAATTTGAAATTACAATATTGTTAAGGTGTGACGTTATGGCCTAATAATTTTTTTGTTTTGTTACAGCTGCTGCAAAATGCATTTTGGTCAGTGGATGATTCTTTTTTCCTTTTATTGCTGGTGTCTACTGTTACATTATTTTTTAGCATTTAGGGCTTTTAAATTGTTGTTTATGTGAATATAAAGTATTTAAAATTGGGTGACTGAAAACATTCCACCATATATGGTTTTGTTGTTTTGCTTAATTTTGTGTTATGTAAATATTAGGATTGAGGCTAAGAATTAGTTTGAGGTAATTAAGGAGCGTATTAATTATTTTTGCAAAGTTTTTTGTACTATGTAAAATCTACTGGGATATATTGGATATATATATTGTTTTGTTCGCGGGTCAGAAGTGTGTAAAAATTTGTTTTCCAAGGTTTCCTTTTTTTTTTGTGACCCACCCAACCCTGCGACAATTTAGCTAGAACGGCTTTTTGGATTCCTTTTTTTGTTGCGGTACTCGGTGTGGACTATTTTCTTGCTTACTTTACTTTTCTTTTTGTCTGCACGGGATACCGTAACATAAATTTTGGCATCCCCAACGTGGTGCTCCGATTTAGAAAACTTTCTTTTTACTCAACGTTTGGTCTCAAATTATTTTTTGTACACACACCTATTTGTCTTGATAGAAATTTCCGTAATGTCCGTTTTGTTGTTTATGTAGGTTTTACTTTACACCGGATTACCAGAATTATGTTTTTTGTGGCAATTCAAGTTCTAATTGAAAACACTGGAGCCATATTTTATTAGTATTCCTAAATTCTATTTTGATGCTCTCCCCTTTTTTTTGGGAAACTAAATTTTCTTTCTGCGGGTATATTTTAATTTATTCTGTTGACTTCGACGTTCTTTTGAGTTAAAATGACGGACCGTGAGATGGATATACATTGTTTACGTGGGGATGAGCTTACTTTTGAACCGTTGATTAGAGGAGTACCTGTATTGTCTACGGACACCGTCGAACATATGAGAGCACGATTCGTCGTTTTGTCTAACTGGAATTATTTGGTAAACCAAAGGTTCATATTATAAAGTATCCGGAGACAGAAAGATTATTGATACCAAGTTGAAATAATTGCGTAGTAAATTTATAAACTCTGATTCACCCGTAACTACCATCCGCGCACGACTCATGCATGTATTGAAACGCATAGTTTACTTCCCCTTGCGCCTGAGCAACGGGATTTACGTAATGAATTATTAGAAAAACTTCTCACTTTATTGGATCGTTTAGAGTTTAGTGCAACCTGTTACGGTAATCCTAGCGAACAAGGAAGAAAGTAGTAAAGTACGCAAAGAAAATAGCCCGCACCGAGTACCGCGATAAAAAGGAATCGAAAAAAATAATTAATACTGTGCTTGCTAAAACGTAGAAAAGTGGGGTGGGCCACACTGAAAGAAAAAGGAAACCTCAAAAAAGAAAATTTAGTTGTAAACCCTTAAAAAATCAACATTTCATACAAAGGAATCGACTCGCATACAGAATAACATTTATCCAGTGTATCCTGGAGGATTTACATAGTGCAAAAGTCTTCGCAAAATAATTAATACCCGCCTTTAATTACCTTAACCTAGTTTTTTCCTAATCCTATTGTTTATATAATAAATTAAACAAATATATGTACAGTGGACTGTTGCAGACCTGTAGTTACCCAATATTAACTCTTTGATATCAAAAGACATAACATCACGCGTACTTATTGTCCACTGGTAATTCTCGATAAGCAATTACAAAAAAATTGTCACTGTAAATTACAGTATTAAAGAAAAAACCTTCTACGAGTCGAAATGCATTTCGTCGTAGCTGAAAAAAAATTATTAGAAAAACGTCACACTTTAACATAGTGTACTTTTAATTTTATATAGAGAGAGAATTGTATTTTATAATTAATATCCAAACAAAAAAAGCCATTTTCATCAACATATTCCCACAGTTTGAGTGAAATAAGTTTAATTTCAATACCAAAATATTTACGGTTGTGCGATAAGCCACCTGAAAAACTTAACAAAAAATCAGACTTAATTCTTACTGACGGAAGTTATCAAAGCGACGCAGAAAAGAAATATTAATTCTTATAGCTTGGTCGGACGTATCGTTGTGGCCCAATAACTGGTAATAGTCGACCTCTGCTGCATCAGATGGCGCACCATACTAAATTTTTTTCCTGGATGATTAATTGAATCAAATTCAGAAGAAGTAAAGGTGAACAGAGTAAGTCTTTACATTCATTGACCAATAGCTAGTAGTAAATCATTATCTGGCTTATGATATATGTCTATACATGTTACGTATTGATGGGTTGAATTAGTTGATAATAAATTAGCACCAATTGCAATAAACAAATTTCGTTGTTGGAAAGATTCCATCACTCAAAGTAACAACTTCGTACAAACTAATTTTAGAAAATCATGTTATAAATTCATTAGCTTTATCTGCGATTACTGATAAAGTTAGGTAGATTCGACACAAAATTTATTCAACTTGGCGATTAGAACGTACTACTTCTGTCTCATCACGAAATACATTTTAAATATATCAGTGAATTTCCATAGGAATATCTCGTAATTCGGACCGCTGCAAAGCATAAGATGGATTTAAAATAACAGTTCGACAACGAATATTCCAATATGCCATATCAGAAAACTCAGAGCGAACAACTATTAATAACGGGAAGCCCAATTGATAATTTCAATTCCATTACAATGTATGTGATTTTCCAAGAAACATCCATATATAGATAAAGAAACCGGCAAATTCGAATTGAATCGCAGTCGCTAATCACAAATGTAGAAAACCTATTTTACATATAAAACTTGTAATAACACTTCTAAACAAATGGAGCACATCATTTCAGAAAGCAAACGTTGCTGATAACCGAATAACTTTCAATGCTATAACACCGATAGAGATAGATTGAGGTACTTTAAATTAAACTAAATATACTAGTACAATTCTACAGGATAACGAATAAGTAATCATTTCAATTTAGATAGAAGTCGGAAACGCTTAACAAATTCGCAAATGACCGTTAATACAGTAGAGAATATAAAAGTTAATTACATAAGAACGAAAATATTTACCCACAGGGACGGCACGTAGCAAACTTCCTTCCGAAAGCAAGCCTCTCGAAATGTTAACCACCTCTCAGTCGGAAAGTTTGAACTCTACGGTACCTAGTCCACTTAGCAAATCCTGTTCGCAACCTGTCTTAAAGTTGAATTTGAAATTTAGCGGAGATCCTAATGTACTAACTGTACGTGACTTACTTGAAAGAGTTGAAGAGGTCAGGCTAGCGCGTAATGTGTGCGACTTTCAGGTATACGAGCCAGTGGCGACTTTTTGAGTCAAAAGCCTTGCTATGGTACTGGGGTAACCGTCATCGGCTTCCTAATTAGCGAACTTTAGCTAATTTATTATTACGTCATTTTTAACTGTCGGATTATAAGCGAAGACTGCTTAATAATGTCGAAGGTAGAACGCAGGGTCTATTGAAAAGTATCATTAACTATTTCACGTGTATGACTTCCATGTTTTATCGGTCTGGTTCTTTACCTGAGGATGTTCGATTGTCCATTGTATCTCATAATCTTGCTCCATTTTATATAACCCATTTGCCCATCGTCCGCTTCATGCAGTAATTAGAGGATAAATGTCTGAAGTTGGAGCTAAAAAAGTTTAGGGTTGATAGTTAAGTGCCACCTAAGTAGAGAAGTGATTGTCTGGAACTTGAGTTCGCTTTTGGACAGACCACGTCTCATGAAGATACTACCCGGTCCCATGACCATCCCGCCACCACTTACCAAATAGCCCCTAATAGGAACCAAATTTCTTCTGTCCCTAGTTCTACGTTCTTCTTTATACCTCATTCTGGTCATCGTACTACTACCAAAACATATTCTTCTGCGGCAAATATGTCCTCGAACAATACTCCGTATTATGTCTTTAGATGTTGGAATTGCGATTAAATCGAACATATTTCTCCTAATTGTTTCCGTCCCCAAGTCTTGCATTACTATGGTTGCGGGCATAAGGGAGTTACTTGACGCACCTGTTTTACTTGTTAAAATTCTCTAGCATGAACAGAATCGGAACCTTGAGAAGTAGGGTAACCTGACCCAGAACCTGAACTGTTCTTATAGATTTGGAACCTGAACGAGTAAGTCTGGTAAGTTCAGAACTTGAAGATGTAGATAGTCAGAATCGGAACACGAGGAAATACTCTATGTTGATTCAGAACCTGAAAATGTTGGTTAGCCAGAATCGGAACGTGAAGAAATGTGCTCTGTTGAACCCGAACCTGAAAAGTAAGTCAACCAAAACCAGAACCCAAATAGGGAAAATTTAACGAAATATTTGTTAACCACAAAGACACATCAAAATCTGTTGCAAGTGAAACTAAAAATAGTTCCAATACTATAGCTAATGCAAAACGTACAGTAAGTTTGGAGAAAACAAAATTGATGTCACTAATTCGAAAGAAACTTCATGATCTGTAATATAACTTTTAATTGTGCTATCTGAACATGTAGGTCAGTGGAGATTAGAACTTGAGGAAGCATCCCTAGGTATTTGGAACGTCAGAGCCCTCAAACCTGCCCATCCCCATTATGCTGATATTCCTGATTTCGCTTCGGTTTCCTGCTGAAGACGCTAACGTCTTAAACCACATCCCTAGTCCTCTGCGTCCCCAGATTTCTATGCGTCCCTGATTTTGTGCTCGCTACTGGACGACTTTCTTGTTTTGTTTGGTTTTTCTTTCTTTTGGTTCGCTTCTTGTACTTAACCTCGTGTGGGTTCGGATTAGAATATGTCCCCGGGTTGGCCTGTCTGTCGTAAGATGCGGCTAAAGCGATCCAACACACTCTCTCAACACACTCTTTGTACACATACACACATAGTTTTGTTTGGCTTTTCCTTTTCTTTCGTTTCGCTCCTCATAGTCATTCAATCCCGCGTGGGTCCGGATTAGAATAGCCCCACGGTACGGCCTACCTATCGTTATCGTATGAGGCGACTAAAGCACACGCTCTTCGTGCACACACACGCACACACACACACACATACATATACCCCCCTTTATCTCTCTCTCTCTCTTTCTCTCTCTCTCTCTCTCTCTACCCATATACACACATATTTTTGGTTGTTTCTTTTCTTCAGTTTGTTTTTCTCTTTCGGAACTTGTGCTGTGTGTTTAGAATTTTTTTAAATTCTAATTTTGATTCTCCGTTTCTTTTGTTCCAATTTCCTTTCCCCTTGCTCTGCCTGTTTCTCTTACTGTTAGTCCTCATACTGACTTGATTACATTTTTTCGATCCACTTCTCACGGTATGTGATTTCTAGACCTTTCGTTATTTCTTCGGAAACTACGACTTTTCGGTCTAGTTAGCTACTCTTTTCTTAGGTTGTTCGTTTGATACGATTTTTTCTTACCACAGCTTAAAGTATCTCCATCTTTTATCCAGCTTTCTCGTCGTTTCCTTGCATAATTTGAGACTTGGCAGTTATAGTCTCGTTAGTTTTCCTCCTCGTTCCTTTCCTTACTTTTTGGTTATTCGCGAGAAACCAATCCTTTTTTTGACGTTGGAAAGCTTTAGTGTTTCTTTACTAGATATATCCGTCCTATGACGACTTTTGCAGTGTTAGGCCATTCAATCTTTGTTCTCAGTGCTTGCTAGCCTATGCCTTTCCTTTGCCTATATCCCTGACGGTTCTATTATGTATTTCGGGGGCGTGTCGGACGAGTTTGAGGGCTGTTTTAAGTGTGCATGCTATTTATTTGTATGTTGTGAGTTTATTGATCAACTATTTAGGAGTTTGGTTGGTTGCATACTCCTATAGGGCAGATTAAAGTATTACGTACCGTCTTTTAGACCGTAAGAATTTTCGGTCAACGTAGTACCATCAGGTAGAAGATTGGATAATTCAAATGTTTCGCGTGAATATCGATACCTAATGTGACTGGCACACCCGATAAAGGTATTCCTTTACCTGAACACATGGAAACGGAATTTTCTTACCTAGACATCTCTTAAGGCTTTTCCAAGAAACCAAAAGTGAAGATTGCTAGTTAGCGGAACAAAGCCATGAATTCCTTTTGGAGCTGCTATCGTCAGAACTGTCAAGTGAAATCCAAGTTTTGGGTTTCTTCCATTCACCATAAAGATGTCTTTAACTATTATCGGCTTTAAATACAAAATGGAAAATTTTTAAACGTCATCTAACCAAATGCTGCAAGTGATTTTCCATTGATAGTACCGACAAATATCCGTGATGTGGGTTCTGCCATCGGTTTAAAAACCAAAAATGAAATCTACCTTAGTTGTGTTTGTTGGCATTTGTAAAGAGAAAACAAACAATGGCTGGTTTTGCTGTTTTTATAAATGCCAACAAACATAACTGAGGTAGAATTCATTTCCGGTTTCCAAACCAATGACAGAGCTCTCAGTAGGGCTGTTAGGTAGTACTTTTGCAGAAAACCATATCCAGCATTCGTTCTTGAATTTGGTGAAATGGCAATTTTGATATTTCCACTTTGTATTTAAATTTGAGCAATCATAGGATTTCAAGACTTTCTTGGAAGATTGAGAAGGGAAAATTGACTAATCTGATGAGCTACAAAAACAGCAAAAGTGGTCATTGGTTGTTTTCTTTTTACAAATGTTTACAAACACAACCACAGTGTGCTTTGTCTGTACTAATGTGTAATTGTAGACACGAATCCAGAAAAATCAACGTTTACTACAATTTGAGATACGTTTAACGTACTCTTCTTTGAAATCTTACAAATTGTTTAGGGAAAAATACTCAGTCTGGCAACCTTAACTCATAATAGTTGAGGTATTATAACTTTACTAACATACAGATTTCTAACCTATTACCGTGAATTCTTAATAAGAAAGGATTTTATTTGAAGTGTGCACTTAGTGGAAATAATTACGCACAAATTATATTTTTTGAGGGTTTAACAAAACGCATAAACCCTATACACAGGTATTGAAGATACTCATCAACTTATATACCTACGCAATTAAAAGTAATTACAGTATGAAACGCAGAAATGATAAGTTGTATTCATAAACTCAATTCAATTCGCAATTTACAGTAAATATAGTACATGAATAAATACGCCTATATTAAAAACTGAAACGAAGCATTCGGGATGATTAGGCAGGAACATAATGTTAATAAGCTCATACACAAACGATCCTGAGTTTGAGGATATACAAAGCTCTTGAAATATCAGAAACATTTTTTGTAAAACCTAAAGGTTTTTTTAAATAACAGGTGAGTTTAACTATCTGGATCATTAAACGTATTCTATTTCAACCTTGAATTCAAAGAACTAGTGGCTTTAAAAAATATACTTTTAGGTGCAATTACTGATACAAACCTCTATATGTTTAGTTAACTTCGTACATGTGGTATTGGCAATACTTTTTTTGTGATAGTTGGAAAAATACCTTTTTGATACTGTTTAATACGCAAGGAGTCTCCTAGTGTTATATCGATCTACCTGTGCATTATCTATCATTCCATAGGTGTAATTCTTATTGTTAGGTCACTTTGCCGCACGTTTTTGGTTTAATTTTAAGACGTTGTAAATTTGTAGCTGTAAATCAAATAGCAAAGCTGCCATCTTTTGTCCCATTATATCCTGTCATAAAACTTCATTTGTGCCTGTGGAAATTAAGTTGGAATGAAAGGGTAGTGATCAACACTTGCTCATAGACATGGGAGAGAAACATTTGTTGGTTCGGTAAAGTAAGCTAAGTCATTAGTGTCTCCAAATGTGATTTTATGGATAAACTCTAAAAAAACCGTAATAGTGCGTACGTATCGTCCAATAAATAGCTATACAGTCCACTTCGTTGAAGAGTAGAAACGACACTAATAGAACAATAGAATACGTCTGCGGTAAGTCGATTTATAAAATTATAAGACTCCTCGCGCGTTAACAAAATGGCTTTCGTAAGGCGGATTATTTGATTAATTAATTAGTTCCAATTCTTGTCGTTTGTCCCTTGTGGAAAAATTTTGCTATCTCGTAAATACACTAGATGATTCGTCGCGTGCGTTAATAAAACATTTGCCATTAAACGATTGTGCATACGATGAAGCCTATAAAATCATTACTAATCGTTTTCTGTCCTAGAGGTTATTACCTTCGACATATTTTATTGCTTTCGAAAAATGCCCTAAGGTAAGTTTCTCAGACTCGCACACGGAACTCCGGCAATCAATTAGTTGTTTTGATGAAAATATATTCGTGTTAAAGCAAATGGAAATAGATCTATTAGATTTCATGTTGTTTAAACTGTTAACGAAAAAATTAGATACAAACGTTTTAAAGCGTTTCGAATTAGAAAATAGTGACGAGATTCCTTCGTTCAAAGATTTAAGGTCGTACATTGAAAAACAATGTAAAGTATTGGAAATAAATGACATTGCTTCAGGAACATGCTTAAAATTTCGAGATTCCGTGAAACAAGGGGAAAATGGAAAGTTCGTTAGTACTTCGACTAAAACTTCTTTAGTTGGTATCACGGATGATGGTAAAAATTGTAGTCTGTGTAAAGCCGTGCATCTTATTTATAGATGTAAGCAGTTTCTCGATAAAACCCCTCGAGAAAGATTTGAGGTGGCAAAGGTTAAAAATCTTTGTATTAAATACTTAAATACTTCACATTCGGTGAAAAATTGAAAGTTGGATTGGTCGTAGAGAAAATATTAATAGTCACACAATTCGTTACTTCACTTCGATTAACGGGAAAAATCAGTGTCTTCACGTAGAAAAACTCATCGTCAAAGGTCAGCGTCTCCTCAAAGAGCAACGCCTAGACTTACTTCTACTAGTAGATCTGGTGAAGACAGTCTGTCGTCGGCGGTTGTGCATGAACAATCTGCCACTAGCTCGTTAATTTTGACGTCATTAGAACATACAACCACGTAGAGGTCAAGAAATGGTCGCATACTCGAGGTTTGGCCTGAGTTGATACACATTTTAATATTCCTGGTAAGATTGACATGCTACTCGGAGCTGAAAGGTTTTGTTGAACGAATCTTGTTAGGGTGTCGCTAACCAGCCAGTTGCTATTGAAACAACGTTTGGTTGGGTTTTAACGGGAAAGGTCCTTTCCACGAATAATTTTATTACGTCGTTGTGTGCTTTCGTTGGGCCCTTAAGACAGCGACATTCATCGATTTTGGGAATTAGAAAATATTTCCTTCAAGAAACACGTTTCTTCTGAAGAAGAAAAGTGTGAAAAGGAATTATAGACGTAACAAGGACGGTCGTTTTGTAGTGTCCTTGCCCTTTAAAATTTCTGAACCTTCATTCGTGTCTATGAGATCGATTTCTATTAAAAGATTTTTGTCATTAGAACGTCGTTTGCTAAAGAATCCTGAATTGTATTTGGATTATAAAAAATTTATGGAAGATTATTTGAAAAGCAGTCACATGGCTCAAGTGGAATCGCGTGAAAATCCGTCGGTTTATGAGAGGATGTATTACATTCCCCATCATGCTGTACATAAGCGTGATAGCACTACCACCAAATTGCGTGTGGTCTTTGATGCTTCGTGTCAGGATCAATCTGGAAATTCGTTAAATGATAGCTTGACTATTGACCCTGCTCTGCAAAAAGACATCGTGGTTTTGTTATTGCACTTTCGTGTACATCCTATCTTAATTAAGCTGTATTAAACAAATGTATCGGCAGATTTTGGTTAAAGATACTCACCGTGATTATCAACGTATCGTCTGGAGATTTTCTCCGTCGGATCCTATTCTGGACTTTAAATTAAATACTGTGACTTATGGGGTTTCGTCGTCGCCTTTTTTGGCCTTGCGTACTGTTCAAGAATTGGCAAGGTTAGAATCGATTAATTTTCCTTTCGTGTCATCGGTATTGGCAAGCGATACTTATGTTGATGATTTAGTCACTGGATGCAATTCGATTGAAGCTGCTAATCAATTAATTGGTGAGTTGACTAGTATTTGCACTAGTGGTGGTTTTCAATTAAGAAAATAGATTAGCAATTGCCCAGAGGTGATGTCCAACTTGAATGAGTCCCTGTTCAGTTCGGAAGCAGTTTCATTTCAAGATAAAGATAGTAGTTCAATAAAAATTTTGGGCCTTTCGTGGCGCCCTCTTAAAGATGTATTTTTATACAACTTAAATCCTGAAGAGCGCACTTGCACTAAGCGTAATTTGATCCCGGGTCATTTTCTTAACGCTGAACCAGTCTCGGTGTTACCAGATCCGGATTTGTTGTCCATAAACTCTTCTTGCTTAAATCGCTGGCAACTGTTTCAGCAAATGCAATAAGGGTTTTCGAAAGAATGGAGTGCTGAATACCTGCACACGCTGCAACAGAAAGGTAAGTGGTTAAGGAATTTCGCTACCCTGCCTATTGATTCGCTTGTCGTCTTAAAGGAAGAAAATAACTCCCCTCTACAGTGGCGTTTAGGAAGTGTAGTGGATGTTCATCCTGGTAGAGATGGTATCGTTCGTGTCGCTACAGTCCAGACAGCGCAAGGTTTAGTTAAACGTCCTCTAGTGAAACTATGTTTACTGCCAGTTACTTAATATTTAATATACATAATATATATATATATATATATATATATATATATATTGCTGTGATATACTCCTTTGAATGCGGGAACTGGGTCCTTTCAACAAAAAAATTCTAGTCCCACAGATTGGGCGTCATAAACGGCTGTGATCCTCTTTTCGCCTCGGCTGCTCACCTAATGTTATAAACCTCCTCATTCATAAAAAAAAACAACACATTCCTACCAAAAACATCAACGTTAACTCTATTTACATCAATATTCCGAATACATTAAAATTTCAAAATTAAAACTCAGCATAAATTTCAGTTTTAAAAAGAATTTCAAGATTAATTTTATTATCATTTTAATGTGCATCCAAAATTAAAGTCCTAGTTGGATGCCTACTAATTAATATAACAATATAAGCAGACCGGAATCTGAGTATAAAGGTAGCATCTACCACCCCTTTACGTTAATTAACCAGGTTCGTCTAATTGAGCTCAAAGACATACCCAAATTTTCATCATATTACCGAACATCAAAACTAAATACCCCTTTCTACTTAAACAAGCAAATTTCATCTTAAAATTAAAATTTTATGGTTAGTACTATTTCACTAATGTCCATTTAAAGTAAATCAATTATAAAGTTATTCAACACACACAAAATGTCAAACAAAATAGTATAATTTACCTGAAGGTTACTGTCCTCGTAGCTTCAAAGTACATCGTCCCTTTAGTTAATCACACCATTCCAACAGGATTATATTTACGGCTTCTAATTCTCAACGCATTTAAAATTTTCTCCATCACCATTTATTTAAAGTTGTTTCTGGGCTTTTCCGGAACTCATCTATGTATATCTGACCCTTGTTTCGTGGATCCAGACACGTATTTGAACCATTTAATTATTAACACCCCGAAAAATAGCAAATAACTTCATACTTTTTCACCAATATACGCCAAAACTGCCTACTTTTGTGTATACATTTGTCGTTGTAAATTTTGCTAATTGGTACAGTGAAACTAAATTTTATTACCTTGTATCTAAGTGCACTGAAGTACATTCATGTTAGCACGTAAATAACCAACTATTTTGAATCACTAAAATATACGAGCAAAATTTTAAATTATTTTATCAAACTAAAATGCACTGTTTAACATCTTCAATCAAGTCGCGGATGTAAGAGCTTTTAACGCATCGAATAGTCAAAAGTCTAAGAGGGCTTGTTTATATTCATCTCGGTATATATAGCAAAAAGCCGGCACGTCGCTTTTGTCCTCAAAACGGTAATTCTAAAGAATTCCTCATTCTATGTTCCCAGTCTGTCGCTCGCGCGTCGGTTTTACGAATTTAGTACTCACCCCAGTTAAATTTCAGAAATTTCAACACGGCACGCAACGTCTGGAAATAACCGATTAAATTTTATACAGAACTGTTATTTTACCTCTCAAGTTTGCCTTTACTTTTAACCAATCGCAACCCCATGACGTTGCGCTACTCACGCCTTTTACTATATGTGTCTCGGTCTTGCGCATATTATCTGTCTCTATCTAACCTGTTCTTATTGATGCAAAGTGATATTCTGTATTATCGATTATTTTAGTCCACATGGAGTGTGAAATAACCCACCTTTAGCATTTCTCGTAACTATTATGCGACGTTTTTCCCAAGATTCTCTGAAACTATTCGTTATCTGCAAACTTTTCGCCGTATGTGACATTTAAACTACGCAGGTGTTTAACATAATATTAATTCTCAGAGCTTTATTTTCTGGTATTATAATCTTGGGTTTTTACAAGTTTCTATAGATATTATCTGTTACTAACGGTTCAATTAACTTCAATTAAAATTAATACCCTTTAAATTTTAGTGCATCCTAATTAAATATTCAATTATTATCTGTACGTTTCGTTTAATACTCGTTGCCCAAACTTGAATCAATTAATATAAATCTTGCACGTAATTTCCATTTGATTCTTTACTTTGGAATAATTAAATTACACGTTGAGCATTTTAAAACTGCTTATTTTTATATAAAGCGTCTTGTAAATAATTTTAATCTCTTATTTTAATAAAACGAATGAATTTTTATTCTCCACGGGTTTTAATAAAGCGTATTATCTAATAAACTTCCTTATACACGGTGATTAAAATTATTTGATGTAATCCATTAATTTTCTACCCTGGTCTAAATATGAGTATTTTCCCCCTATTTGAATACAAATAATCCCACTTATTTGAATTCAAATATAAAACATTTAGACAAAAAAAATTACAAAAAAAACTGCCTATCTCTCTCTACCCTTATCTATCTAACTTACCTACTTTGTCTCCAATCCAAAAAAAAATATTTACACCTATCCTATATCCCTATCCTATTCCTAACTCTCACCTAATTCTCTAAACTGAAATTATCCCTAACTTCATCCTACTTATCCATCTAATCCTATATACATCCTATATACCTATCCTACTCCTAACTTTTAACTAATCTTCACTATACTTTACTTCCTCCTACCTAATCCTATATACCTATCCTATTTCTAACTTTATTCCTAACTCTCCACTAATCTTATATGAAATATCTATACTTAACCTATCTTATTTTCTTCCTACCTTTACTCTTTATTCTCATCCTAAACCTATTCCTAATTATCTCCCATATTTATCCTATACCTAGCTTTATTTTCTATAAACACTTACTTCTACTCTTTTATATACACCTATGCTATCCCTATCTTATTTAAATCTAACTCTCTTCTTGACCCTCCAAGTCTTTCTTCTCACCATCCTAATACTCTTCATCCCTATCTCTACCCCTTCTATATCTATACTTAACATCTCTATTATCTCACATACAATAAACTTATCATCCCTCTTATCCTGATTTTTAAATATTGCTTCTTCTTTAATCCCTACACTTGTCTGTTTCTTATTTATTATTGTGTCCCTTTCTGCCGACAAACCAAACGATACTACTTTACAATTCTCGATTTTTCTCTCTACGGAAAATCCTACGTACCTTCTAGAATGCTTGTGTAATGGAATCCGCCAGAATGAATTCCTTAAATCTACTTTATTAAAAACAAACTTGCCACTTAACCTCGACAAAAATAATTCTGCCTTCACCTGCTCCCGATATGCTGCTGTTGCTTCTACCCCCACTAATTCTGCATTTTCTTGTACTAAAGCTTGAACCTGTACTTTCCTATCCTCTGGACATCTTATTGTGTTGATCTGTTTACCTTCATCATCCTCTACCTCTACTACATTAATACTAAACCCCGTGTCATCCTCTGTGACTTCATAACTGCCCTTCCATGGCACTACCCTATCCTTAATCCTTACTACCTTCCTTTCCATATCTATCAAAACCCCTAACTTCATCATACAGTCAACACCTAAAATGCTCTGAAACTTCAGTCCAGGTACAATTACAAACTCCTGTTCACAGCTTAAACCTCCTATATCTATCCTAAGCACCACAACACTATTTACTACAGCAAACTTCTTTTTATTTGGAGCTACTAAATGGCTACGTTTTATGGGCATAATTCTATCACAAACCTTATCCCTAATTTTGCTGACGAATTCCTCCGATATTAAACTCGCCTCTGCCCCTGTATCAAGTAATACTTCTACATTATTTTCAAAATTTCTAAATTAATAATTGGCAAACATAATTTTCTACAGTTTCTGGCTCTACTTCCTCCTCAATTTTGAAAAATTCACGTGGATGTTCATATACATTTACACAGAAATCTAGTGGTCTGTCGCGTTCTAAAAATCCTGTCCCATCCTGTTTTCCGTGCTTGGTCCTGGTTGTCCTTCTACAACCTGTGCGTACGTCCTCCTCGTGTTAATATCCGTGTCCCTGTCTCTATTCGGCGTGCTGGTCACAGTCCTGCTTACCTCCGGTAAACTGTTCTGTCGCGTGTAACTAGATCTTGGCGTCGGTCCCCTAGTCGCACTATTGCTCCTGTATTCCTGTCCTCGTCGTTCCCAATTCGGTCGAAAATTTCTGTTGTAGTCAGGCCGTCTCGGATAATTCGGTGTCCTGTTGTCAAACCTAACTGTGTTAACGTTTCGTTCTCGTATCTCTCTTGTCCGTCCAACACATACATCGTCATATCTCTGTAAGTATTCCAAAAACGTCTCCCGTTCTGTGATGTTTTGTAAGGCCACGTGTTGTCTAATTTCCAGTTCAAAATGTCGTGATAGGTACTTGATTATCTGTCTGTCCGTCAATGGTGGATTCAGTTGTTTGGCCACACTGTATTTGCGGATGGCATATTGCTCCCTAGAACCTGCAAACTCTCCCTTAAATTTTCCTGTAATCAAGTCGTCTCTAATCTGATCCTGTTTGTGATCACTCCAGTAATGTTGTAAAAATTTGTTTTCAAAGTCCTGATACGTGTCTATGTCCTGTCCTACTAAATTGTACCATGCCTCCGCATTGTCCTTTAATAAAGCCTTTATCGTATTTAGTTTAGTCTGTTCGTCAAATAAATTTCCCACTAGATTTCTTACACTATTAATAAAAATTTGTGGATTTACCCTGTTATCGCCATAAAACTTCATGTGTTGGTCCAATGATACTCCACCTGTAGAAAATCTGGGACCATCCCCCGTTAAATTTGACATGTTGTATTTGATACTACTAACTTCGCGTTCTACCCTGCCTAACTGATCCCTACATGAGTCCGTCACTTCAGTCATTTTATATTAATCTCTTCTTCACAAAAATGCGTACTTCGGACCTTAAATGTCCCATTTCCTGTCGAAGACCTGTAATATCACGCTCATTTTTTCAACCCTATTTTCAACTTCCCCATCTTTACGGTAAGACTATTTTAAATTCTGAAACTTCTTGATTCGTCTTATCTATTTTCTGACTAATTTGCTCAAACTTACGATTCGATTCCTCACTCATTTCTCTAATCTCTTCTAACTTCCTGTTCGATTCTTCCCTAGCTCTATTAGATTCATCGTTCATCCTCTCTAGCATTCTCATTATCATCTCGTTTCCTTGATCCCTGATTCCGTCCTCGACTGATCTCTACTGCCTCCAGCTTCTTCCATTTTCGAATTTTTTTCACCCAATGCACTATCGTTACTTCCAATTTCCACTCCTTGACTCCTTAACCACTCTTTTCTCTGCATACGTTCTAATCACTCACACACACTCTAAAAATACTCTTAAATTTATACACACACAGAAACTCTCTCTCAGATCGCCAGTTTCCTGGAATAAAATCACAAAATTTTATTTGGAACTCGAGCCCTCACGTTGTGGTCGCCAAAATTTGCTGTGATATACTCCTTTGAATGCGGGAACTGGGTCCTTTCAACAAAAAAATTCTAGTCCCACAGATTGGGCGTCATAAACGGCTGTGATCCTCTTTTCGCCTCGGCTGCTCACCTAATGTTATAAACCTCCTCATTCATAAAAAAAACAACACATTCCTACCAAAAACATCAACGTTAACTCTATTTACATCAATATTCCGAATACATTAAAATTTCAAAATTAAAACTCAGCATAAATTTCAGTTTTAAAAAGAATTTCAAGATTAATTTTATTATCATTTTAATGTGCATCCAAAATTAAAGTCCTAGTTGGATGCCTACTAATTAATATAACAATATAAGCAGACCGGAGTCTGAGTATAAAGGGAGCATCTACCACCCCTTTACGTTAATTAACCAGGTTCGTCTAATTGAGCTCAAAGACATACCCAAATTTTCATCATATTACCGAACATCAAAACTAAATACCCCTTTCTACTTAAACAAGCAAATTTCATCTTAAAATTAAAATTTTATGGTTAGTACTATTTCACTAATGTCCATTTAAAGTAAATCAATTATAAAGTTATTCAACACACACAAAAATGTCAAACAAAATAGTATAATTTACCTGAAGGTTACTGTCCTCGTAGCTTCAAAGTACATCGTCCCTTTAGTTAATCACACCATTCCAACAGGATTATATTTACGGCTTCTAATTCTCAACGCTTTTAAAATTTTCTCCATCACCATTTATTTAAAGTTGTTTCTGGGCTTTTCCGGAACTCATCTATGTATATCTGACCCTTGTTTCGTGGATCCAGACACGTATTTGAACCATTTAATTATTAACACCCCGAAAATAGCAAATAACTTCATACTTTTTCACCAATATACGCCAAAACTGCCTACTTTTGTGTATACATTTGTCGTTGTAAATTTTGCTAATTGGTACAGTGAAACTAAATTTTATTACCTTGTATCTAAGTGCACTGAAGTACATTCATGTTAGCACGTAAATAACCAACTATTTTGAATCACTAAAATATACGAGCAAAATTTTAAATTATTTTATCAAACTAAAATGCACTGTTTAACATCTTCAATCAAGTCGCGGATGTAAGAGCTTTTAACGCATCGAATAGTCAAAAGTCTAAGAGGGCTTGTTTATATTCATCTCGGTATATATAGCAAAAGCCGGCACGTCGCTTTTGTCCTCAAAACGGTAATTCTAAAGAATTCCTCATTCTATGTTCCCAGTCTGTCGCTCGCGCGTCGGTTTTACGAATTTAGTACTCACCCCAGTTAAATTTCAGAAATTTCAACACGGCACGCAACGTCTGGAAATAACCGATTAAATTTTATACAGAACTGTTATTTTTACCTCTCAAGTTTGCCTTTTACTTTTAACCAATCGCAACCCCATGACGTTGCGCTACTCACGCCTTTTACTATATGTGTCTCGGTCTTGCGCATATTATCTGTCTCTATCTAACCTGTTCTTATTGATGCAAAGTGATATTCTGTATTATCGATTATTTTAGTCCACATGGAGTGTGAAATAACCCACCTTTAGCATTTCTCGTAACTATTATGCGACGTTTTCCCAAGATTCTCTGAAACTATTCGTTATCTGCAAACTTTTCGCCGTATGTGACATTTAAACTACGCAGGTGTTCAACATAATATTAATTCTCAGAGCTTTATTTTCTGGTATTATAATCTTGGGTTTTACAAGTTTCTATAGATATTATCTGTTACTAACGGTTCAATTAACTTCAATTAAAATTAATACCCTTTAAATTTTAGTGCATCCTAATTAAATATTCAATTATTATCTGTACGTTTCGTTTAATACTCGTTGCCCAAACTTGAATCAATTAATATAAATCTTGCACGTAATTTCCATTTGATTCTTTACTTTGGAATAATTAAATTACACGTTGAGCATTTTAAAACTGCTTATTTTTATATAAAGCGTCTTGTAAATAATTTTAATCTCTTATTTTTAATAAAACGAATGAATTTTTATTCTCCACGGGTTTTAATAAAGCGTATTATCTAATAAACTTCCTTATACACGGTGATTAAAATATTTGATGTAATCCATTAATTTTCTACCCTGGTCTAAATATGAGTAATATATATATATATATATATATATATATATATATATATATATATAAAAATCAAATTTACGGACGTGAAATTAATAAAGTAATGTTGATGGAAAATCGTTATGGGATAAAGGCGTCCGAATAAAATAAATTATTGAATAATCATTTATTGAACATCAACGTTTCGGATAATATGAATCCTTAATCATGAGCTAAAATTGCAATTAACAAAAACAGGAAAATAACATTATATACGGTACTTACTTTCAATGTGATTAATAACACTAATTCATAACAAACATTGACTAGAATATTAAAGTGTCAGTTTGACAGATAAAACATCAAGTAGTGTTTTAAATAAGGATAGACAAATGATTGATTTGGATAGCCAAATGATTGATTTGAAAAGTCACAAAATTAAAATATAACTACCCAATAGAAAGAGTGCAATGTATCGATCTACTAAAATTAATCTGTTGCATATGTTTCATGTTGTAGTTAAAATATCTAAAAGCAAAAGCAAACAACTCTAAAATTCAAAACTATTAGGAATATTGATAACTATTGTATGGTGTGAAAAGGATTGAAAGGTGTGTAGAACAAAAAGAATTTTTTTTTTTTTTTATAAAAATAGAAAATAATAAATAAATAAATAAACTGTTAGGAATTATTATTATTTATAGAAAATAAAGAGAATAAACTGCACTTAGATGCTGAGTGTCTGATTTTCCATTAAGGCCATTAGTTTGTTGTTGGATATGTAACGCTTCAAGAAATAAACGATTTTTGTATTTAGGTTCCATTTCTAGGATTTTGTGTCGGTGTAATTCGGTATATGATTCGTATTATTTACATGCTCTGCTAAGGTGCAGGTGGTCTTTGTAACTTGGCATCACTTTTGTGTTGGGTGATGCGATTTTAAGCCATTGACTAGTGTGGCCCACATAAGTGGCACTGCAACTACAAGTAATTTTGTATACTACATTACTCAGTGACATTTTATTGGTTGGGTCTTTAAGTTTAGTAAACAAAGAATTAAGCAAATTATTATATCGAAAAGATATTGTAGAAAAGGGGTTAGCAAGAATTTTTTTGAGTGTGGGTGTTAGATTCTTAATAAACGGAAGTGATTTATATATTTTATTTTTGTTGTTTTGGGAGTGTTGTAATAGAGGTGGTATTAAATAGAAGTTTTTTGATCAAAATGGTGGGATAAGCATTGTTAATGAGAATTTCTTGAAGGAGACAGAGATTTTTGTTTAAAAATTGCGGTTCACAAATTTTACTGATCCGGGTTTTTAGAGCCAAAATCATATTTACTTTATGTTGAAAGGTGTGCTGTGAATAATAATTGATATACCTTCCTGAATGGGTAGGTTTAGTATACCAATCAAAATGAGGAGATTGTCTGGATTGCGTATCACAAGGGTATCTAAAATGGTAAGCAACCGTCAATTTCAATTTCATATGTGAACTGTAGATCAACATCAAAACTATTAAAAATTATTAGGGTATCATCAATTTTGTCAATGGAATGGCACATATGATATCATCAACATATTTGGCGAGGAATGGAATTTTGAACGGAGTAATTCTGTAGTGTGTTCTAATAAAAATCCATCGTAATCTGAGCTAGTACAGGTGATAAAGGTGAACCCATCGGTGTACCAAATATTTGATTATAAACTTGATTTTGAAAAGTGAAGTTAGTGTTATTGAAGATTAAATGTATAGATGCTATGAATAAATCAAGAGGAACTTACAATGTGGTTGTATCAAGTCCCACTTTTCAGTGATAACTTGTATTACGAGATCTTTGGAAATGTTAGTAAAAGTGATGTGACATCTAAGAAATTAAAATGTAATTATGTGGTAACTGAAAATTACGAAAAGTGTTGACAAAGGAAAAAGTATCTGGGACATTAAATCCGTATTGTAATGGAAAAGCATTAGACAATATCTGTGATAAAAATTTTGAAAATTTGTATGTTGGGGTGTTAATTGATGAAATGATAGGACGTAAAGTAAGCGAAGGTTTATGAATTTTGGGAGTCCATAGTATCTACCTGGAACGGAATTAGTAGTTAATAACATCTTCTTTTCTATATCACTAATAATACCCTTATTATGTAAAAACTTTATATGGTCATTGACTTTCTTTTGAACAGTAAAAGTAGGATCTCTAGGTAGTTTTTGGTATATGTTATTATCATTGAGTAATTCATTAGATTTGTTAATGTAATCTGATTTATTCATAATAACAGTTGTTGAGCCTTTGTCAGCATTCGTAACTATAATTTGTGGATGTTTTTCAAAAAGTTTTAGTGAAAGAATAATCAGACTGAAAATGATCATTGTGTGCTGAATTAGTAGGTTTTAAAATGTAATTAGTAATAATGTTAGTTGCTTTTGCTCTCAAGACATTAGTTTTTTCTGTAGAAAAATGCTTACTATCTAAAATTAATTCAATATCCGCTAACAATTTACCTATGTTAAGATTATTACTGTTACATGCTATATTAAATTGAGGACCTAAGGATAAAATATTACTAACCTTCTTGGGAATATCACAATTACTAACATTAACAAACCATTTACTATTATCAGTAAACATTTTATTGTCGTAAAATTGATGGTTAACTAAGTTAGTCTCCTTCAAGAAATTCTCATTAACAATGCTTATCCCACCATTTTGATCAAAAAACTTCTATTTAATACCACCTCTATTACAACACTCCCAAAAACAACAAAAAATAAAATATATAAATCACTTCCGTTTATTAAGAATCTAACACCCACACTCAAAAAAATTCTTGCTAACCCCTTTTCTACAATATCTTTTCGATATAATAATTTGCTTAATTCTTTGTTTACTAAACTTAAAGACCCAACCAATAAAATGTCACTGAGTAATGTAGTATACAAAATTACTTGTAGTTGCAGTGCCACTTATGTGGGCCACACTAGTCAATGGTTTAAAATCGCATCACCCAACACAAAAGTGATGCCAAGTTACAAAAGACCACCTGCACCTTAGCAGAGCATGTAAATAATACGAATCATATACCGAATTACACCGACACAAAAATCCTAGAAATGGAACCTAAATACAAAAATCGTTTATTTCTTGAAGCGTTACATATCCAACAACAAACTAATGGCCTTAATGGAAAATCAGACACTCAGCATCTAAGTGCAGTTTATTCTCTTTTATTTTCTATAAATAATAATAATTCCTAACAGTTTATTTATTTATTTATTATTTTCTATTTTATAAAAAAAAAAAAAAAAATTCTTTTCTTGTTCTACACACCCTTTCAATCCTTTTCACACCAAACAATAGTTATCAATATTCCTAATAGTTTGGAATTTTTAGAGTTGTTTGCTTTTGCTTTTTATATATTTTAACTACAACATGAAACATATGCAACAGATTAATTTTAGTAGATCGATACATTGCACTCTTTTTATTGGGTAGTTATATTTTAATTTTGTGACTTTTCAAATCAATCATTTGGCTATCCAAATCAATCATTTGTCTATCCTTATTTAAAACACTACTTGATGTTTTATCTGTCAAACTGATACTTTAATATTCTAGTCAATGTTTGTTATGAATTAGTGTTATTAATCACATTGAAAGTAAGTACCGTATATAATGTTATTTTCCTGTTTTTGTTAATTGCAATTTTAGCTCATGATTAAGGATTCATATTATCCGAAACGTTGATGTTCAATAAATGATTATTCAATAATTTATTTTATTCGGACGCCTTTATCCCATAACGATTTTCCATCAACATTACTTTATTAATTTCACGTCCGTAAATTTGATTTTTATAAAATAAAACATGGGATTTTATAATTACATACAGAAACAATATGGTGAACAAGCAATGCAATTACTCAAGAGGTGGGCCACAACAACTACAAAACTCGCCAATTTAGAAAACAGGAAGCTTTTCTTAGAACGTTGCAGAAGATATTCAATCGTTCCTTCGCACATAACATATAACACTAAATCTATTGTAAGTTTATTAGAGTGTAGAAATTTTAGAGTTAACAACCGTGTCATGAATTTTATAAATATTTTCGAAAAGAAATTACTAACCTTAGAAATCGAAATTACACACACCAAATTAGTTTTAGTCATAAACAACTCACACAAATTAAAAGTGACGCAAGTAAGATTATACCTCTTTCCTGTTTAATACAATTTCAAGTTAGACAGACCACTTTTTATAATAAACGATATAGACAAATTAAGAAAGTTAATATTAAAAGTTTACTAACTTAGTTAACCATCAATTTTACGACAATAAAATGTTTACTGATAATAGTAAATGGTTTGTTAATGTTAGTAATTGTGATATTCCCAAGAAGGTTAGTAATATTTTATCCTTAGGTCCTCAATTTAATATAGCATGTAACAGTAATAATCTTAACATAGGTAAATTGTTAGCGGATATTGAATTAATTTTAGATAGTAAGCATTTTTCTACAGAAAAAACTAATGTCTTGAGAGCAAAAGCAACTAACATTATTACTAATTACATTTTAAAACCTACTAATTCAGCACACAATGATCATTTTCAGTCTGATTATTCTTTCACTAAAACTTTTTTGAAAAAACATCCACAAATTATAGTTACGAATGCTGACAAAGGCTCAACAACTGTTATTATGAATAAATCAGATTACATTAACAAATCTAATGAATTACTCAATGATAATAACATATACCAAAACTACCTAGAGATCCTACTTTTACTGTTCAAAAGAAAGTCAATGACCATATAAAGTTTTTACATAATAAGGGTATTATTAGTGATATAGAAAAGAAGATGTTATTAACTACTAATTCCGTTCCAGGTAGATACTATGGACTCCCAAAAATTCATAAACCTTCGCTTACTTTACGTCCTATCATTTCATCAATTAACACCCCAACATACAAATTTTCAAAATTTTTATCACAGATATTGTCTAATGCTTTTCCATTACAATACGGATTTAATGTCCCAGATACTTTTTCCTTTGTCAACACTTTTCGTAATTTTCAGTTACCACATAATTACATTTTAATTTCTTTAGATGTCACATCACTTTTTACTAACATTTCCAAAGATCTCGTAATACAAGTTATCACTGAAAAGTGGGACTTGATACAACCACATTGTAAGTTCCCTCTTGATTTATTCATAGCATCTATACATTTAATCTTCAATAACACTAACTTCACTTTTCAAAATCAAGTTTATAATCAAATATTTGGTACACCGATGGGTTCACCTTTATCACCTGTACTAGCTCAGATTACGATGGATTTTTTATTAGAACACACTACAGAATTACTCCCGTTCAAAATTCCATTCCTCGCCAAATATGTTGATGATATCATATGTGCCATTCCCATTGACAAAATTGATGATACCCTAATAATTTTTAATAGTTTTGATGTTGATCTACAGTTCACATATGAAATTGAAATTGACGGTTGCTTACCATTTTTAGATACCCTTGTGATACGCAATCCAGACAATCTCCTCATTTTTGATTGGTATACTAAACCTACCCATTCAGGAAGGTATATCAATTATTATTCACAGCACACCTTTCAACATAAAGTAAATATGATTTTGGCTCTAAAAACCCGGATCAGTAAAATTTGTGAACCGCAATTTTAAACAAAATCTCTGTCTCCTTCAAGAAATTCTCATTAACAATGCTTATCCCACCATTTTGATCAAAAACTTCTATTTAATACCACCTCTATTACAACACTCCCAAAAACAACAAAAAATAAAATATATAAATCACTTCCGTTTATTAAGAATCTAACACCCACACTCAAAAAAATTCTTGCTAACCCCTTTTCTACAATATCTTTTCGATATAATAATTTGCTTAATTCTTTGTTTACTAAACTTAAAGACCCAACCAATAAAATGTCACTGAGTAATGTAGTATACAAAATTACTTGTAGTTGCAGTGCCACTTATGTGGGCCACACTAGTCAATGGCTTAAAATCGCATCACCCAACACAAAAGTGATGCCAAGTTACAAAGACCACCTGCACCTTAGCAGAGCATGTAAATAATACGAATCATATACCGAATTACACCGACACAAAATCCTAGAAATGGAACCTAAATACAAAAATCGTTTATTTCTTGAAGCGTTACATATCCAACAACAAACTAATGGCCTTAATGGAAAATCAGACACTCAGCATCTAAGTGCAGTTTATTCTCTTTATTTTCTATAAATAATAATAATTCCTAACAGTTTATTTATTTATTTATTATTTTTCTATTTTTATAAAAAAAAAAAAAATTCTTTTTTGTTCTACACACCCTTTCAATCCTTTTCACACCATACAATAGTTATCAATATTCCTAATAGTTTTGAATTTTTAGAGTTGTTTGCTTTTGCTTTTTAGATATTTTAACTACAACATGAAACATATGCAACAGATTAATTTTAGTAGATCGATACATTGCACTCTTTTTATTGGGTAGTTATATTTTAATTTTGTGACTTTTCAAATCAATCATTTGGCTATCCAAATCAATCATTTGTCTATCCTTATTTAAAACACTACTTGATGTTTTATCTGTCAAACTGACACTTTAATATTCTAGTCAATGTTTGTTATGAATTAGTGTTATTAATCACATTGAAAGTAAGTACCGTATATAATGTTATTTTCCTGTTTTGTTAATTGCAATTTTTAGCTCATGATTAAGGATTCATATTATCCGAAACGTTGATGTTCAATAAATGATTATTCAATAATTTATTTTATTCGGACGCCTTTATCCCATAACGATTTTCCATCAACATTACTTTATATATATATATATATATATATATATATATATAAATTGTTGTGGATTCAAAGGGGTAAATCAGTGTGAAACAATAAAATTTCAACAACCACGTATATAGAAAAAAGCAAAAATTTTACGCGCCCAATTAATTTAATTTATTTATTGAAAACGGACGAGTATTAACGTATTGTTATATTTAATAATTGGAATGTTAAAATTACATAAAGGAAAAAGCTTCAAAGCAAATAGAAGTTCAAGGATATGCATAAATAATTATAATTTATTTTAATTAAACACATATAAGCATAAGGGAGCGTGCTTGCGTAAGAAAATCAATAATTCCAAAACAAATGTATTCGTTTTAAAAAGCCAACGTCAGTTTTATACAGATACCAAGAAGCAGATAGTTGAGAAATTGTTATGTTCAAACGGTCGATAATTAACAGAAACACCTGCTTGTTAAAGGTTACGTTCAAAGAAGTCGAGCGTATGTTACGATAAGATTTTATAGAAATTATGTTCAACCGTCAGTTTGGATAAACAGCTAGGGTAATAAACATCTTAAGGAGCGAGGGAAATGAACAATCGGTAATATACAACGGATAGAGACAGATATAAAGCAAGCAAGGAATTGAAGTGCACGTACCATATACAAGTGGAGTTGAGATAGGATGTCAACAATGCCGATTTTCTGTAACTCAAGTGGGGCTTTGAAGGAGACAGCAAACATGTATAGAACAGAGATGAATAGAGCTTAGGTGAAGTTTGTGACGGCAGAGAATTTTTTCATTGGTTGAAAGAGAACAGTTTCCAAACGAACGCACACGCGAAGGCAGAGAAGGATTTCTCTGTAAGCAACAAGTACGGCGGGAGAAATTTTCGGAATCAAGCGACGGTTATGCTCAAAATTTGTACAAACTGTTGTAGAAAATAAGCTTTTCTAATGAAACGCGTCCGATAGGAGGTTAGAAAATTGATATAAATACCGGAGCTTTAATATTCAAGTTCTCTTTTCCTTTACGTCGATTAAGTGCTGAATACCAATTCAGACTATAATAATAACGCTTTTGGTGAGTAGTTTGTGTGTGTAATAAAGTTACATTTGATATCGTGTTTTAAAGTATAAAACTGTAGTAGCGGACCTCCAATTATTAATGTGATGCACGAGTTGGTGCGTGATTAAAAGATAAGGTCCGACTACTACCACTAAATTTATTAAATGGATACATGATATATGGGGGTAACCAGAGCTGGTAATCAATTTTGTGTGCATGATATGGGTATGGAATGGTACTGGGGGACGAAGCTAATATCTTGCTGAAATATCAGATGGTAGAGGCCTGTGGATTCGACAAGCAGTATAGTTAATGGTAACTACGCCCAGGGATTTTTTTATGGTAACCATCTCCGACGGTAATGAAGACTAAAGAATTCTCCAGGTAATTTATTTGAAATTTATGTTATTGTATAAACATTTGTGGAATTTTGTGTTGTGTGGTTGACTTTTGTGGCATATTTATGGTTTTAGAATCTTGTTTTAAAAAGATACATGTACAGGCCAATTTACTAATTTTTGAGTATTGAAAAAGGGTGTATTTCGAATATATTAAAAATTTATTCAGGATATAAATTGTGTTGTAAAGGGTAAACGGGTCTGTAAATTTTGTTTTAATTTATGCAAGGTTTAAAAGGCATATACAAACAAAACTGGGTTATAATGAGCTGACAAAACTCCAGTGTGAAGTCACTTTAGGGTAACATGTGGGGCCCATCTACTCATATGTAATTGAATATGTTCAAAGATCACTATAAAAATCAAGGACGTTAAAAACATACCATAAATTGATATAATTATTGTATCAAACTGTTTTAACATAGGTGTAAATATAATTTATCTGTTAATAGGTGTAAATAAAAAGATGTATGGTTGTTGTATTATTTGATGATTTTATTGAATGCTGTGCGAGTGTGAAAGAGGTATGTCGGTAAATTTACGTATTTGAAAAGAGGTCCAGCTGAGCTAGCCAGGGATGCAAATGAGTTTGAAGGCTTAATAAAATAAGGGTAAGGAAATTTTTTATTTTTTTTGAAAAACTTAGGTTGGTTTAGGCTAAGGATCGAGTGATCCCAGAAATGTTCCAGGGTTCCACGGCAATATATATATATATATATATATATATATATATAATATGTGTATGCGTGTGTCCGTGTGTGTGTGTTTGTGTGTGTGTGTGTATGGGTAAAACGTTTCTTGACCTTTAAAATTTTAATTTGTGTGTAATTTCTTAGGATGTAGGTCATAAATGTAAAAATGCTTTTTAATATTTATATATAAACTTTACGCGTTTCAGTATATTGAACCATGATCACATGTTTAAGTCTACAAAAAATATAAAAATATTACAACTTAAATAAAATTATAATAAGTTAATCTAAAAATTTAAAAGAAAATTTAACTGATGCATAACTCACATATTAACATAGAATATTTTATGACGTTACATGTCAAAACAGGTTTTTTCCAAAAACACATTAACTTATGATTAAGGAAACAAATTTTCCAAAACGTTAAGTGTAATAAATGTTTTAGACTAAACCGCTAGCTCAGTATTTACAAAATCGGATATAAACATCTTCATAAAATTTTACAATATGAACTATTAAATCCTTTTAATGTTTAATGAGTTTAATTTATTTCAACATTTTTTTTTTATATAGTTCAAGTAGATGGACCTATCTTAAAACCCTAAATTGAAATGTACTCTGGTCTATGGTGAGCTCAGTATAAATTCTGTTACCCTAAATGCATAAATAAATCGCATCTTTGTTTTCAACAACTCTAAAGACCCATTTACTCTTTACATCAAAATTATACGTCATGTATCTATACCTTGAAATAATAAACTCAAATTGTCTTTTCATATAACCTTCAAATTAGCTTTTATGTTCATAAAATATACACCCAGTGTGTCAAATCACTCTAGCACAAAATAACAGCACAAAATGTTCAAGCAATAACAAAAGGAAACAGATTTCGTTACCTGGTGTAAGCCTTTTGCACCGTCGTTGCATTCCATCCAACTTCTCTCTGCTATATGTACATCAAAATTATTTCCACACGTTATCCAATTCTCTGCAGCCGCCTTCAATACATCTATCCATATAATTGTCCAAATATGTTAGTCAGCTTCTGAATCTTCCATACAACCAGCACCCTTGTTCAGAAAAATAACTAGGCTCGCTTACCTTAGTAACATCTTTTATTTGTTACTTGTATGTACTTACAGCACCGTTTATAACTTAGCACCTACTCATGCTTTTAAACACTTTTAATTTAAATTAAAACGAACTGCACTTATTACCGATTGAAGAAATTTTGACGTAAATGTTACCATATAGGTCTGAAGCGGACCGAAAAAGTAAGAGAGCCCCACTACATCTCCTAGTGTATTTATAAGCGTTGAAACCTACCTTTAGTATCCCGTATTCATCAAAATCACCACCACCGTAACAGATTCTGAAAATCTAAACTATAACGATCTTTTAAAACTCAGAAATTCTCATTCCACTTAGTCCGAAACACTGGCTATCAAGCACAACGGTCATAACGCTTCTAGAAATCTCTCTCATTCCACTTACAATCAGCCAATCTCGACCATTTCCCCTGTCGTAGGTCTATCATCCAACTATGTTATCCTCGTCTAACTCATATTCGTTGTCTTTGTTAAAATCCCACTACAACAACTTAAAATCGATATTGTGGTTAGCCTCTACAAATTATCGCGCGCTTTAGATGACTGTTTTATCCAACGTCTGTTATTTGTCATCCTCGTTTACCCTATGAAATTGATATCTCTACTTTGTTTTCAAACCACCTGCTATTTCGCAGCCTTCGCTTCGACCGTTAACTCAAATTTCTAAAGAATTATGTCCTAACGTACATTCTGGTTTCTTGAATTTGTTTATTTGTCTGTCCGTCTTTCTATGAACTGTTTGCCAGTTTGAAATTGTACTTTCCCATGTTGTTTAACCTGTGGATTTCTTAGGATTTGTTTTTAACGAACGCTTGTTAGTTTAAATGAACATATGCGTTTACATTATCGATTTTATACACAAAAACTCTCCCTTATTATTTGATATGCTCAATTTACAACCTTCAAATATTAAAACTAATTATACTCGTATTATCCTTGAGTATTTATGCACTACAAAGCTTCTACACTATGCAAATTTAACATTACGATTTATTAATACAAATGTATGCTATTATCCGTTTGTTTAAGGTCAAAACTAATTAATTTAGAACGTAAATAATTTATCCCTGTTTTCTATACCACGGTCCTTACAAAACTACTCTTCTGACTTATCTATCCTTTTTTACATATAATTTACACGAATATATATATATATATATATATATATATATATATATATATTGAAGTGTACGTAATAACTAAAAGGGTATAAAGAGTATTCTGTTGTTTTAAGGTTGTGTATATGCCAAAAAAAAGCCAATGACCAGATCACGTAATTGTACATTTTGTGTTTGCCGTACTTTACAAATGGTAAAGTATTTAAAGTAGATTGGTCAGAGTAAAAGTGCCAATACGTAAAAGAATGACTTGATGACGTGCGAAAACTCAGTATTCGGGGATTTATACTAAGTTGTACGTTGATAATCCATAGAGTGTAAATTTGCTGGTCTAAAGCCGGTTGCGTCTGTGTAAGTTCCACTGTTCACAACACATGGCCAGGTTTATATGTGAAACATTTCGGCACGTATTTATTAGAATCAACCTTTGGACAAACTTGTATTATCAAAATTATATGTGAAAATATTGTATCAAAAGTGATGTAAGTGCGACGCGATCATATGTACCAATGATCGAACAGTTATTTATATAATCGTAAAGTGTAAAAAGATAACTAATAGGTATTAGTGACACAACACTAGTTGTGACGATTTAATTGGGTGTTGGGTTTGTAGAAATGTATAAAGAGTAGGCATAATAATTTTGAAGGTGGCGGTATCACCTAGGTAAAAATAATAAAGGAGAACGATTTGAACTTTTTTGGTAAAAAGACGTGTTTTGGTATAAATGTACTAAGTTGGATATTTTAAAGTTGAAATAAAATATTTTGGAAGTTAAAGCTTTTGATTAAATTAGAGAGTATTAGTATAGAGAGTCAGAGGGAACAGTACGAGTTAAGAAGAGTGGAAAGTTAGAAGATTAGATATTGGAGCGGCACCGAGACAGGTGTAAATAAGAGTTGGTATTTAGAGTGATTTGGATTGAGGTAAAAAGAATTTGAAGTGGATTTATTAGACCGAAGGAAAACGAATTGGAAGTGATTTGGGTATTACATTGCGATTGAAAGGTATTGGGTGGAAAGTATAAAGCAGCACAGAATTTGAAAGAGAAGGTTAAGGATTTGTATTGGATCGTATATTGTTGGATTAGAAGGAGGGTTTAAACAGAACGACGGTATAAGTAGAAGAAAATTAGCGCGGGGAAGTTAAAATAAAAGGTAATCTAAATTCTAAATTCAGTAATTATTTATAGATTTGGGTGGATAATAAAATCAATTATATCAAAAACCTGGTGTCTGGAATGCCAAGTAGTCCCTGTGATAGTGGAGCGTAGTGTGAAGACACATCCGGTGGCCGAGATCGTTAGCCATAGTTAAGGGAAAGGCCTAAGGCTGAGGATAAATCGGGTGAGTACTGTGTTTTTCGGAACGTCAAAGTCATTTTGGTAAGTGTATTTGAATTGGCACAAGGATACGCGGATCCGTTTGTTAAATTTGGCATATACGCATAAAAAAGGTTACGTATACTAAAATTAAGGTAGTGCTGTTTGGTCGGTGTCGTGACCATCTACCAATCACCGAACCCACGTTAGGTAGGTGTAGATACCCTGAGAAAAAGAGAGTCAAAATAGTCAAGGCACATTTATAGAAGTTTTGTTAAAGCACGCAAAATAGAGTCAAAATTTGTACACTAACAAATAAATGAAAGGTATATATAAAGTATTTAAAAATATAAATAAATAAACAATATAATATATATATATATATATATATATATATCATCATCATCATCATCATTGGGTCTTCAGTCTTGAAACTGGTTAGACGCGTACCACATTGTTTACTATTCTGAACTAACCTACAGATTTCCCCGAAATTTGCACAGTCTGCATCTATCACTATCTGATCTAGGTCTACATCCGCCTCTTTTTTCCTATCTCTGCTTATCTCCACTCCAAAAATCCCCCGCCTCTGGCCACCGAACTTCGCTGATCCCTACTATGTCTAATGATAACCTATTCATTTCGATTTTTAGGTTCTCTAGCTTACCTACTTGCTTCATACTTCTAACATTCCACGCTCCGACTCGCAAAATGTTCCCGACTCTTATTCTTAACTTTCCGATCGCATCCTCCGAAGTAGTCCCCTCCCGGAGATCCGAATGAGGGACTATTTTAACTCCGGAATTTTTTACCCCAGAGAATGCCATCATTTTATTATAATTTAGGTACGCTGTGTACCTGGGAGGTAATGTGGTGGTTTCCCGTTGCCTTCCACATCGCGGTAGAGTGTCTTAGACTGCCATACCGACCCCTATGGTCTCTGCCAATCTAAGTACCGAAAGAGCCGCTGCCCTCTTTCGGGGATCTGTCTTAGTCTGGTTCCTCACTAACGACCCTACTACTTTGGTTGAACCTGTAGTTTGGCTCTTTAGCTCATTAGAACACGCAAGCCATTTCACCTGTTCTAGTAATCTAGAACTTCGGCAAGGTGCAGGTCCATTCGAAATGGAATATATATATATATATATATATATATATATATATATTGCAGTGGATTTCTTGGATTGTGCCCCTGTGAAGTTAAAAAAAATTGTTAACTACAATATCTCCTGAAAAGCTCCCTTAAATCTGCATATCACGGCTAGCTCTGCTTCCAGCTTCTTCAGAGATACCTATCCTATTCTTACTCTTTCTCACTTAGACTACCAAATAAATTACTACTCAAATAATTCAACGGAACATACAACTTTTTATTCATACAAGTCAAAAATTTACGTTACCAACTCAATATTTACAAATCGGATATAAACATCTTCATGAAATTTTACAATATCAACCATTAACTCCTTTTAATTTAATGAATTTAATTTATTTCAACATTTTTTTATATAGTTTAAGTAGATGAGCCTACCTTTAAACCCTAAATTGAAATTTACTCCGGTCTTTGGTGAGCTCAGTATAAACCCTGTTACTCTAAATGCAAAAATAAATCGCATCTTTGTTTTCCACAAGCTTAAACACCCGTTTACTCTTTACATCAAAATTATAGGTCATATATTTATACTTTTAAATAATAAACTTAAATTGTCTTTTTCATATAACCTTCAAATTAGCTTTTATGTTCATAAAATATACACCTAATATGTCAAATCACTCTAGCACAAAATACCAGCACAAAATGTTCAAGCAATAACAAAAGAAACAAATTTCGTTACCTGGTGTACGCCTTTTGTACCGTCACCTCTGAAGATGTGGTCCAACCAAAACCTCGTCGTTGCATTCCATCGAACTTCTTCTGCTACATGTACATCAAACTCATCCAGACGTTATCCAAATCTTTGCAGACGTCTTCAATATATCTACTCATATAATTGTCCAAATATGTTGGCCAGCTTTCGAATCTTCCATACAATTAGCACCCTCGCTCAGAAAATATTAACTAGGCTTGCTTACCCCAGTAACATCTTTTATTAGTTAATCAAATGCATCTGCTTACAGTACCGTTTAAATAAGCACTTACTTGTGCTTTCACACTTTTAATTTAAATTACAACGGACTGGGCTTATCACCGATTTAAAATAATTAACGTAGATGTTACCGTGTATGTCTGAAACATACCGAAGAAGTAAGAGAGCCCCTCTACATCTTTTAGTGTATTAATAAGCGTTGAAACCTTACTCCAGTACTCCGTTTTCATCGAAATCACCTCCACTGTAACCTGATTCTGAAAATTTTTCTATAAGGATCTTTTCAAAACTAAGAATTTTACGTTCCGCTCCGCTTTTTATCCGAACCACTGGCTGTAATCCCAACGGCTACAAAGCTCCGAGAAATTTCTCTCATTCCACTTACACTCAGCCAATCTCAACCATTTCCCCTGTCTCAGGTATAACCTCCAACTATGTTATCCTCGTCTAACTCATATTCGTTGTCCTTTTTAAATTCCCACTACAGCGTAACGTATTTTTTTTTAACTCAGTTACACTTTCCCTATTAATATAATATAATGTTTTAATAAAATAAAAATATAATTTATAAATGTCTGATCACTTAAAATAATTCATAAAATATATAAAAGATTACTCGCTCCTTCGCTTTTGACGTCTAAGTTTCTACAATACAAATCGTTTGTCTGTCATTTTGTGTCACTTTTCGATCAGCGCTTGAACAAGTAAGCTGCTCTGCGGAGCGTTGAAAGGTCAATATGATCAGGCACGTGGCCTGCAATAAGGTTTGTTAGAAAGTTTAATTAGTTCAACCTTCGTGTCTGAATGTGGTTCCTGACAGCTTTTGGGTGATGGTTTTATTCTGTATTCCACCTTCAGCAAAGTTAGTTGATTCCTGCAGACCGAAGACGATAGAAGCCCCCATCATTAAAACAGTTGGCATAATTAATTAGATAAATTTTATTAATGCTTTCTTCGTAGTGCAATACCACGGAAACCAATATTTAGTTAAAATTTAGAATACCAAGGAAATCAATATTTAGTTGAAATTTAGAATACAAGAGAATAATTGGACATACTTAATGGAGATTTGGTTTGGTTAGATAATATTTTGTTCGGAAGATCTTTTATAATTCCAGCGTAAAATTCAATCATAATGGTATGTTTTCCTGTTGCGTCCATCGCAGATGTATATATAATAATCCGCATCTGGTGTTATTTGGTTCTAGTATAAAAGCTCAAGTTTTTTTTGATTAAACTGTACTTCGGCACGTGAGTGACATTTAACCTTTAATTCCAGTAATATTTATTTAAATGTTTTACGAATGTTCGTAGGTTGAAATTTCACTTTGATTTAGTTATCTTAAAATTCATTTAGAAAAAGAAAGATCCCGTACTACTCTTGTAACTTTACAAAATTTTAAAGATGGCTACGTAGTTTGCCTAACGTATTTGTTTCACAAGCAGACAGTAGTGGCTACACTAAAAAAGTTGTTATTGACATAGGATGTCAAAAATAGCTAGTTATTTAACATAATTACCACATGTTATTTTGCGTTACTTTAAAAATATCTTTGGTTATTTTGAGGTCATGTAATTTAAGTTTAAAGAACATGATGAATTTTTTTATAAGATATAAAGTAAAGCTAACTCTTTGTTTGAATGACTCATTTTTATAAGTCGTAAAATAATCTAATTTCTCACTTGTAAAGTCGACCGCAGTACTACAGATGACTATAATTAAAATTTAAAATATGAGTTATTAAGAAAGCATAAACCTTAAAGTAAACTTATGTAGAAGTATTCAATTTAGAGATCTTTGTGTTTTTTTTTGAAGACAGAACCATACTAGTTTCTTTTTATGTAAATTTTTGTTAAAAAAGTTAATGCTGAAACAAGCTAAGACAATTTAATTGAATAGAATTTATTTTTGCTTAACTCTTTTATTATTAAAAATTCACGTGAAATTTATTGGTTCTTAATAAGCAAAAGATTAACTGCGTCTAATGATAACAAATACCCTGGGTGTATATTTTTGGAACTTAAATTCAATTATATTATTTTTGGTAAATATTTTTAAGGACACAAACGGTGTCCATGTTGTGCATTTATTTGTTCACAGGTTAAGTCGAGACATCTGTAATACATCTGGCAATTGATATTTTGATAAGTGCTTTGCAAGGTTGATATATAGGTTCTGTGGCTATATAAGCGGTGTAGATTTCAGGTTTCCGCATTCCCCTAATACAAAGTACATGTATCTTCGTATGTTGTTGTATTGAAAAATACGGTGGCGCTCATTATCTACGTTTTTGGTCAACAGACATCCCATGACCCAAGCTCATGATCTACCCAGAGCTAACATTCTACTAGCCGTTTATCTCTAAAGAGTTTTTCTTTTCCTCAAGCCGTTTTCCATCCAACTTTACCTTGGGCTTCCTACATTAATAAGAAATTCTCGACCTTGTGATATCAGGTGAGGTAGTCGTTTATGTTTTATGGAGGTTCAATTTGCTATCTGATATCTTTAAGGAATAAATTTTTTTTACAACACTAACATAAAATCGATATTGTGGTTAGCCTCTACAATTTGTCGCGCACTTTAAACGAGTGTTTTATCTAACGTCTGTTATATGTCATCCTTATTTACCCTATGCTAATGGTATCCCGTCTTAACTTGCCTTCAAACCACCTGGTGTTTTGCAGCTTTTGCTTCGACCGTTAACTAAAATTCTAAAGAATTATGTTCTAACGTACATTCTGGTTTCTGGAATTTGTTTATTTGTCCGTCCGTCTTTCTATGAATTGTATGCCAGTTTGAAACTGTACTTTCCCAAGTTATTTAACCTGTGGATTTCTTAGGATTTGTTTTTAACAAACGCTTGTTAGTTTAAATAACCGTATGCTTTTACATTATCGATTTTATACACAAAAGCTTTCCCTTATTATTTGATATGCACAATTTACAACCGTCGAATATTAAAACTAATTATACTCGTATTATCTTTGAGTTGTACATATTACAAAGCTTTCACACTATGCAAATTTAACATGACGATTTATTAATACACATGTATGCTATTATTAATTTGGAGCGTAAATAATTTATCTGTTTTCTATATACACGGTCCTTACAAAATTACTCTCTTGACTTAACTATGCCTCTTACATATAATTTACACGATATAATCCCTCTATTTCAATTCAATGAACAACTTCTCGAGTTCACCTTGAATTTAAATACGAAGACTAATACCTACTAACTAACCTATATGATATTTATACACACCTATCTATTCATCTAATTCTACTTATACCTATCTATCCAACCTATCACTCTTTATTCCACCTATCCCTACCTATTTCTATCTATCTCTAATTATTTCTGTTTATTTACACCTATCTTTACTTATAACTATCTATCCACATCTATCACTACTTATTGACTATCTATTTCTATCTATCACTATCTATTTATTCAATTTACTTTTATTTTTCTATACCTAGCTTCCCTTATTTCTATTTATTTAAGTTCTCTCTACTTATGTACACCTATTTGTATTTATAGTTATCTTTATTTCTATCACTATCTAGTACTTTAACTATTCACACCTAGTTCTAACTCTATCTCTAACTATCTCCCCTTATTTATCCTATTCCTAATTCTACTTCTCTATCTACACCTATCTCTATCCCTATTTATTTAAAACTACCTCTTTTCTATCAACCTATCTCTATATTTTTCTCTTAAGTGTCATTTTCCTCATTTGTTCGCTCCTCTGGTGAATGTGGTAACAGCAGGCTCACATGGAATTTTCCCCTCTCTGCCTATATCTCCACATCTCTCAATACATAGGTACACTCCCCTACAACCTCCCCAATCCGAAATGGTCCTTCGTAGGGCAAATGTAGCTTAGCACACGTCATCATTTCTCGCCTGCTTACCCTTAAACTCCTCACTATTACCAAGTCTCCAATTTTGAATTTCACCCTTATACGAATTCGGGCATTCATCTTTTGTACATACTTTTCAGCTCTTCTTCTTAACTTCTCTCTGACATTAATCATTAATTGTTGAAATTCATCTTCTCGAGACACAATCTGCCAATATCTGTCAGGATATTGCTATTTAATCAGCATAATGGGACTTGTTTCTGTCACCGTGCTTGGGGTTTCATTGATAAATGATTCGACCTTAGACAAATTGTCCTCCCATAATCGATTATCTTTGTATGATGCCACACGTAAGAAGTTCACTGTCTCTTGAATATATTTCTCAGCTAGGTTCGCCTGATGATGTCATATGCTGCAGAATACTACCTTAACGTTTTGTTGTTCCCAATAATTAATAAAGCGCTGATTATTAAAATAAGTCGCATTATCTGTCAGCACACGTTTAAATTTCCCAACCTCTCTACAATATAACTCTAATTCCTTATTAGTTTCCACCGTGCTACACTCTTTAGTCGGGTATAATTTGGTAAATTTTGAAAAAATGTCTATAATAATTAGTATATGTTGATGATCCTTTACTCCTAACTAAATTACTCAAGTAATCAATCGCAATTAAGTCCAGTGGGTTTTGTACCTGTATGCGCTGTATTACATCCTGACTAGTGTGATTTTTGTACTTGCCCAATGTACATAGATGGCATGACTTGATTACTGACTTTACGATACCAATGTCTTCAACCGCAAAAAATGTTTCCCTAAATATTAGCCAGTTTTCTAATACCTATGTGTCCATACATAACCTGAAGATCTTTCACAATCAGCTCAGCTTGTACCCTATCTACTACATATAACTCAAGAGTTTGTACCCTCTTGCACAAAAATCCATCTATCATCCTGTAGTTCATAAACTTCGCTTCGGTCTCTAATCTTATTTTGATGAATAGTAGCTCTTCACTTCGCTCCTGATTCCTCCTCATCTCGTCCTGTCCATATATGGATCCATCTTGTAGCAGAATATTTATTGCAATCATTATGTCACACGGCTTTTTGTTTCCATTATCTTTGCTCCGACTGAACGCATCCGCTATAAAACTATTTTCGCCTTTAATGTATCTTATCTCAAAGTCAAACTCAAACCTCATCGATACACTCTATTGTTTGAAAATCGTGTATTTATTAGTGCACACAACGCGGAATGGCCCGTTTCAATGACAAAATGCCGACCTATGAGATAAAATTTCAGTTTGCTTAAATCAAAAACCACTGCTGCCATCTCCTTTTCACTAATTGTGTGATTTAATTCATGCGGCTTCAGTGTCCGTGAAACAAACGATATTGGAACCTCTTCGCCATCTTGAATTTGATACAGTTCTGCCGCTAAGGCACAATCCGATGCATTCGTACGTAATACAAATCCTACATCAAATTTGGGATGCCTCAAAATTAGTTGTTCGTGAAACTGCTCCAACAGGGTTAAATATGCTGCCTCTTGGCTTTCTGATCATTTCCATTAGACTCCTTTCTTTAAAAGTTTGAACAGCGGCCCTGCCTTCTCTGAAAATGCTGATACAAACTTCTTATAGAAATTGAGAACTCCCAAAAATGCTCGTAATTTTTTTATATTATTTGGTCTCGGATATTTTAAAACTTCTGACAATCTTTCCTTGTCTATACACATACCCTCATGATTTACTACATATCCTAAAAATTTAACTGTCTTTGAAAAGAACTCACATTTGTCAATACATATTTAACCTTAATCCTGCTGACTTCAGCTCTAGTAAAACACTCTCTAAATGAGAATAATGTTCTTTTTCAGTGTCGCTAAAAATCAAAATATCATCAACATAGTGTATGCAAAACTGCTCATACGCCCCTAAAATTGCCTGCATGGCCTTAATTAATGCTGCACTTGACGTCGACAAACCATACGGTACTACTTTAAAGTTGTATACTTTCCTCTACGCAAAACCCCGTATACCTTCTAAATTCTTTGTGTAGCGGAATTAGCCAGAAAGAATTTCTTAAATCTAATTTGTTAAATATGAATTTGCCACTTAATCTCGTTAAAAGTGTGTCCATGGACGGTGGACAATGAAATTGCGGTTTCGTCCGATGATTAATCTTCCTTGCATCCAAACAAACGAATACTGTTATCCTTTTTCTTAACCACAACTAATGGATTTATAAAATGCGTGTTTGAGAACTCAATTATGCCATCATTCAACATCCTCATCAACTCCTAATTCACCTGATCCCTATATGCTGCCGGTGTCGGATATACTTTATATACATTAAATGGTTCAGAATTGTCTACCTCCAAAACGTGCTCGTAATTGAACGCTGTGCTTGCCTCTACTCCTATTAACTCCGAATGTTTTTTGAATAATGCTTGTACCTCTTCTAACTTTTCTTCAGGACATTTAATCGTGTCGATCTCTTTCACCTATCCCTCATCTAACTCCATAACATTAATACATAACCCCGTGTCATCCTTTGTGACCTCATAAGTTGCCTTCCAAGGCAATATCCTATCCCTAATCCTAACTACCTTCCTTTCCATATCTATAATTAATCCTAACTTTACCATAAAATCGATCCTTAATATCCCTTTAAATTTCAATCCAGGTACAATTATAAATTCCTGCTCACAACTTACTGAACCTAACTCTACTTTCAATACTACCACGCTATTCACTACAGCAAATCGCTTTTTATTCGGCGCTACCAGATGACTTCTTTTTATAGGCATAATCCTGTCATACACTTTTTCCTTAATTTCGTTGACGAATTCCTCCGATACTAAACTCGCCTCAGCTCTAGAATCCAGCAACGATCCTAAATTTTGATCACAAATTTTAACCGCTATTATTGGCAAACAAAATTTTCCTTAATTTCTCGCTCAATTTCTTCCACAATTTTTAAAAATTCCCTAGGATGTTTGTACTTGTACATAAGTAAATCTAGTGGTTTGTCCTTGTTTAAAAAATCCTGTCCTTGTCTACTTTCCCTACTAGGTCCTAGTCCTTCAACTACTTCAGCATATGTCCGTGGCGTCTCTACTCTATTTGTCCTATCATTTTCTCTATTTGGTGTCGTCGTCTGTGTCCCCCTCATGTCCGGTGAACTATTCTGCCTTTGTACCATCGGTCTCGGTGCGGGTCCTCTACCTACACTGTTGGTTCAAAAAAATGTCCGTCTTTGTTCCCAGTTCGGTCTTGTATTAAATTTAAAATTCGTCCCACGTCTTTGATAATTGTCCCTTCTGTTCTCAAATCTAACTGTGTTCACCTGTCTTTCCCTATTCTCGCGAGGTCGTCCACTACTCACATCGCAATACCTTTGCAGGTACTCTAAAAACATTTCTCTGTTTACTATATTCTGCAACGCTACATGTTGCCGAACATCAACCTCGAAGTGTCGTGAAAGGTATTTAATAATTTGCCTGTCTGTCAACGGTGGGCTTAATTGTTTAGCTATGCTGTACTTTCGTATAGCATACTGTTCCCTACTTCCTGCATATTCACCCTTATACTTTCCCGTAATTAAGTCGTCACGTACTTGATTCTGTCTGATCTGTGATCGCTCCAGTAATGTTTCAAAAATTTATCTTCAAACTCACTATACGTTTCTATCTCCTGTCCTATAAGATTATACCAGGCCTCAGCATGGTCTTTCAATAACGCCTTTACCATATTCAATTTTGCCTGTTCGTCAAATAAATTCCCTACTAAGCTCCTAACATTATTTATAAAAATCTGCCGGTTTACCCTACTATCCCCGTAAAATTTCGTTTGTTGCTCTAGTGACATATTGCCTGTAACAAATCTGGGACCATTCCCCATTAAAGTCGATACATTTTGTTTTATGCCGCTTACATCTCTTTCAACTCTTCCTAATTGATCTCGACATGAATCTTGTTACCTCTGTCATCTTTACATTTATTTCATCTTCACAGAAGATTCTTGTTTCCGTCCTTAGTTGTCCCATTTCCTGCCTCACACCTCCCTAATCTCCTCAAACTTCCGGTTTGATTCTACATTCATTTGCTCTAACATTCTTATGATCATCTCATTTCCTTGCTCTCCCGATTCTGTCCTTAATTGATCCCTACTACCTCCTGCTTCTTCCATTTTTCCTGATTTTTCAAATAACGCACTATCGTCGCTTCCAATTTCTACTCCTTTACTCCTAAACCACTCCTTTCGCTGTATGCGTTTAAATCACTTCCTCAGACACTCAAAAAATATTTACAAATTTACACTACACACACTTTTGAATTTTATTTGGAAATCGAGCTCTCACGTTCTGATCGCCATAAAATTGCTGTGAGGTTCTGTAAGAATCGAGTTTCACGCTTGGGAAACCATAAAATTTGCAGTGTTATTTTGGGATTATCTTCGAGCCCTTGCGTTGGAAGCCATAAAATTGCAGTGGATTTCTTGGATTATGTGCCTGTGAAAGTTAAAATTTTTTTAACTACAATACCTCCTGAAAAAGCTCTCCTAAATCTGCATACCACGTCTAGCTCTGCTTCCAGTTCCTTCAGAGATACCTACCTATCCTATTCTTACTCTTTCTCACTTAGACTACCAAATAAATTACTACTCAAATAATTCAACGACACTACAAAGCTTTCACACTATGAAAATTTAACATGACGATTTATTAATACACATGTATGCTATTATTAATTTGAAGTGTGAATAATTTATCTTTGTTTTCTATATACACGGTCCTTACAAAATTACTCTCTTGACTTTGATCCCTGGTACAACTCAATGATCCAAAAAGTTTCTAACTCTCCTAGCCGTTATCCTTCTTGGTCCATTGTCAACAACATCCTGTTTCGTAAACGGAAAACCTCTATCGCTGCCGATTCTCAGGGCGATTGGAAAATCGTCGTTCCTTCAGAGCAGCGTAAACAGCTGATTGTCCTTCACCACGATCCTCCTACTTCCGGTCATTGTGGTGTGACCAAAACCTCCGCCCGTATCCTACAAACTTACTTCTGGCCCAGTCTTCGAGCTGACGTCGCTCGCTATATCCGACGTTGTCCGGTTTGTGCTGCTCACAAGGTTGAACAGTTGCCTCCTCCTGGTCTCTTTGCTCCTAGAGCAAAACCCTCCTATCCCTGGCAGATTATCTCCTGCGACATTGTCGGTCCCTTCCTCGTTCCACCAAAGGTCACTCCTATGTTTGTGTAGTGGCTGACTATTTCACTAAATTTCCTCTTTTCTTTCCTTTACGCAAAGCCACTGCACAGTCCATCACTAAAATCCTAGAAGACCAAGTTTTCCTCCTTTTTGGCGTTCCTCAGTACCTTATCACTGATAACGGTGTACAATTCCGCAGCCATCAGCTTACCTCTTTATGTGCCCGTTATCACACCAAAATCCTTTACACCGCTCGCTACCATCCTCAAGCCAATCCTGCTGAACGAGTTAATCGTGTCCTTAAAACCATGCTTGCCTCCTATGTACTCGACGACCAACGTCATTGGGACGTGAACCTCCCAAAATTTCTTGTGCAATCCGCACCTCCAAACATAAGATCATAGGCTGTACTCCGTTCTTTGCTTTATTTGGTCGTGAGCATATCCTTTCCGGCGATTATTTCGGGCAGTTGTCCGAAATAAACGACATGTACATTCCTGATCCCGAACATCCTTCCCCTGATCCTGAACATTTTAAACATATCCGTTCCCACATTCTAAAAAAACTTTCTGCTGGTTATAAAAAAATTCACAGCCGCTATAATCTCCGTCGCCGTCCGTCTCCTATCAACTAGGTGATTCCGTTTGGCGTCGTAATTTTGCTCTGTCCGATGCTTCCCGTCATTTTAACGCCAAACTTGCTCCTAAGTTCCTTGGTCCTTTTCCTATATCTAAAGTTGTTTCTCCCTGGACTTATGAGCTTACCGATCCTTCCGGTCACAAATCCATATGGCATGTCAAAGACCTAAAACCTGCCCATCCTGATAATCCTAATGTCCCCAATCTAGATCTGTTGTCCTTTTGGCGACGCAAGCGCCGCAAATTTCGTCCGTAATCCACTCGTCTCCCTACGTTATACGATTGCTTCCTCTCATGAGCTTTATCTGTGATATTTTACATATTTCGTAGTATTGTGTGATGACTTTTATTTTTTTTTCTTCTACTTTTTCCGGGTTTTCTTTAATTCCACATTCCTGTCCATTTTTTTTTTCCCTGACTGGTTTTCCTTGCGGTTAGTTGATGTACTGACTTCGATCACTCGTTATATCTGCTCCTGTGGTAGTTGCTCTTTAGGCCTACTTTCTGTCCTTTAGGAATCACGACTTAGTCGACTTTTGGGTCTATTAGCAGATTACATTCCTTACTTGGTTGTATTATACGACTCTTTTTTTTCTTCTTGGTACCACAGTTTGAAGCTTTTCGTTACTTTTTCCAGTTTTCCGTTTGTCGTTCCCTAGCTTACTTGAGGCTTGACACTTGTGTCTTATGTTGGCTATTGCTGTGGGTTTTCTTCCTCGCTACTTTTCTTTTCATTTGGTTTCTGCGCGCGAAATCAATTTTCTTGAGGTTGGAAACTGTGCTGTTTCTTTTCTAAAGAGACATCCGTCCTTTGACGACTTTGGCAGCGTTTATGCCTTTACACCTTAGTCCTCTTCGATTGCTACTACTTACCTATCCTTTCCCTGTGGATTTCTTTACTCTTAGTTTTGTCCGACATTTTGGTCCTTCGAGCCGGAAATTTTTTTTTGTTTGGTTCCTTGTCTGTCGCTTTTTCTTTCACCCCGACGTCTTTATTTTGCTGGGGGGGAATTTGTTACGTTCCCTTTCGGCAGCGTACTTACAATACATCGCTTTGCATAGCTGGTTGCATAAAGTTGATTTACCTTAATAAATAAATAAATATTCGCCGTATACAATTCGTCTTTATGCTATCTATTCCCGTTTGAGATAAGAGAAGCTCAGGTGTTATGTTAAACAACTATTTTTACATTAAACAGATTAGCGTAGTTTACAGTTGTTCTTGGTTGCTATAAATTACGAGTTTAGCAGTGTTTCGATGTATTTCCTATAAATTGTTGAGTTTGTAGTTGTAGTTTGTCCTTTGTTCAGATATATTAATTGCATTCCGTATTAATGATATGTTAAATTTACCTCGCATTTAATAAGTAAATAAAATATGAACGTACCTTTTTTAAAGACGAGATTGTGAGCGTGATCGTGTTTTTAAGTGTTTCACCGTATCCAAACAATGCCTTTACCAACTGAAATTAGCTTTAGAAGTTAACGAAGTTCTTTCTGCTGAAACATATCCGTAATACGAAAAATTCTTGGCGGATGTTTGGATCGGAATTATACTAACTTTAATTTTTCTTAGTTGCGTGGGTTACATGTGTTCCTGTCTGTTGTACCACAACTTCTACCCCCGCGAATAGACTGTGAATCTTTGCCAAGCTACACCAGTGCATCCGGCTTACCAAACTATCAGGAGGCTTTAGATCAGTAGCCGAATTATTCCAATTCTATAGAAACTCTTCCGGTGCTCCTGGTTGTGTAAGTGAACTATTTCATACTTATTATTACTTTAAATATCTGTCCGTTTGTAATTGTTCTTTATTCCTACAATTGCTTGGTTGTATATTAACGGTAGAGTGTAGTTTCAGAATTTTCTAACACCGAAGAATCTAAAATAGATTATTGCTTGCGCAAGTTTCATTATGTGCGAAATATAACCGATTACCGGTTTACAAAGTTGAACTTAAACTAGTGTTACAAAATACTTCGGAATTATTGTCTCAGAAAATAGAATTAACATGAGTTATCAATGCCACATGGTTCCATTCAGTATGATAATGTCTGGGGCTAACACCAGTGAATTGTGGTGAAGTGCTTCGGTAGTGTAAAGTGTACTAAATTCTATCAACCACATCACAATCAAGGGTGAAGTACTTCGTTCTGCAGGACTTTCTGTAAGTGAACTATTTCCTACTTTTTTTTAAATATCTATCTGTTGCTTACCATATCTTTGTCGTTCTGCCACCTTTTACAAAAGACTTGCATGCTATTAATTAAAAAAAAAAAACAAGAAAGACTAATACTGCTGAATTACTCATCAATTGTGCTTATCTATTTATCTTTTATTAAAATTTTGTCTGATTTATGTTAAATTGGTGTGTGAGGAAACGTTTCTGCTACTCCCCAATATTACCTCACTTTGTATTAAAAGTTTTTGTACTGCTTTTACCGTTGTCATATTATATAGATTATCCAAACGTTTTTACATTCTTTTACATTCTTTTACATTCTTTTTTTTTCAGGTATACTTAATTATTTTTATTGCAGGTTTGCTATTCTAATTCTTTTTTTTTTTCAGGTATTGTTACTAATTCCTTATAGCCCCGTACGTTATATGTTAGTCTACTTTCTACAACCACCCCCTAATCTCCGATTGAGCCCGGTCATTCCGTGATTTTCTTTGTGTTACGCACGGCTACGAGTTAACGTAACATAAATTTTAATTAATTTAATTTAATTTAATTAATTTAACATAAATTTCTTCTTTTGCTTTTCTTTATTTATTTTATTTTACACTTTTTTTGTCGCGCCTTTTATGTAATGTGCACACCTAATGCACGCCCCGTACTTGCACCGTTTGGTTGGTTCTTTAATTAAACTGTTTATTACAATGCCTCGACTATTTAAGCTCTTAATTCTCAGGGTGTTCACCTACTTATAGTGAGTTCCGTTATAAGTAGATGTGCAATGCCCAACCAAACTGCACACTCTTTTGTTTTAGTACTAAATTTTTAATCTACTTTTGTATATGCCAAATTTTTATTACGATCAACGTTACCTTGTGCCAAATTAAATTACTACCACAAATTTATGACTTTTTTTTTTGACGTTTTAAGATATTTCAGCACTCACCTGGATTATACTTCGTTCTTGGCCTCTCTAACTGCTGGCTCAAAATCCTCGTCGCCGTATGCGTCTTTACACGGTTGTACTATCTGATAGAATTTTCGTATCGCCTCCAGGTGTCGTTCTTAAATTTTAGATGCTCCCCAATATCTGAAATAAATAACCCTAATTTAGAATTTGGAATACCCGTTTACGTTACTTCCCCTGCGCTAATTCTTCTGTCCTAATTTCTGCTTTGAATCCTCCACTACCAATTGTTGCTCTCCTAATTTTGCTCCTCGTGTTCTCAATTAATCCGTCCGCTTTTTCGTATCTAATCCAAATCTAATCGCCGTCCTGTTTCAAATTACTCGATGCCCCGCTATAAATCTATATCCAAATCAATCTTCGTTTCTTTATCTACCCACTCGATGTCCTGCTACCTATAAATCTCTATCCAAATCGATCTTCGTTCCTTTAAATAACCACCCTATGTCCTTCTGCCTTTAAATCGCTATCCAAATTAATCCCAAATCTATTTAAATATTCGTCGCTTCGCCGTCGCTTATATAACCACTCTATGTCCTTCCGCCTTTTAATCTTTATCCAAATCCAATTTCGTCCCTATATATAACCACTCGATTTTCCTTCCGCCTTTCCCAATATCGTTCCAAATCTATTCAAGTACTCATCGCTTCACCGTCGCACTACTACCAATCTTTACACTTTTTAGTATCGTCGCTGTTGCTCATTTATATTTCGCTGCTGCTCTTTACCCTTCTTTACTCAATCAAAACTATTCAAAATCAAACACTTTTATTAACTTTTTAAATCGTTACACAAATTAGCGCAGTTCTATAAAAACACGTCTTTATACAAAAAAATTTCGAAAATAATCTCTTTTAAATCGTACACAAATTAGCACAGTTCTATGAAAAAACACGTCTTTATTAAAATAACTTTCGAAATAATCTCCTTTTAAATCGTACACAATTAGCGCAGTTCTATGAAAAACACGTCTTTTTACAAAATAACTTTCGAAAATATCTCCTTTTAAATCGTACACAATTAGCGCAGTTCTATGAAAAACACGTCTTTTTACAAAAAAATTTCAAATTCTCCCTTTGTTTTATTTCCAAGGCGACCATTATAACATTTCTTGCCTACTAAATTATAAAAGTACATCACTAAAATCGTCCAATAATATCCAAACACTACGTTTGTGTCGCACATACCATAATTCATGTCTTTTTACACTTTCATAATTCACATAAAATTCTAGTATTGGTCCTAAATATTTACAGTTTTTCAATCACATTTGACATTGTTATAACTAATAATTTTGAGCTTACAAATTTTGTCCAAAAGTTGATTCTATTTAAAATAAAAAGCCAAAATAAATCACACTTGAACCTGGATGCATGGTTGATAGTGAACATCCATAGACGCATCCGGTTTTTGGACGGCAAATGTACTTTCAATGGCCTATAAAATTCAAACTCGGTATAAACCCTTGAGCACTGTACATCTTACTACGTCATTTAGTCATTTTAATTTACCTTTTGGCACTTATATTTCAACTACCATTTTGAATTGTATTTTAGTATATGTAAAATACGGCACACATACATTTTTAAGTTATGTGATCAAATATATGGATTATTTGACTTGGCATACACTACCTTGTACTAAACAACCCTTAGAACTCTTGGTAGCTCCCTCAAACATTATAATATATATATATATATATATATATATATATATATATATATATATTCACTTATATAAATTTGTCGGTTTAGGTTTCTTAGTTGATAGCTATAATTATTTTTAAAAATAAAATAAGTCAGTTCATACTTATTTTGGTGGGCGGTATATTTGGTTTTTTTATTGCACGTTTTCGTGATTAATTTTAAGTCGTAAATTCGTAATTGTATATAAAATAGCAAAGCTGTCATCCCTTGTCCCGTTATATCCTGTCATAAAACCTCCTTTGGGCCTATGGAAATTAAGTTGGACTAAAGGGGTAATAATCGCCTCAATGTCCATGAACGAGTGTTTATAATGACTTTTGTACCGCCAAATTATGAGAGGCACACGTGTGTTTTGTAGCAAGATAAAGGAAGATAGATACTGTTATTTATAACTACAAATTACAACTATGTACTTATTTAACCCCGTACGACAAAGGGATTAAACATTTCGCCTACCAAAATCAGTCTGAATCAACTTATTTTATATTTAAAAATTATTACAGCTATCGACTAAGTAACCTAAATGACAAACTTTTATAAGTGAAGTTATATTAAATATTAGTCTACTGGTAGTAAACATAGTTTTATCAGAGGACGCTTATCGCACCCTTGGGGTATATTGACTATAGCCAAAACTCTTGTTACATTTGCTGCAACAATTGTCAACGATTTAATCTAGAGGGCTTTAAAAACAACAAATCCGGATCTGGTTACACTGAAACCGGTTCAATATTAAGAAAATGAACAGGTCAAATATGAAAAATCATATTGGTTCGCGAGTCAGCGCGGATAGTAGATGTGAGTTGAATATCGCTTCGATCTGTCGAGAACTCTTCAAAGGATAAAATTTATTTACCGGTAATCCGGTAAGATCTTAGCGCTTTAATCACGGCCTTCCACAATTCACCGAAATGATGAGCAGCGGAGATTTAATTATTATAACGGTAAACAAAGGAAAAGATACGGTGGTATATCGCGTGCTTGTATAGAGAGCGTAGTAGGTTTTACGGAAATTACAAACGAAGTAAAGTAATTTAACCTCCAAATTCACAGTGTGGATTAACTAATAATTTCTAAATTAGTATATAGTAGCAAGCTGATTAACTAATAATTGTCAATCTATTTCAGAGTTGTACGGAGCGTAGGTTGCACGTGGCTTGTTTAGTTTATAATCGGTGTAATGGTGCTCGTTACTATTTCTTACAACATTAAACAGGGAACACAGATAATAAAGGTAATAGGATAGGTAGGACTCTATAGATAAATACGCTATTACACTTTCTATAAAGCACTACTTTTGCACAAGGAGTTAACAGTAAAGCAGTTACGACAGGAATGATCATGGTGTCTGCTTTTACCGCAACTTGCAAACCACTACTCTTCTTCGTTTGTTGTCCTGATTGGCCGGGAAGGCGACATATGTCTGTTACGAACCGTGTAGAGTTATTCTTAAAGTTGTTTATCCACGGTAGTACCCCAAAAATAATTCACGTGACATATTTTCTAACCATTATTCAACGCTGCGGTATTAGGTTAGTATATAGTAGAACAAATTTTGTTTGTTAAACATGGCCTGTGTATTGAAAGGGACACCAAACTAAGTGATAAAAAGGACGTGCCCCCTTTCATAACTGGGTAACGTACCTATTAATACTGTACAGCTTCACTTCATTCACTCATGTTTTTTTTCATTTTCAAGGACATGGCGAACCAGGAAAATGCAACAAAAAAGAATACGGAAACCAACAGTAGTAGTAGAAAATCCAGTGCAAGAGGTAATAGAAAAAGGTCAAGCTATTAGAAGTGTAGCAATGACACACAGAATAGCCAAGTCGGTTTTAGCACGATTGGCAAAATGAACCAGAGAGGATGATGTACCGTTTGTTTACAACCCTTAAAAAGAAATTCTTAAAAATTAGACAAAAAATACGGTGGTATCGACAGGTTTAAAGCAATCATGAAACGGTATCCAGTTATCCTTAAGGCCCCTCGCAAATACTAGTTCAGCTAGAATGTCTACGTTCAACATTCGCTCAACATTCGATCGATCTAATTTATAAAAACTTAAAAACTTACAAGAAGTATTAAGCAAACATCATTCTACTTCCAAAGATATTTATAATACTGAAGAAACAGACTTATTGACAGTAACCGACCTACCAAATGTAATTGCACAACGAGGTACCAAAGAAGTAGGCCAGATCACATCTGCCGATAGAGGTCAACTTGTTACAATGCTGTCTTTTGGGTCAGCAATTGGTAGGTAAATTCCTCCAGCATTTATTTTTCCCAGGATAAATTTTAAGTCATTTTGACCGTAGATTGTCCTACATGTAGCCTGGGGTTAGCTAATAGACGGGCTGGATGACTTCTGACGATTTTATTTTTACTTTTAAACATTTTGTAAAGCATGCAAAACCCAGTGAAGCAAAATCTGTGTTGTTGCTAATGGACAATCATGAAAGTCATATGTTTTTGGATATCATTATGTATGGGAAAGAGGTAGGGGTTTCTTTGATAACGTTCTCTCCTCATTATAGCTATCGACAGCAACCCCTGATGTGACGGTGTATGGTCCATTGAAATCATTTTACTAGGCTGCAATGAATGATTGGATGGTAGCTAATTCTGGAAAGGCAGTGACAATCCACCACATACCCAGACTAGTCAGATTAGCATATGAACACGCTTTTTCTATCAGTAAAATTACAGCGGGATTTAAGAATTGATCCTTTTAGCTCGCAGAAGAAGCATTTCTACAATCGTATGGAATTGATCGCCCACAAATTTCGAATACTGAAAACAATATTGCTGTAACACCATCTACAAGTTCTTAAACAGACGACAATATCACTAAAAATAATACAAAACTAAATGCACTTGCTACAAGTTCAGGCGTACTTCGTCCAGCAACTTACGCCCCTTTCCCAGAACTCCTCCTAGAGTCGTAAACATTAAAAAAAGAAAATGATGACGATCTAGAATGTTAACCGCTACACCTGAAATGCAACTTATTAAAGAAGTTGTTGATGAAAAGAAAAGCAAAAAGCGAAAATATTCATTAGTTAAAAAGGAGGAGGTGTAGACTAAGGTTCTGATAGAAAGCGGCAGTGAAAAGCAGTGGAAAGAACGTCGGTTATGCTGAAAGCGATGACAGTGACATTTCTGTAGAAGATTTTTACGACCATGATATTGAAATAAAAGGGGAAGACTATGTCGTAATAAAATCTACAACGAAACAAACAGTTAAACATGCAGTCGGAAAGATTTAAAAAAAATTGGAAGACAAAGAGTTTAAAATAGATTTGAAGTCGAATAAAGATATTGCCGATGTTAACGAAAAAGACATTGTAGTAAAGTTGCCACCTACAATTCAACTATCTGGCAGTGCAACATCGTCAATATTTTATCGATTTGCCATTGACTTATCAAATTTTACTGGATTAATGTAATTTATAAATAGTAATCCAATTAACAGGTTTGGGTTTTTATGTTTTCAAAGATTGTTGTTAGTATCTTGCGCATTAATTGTTGTTTTGGGTATATTAATTGTCATATACCTTTAATACATTGGTTGTCCATATCAGTACCTTAAGAGTGATGAAAGGGAAAAAAAGGGCGATACAAAAAGAAATTAATTCCATAGTCAATAGCAATGCGTTTCTTTTATGTGACTTATTTGATGCATAAAAGACCCCTACCTCTCGTAAAAGAAAGCAGTTCTATTAAAATGTATGTTTTGCCTTAGTGAAAATACCAATTTCATGTCACTTCTTCCCGACGTTGTTAACGATTTAGCGACACGACAACGATTTATCGTGATAGAAAAAAGCCCATCAAAAACAACTACCGTAAGTAATAACGCCTTGTCTGGAGTCAACCTAGAAGTTGATAGGTCCTCAAAGGGGACACAATGTTATAGGGCTTACACGAAGCAACGAATGCAAGGCTTCAAGCATTGCCGGATATCCCTCTTTGAGAAAAAAATCTGACAATTTTGAGTTAACCAAAATTTAATTGTATGATTTTCAGAATCTAAATGTCTTTTAACACTATCTAATATAATAGTTTCGGTCAACCAATGTGACTGAGGAAGCAAAATTCAAAATTTTGCATCAAACTATAATTCTAATTTGCGCAGAGGATCGCCCACCCTCAACAAACCAGGACTATCCAGAAAAGGACTAAGGCTACATAGTTGCTTACTAACAAGTTTTCCAGTAATATTTGCGATTTCTTAGGCAAAGGCATTTGTTTAAACTCTTTTAATTCATAAATGTAGAGTTCCTTGTTGCTGAGCAAGTGACAACCCATCATGATATTTTGAACGCAAATCCACCACTGATTGAACATTACAAATAAAATGAGGAATATCAGTAATAATGTTACAGATTTTCTGCAAATTTGAAAATTTATCCAAAAACAAGTCCAAGAAATTCTCAGACGCAACGACGAAGTACGATGTTTGAGGTCCATCTGAGATAATTTTTTGGCATCGATGTTGCTGGCCAATCTTCGCTAGGACGTACTAATCAGCAGGACATTGTCCACCAAAATGAATGAGGAACTCTAAAGCTAAAAGTCCGCAGTGTTATTCTGAGACTTAACATGAAAGCACGAGAACAGAGGAATACGTTCATGAATATGCGAAAGCAGTTAATAACAAATGTTTTCCACTTACACGAGGAGGAAGAAATCTAAGACAAAATAACCGCGAAATATCCGAAGATACTACTAGATAATAAAGTATCTGTATAAGTAATTTTGACGAATTCTACTAAATGTGCAGACAACAGCAGCACACAATTCGAGACCCGACAATGAAATTCCATTAGTAGGAGCAACCTACGATTTTGCGCGGCAATATTATCTTTTAAATCGAAGGAACGAAACCCACCCAGTTTCACTTTCTTAAAATTATTACACACGATGCGACACGAAATCTTAATATTGGAAACCGCAGGCAATTCATTAAAAATTTTTTTCTATTTTGCTAGGAGTTCCATTGGTGGCTGTTGGACCCTACCAAGCCCCAAACGCTTAGATTCTAAACTAAATGCTTACCGAAAAATACTAAAACTGTTATTAAACCTAAAGAATAAAATTTTTTTGCAATAGCAGACAAAATATTACGCTTAGTACAAGTGCGCACTGCAGTATCCGAAACAACGCGACGCGGAAGGCCCAGCATCTCTATTAAACCACTATGCTTATCTTGTAATGCAATTGCCGATTCGGAATAATACTCCTTTAACACGTCCAGGCAAACACTATTCCATTTTCTCAATTGAAAACCATCACTTGTGCGAACGTAGTTCAATTTAGCAATGAATTGATTAGCAGCTTTAATCAAACTGCTGCCAGTGACTAAAGCGTCTATATAGGTATCAGTTGCCAATACAGTTGATCATCATCATCATCATGATCATTGGGTCTTCAGTCCTGAAACTGGTTAGACGCGTACCATCATTGTTTCCTATTTTGAACTAACCTACAGATTTCCCCGAAATATACAGTCTGCATCTTTCACTATCTGATCTAGGTCTACATCCACCTCTTTTTTCCTATATCTACTTGTCATATATCCTATACTATTTCCCAAAAATGCCTTAGAACGTATTCTGCCCGTCTATTTCTCATATTTTTTTCCCAAAAATATCCTTGTTCCCCTACTGTTTCTATAAGCTATTTGTTATTACCTTTGTCTGTCCATCCTCATACATCTGAAGCACGGCATTTCAAAGGCTGCTACTGTTCTTCTGTCTGCTTTTCAGACTGCCCGTATTTCGTAGGCATACTGTCTGTGCTGTGCTCACACATACGCTTTTAACAACTTTTGTTCTATGTTTGTTGTCTTTCATCATAGGCGCCGTTCTTTCTTGTTAGATGCAGTTCGGTCCCCTTGTATTGTTTTACAATTATATACCCTATTTCTCCGACATTCAGTGGTTGCGAAGGGGGTTAAGCAGCCTGTGTCTGCCAAGTTCCCCCAGCACTTGAACATTTACTGATTTAATATTTTTTCCAATATATCTTATCGCACAGATATTGCAGATATTTCACTACCAACACATGTACCTGCACAAATTTATTTTCTAAACTAACCTACATAGTTCCCTGAAATTCTCACACAGCAATACAGCTCGGTTTCCCTTCCATTGTTTTCTAATATTATGCCCTATTTCACTGAAATTTATTGAAGTGGGTTAAGCAACCTGTGGCTGCCAAGATCCCCCAACACTTAGACATTTGCCGAAATAATAGTTTTCCAGTAAATGCTTTCACGCAATTACCATTATTCGAGAATATTGCCCATCCAATGCTTGTAGTTGCTTATAATAAATATCATGTTTAAGTGCAGTTACTTTTTTCGTCATTAATTTACCCATCTTGGGACTGGTTGGATACGTACCTCCATTGATTTCTATTCTGAGCTAAACTACACATTTCCCTGAAATTCCTACAGCCTACATCTTTCACTATCTGTGTGTAGTAGTCTAACCTAAGTCTACCTCTTCTTCTCTTTTTTCCTATCTCTGCTTTTAGTATATTCCGCACTATTCCCTCATGCCGTAGTATGTGGCCTATCATTCCATCTCTCCTATTTTTTACCGTTTTCCACATACTCCTTTCTTCCCCTACCATTTTAGTACCTCTTCGTTCTTAACTTTGCCTGTCCATGATATCTTCATCATTGGTCTGTAGCACCACATTTCTTGTCTGCTTCTCCTACTGTCCAGGCTTCACAGCCATACAGTGCTGTGCCCCATACATATGTTTAAGCAATCTTTTCCTTGTTTCTATGTTTGTTGTCTTTAAACACTGTAATTGCTTTTTCTTGTTAAATGTAGCACGACCTTGTGCTAATATTTGTTTTATATCTTTTGTGCATTTCCCACCTTGCGTTATTTGGCTTCCTAGGTAGCAGAAATCCTTAACCTCTTGTAAGTTCGTGTTACATATTTGTATTCTTGTTTTTGATTTATTTTTCCCTCCTTTGCATACTAGTACTTTAGTTTTACTTTTGTTAATTTTCATACCGTATCTCTCTGTTAGAACCGTTTCCATTTCATTGAGAGCAGCTTCTAACTCTTCCTTGCTGGATGCTAATACCGCTATATCGTCTGCAAATCTAAGCATATCAATTTTTTGTCCGTGCATAGTAATTCCAAATGTCTTCCTGCATTTGACAGTATTCATTAACTCTTCAATGTACAAGTTAAAAATTAATGGGGATGGTGAACATCCCTGTCTCACCCCTTTCCTAATGTTTACTTCTCTACGTTCCTGCTCTAATTCTATTACTCCTGTTTGCTCTTTGTATAAGCTATGTACTATCCGTCTATCCCTATAACTCATTCCAATCTTTTGAGTATTTTGAACGTTTTTTCCATTTTACATTGTCAAATGCATTTCCAGATCTACAAACCCTATGTACACGCTTTCCCTTTTTTCTGTTGTTTTCTCCATTATCACCTTCAGAGCTAAGATAGCCTCCCGTGTTCCCCTGTTTCGCCTAAACCCAAATTGGTCTTCTCCTAGTATTTCTTCAGCCCGTTTTTCCATTCGTCTTTGTACAATTCTAGTTAATATTTTTGACACGTGCGCTGTCAAACTTATTGTTCGAAAATTTTCACATCTATCTGCGCCTTTCTTTTTTGGTATAGTTACTATGATGTTACGTGTGAAATCTTTGGGTATCTCGCCTGTTTCATACATATAGCTTACAAGTTGGAAGATACGTTCTGTTACTGTTGACCAGCGGCTTTTAAAGTTTCCGCTTACACTTTATTAAACCTAAAGAATAAAATTTTTTGCAATAGCAGACAAAATATTACGCTTAGTACAAGTGCGCACTGCAGTATCCGAAACAACGCGACGCGGAAGGCCCAGCATCTCTATTAAACCACTATGCTTATCTTGTAATGCAATTGCCGATTCGGAATAATACTCCTTTAACACGTCCAGGCAAACACTATTCCATTTTCTCAATTGAAAACCATCACTTGTGCGAACGTAGTTCAATTTAGCAATGAATTGATTAGCAGCTTTAATCAAACTGCTGCCAGTGACTAAAGCGTCTATATAGGTATCAGTTGCCAATACAGTTGATCATCATCATCATCATGATCATTGGGTCTTCAGTCCTGAAACTGGTTAGACGCGTACCATCATTGTTTCCTATTTTGAACTAACCTACAGATTTCCCCGAAATATACAGTCTGCATCTTTCACTATCTGATCTAGGTCTACATCCACCTCTTTTTTCCTATATCTACTTGTCATATATCCTATACTATTTCCCAAAAATGCCTTAGAACGTATTCTGCCCGTCTATTTCTCATATTTTTTTCCCAAAAATATCCTTGTTCCCCTACTGTTTCTATAAGCTATTTGTTATTACCTTTGTCTGTCCATCCTCATACATCTGAAGCACGGCATTTCAAAGGCTGCTACTGTTCTTCTGTCTGCTTTTCAGACTGCCCGTATTTCGTAGGCATACTGTCTGTGCTGTGCTCCACACATACGCTTTTAACAACTTTTTGTTCTATGTTTGTTGTCTTTCATCATAGGCGCCGTTCTTTCTTGTTAGATGCAGTTCGGTCCCCTTGTATTGTTTTACAATTATATACCCTATTTCTCCGACATTCAGTGGTTGCGAAGGGGGTTAAGCAGCCTGTGTCTGCCAAGTTCCCCCAGCACTTGAACATTTACTGATTTAATATTTTTTCCAATATATCTTATCGCACAGATATTGCAGATATTTCACTACCAACACATGTACCTGCACAAATTTATTTTCTAAACTAACCTACATAGTTCCCTGAAATTCTCACACAGCAATACAGCTCGGTTTCCCTTCCATTGTTTTCTAATATTATGCCCTATTTCACTGAAATTTATTGAAGTGGGTTAAGCAACCTGTGGCTGCCAAGATCCCCCAACACTTAGACATTTGCCGAAATAATAGTTTTCCAGTAAATGCTTTCACGCAATTACCATTATTCGAGAATATTGCCCATCCAATGCTTGTAGTTGCTTATAATAAATATCATGTTTAAGTGCAGTTACTTTTTTCGTCATTAATTTACCCATCTTGGGACTGGTTGGATACGTACCTCCATTGATTTCTATTCTGAGCTAAACTACACATTTCCCTGAAATTCCTACAGCCTACATCTTTCACTATCTGTGTGTAGTAGTCTAACCTAAGTCTACCTCTTCTTCTCTTTTTTCCTATCTCTGCTTTTAGTATATTCCGCACTATTCCCTCATGCCGTAGTATGTGGCCTATCATTCCATCTCTCCTATTTTTACCGTTTTCCACATACTCCTTTCTTCCCTACCATTTTAGTACCTCTTCGTTCTTAACTTTGCCTGTCCATGATATCTTCATCATTGGTCTGTAGCACCACATTTCTTGTCTGCTTCTCCTACTGTCCAGGCTTCACAGCCATACAGTGCTGTGCCCCATACATATGTTTAAGCAATCTTTTCCTTGTTTCTATGTTTGTTGTCTTTAAACACTGTAATTGCTTTTTCTTGTTAAATGTAGCACGACCTTGTGCTAATATTTGTTTTATATCTTTTGTGCATTTCCCACCTTGCGTTATTTGGCTTCCTAGGTAGCAGAAATCCTTAACCTCTTGTAAGTTCGTGTTACATATTTGTATTCTTGTTTTTGATTTATTTTTCCTCCTTTGCATACTAGTACTTTAGTTTTACTTTTGTTAATTTTCATACCGTATCTCTCTGTTAGAACCGTTTCCATTTCATTGAGAGCAGCTTCTAACTCTTCCTTGCTGGATGCTAATACCGCTATATCGTCTGCAAATCTAAGCATATCAATTTTTTGTCCGTGCATAGTAATTCCAAATGTCTTCCTGCATTTGACAGTATTCATTAACTCTTCAATGTACAAGTTAAAAATTAATGGGGATGGTGAACATCCCTGTCTCACCCCTTTCCTAATGTTTACTTCTCTACGTTCCTGCTCTAATTCTATTACTCCTGTTTGCTCTTTGTATAAGCTATGTACTATCCGTCTATCCCTATAACTCATTCCAATCTTTTTGAGTATTTTGAACGTTTTTTTCCATTTTACATTGTCAAATGCATTTCCAGATCTACAAACCCTATGTACACGCTTTCCCTTTTTTCTGTTGTTTTCTCCATTATCACCTTCAGAGCTAAGATAGCCTCCCGTGTTCCCCTGTTTCGCCTAAACCCAAATTGGTCTTCTCCTAGTATTTCTTCAGCCCGTTTTTCCATTCGTCTTTGTACAATTCTAGTTAATATTTTTGACACGTGCGCTGTCAAACTTATTGTTCGAAAATTTTCACATCTATCTGCGCCTTTCTTTTTTGGTATAGTTACTATGATGTTACGTGTGAAATCTTTGGGTATCTCGCCTGTTTCATACATATAGCTTACAAGTTGGAAGATACGTTCTGTTACTGTTGACCAGCGGCTTTTAAAGTTTCCGCTTACACTTTATCTGTACCCGGCGCCTTACAATTTTTCAGACCCTTTAATGCTAATTCAAATTCATCTCTAAGTATAGGATATCCCAAGTCATCATTTTCAATGTCTGATTCCTGTTCTAATGCTGTTAGTTCTTCTCCTGCATATAAATTCCCCATATATTCTTGCCATCTACCCACTTTCTCTACATTTCCTATAATGACATTTCCTCCCGCGTCTTTTATATTTTTGCTATACGGTTTTTTATCCCTAAAATTGATTCTAATTAGTTTGTATTTTTCATCTGTCTTTCCTACTTCCATCTTAGTTTGTACCTCTTTGCACTTTTCATCAATCCATTGTTCTTTAGCTTTCCTGCATTTGCGAATAATTTCCCATTTTATGGCTTTGTATCTCTGTTTTCCTGTTTCGTCTGATTTATTTTTGTATTTTCGTCTTTCTTCTATTAAATTCAAGATATCTTTTGTTATCCATGGTTTCTTATTTTCTTTTTGTGTATACCCCAGAATATCTCTGGCCGCCATGTCGAGGCTGGATTTAATGTTATTCCATTCTGTTTCTACTTCCTTAGTATAAGATATTTTCCCGATATCTTTGAGCAATTCATTTGACCTGTTTTCGAATCTTTCTTGAATATCTTTCTCTTTTAGTTTCTGTAGCTCCAAGTGCCTTTTTCGGTTTCTTTTTTTCAAATTTTTAAATTTAAGTGCGGCCTTCATAATTACGATGTTGTGGTCAGTGTCTATATCTGCTTCTGGGTAGCTTCTACAGTCTTTTACTTGATTCCTAAACCGTTGTCTAACAATAATGTAATCTATTTGATATCTTCCTATATCTCCTGGCATCTTCCACGTATGTCGTCTTCTAGCATGATGTTGAAATAATGTGTTTGTAATGATTAAATTGTTCTTGTTGCAAAATTCTACCAGCCTATTTCCTCTGTCGTTTCTAGTGCCTAAACCAAATAAACCTACTATCGCTCCTTCCATACCCTCACCTACCACTACATTAAAATCCCCCGTAATTATTAAATTTTCATGTCCTTTTACGTGTCTTAATATGTTTTCGATATCTTTGTAGATCGCTTCTACCTCTTCGTCACTGTAGCTAAAGGTGGGCATGTATACTTGTATTATTACTGTGTTTACCGGTTTAGATTCTAATCTAACCATGAGAACTCTTTCATTATTCTGTAAGTAATTTTCTACACAGTATCCTATCTTTTCCGCATAACTATCCCCACACCCAAATTTCCCTCCTCTGCTCCTGTGTGAATTACCCTGAGGTCTCCACTCCAAAAATCCCCCGCCTCTGGCCACCGAACTTCGCTGAACCCTACTATGTCTAGTGATAACCTATTCATTTCGATTTTTAGGTTCTCTAGCTTACCCACTTGCTTCATTGTTCCAAAATTCCACGCCCCGACTCGCAAAATGTTCCCGACTCTTATTCCTAACTTTCCAATCGCATTCTCCGAAATAGTCCCCTCCTGGAGATCCGAATGGGGGACTATTATAACTTCGGAATCTTTTACCCCAGAGAATGCCATCATTTTGTTATAATTTAGATACGCTGTGTACTTGGGAGGTAATGTGGTGGTTTCCGTTGCCTTCCACATCGCGGTAGTGTGTCTTAGACTGCCATACCGACCCCTATGGTCTCGGCCAATCTAAGTACCGAAAGAGCCGCTGCCGTCTTTCGGGGACCTATCTTCGTCTGGTTCCTCACTAATGACTCTACTACTTTGGTTGGACCTGTAGTTTGGCTCTTTAGCTCATTAGAACACGCAAGCCATTTCACCTGTTCTAGTAATCTAGAACTTCGGCAAGGTGCAGGTCCGTTCAAAATGGAATACAGTTAATACGAAAGGAAAATTAATCGATTCTAACTTTGTCAATTCTTGAGTAGTACGCAAAGCCATAAACGGTGACGACGAAACTCCATACGTTGCAGTATTTAATTTAAAGTTTATGGAAGGAACCTAGACAGACACCTTTAAACGATATGTTAATAATCACGCTGTGTATCCTTAACCAAAATCTGCCGATACATTTGTTTAATGTCAGCCGTAATTACGACAGGGTGTACACGAAAGTGCAATAACAAAAATGTGTTATCTATCTGCATAGCAAGGCCAATAGCCAAGCTAATTTCCCCATTGAATAATACGTTTAAAAGCACTTTACAAAAGATTTTGTACCATAATTACTTTTACGGAATTTTTGAAATAATTTAGGTATATTACACATGTTTGTGTAATCTAGTTTTAGAAAGTATGAGATTACACATACTAAATGTGCTCTTGGTATTCCTCGATCACGTTTTGGTGGTAATAACCTTTTTTTTTATTATCGTGTAACTTTGTGGTAAAGACGGTTCTCCTGGTTCCTAGTCGACATATGTCGCCTCCCCGACCAATCAGGACGACGAACAAGAAAGGGTCGACGTCTACAGGCAGTTGAAAACGCGGCGTAAGAATTCCCATCTTGTAAATATGAAACTTAGATTATTCTATTTCGTTTTTAAATTCTGTGAAACCTAGTACACTTTTATGCAGGCACGCGATTAGCTACTATACCATAGTTTTGTTTAGCGATTTTCTAGAAAAGAAAACCTTATCTTATTGCATTTATGAAGCATAAGAACGGAGCCCTCATTAATAATGTGATTAAAATCCATATGTAGACATGTATTGCAGACTGAAAATGAGCCCACTCTTTAAAATATTGAAGACACATCATTTCGTACGTTTGTGAAAGACCAATTGCATAAAGTAGTGCATTTTCGTTAAAAATATCATTTTTATAAGTTTGTAGTAAAGAATAGCATTCTTTCAAAAAGCCCATTTCGGGTAAAATTCTAGAACAAATTATATCATTTAATTCAAAACGAAAATACGATATTTATTTGCCAAAACTAACTATGATTTTGAGAGTCTTTGGTAAAGTCATAAATCATCTGTAAATATGCTAGGAAGAAATAATTCCTTCCCGTAAATAAATAAGCGCCCCTATTCAAAGAACGCGTTACCATAGGAAAAAACCATAAAACCGAGATAACTAATGAGTTTAATAGATCTTCGTATTACAGAATGAAAGAGATAACAGCGGTTCATTTCGTGCATTAACAAAGAATGGTAAATTTTTACGACCGTGATAGCATTACAATAATAGTTCATTAAAACGACAAATTGGGGCAATTCTTTTATTATTCAGGACGTGTCATGCTTCAAAATAGAGCTAGAAGAATCAAAAGATGACGTATTGTGTTGATTTTAGTATATAAGACGAAAATGAATTAGAGCGGGGTTCATTCGCCATTAAGCGTTTGTTATCCATGGTTTCTTATTTTCTTTTGTGTATACCCCAGAATATCTCTGGCCGCCATGTCGAGGCTGGATTTAATGTTATTCCATTCTGTTTCTACTTCCTTAGTATAAGATATTTTCCCGATATCTTTGAGCAATTCATTTGACCTGTTTTCGAATCTTTCTTGAATATCTTTCTCTTTTAGTTTCTGTAGCTCAAAGTGCCTTTTTCGGTTTCTTTTTTTCAAATTTTTAAATTTAAGTGCGGCCTTCATAATTACGATGTTGTGGTCAGTGTCTATATCTGCTTCTGGGTAGCTTCTACAGTCTTTTACTTGATTCCTAAACCGTTGTCTAACAATAATGTAATCTATTTGATATCTTCCTATATCTCCTGGCATCTTCCACGTATGTCGTCTTCTAGCATGATGTTGAAATAATGTGTTTGTAATGATTAAATTGTTCTTGTTGCAAAATTCTACCAGCCTATTTCCTCTGTCGTTTCTAGTGCCTAAACCAAATAAACCTACTATCGCTCCTTCCATACCCTCACCTACCACTACATTAAAATCCCCCGTAATTATTAAATTTTCATGTCCTTTTACGTGTCTTAATATGTTTTCGATATCTTTGTAGATCGCTTCTACCTCTTCGTCACTGTAGCTAAAGGTGGGCATGTATACTTGTATTATTACTGTGTTTACCGGTTTAGATTCTAATCTAACCATGAGAACTCTTTCATTATTCTGTAAGTAATTTTCTACACAGTATCCTATCTTTTCCGCATAACTATCCCCACACCCAAATTTCCTCCTCTGCTCCTGTGTGAATTACCCTGAGGTCTCCACTCCAAAAATCCCCCGCCTCTGGCCACCGAACTTCGCTGAACCCTACTATGTCTAGTGATAACCTATTCATTTCGATTTTTAGGTTCTCTAGCTTACCCACTTGCTTCATTGTTCCAAAATTCCACGCCCCGACTCGCAAAATGTTCCCGACTCTTATTCCTAACTTTCCAATCGCATTCTCCGAAATAGTCCCCTCCTGGAGATCCGAATGGGGGACTATTATAACTTCGGAATCTTTTACCCCAGAGAATGCCATCATTTTGTTATAATTTAGATACGCTGTGTACTTGGGAGGTAATGTGGTGGTTTCCCGTTGCCTTCCACATCGCGGTAGTGTGTCTTAGACTGCCATACCGACCCCTATGGTCTCGGCCAATCTAAGTACCGAAAGAGCCGCTGCCGTCTTTCGGGGACCTATCTTCGTCTGGTTCCTCACTAATGACTCTACTACTTTGGTTGGACCTGTAGTTTGGCTCTTTAGCTCATTAGAACACGCAAGCCATTTCACCTGTTCTAGTAATCTAGAACTTCGGCAAGGTGCAGGTCCGTTCAAAATGGAATACAGTTAATACGAAAGGAAAATTAATCGATTCTAACTTTGTCAATTCTTGAGTAGTACGCAAAGCCATAAACGGTGACGACGAAACTCCATACGTTGCAGTATTTAATTTAAAGTTTATGGAAGGAACCTAGACAGACACCTTTAAACGATATGTTAATAATCACGCTGTGTATCCTTAACCAAAATCTGCCGATACATTTGTTTAATGTCAGCCGTAATTACGACAGGGTGTACACGAAAGTGAAATAACAAAAATGTGTTATCTATCTGCATAGCAAGGCCAATAGCCAAGCTAATTTCCCCATTGAATAATGCGTTTAAAAGCACTTTACAAAAGATTTTGTACCATAATTACTTTTACGGAATTTTTGAAATAATTTAGGTATATTACACATGTTTGTGTAATCTAGTTTTAGAAAGTATGAGATTACACATACTAAATGTGCTCTTGGTATTCCTCGGTCACGTTTTGGTGGTAATAACCTTTTTTTTTATTATCGTGTAACTTTGTGGTAAAGACGGTTCTCCTGGTTCCTAGTCGACATATGTCGCCTCCCCGACCAATCAGGACGACGAACAAGAAAGGGTCGACGTCTACAGGCAGTTGAAAACGCGGCGTAAGAATTCCCATCTTGTAAATATGAAACTTAGATTATTCTATTTCGTTTTTAAATTCTGTGAAACCTAGTACACCTTTATGCAGGCACGCGATTAACTACTATACCATAGTTTTGTTTAGCGATTTTCTAGAAAAGAAAACCTTATCTTATTGCATTTATGAAGCATAAGAACGGAGCCCTCATTAATAATGTGATTAAAATCCATATGTAGACATGTATTGCAGACTGAAAATGAGCCCACTCTTTAAAATATTGAAGACACATCATTTCGTACGTTTGTGAAAGACCAATTGCATAAAGTAGTGCATTTTCGTTAAAAATATAATTTTTATAAGTTTGTAGTAAAGAATAGCATTCTTTCAAAAAGCCCATTTCGGGTAAAATTCTAGAACAAATTATATCATTTAATTCAAAACGAAAATACGATATTTATTTGCCAAAACTAACTATGATTTTGAGAGTCTTTGGTAAAGTCATAAATCATTTGTAAATATGCTAGGAAGAAATAATTCCTTCCCGTAAATAAATAAGCGCCCCTATTCAAAGAACGCGTTACCATAGGAAAAAACCATAAAACCGAGATAACTAATGAGTTTAATAGATCTTCGTATTACAGAATGAAAGAGATAACAGCGGTTCATTTCGTGCATTAACAAAGAATGGTAAATTTTTACGACCGTGATAGCATTACAATAATAGTTCATTAAAACGAAAAATTGGGGCAATTCTTTTATTATTCAGGACGTGTCATGCTTCAAAATAGAGCTAGAAGAATCAAAAGATGACGTATTGTGTTGATTTTAGTATATAAGACGAAAATGAATTAGAGCGGGGTTCATTCGCCATTAAGCGTCGCCGTGGATCAATGTAGTAAGCGTAAGACTACGAATCCCAAGGTCCTTGGTTCGAATCCCGACACGGGCGGCTGCTTGAAAAATGACAGGTGAGCATTTTTCACAAAAATAGCGTTCTTGCTCGGATGAGAGGTTAAATGGGGGGTCTCGTGTGTGAGTGTTGTCACGCACGTTAAAGATCCCTACCTTGCCTGGAACGGCAAGGGTTTGGCAAATTTCTAAATTTCCAGGCAACAAAAAACTCGCCTCTTGGCCAATGTAGTACCTTCGGGTGGAGCATTGAAAATGTAAATGCACGGTCATTCGCCATTCATTCATGATTGCGTCAAGCAACATGTAAGTTTCTAGTAAGGATTAATTCTTTAATTTATTTTACAACATGAAACATATACGTTTCGTGTAATTTGTAATCTATTTGTCGGCATTCCACAAATAACATTGAAGTTATCAAACGAAATTATTTGTTAAAGTATAATGAAGATTTATCACAATAATATAAATAATCTTGGTACAAGACCACAACTGCTGATTTAAATCGATTAAAAATAAATAGATTTGGCAAACAGATATTTCAACGTTATAAATAGAGAGTTTTAAATGGAACCAGGAAGTATTCAATGCCGTTAATTACAATAGAAATAATAATTTTTTAAGTGCTATTAGAAGTATTTGAGAATACCAATTACAAGTATAATTTTGTTTTGTTTTTGTAACATAACAGAATATTTCAGTAAATTAAGCTGGAATAAGATTTTAATTTTATATAAATTATTTGTCAAGGGGATAATTTCCAGCAATTTTTGAGGTCAAGAGTTCGAAGAATTTTGGACTTTACTAAATGATCTATCCAGTGTCGTTGGTAAATTACACTGACAAACTGGGATAATAAAAGTATAAGTAAATTATCTCGAAATTTTAAAGAAAATTTTGTACTTCACATAGGGAATGTTTGGGTTCTGTAATTGTTAACAAGTATTAGGTGAGGATTATTTTAATAAGTAAGTAATCATTAGATAAAAATTTCTGTTTAAGCTTAAGCTGTAAATTATTTTATTTTGAATGTATGAGATTCTTTAGATAATGTGTATAAAGGAAAGATGCTTGTGAATGCTTAGAAGACTTTTATAGTGTTTCATTTACTATTGATAAAATCCACAACATATTTTCTGCTGAACTAGCCAGGTAAGGAAAATGACACGGTATAATAATAATTTCATATTTTATTTGAAACCCAAATTCTATCAATAAAACCCCTCCAAAGAGATGTAAACGGAAAAAAATTGAAATTTTTGAAAATTTAATGGTTCCACCCTGTATAGCTGTAAAAGGGTACTTCTTTGACATTAAAAGACAAAGCCCTTATTAATTATGTGATTAAGTTTCCGTAAATTACATTGGTGACGGACTGTGAAAGAATCATAAAACGAATATAACATTTTAAACCTATGTGCAAATTAATCGTTGAGAGATACCATAAAAACAGGTTTTAATTACCAAGAGATAAAATACAAAGGTATTGCATTTATTAACAAAACCTAATTAATTAAAATACTAAACTAATTTTTATGTGTATAAAGATTCATTAGAACACGTTTCCTTCGTCGAAATGGCATAAAATAGTGACAGTTTAACGAAAACAAAATTACATTTATTCTTGTTGAAAATAAAGTTTTAGTCTTTAAAAATATATATCCGTGAATTATACAAATCCATGCAAATATTTTTGCATTTGCAAAACCACAAAGAAAGCAATTGCGAGCTTTAATTATTTTTCCGTGAGTGTAAAATTTTTTCTATATTTAATAAAAACCAGTTTTTATGCTAAATATGAAGCCATTTAATACATCATCGTAGAAACCGTAAAGAAAGCAATAACAAGCTTACATTATGTAATAAATTTTCTGTGTAAGATATGCGTTAGAATACGTTTTATTACAATTATTGCAAATCTTATCGCATTCGCAAAGCATAAAATAATTATGTACTTTCAAAATACTAAATTGACGTCTGTGGGTAGATCATTTAACTTCAATTCAAGAGTTGCAAGTACAACATTATTCTAGAATCTTCTTTATTAATAAGAAAATACGTCAAATACTAAGAAATACTATAAAACCATTAAATAACTAATTATTGAATAACAGCCTTTTCGAAAAACTCGCGTGAACATTAAAAAGCAATAAAAATTTATAAGAATTATTTATAGGATTCCGTGTAACAATGGGATAAAGTTAGACGCGACCAGTAACTTCGTACGTTAGACAAGGATAAACAAGACGCGTCGGGAAAAACATAAATCATAAAGTTGACACTAATGGGATCGTTAAAGCGTCAAAGTGGTGTAAATTCTTGTTAATATTGCATGACACGAGTGACTAATTCTCTAGGTGGATACGCAAGAATCTTAAAAATGTGACTAAGAGAGATAATTGTATATAATGACCAGGAACTTGATTATACCGATTCATTTTCGTTTAATTATTATTAAAGCCAAGTAATATGTAAGATTCATTCATTAATTCGCGATTCGTCATTCGTCATGTAAGATTTAGAGCAGAGTTGTATGCTGTGGATTGGTTTACGACATATAATTTATACGTTTGAGTAGTTGCAAACATAAAAGCTATTAAATGCAATTATTTGATAAAACGTGATTATTTTGTAAAATACAATGAAGATTGAATATTTTTCCATACAAGATCTACTCTAAAATTAATTAACTAAAAATAGAGGATACAATTTGAAAATTATTTAATACCATTAATTACGTTAGAGATAAAATTTTGATAAGCGCTATTTTTCTCAAGTATAAAGCTTTGGTTCCTTGTTTGTTAATTGATTAAAACAATGGAATATATTGTAATTTAAAGTAGAATAATTTCTCATTTTACATTTTGTAAGAATAATTTACAGCAAATTTTGATATCGAAGTTAGAAGTATTTTGACCTTTACTAAATAGATTATCTATCAAGGATTATTGACCTTACAAGCACGGTAATAACGGATGAGTAGATTATTCCTTATTAATTAAAAAGGATTGTGTATATGTTAGTAAAGAATAGATAAGAATTTTAATTATTTTATGTATGAACGCAAACTGTTAACTGTGATATAAACTGTTTTGTATGAGAGAAAATGTTTTTGAATGTATAGGTGATTTCTTAAGATTGTTGTGTTTTATTTCATTTTGTAAATTCCATAATATAACTTCCGTTGAGCTAGGCATGCAAAGCAGAGTAAAGAAAAGGAAGGTAAAATAATAATTTCAGATTTTCTGTTGCTGTACCGTTGTCACAGAACTCTTTTAGTTCCCACTCCAAAAAGAGATTGTCCCAGCAATATATATATATATATCTATATATATATATATATATACATATATATATATATAAATATATATTATTTACACTTTGTTTACACTCCTCTATCGCCCTCCACATCACTCCATATCCCTACACATATTTCCATATCCCTCCACATTACTCCACATCACTATACATCTTTCCCACCTCCACATCACTTCACATTCCTCCACATCACTCCACATCCCTCCACATCCTTTCACATTCCTCCAGACATTCTGAGACCCCCTCCGCCCACCTCCACCGGCATACACATCACTCCACCACCATCTACATCACTCCGTATCACTTCATATCCCTCCACAATACGCCACGTCACTCCACACCCCACATCACTCTACATCTCTCGTTATACCCACTCGACCATCGAGCTAACGTGATTGTAGTATTTTGCTTATGATACTGATGACGAGTAATAGTATGATACATGAATCTGATCAATAATTTTTCTAGCTAGCCGAATCTTTTAAGCTTCACTGTAAGTCTCACCTCCACATCCCTCCATCTGCATCACCACATTCCTCTACCACTGATGTTATATGCAAGTCTTGACGGGGAAAGTGACTCTTATAAGTGTCTTATAATGGGTTATACCTGTTTGTATTTAGAAATAATTACTAGCTCGTATTATTGTTTAATGCTCAGATTCCATTTTAATTTAAAGATTATTTTAAGAGTGCATTTAAATATGAAAATTTCATGATGATTAAGAAACCGCTGCCGACTCCATTTTTAGAGACTAATTTAAGAGCACCTATTCTAAAATTTTATATAGACTTACCCTGTACATATTTTTATTAACGAGCACCGCTGTCACGTAATTCTCAAAAAAAGTATATTCTATACGTTTGCATCAGTCAACAGACATTTTAAAAAACCGACCAACTTGAGGATTAACTTTATTTTAATTAGGTAGAGGTGGAAGTGGAGGTGCACCCACCTTAAAACCTAGGAATATGAACAACAATTTAACACATTTATCAATAATTTTTGATGATGTTGACGTTACAAATAAGTAAAGCAAATTTTATCACTAATTCACACTCTGGCACATTTTTTTACCTCCACCATCTTGAAATGTCACAATTTATTTTTACTAATCCTGTATATTACTTTGTACATGTATTTCACCACGACTAATATAAAAGAAATTTTTTTAGATATTATGACACGTATATTATTCAAATTACAATAAAGTCATTTATACAAATACATAAGGAGTCTATAAATAAAAAAAATGTTCGGGATCGTGGTCGTCCATGTACTTATTGTTGGCACGAGCATGTCTACCATTACACTGGACCCCGTCAATCAGTTCGTTTGCCAGCCCGCCAATCCGACCGCCAGCCCGTCGGCCTGCCCGCCAATCCGCCCACCAGCGCGCCAGCCACCAACCCGCCGCCAGCCCATCCCTCCTCCAACCCGACAACTCACCCACCAGTTTGCCAGTCCGCCCGCCCTCCCGCCCAACCATCTGCCGGGAGTATTCACTTTGAACGTTAAAACTTCTGATATAATTAAAACAACATAATTTATATACACTTTTACATAAAAAAACTATAACTCGGCATGTCGAGTTTAATCTCGACATGTAGGCCCTTCAAATTGCGGTAAAACGAATACCTTAATATCTTTAATTTTACACGAAGACAGACTTAGATTTCAAAATGTCGATAAATAATATTATTTAAAAACATTTAACCAGTCAAGCATAAGTCAAATAAAACTTAATTTTAATACCAAGTTACACACAGAAAACTGTCTTTTCTTCATGTTTGTCAGGGGTAGTTTTATTTTATCTAGTTTTATCCGTTGTTTAAAATTCAAATTGATACCCAAGTTTTCTATCTCTCTTTCTAGCCAATAATTGGGTGCATAGAGACCTTCACGATCTTCGAATTGCAAAATGTACCGAAGTTGGTTTCTATACATAAAGTCTTTGATTCCATAAACAACGAGATCCATTCCTTCGTGAAATTCTTGCAACTTGTGGCAATCTTTTAGTCACGGCTTTCCAACTATGCTTACATACGTACATTGTTGGCTTGCTCGATTTCCTCTTGTTGGTATTGGAGGCAATCCTGATTCCCCAACAAACTATTGTGTGGTTGCATGTCTATCATCTTTGAGAAGGTGAACCCCTTTACGTGTTGTGTACGCCAAGGTTACGAATCTCACCTTCCTTAGTTCGACTATGTATCAGTTTTCATGGTTTTCCCAAAAATAGAGTTATTCATCAATTTATAAAAGTTTTTCTCGAAAGAGTTTAATGCCTAAGAGCGAAGGCTTGTATTTAATTTGTGTATGACTTTAACCATGGGGTTTGATGAAATTCAAGAAACCGGCAGACTTAGTGGAACTTTTAGTATAAGCGTTGTTTGGGCAAATACCGAGAGTTAACAAAAACTTTGTACGTTAAACCATGATGGATAAAAATTAAGAGATTAATTCTTATGTTGCAGTGATTTCAAATTAAGGTCTTTTGTGATATTAGTTGAAGTATGAAAGGGACGGCATTCAGCTTGACCTATCCGTTACTGTTACTGCGCCTGTGCGGATTGTCTTACAATGCAATATATAAACGCATAATTGTTGGGGTCATCTATAACATCGTTTTGACATATATTCTATTTTTTATTTGTATGCAATTTTTTCATACAGATGGCAATGTGTCCATCTTTGCCCAAAATGTAGAAGGGTTTGGAATTTACAGCCAGGTAACAGTAAATGACATCGTTGAATATTTCGCTAAAACTATATTTAACAGTATTTTGGAAAAGTAAACTGCCTACTGCTTTATAGTATAAGACTCAAATTACTCGCAGCAGCTACGAAAAATTTTTGGACCGTGTCAAAACACGCAGAAGATTTGCAAAAAAACATGTACTACCTTCAAGTCGGAAATGTTAGATTTCAAAAGCTGTTTACGGTTACTGGACTTATGTGCGTCAGCGTTGCTGTTATATCGACCATGTTCAATAGACCGTTACCATTTGGAATGTGGAATATAGGAAGCAGGGGTCTTTTTTATAAAATTTTGCTAGCTGCTGAGGACATAATCGTTTTTCCTGCAGCGTTTGCAACTTTCGCCATTGATGGAATATTTTTAGGATTAAGTGTGGAGTTGATTATTCAGTTTCGCTATTTGTGTTACAAGGTAGAAAACCTAGTCGCTGAGGAATTTAATTTTGCCAACGTCTTGAAAGTATACATAAAACAACAAATTTATCTCTTGGGGTAAGTAACTATAAAAAAGAATAAAGGTAGACAACGAAATAGTAAAACGTTTTTAGGTTGCTGAAGGAGTTGACTATAATCTATTCGCCCGTTCTTGCTGTGGAGTATTTTACAATAACGCCTATTATTTGTATCGATATGTACATGCTTTCAGAAAGGTAAGTTTATGATAAATTGTACTTTCAGTTAGTTTATTATTATGTATTTTCAGCAAAGACCTGAATACTTTAGTAAGGCAGGGTGCAATTGCGTTTGCCTGTTTTTTGCAGTTAGCATTTTATACAATTCCCGCCGATTATGTAGCAAATGAGGTAATATTCTAGACTTTTTAGGCTTATAGATTTATCAAAGAATGCAATTGTATTTGCACATCAATAATTAAGAATAAAATCATCAATTTCAGCAAATACAATTTTCCTTTCCTATTAATGGCTTGTACCGTTTAAAAAAAATTAAACGAAACGAGATGCCAGAATTATTTTGCGAGCTCAGTCTAAATGAAACGATGAGTATCCAACCTCAAACTTATAAAGACATCAAATATTCATTAACGATTGCTACTCCTCATGCATCTTTTTTTAACATACAATATCGAAAAAAAATATTTACATACAAACATTAAAATTTCCAATTAAAGTCCAATATTTTTAGCACATCTTAAGTCTAAAAAAATGTTTTTATAATTACTAGGTACTAAAATACAGTGTACAAAATCTGTGTTTCTAATTAGTATTTCACAAATCTTCACACTATGTACACAGTTTTAGAAACCAGAATGAATAATTTTTAATAATCATTCTAGGTTCGAAATTAAACGTAGCTGATCAGTTATGTCCAATAAGTACTTCAGAAAATTGGACCATACTTTAAAATCAAATTATCCACTTACAAAAAATCTAAACACCCGATTATTATGTAATTTATCATAATAAAATAAATAACACTAGCAAAAATGTCTTAAAAGATTATAATACAAATGACTTATGGTCCTTTGCTCTTTTTATATCGTAAGCTTGCATTCTTTCCCAAATCAGTATCGTTCCATTATCTTCCCATCAATTGCATTTGAAAATCTATATTGTATACTTCCGTTTAAATTGAAATTCTCTTGCAAGAATTTATACCATTATTTACATTAACAGATCTTACTTCTTATAATTTTAGCTTCAAAGCAATTTTCAATGTCGTTTGTTATGCTCAAAATGGGTATTTAATAATGGTCATTCACTCAACTCATTAGCTCGACTTCCTATTCTATTTATTGGTTTTAAAAATCCATTATTATCGGCTGACTGATGTATTTTAAACATATCAATAAGATTATGACGTGAACTCAACTCAATTAGTAATTAACAATTCAGAAATTGCATTAATTACCTTTTTTATCGGTTTATATAGTATAAATTTCTTACGCCATTAAAATCCAGAGCAAACGGTCTGGTTCCATCCACGCTAAAACCCCGGAAATAAGCTCGCGATGATACTTGATTATGACATAATCATATCTAAATTGCTGTTACTTTTGACTTATTACATCGTTAAATGTCTAATTTCATGTTATAATTCTTAATTGTGATCTTTAGTGAATAAAAGTTTAAAATGCGTATCTGTCATGCTGATTGATAACCGTCACTGCTCGTTATCTGTTGATTATTATTGAATGAACGTTAAAATGCGTATCTGTTATCTTAATTTACTGGTTATTTTACTACTAGATTTTCAAATAATCTAGAAAACTGAAATACACGACTTGCATGTTTTGCATGCTTTTAATAAAATGTAATGAAATCTGATAGCTTTCAAGTTTGCCATCATAATTTTGTCATTAAAAATTTTGTCATTAAAAATTATGAGAGCTTCGTCAATTTTTTTATTGGAACGGATGTTATGTCGTTGACAGCAAATTGTTTTAATTACGGGCATTTTATAATTTAATTGAGGGATTACTTCATCTAATAGATTGTTCGTAACAATTTCTGCTATTATAGGGATAAATTAAATCCCATTGGGCAACCAAAAGTTTGTAAATAGAATTCATTGTTAAAGCTAAAGATAACTAGTGTGAAAATCAAAACAACCATTTTTGTAAAGAGGGGCTTTGGAATATACCAATTATTGATAATTTTAGGTCATACTATTTTTATACTTTCAGAATTAAAAATTTTGAAATGTTAGTGAAAAGAGAAATCTCATTTAAACTTATTATCACACAAGCATTTGGTCTGTGTACGTGGTTAATGAAATTAAAATTGTATACATTATAATTATTATCTTTAGTTGATTTCTGTAAATTTAAATACTTTTTTCAAAATTAAAGAATAGTTACACCTCCTCTTTAACAAGCGAAATGCTATATACAGAATATATTGATTAGACTACAATGTAGTTTACATTGGTTGATTCTCACAAACTTAAAACAATGTTCAACACAGCAGAAAGTGACATACTTGTTAAATTAAAAGCTCATGCCTTAACCATACACGCTAATTCAAATAAAAATCAAATAAATTGTGATAACCCAAAAATACTGCAAATTTAAAATAAACGATCTAAAGGAGAATTTTTAGAAACGTGTCATATTTAAAAATACTGATACTATTATTAAAAAAAAGATATTGATAAATTTCACTATATATTTATTTTCCTACAAATTTATTTTGATTATTGACATAACCATAACCATACATTAAATAAACAAATAAAAACATATACATCCATTCACATATACGCGAATACACTAAGACGTCCATACATACACACACTCCCACACAGGCAAGGGATGTTTATACTTTATTTCACTATAAAGAGGTCGATTGTAATAAATTATAAAAAACAAATAAATAAACTTATAAAAGAATTGAATGATATATCACATAATTCTAAATTTTATTTATGTTCTAATTTGTATTGATTTCATATTCTTCAATGATTCCATTTTTACATATAATCCTAATTTAGTAAGTACCTATAATATTTAATATCCATAACAACGTTTTTATAATTTTTGCAGTATCTTTGATAAAGGTTTGAATTAAACCGAAAGCATAGATAATAAAAAATAGTACGTGTTTATCCAGCTAACCTATAACCTGCTAACGTTTGAACACATTATATATCTGACTGACTATTTCCTCATGTTAGAAAAAAATCTAACCGCTCTCCGCCTTCAATATAAAATACGAATTTTGTTTCTTGCTACCTAAACTTTAGGCAACCAAGCTTACTTCCGTTACACTCTACTTCCTGGAGGTTGTTCAACTGAATCACACGTCCCGTAGATAATACTCGGATTCTGTCACGCGGTAAACTCGAATTCAAACGCTTGGAGTGTCAATTGCAACTGTTAAGTGTAATTCAAAATAATATGGATAAGTTTGTGAGTACGCATCAGGTTTTTAATGTGTTAATGAGAAAGACGTGTTGTACAATTCTGAATCTAATGACGATGTTTCTTAATTAAAAGACAAAAGTATAATAATTAATAACTTCCAACACGGGAGAAATCCGACATGTAGATTAGATCAGCTACTGGCAAACAGTCAAATCACAGAATAAACTTGTTCATGAACTTTTTCATAACAATCTGTAGTTTAACCAATACGGTTTACAAAATCAGCTGTAGACCATAACAGTAGGAAAGAAGATTGAAATTACAATAAGTCAGTTAGGGAACGTTAGGGACGAATTTAGGCTGAAGTTAGAATAAAATAGTTAGACTACGGAGGACGATATTGTAAATTTATAGTGCAGGAACAAATAGCTGGATTCGCTTTTAATATATTTGGCGTATACTTAGAAATTCAAATCCATTAGTAAATATTAGTTAACTACATTTGGATAGTTTTAAGTTGACCCTTCAAGTACCACCGGTAAGAAGAGCTGGCGGCTGCTATCCGGTATTTTGAATCCCTCCCCTTTTACTTTTGCTAGTGTCTTATTAATCAGACACACTCCAAATTCAACGCTAGGGATACCATTATTTAAATACCAACTTTAGTTTTAGTTTATACATTTTATTCATGCTTAACTAATTTTGAGGTCAAATTTATTTGAAGCACGTTTATTTTCGCGTTTAAACCGAATATAGTGCCCGGTGGAGTATTGGGAACTTGGCTGCAAGTGAGTGACCCTTACTTACATTATACTGTAAACCATAACGTATTGCGCACGCTGGACAATTTTTATCTACATCCTTACTTGGATAAAAACTAGTTTGTCTGACGTGTTATACAAGTCAATTTAAACGGGTGGTGTGCGCTTTGTGTAAGTCGGATCTTGAATCTGAACACGACCCAGATGTTGGTTATATTTTCAAATAATCTTATTATTTGTTCTAAATTATAGTAAAATAGCTCCATGGACCTATGATATTCTTATTCGCCTGTAATGGCTTCTCATAGGGTAATATCTTGAATTTTGTTTTCTTTAATCTGGGTTCGTGGTCAAGGCAACTGGGCGACCCCGTGGCGTAGTGGTTTGTGTGTGACTACAACGTCCAAGGTCCCGGGTTTGAATCCCGACACGGTCCGCTTGAAAAATGTTAGGCGAGCATTTTTCACAAAAATACACTCTCGTTCAGATAAGAGGTAAAATGGAGGTCCTGTGTGTGAGCGTTGTCACGCACGTTCAAGATCCCTACCTTGTTTGGAACAGCAAGGGTTGGGCAAAATTCCAAATTTTCCAGGTAAAAAAAACTCGCTTCCTGGCCAATGTAGTACCTTCGGGTGGAGCATTGGAAAATTACATGTACGGTCAAAGCAACTCTTTTTCTATAACCAACCCCTTGCTGTCTTCTTTTATATGAAACAGAAACCAATTTATTTTTATGCTGTCGGTAATATGATTACAGATTCCTACTTAATCGTAACCACTAACCTCCATTTGAAACTGGAATTTATATATGAATGCTTACGCTTTTCAACATCAAGTCAATAAAACAAGTACTGTCATAATTATGAAATTTATCTTTATGCTCCTGTTTCAGTGTGTCACTTCTTACAATCCGGAATGTAATTACAAATTGCACAGCCTTACAGGTACGTTTCAAATCTAGGAATTATTTGCTCTAGCTTTTTTATCTTTGGATATCCAACAATGATTTTAATGGTCAAGAAGATTAACTTGAATACATTTGGTACTTAGTACCTGCTCTGCCACGTAATATCTTGGTACTTTAACTGCTTATTTCAGGGTAATACGCTTGCTGTTGTTCCCCCCCGACTGTACTTTCAACTGACTTATGCAGTTACTAGTTTTAATACACTTCTTGCAAGCTTGCAATACCATACTTTTCGTTGCCTTTACCCAAATCTTAATCACAAGCGTTTCAAATAGGTCATATACTTTTTTCTTTCAATACATGTAGTTTTGGCACGCTTATTTTTCTTCTGTAATATTTATATAATCCTCTTAATTCAATTTTGAAATAATCACATCTGCCATCTTCAGGCACTGTAGGTTGAGCAGTGAATGAAGAAGTGTTACTTTGTCCTACTACATATACTAGTTGGAGGACATTCTTTATCACTTGCTTGATTTCTGGTGCGATTCCATGGCATTGGTCCTGGTACGTGTTGTGTAGTTGTTTTTCACGGTTGATTTAACAAAATGGTCCTTTCCGATTGTTTAACAATGCGTATGCTGATTTCCATGACTGCGTCAGTCTTTGGGAATCATTTTTTGTGTTGAAAGGTAGTACGAAATTTATCCAACCATCCGATAGACAACGCAACAGAGAGCATCCTTGCCAAAGGATTTAATTTTGCCATTGCACTGGCACGAAAACCTCTAGAGGATATCATCTGTGGCATAGAAGGAGTAATTCACAAGCGACAACGTTACAGCTGAATCAATACGTCAAAATGTTTCCAATAGCTTAAGAACATCTCATGCTCAAAAAAAGCAACCTTACAAAGGAAGAATGGATTGCATTAAAAAGTATACGACAGAATGAAGATATTATTATTATACCGGCGGATAAAGGGAACACAACAGTAATAGTGAATACAGAAGATGAACGCTCTAATCAATGACGAAGCGCACCCGCCTATCAAAACCGATTCAACAGCATATCTGGAAAAGACCACAAGTATGAAAATCAAGAAAGGTATTATATACAAGGAGGAACAAAAACAACTAGTTCCACGAGAAAAATCATCAAGGTGCCCAAAACTATATGGTCTTTTCAAAAGTCACAAAGATGGAGTACCATTACGACCAATTGTGAGTGCTATAGGATCAGACTTACAATCAATAGCAAAGTACTTAACCAAACACCTACAGCCACTTGCTAAAATGGCAGCTTCATACGTTAAGAATGCTGAACATTTTATCCAACTACTGAGTACCGAAAGAGTTCAAGTAGAACATCTCCTAGTGAGCTTTAATTTGGTATCATTAGTAATCATCAGTAATAGTTTTCAAAGGGAAGTACAACACTGAAGACTATATCATGGATTTAACACAGCATTGGCTCAGCAACACATATTATACCTTCAACAAACAATGTTACACACAAGTTGAAGGAAGACCTATGGGATAACCATTATCACCAGTGATTGCTAATTTATCCATGGAAGATAATGAGGTGCGTGCACTAGAAACAGCTATATATAAACCCAAACTATGGTTAAGATATGTTGACGACACGTTTGTGATCTTAACACATGGAAGAGAACAACTCAATGGTTTCCTAGAACACCTCAACGGTATACATCCAAAAATAACATTTACTATGGGAGTAGAGAAGAATAATTAATTACAGTTTTTGAATGTTCTAGTGAAGAAAATGGACAACCAACAACTTAACCACACTGTTTTATTCCAAGCCAACTCATCAGACGGATAGATACTTAAACGCCAAGTCACATTATCACCCGACATAGCTCTACTCTTTTGTGGAAACCTTAGTTACACGGTCCCAAAGACTAGCAGACGGCGCACATAAACAAGAGGAAATACGAAAGCTACGAGAACAACTCCAGATGAATGGATACGCACACCAAACCCTTCAGAGGATACTATCAGTCAGGAAACCCAAACTAAGCCGGGGTCACCACAAACTACGGCAACCTACCATTCATTAAAGAGACAAAGGCAGAATTAGTAGAGTTCTGCGGAAACACAAAATAGCTACCACATTCAACACTGATAGAAAAATCAGTGCAACCCTAAGGAATCCCGAAGGCTAGATCCCATTAGAAGACTAAAGAGTCTACCAAATACCATGCTCAGACTGCAACAAATCCTACAATGGGCAGACAAACGAAGAATTGGTGTTAGGAAGGAAGAAACCTCTTCGCTAGCTCAGTACTTCAGCACTACAGGTTACAACATCGACTTTAAGAATACTAGAGCGCTAGTTAAAATTGAGCCTTACATCTCAAAAGTAATCCGAGAAGCCATCGAAATAGAAAACACCCACATAGTTTAAACGCCAGGGGTGATTTGCAAAGACTGCCGCAGGCATAGAAACCGGCAATTACTAGTCTACGCATCGTTAAGCAATTAGAGAGAAACATTTTGTTAAATCAGCCGTACAGAATAAGTATACAACACGCACTAGGACCAATGACACGGAGCCGCACAAAAAATCAAGTAAGTGCACGGTGTATGTCCTCCAACTAGTATATGTAATAGGACAAAGAAGCACTTCTTCATCCACTGCTCAACCTACAGAGCTCGAAGATGGCAGATGTGATTTTGCCGAAACGTCACGAAATTTACAGCAGTTCACTTCAGAAACTAAAATATTTATCACAAAAAAAAGATCTGTCGTCTTCATAACCCAGAACGTAAAACTTCAATGAAACTATTTCAAGCAACGTGAGTACACACGATGTGATTTATTTTCACAATTATAAACAAATATTTTTCAATCTTAAATTCAAATTGTCCACAAATTCCTAAATTATATGTATAAAGCCAGAAATATTTCCTTTATTAGAAAAAATGCTTTTAGAAATATATTAAAGAATAAAAACTAAATAGCAACAGCTAAAATGCTTTGTTACAAAAGCATATTCAAAATGCTTTTAAATTTCAGAAATACAAACCACTTCTGTCGTCTACGATCACTTTTCTCTTCTATCTAGAAATCTTTTAAAACAAAAACAGAATTGTCATAAAGGAATTAAAAAACTACTTGAGCGTGATCCTCGATAACAAGTTCTACTGGGGAGAACATATTAATCACCTTGAAGCTCATTGTTGAAAAGTGCTAAATAGTTGTACTAAAGTGTGTTGGTAGTATATAATGAAGTGCAAGACATAGAATCCTTTTAATGTTGTATAGAACTCATATTGTTCCGCATTGAATGCGGGTGCATGGTATACTCGTCAGCTAAGAAGGTCAGACTCCAACAATAGGATCGCGTGTACACTACTGGTTTGCGCATTTGGACAGGAGTTCTTGGAACGAATCCAGCGGTGGCACTCGTTTGTGAAACTGGCATACCTCCACTTATGTATAGACAATGCATAAGACTACTAAAATATGCAACAAAAAATTAGAGCCATAAGCAAACATATCAACCATACATTGTTCGAGGATATTGAACTTAATTCACAGGCTGTATTGTCTTCTAAAGCCGGACAAGCCTACATACGAGGAAGTGAGTTGGTGATACTATGGAACATTACACCAATAGATACGCTACCAATACGTCATTCGGAAGTAGTACCATGTTGTATAAATAAATCGAAATATTGAAACATCTAACTCACTATCCTAAAGACAGTAGACCTAACAGTCCATACCAGTCGCTTATGAATAGGTCATATATACTTTACAACTTGGTACTTTATAACTGGATCCTATCCATCAGTGTGCGAAGAATTCGGACGAGTTATAACAATCCGCCACGTTCTGCCGTTCCGCAAAAAATTTGCATATAGGAACCTAAGTACTGCAGAACTCCCCAACTAGTATAAAATCTTTTTCAGAATACTGTAACACATTATCTAAGATTTAATTTATCAATTTCAATTTGATTTTTGAGTTCGATTCTTTATCCTTCTCTTCCTTTAATTATAGCTCTTCAATCCAAAGATAACTAAAAAGCGTCAAAGCTATAACCGTAGCAACTCTAAAGTCGGTTCGGTGTACTGTACTAGATTAGCACGTAGAACATTATGTATTAGCTAAAACTTTGCATATGGGTATATCAAGGCTATTAACCAGGGTAATCAATGCAAAAGCAAAAAAAGATACATAACATTTTTCTGATATAATGCTCTTTTAATGTTAACTTAACCGAATAATCTAACTTTTCTTTAGACTTTGAATTAGGTTCCCTATAGTAGGGGACAAAGAATACTACTATAGTTAGCCTGCTTATCGTAAAAGACGATTAAAAGGCGCAGCAAGGGGCAGCAGCCTTGCTGGCTAAAAGATATTGGAGGACAGTCGGTTGGTCTCGGGCGATCCGCAATAATTTACAAAGTTGTTGGGGATTGGCCGTGACAGATACGGCTTTTTGCTAAAATCTTTAAAGATATGGGAACCTACCACAATATTTCCCAGGTATGCGTGGTCTAAAACACGAAATATGTCAAGAGATAAAATACTCCCTCATTCGGATCTCCGGGTGGGGTACTTGGGGCTCGTCATTATAAGAATTTAAAACAACAGTTCGATTTAGTAATAGGGACTTGGAATGTAAGGTCATTACTTAGAGTAGATAAGTTTAAGAACTTATTAGTCGAAATGAGAAAAGGAAAGCTGGACATTTTAGGTATTAGTGAGGTGAGATGGCCAGATACTTATGACTTTTGAAAAGATAATTATAGAATAATTACAACTTCTTCAACTAATAGACAGGCAGGGGTAGGAATAGTGTTAGGTAAAAGATTAGGACGTAAAGTTAAAGAGTACTTACAATTTAGTGATAGAGTAATTATGGTTAGATTGAATACGAAACCCACAGACACTGGTACAGGTTTACATGCCAACAACTCAGTACGAGGACGAGGAAGTAGGAAACGTATACGCGGATATAAATAGTATAATGAGGAAAGTAAAGGGATATGAGAATTTAATAGTTATGGGCGATTTTAATGCGTCAGTGGGAGAAGGTAGTGAGGGAAAAATGGTAGGAAAATTTGGGTATGGTAGACGAAATGATAGAGGAGAAAGATTAATTGAGTTTTGCCAGGAACAGAGATTAGTAACTGTAAACACACTATTCGAACAACATGTTAGAAGAAAATATACCTAGAAAGCGCAAGGTGATAAGGCTAGATACCAACTAGATTAAATTTTAGTTAGCAAAGATTTAGAAACCAAGTCAAAAACTTCCGTAGTTATCCAGGGGTTGACATAGATAGCGATCATAACTTAGTTAAAATGAAGTGTAATCTAAAATTCAAAAAATTGAGAAAGGCTAAAAGAGAGGGGTGAGATCTAGGTAAGCTTAATGCTAGTGCGGTAAAAGAGGAATATAAACAAGTATTAGATAATAAGATCAAAGAGATAGCTATAGGCGGGAACATAGAAAATAGATGGAAAGAAATAAAAAGGGTTGTACATGATACAGCAACACAGACTATAGGTAAGAAAAAAGTAGAAGCGATACAACCCTGGGTAACAAAGGCGATATTAGATTTAATAGAGAATAGAAAAAAGCTTAAACCTTTCAGAGAATTGCATAATCAAAGTAAGCAAAAATATAATAGTGTTAGCAACAAGATAGTACATGAGTGTAGAAAAGCTAGAAATAAATGGATGGAGGAGAATTGTAAGGGAATACAAGATGATCTGAGAGTAGCTAAGACAGACAGGGCCAACAGGGCAGTTAAATAGTTTTTTGGGGAAGAAAGAAAAAATATAATGGTATTAAAGATGAGAATAATGAGCTTCTAATACATAAAGTTGAGGTAGCGGATAGATGGAAAAAATATTTAGAAGATTTATATAACGGAGAGGATATGGATGAGTTAGAGAACAACCAAGAAGAGGATGTAGAAATAGGGTTCTCAATATTAAGATAGGAATTTGATAGAGCTGTTAGGGATCTTAAACTAAATAAAGCGCCGGGAATAGACGATATATCCGCAGAATTAATAAAATATGCAAGTCAGAAAACCTAAGACAGATTATATAAACTAATAAAAGTAATATATGACACAGGTGAAGTTCAATAGATTTCGAAAAAGATATTATTATCCCGATCCCAAAAAAGTCAGGAGCTGATAGGTGTCAGAATTTTAGAACGGTTAGTTTAACTTCCCACGTTTCCAAAATACTAACAATAATAATTAAAAATAGAGTAGAAGCTTCGACTGAGAATTATTTGGGCGAAGACCAATATGGTTTTCGTAAAGACAGAGGGACTAAAGAACCGATATTAATGATTAGCGTAATTATCGAAAAAAGGTTACAAAAAATAAAAAGACTCATTTCGCGTTTGTAGATTTAGAAAAAGCATTTGATAGGGTTAATTGGATTGTTATGTTCAGGATTTTGCGAAAAATAGGAATCTCTCATAGGGATAGAAAAATTATTTACAGTCTATATAAAAACCAAAGCGTGGCAATTAGATTTGATGAAATAGAAAAAGAAGCTAAGATTAGAAATGGTGTTAGACAGGGTTGTATACTGTCTCCCTAGATTTTTAATGTTTATATTGAGAAAGCTATAAACTTAGCTAGAGAGAGATAAAAGATAGGTATTTGTGTATAGGGACAAAAAATAGACATGTTACGTTTTGCAGATGATTTAGCCGTTATGGCAGATTCTAAAAAAGAGTTAGGAGAGTTTATAAATTTTTAGACGAGATACTACAGAGTAACTATAGTATGAGAATTAACTCAGAAACGACAAAGATAATGACAAATGAGTTACAGTCTAGAGGTAGATGAATTTTGCTATTTAGGTAGTATAATTACAAAGGATGGACGTAACAGAAGGGCTATAGTAGCTAGAATAGCTCACGCTAAAAAAGTGTTTTTAAAAAAGAAACACTTACTAATAGCTAATAGTATTAGTTGAGATAATAGAAAAAGTTTTTTAAAGTTGTACGTATGGAGCGTTCTGTTATACCGTAGTGAGACTTGGAAAATTAAAGAGGTAGATAAGAAAAAGATAGAAGTTTTTGAAACTTGGTGTTATAGGAGAATGTTAAAGATTAGTTGGACAGATATAGTAATAAATGAGGAAGTTTATAGAAGGATAGGTGAGGAACACTGTATGTGGAAACAATTAAAGATCAGGAGAGATAGAATGATAGGGCACCAGTTAAGACATGAGGGACTATTTAGTAAGGTCTTAGATTATAGACTACCAAATAAAAATAGAGTAGGAAGACCTCAAAGCTATATTAGTCAAATTATTAGAGATTTAGGTTGTGAAGGGTATGTAGACCTTTTTAGACTAGCTCAGAATAGAAAAGAATTTAGAGCTGCGTTAAACCGACCTTACGTAAGTTCGAAAACAAAACAAAAAAAAAATAAATAAAAATCAGTTAACTAAATGTCACTATGTTGACAGCGATTCGGTGTTTAAACCCTACCATAACATATAACTTAATAAACCTCTTCACGACATAATTCACAATTAGTAAGCGGTCTGGCATGTTGGTAGTGATTCGCTGCTTAAGCCATACTATAACATATAATTTAATAAACGTCACCATGACATAACTCGCAATTAGTTAGCGGTCTGACATGTTGGCAGCAATTCACTGCTTAAGCCTTACCATAACATATAACTTAATAAACGTTTCCATGACATAACTCACAATTAGTTAGCGGTCTGGCATGTTGATAGCGATTCGTTGCTTACGCATCACCATAACATATAATTTAATAAACGTCACCATAACATAACTCACAATTAGTTAGCGGTCTGGCATGTTGGCAGCGATTCGCTGCTTAAGCCTTACTATAACATATAACTTAATTAACGTCTTCATGTCATAACACAATTAGTTAGCGGTCTGGCATGTTGGTGGCGATTCGCTGCTTAAGCCTTACCATAACATATAACTTAATTAACGTCTTCACGACATAATTCACAATTAGTTAGCGGTCTGGTATGTTGGTAGCGCTTCGTTGCTTAAGTCATATCATAACATATAATTTAATAAACATCACTATGACATAACTCAGAATTAGTTAGCGGTCTGAAATGTTGGCAGCAATTCACTGCTTAAGCCATACCATAACATATAACTTAATAAACGTCTGTATGACATAACTCACAATTAGTTAGCGGTCTGGCATGTTGGCAGCGATTCGCTGCTTAAGCCTTACTATAACATATAACTTAATTAACGTCTTCATGTCATAACACAATTAGTTAGCGGTCTGGCATGTTGGTAGCGATTCGCTGCTTAAGCCTTACCATAACATATAACTTAATTAACGTCTTTACGACATAATTCACAATTAGTTAGCGGTCTGGTATGTTGGTGGCGCTTCGTTGCTTAAGTCATATCATAACATATAATTTAATAAACATCACTATGACATAACTCAGAATTAGTTAGCGGTCTGGCATGTTGACAGCAATTCACTGCTTAAGCCTTACCATAACATATAACTTAATAAACGTATGTATGACATAACTCACAATTAGTTAGCGGTCTGGCATGTTGGCAGCGATTCGCTGCTTAAGCCTTACTATAACATATAACTTAATTAACGTCTTCATGTCATAACACAATTAGTTAGCGGTCTGGCATGTTGGTGGCGATTCGCTGCTTAAGCCTTACCATAACATATAACTTAATTAACGTCTTCACGACATAATTCACAATTAGTTAGCGGTCTGGTATGTTGGTAGCGCTTCGTTGCTTAAGTCATATCATAACATATAATTTAATAAACATCACTATGACATAACTCAGAATTAGTTAGCGGTCTGAAATGTTGGCAGCAATTCACTGCTTAAGCCATACCATAACATATAACTTAATAAACGTCTGTATGACATAACTCACAATTAGTTAGCGGTCTGGCATGTTGGCAGCGATTCGCTGCTTAAGCCTTACTATAACATATAACTTAATAAACGTCTCCATGTCACAACACAATTAGTTAGCGGTCTGGCATGTTGGTAGCGATTCGCTGCTTAAGCCTTACCATAACATATAACTTAATTAACGTCTTTACGACATAATTCACAATTAGTTAGCGGTCTGGTATGTTGGTGGCGCTTCGTTGCTTAAGTCATATCATAACATATAATTTAATAAACATCACTATGACATAACTCAGAATTAGTTAGCGGTCTGGCATGTTGACAGCAATTCACTGCTTAAGCCTTACCATAACATATAATTAATAAACGTAATGACATAACTCACAATTAGTTAGCGGTCTGGCATGTTGGCAGCGATTCGCTGCTTAAGCCTTACTATAACATATAATTTAATTAACGTCTTCATGTCATAACACAATTAGTTAGCGGTCTGGCATGTTGGTAGCGATTCGCTGCTTAAGCCTTACCATAACATATAACTTAATTAACGTCTTCACGACATAATTCACAATTAGTTAGCGGTCTGGTATGTTGGTAGCGCTTCGTTGCTTAAGTCATATCATAACATATAATTTAATAAACATCACTATGACATAACTCAGAATTAGTTAGCGGTCTGAAATGTTGGCAGCAATTCACTGCTTAAGCCATACCATAACATATAACTTAATAAACGTCTGTATGACATAACTCACAATTAGTTAGCGGTCTGGCATGTTGGCAGCGATTCGCTGCTTAAGCCTTACTATAACATATAACTTAATTAACGTCTTCATGTCATAACACAATTAGTTAGCGGTCTGGCATGTTGGTAGCGATTCGCTGCTTAAGCCTTACCATAACATATAACTTAATTAACGTCTTTACGACATAATTCACAATTAGTTAGCGGTCTGGTATGTTGGTGGCGCTTCGTTGCTTAAGTCATATCATAACATATAATTTAATAAACATCACTATGACATAACTCAGAATTAGTTAGCGGTCTGGCATGTTGACAGCAATTCACTGCTTAAGCCTTACCATAACATATAACTTAATAAACGTATGTATGGCATAACTCACAATTAGTTAGCGGTCTGGCATGTTGGCAGCGATTCGCTGCTTAAGCCTTACTATAACATATAATTAATTAACGTCTTCATGTCATAACACAATTAGTTAGCGGTCTGGCATGTTGGTAGCGATTCGCTGCTTAAGCCTTACCATAACATATAACTTAATTAACGTCTTCACGACATAATTCACAATTAGTTAGCGGTCTGGTATGTTGGTAGCGCTTCGTTGGTTAAGTCATATCATAACATATAATTTAATAAACATCACTATGACATAACTCAGAATTCGTTAGCGGTCTGGCATGTTGGCAGCAATTCACTGCTTAAGCCTTACCATAACATATAACTTAATAAACGTATGTATGACATAACTCACAATTAGTTAGCGGTCTGGCATGTTGGCAGCGATTCGCTGCTTAAGCCTTACTATAACATATAATTTAATTAACGTCTTCATGTCATAACACAATTAGTTAGCGGTCTGGCATGTTGGTAGCGATTCGCTGCTTAAGCCTTACCATAACATATAACTTAATTAACGTCTTCACGACATAATTCACAATTAGTTAGCGGTCTGGTATGTTGGTAGCGCTTCGTTGCTTAAGTCATATCATAACATATAATTTAATAAACATCACTATGACATAACTCAGAATTAGTTAGCGGTCTGGCATGTTGGCAGCAATTCACTGCTTAAGCCTTACCATAACATATAACTTAATAAACGTCTGTATGACATAACCCACAATTAGTTAGCAGTCTGGCATGCTGGCAGCGATTCGTTGCTTAAGCCTTGCGATAACATGTAATTTTACACTTTTCCTTTTTTGGAGGGAATAACCAGGTAATATTTCATTTACTTATAAATGGGAATCATGTAATCATGTTGGAGTTCTTTAACAATCATCAGGTTGCTAATATATATGCTAGAGTCAAGTAGATAAGAAAAAGAACGAAGAGTATAGGAAGACCTAGACCAAGCTATATTAAGCAAATTATTAGAAATTTAGATTGTGAAGGATATGTAGAACTTTTTAGATTAGCACAGAATAGAAAAAAAGTTAGAGCTGCGTCAAACCGACCTTAAGTAAGGTCGAAAACAAAATGATGATGATTGAATTATGTTATTTAAATTGAAATTAAACATTTTTTCCATGCGGTTGTAAAAATTTTATACTTTAATAGTAAACAGTACTGACTTTTCTCACTAATACTGATACCATCAGATGGTGAGCGGTTATAAATTACGCTACACTGTATAACATATTTCCAATAAAGATAAAATCAAGAATTAACATAATATCGTACTTGACAGCGTATCTGCTAGTTTATAAGGCCACAATAGAACATTTAAAAATACTTACAGTACCAATTCCTCTAACTAGAAAATTATCAGAACGGGATCGGTGTTTATCAGCGGTTTTTATTGTCTACCTCCTGTACTAGAGACTAAAGAAGGCTACAAAATTGGTATGAAATGAAATAAAGTAGTCTTTTTCTGCAGCATCTTAAGGTACCGGTAAATGTACTTCTTTTCTGGCGGAAAAGTTATTATATTGCCAACTCGCTCTTAAAGCTTATTCCTCATTGGCTCCCGATAGTCACGTGATCGCAAAAGCTAATCACATAATTTCCTTAGAAAGTTAGGTAAATGTTCTAAATGACGCGTAATAACGTTTGGTATAAAAATTTATCCAAAAGTACTTTTTTTAAGACGCAGGAATTGACATATTATTAGTTCTTTATAATGTTTAATGCTTTGTTTCAGGCTTCACAATTTGCAAATGCTGTGTATAACTCAAAATGGTATACCAACCAAAATTTTAGAGTATGGAAAGATCTGCCGCTATCTATTCAAAATTCTCAACGGGTTATCGAATTTTCAGCTGGAGGACTACTGATCGTCAATACAGCAACTATACTAAGGGTATTGTAAATTTCTACTTAGGTTATGCAATTCAATCACAGCTATACTCGAAATGTTGGGTTCTCTAAATGGGTGTAACTCGATTGAAAATTAATCTATACAGGGTGTCCAGAAAATACGTGTACAACGTAAGAACGGAGATTCGTTGACTCGAAATAGAACGATTTGAGCCAACTTACCTATTATATAAGTTGTTTTATTTAGTCGCTAGAGGGCTTCAAAAATCGTGAAAAATATTGGATATTTTAAAATAACTCGAAAACGCGTCCATAGATTTTGACCATTTTTGGGGTGCGAGTTTCTACTTTCAATTGACATCTTTTGGTGGTGTACGCAATAATTTTAAAAGCATACGAGTGTCCCAAAAATGATGTATTGTATAAACATCCTACCATTACCTTTTTCCTGTTTATGCAATGACTACCCATTATTTTTATAAGTAGCCGACTTAATTTGGAAACTTTTTTGTCTCTTGTAAAATTTTGATTAGACGAGCGGTTTGACAGAAAAAAATAATTTCAAATGTCTTTTTTTATTTTTATTTCATTGTTTTGTTTATTTTTTATTACTATAATTGAAAATTAACAGCGCGGTACAAGTGTTGAACCATTACAATAAATTTTCAAAATGGCCGCCATTTTCTTCAATGCACAAATTAATCTTCGTAAGAAGTTTAACTGAACCATCTGCATTGTTTGTGCATTATTTTTTAAATTCTTCTTCGCTATCAAGTGGAGACGACTAAACCTTAGATTTTAAGGTACCCCACAAAAAATAATCACAGGGCGTCAAGTCCGGCGATCGTGCTGGCCAATTTGTAGGAGCATCATATCCCTTCCGATCCATCGATCCGGATATTTTTCGTGTAAATGTTGTCGAACAGCTAGAGTAAAGTGGGGAGGAGCACCATCGTGCATGAACCACATGTCTTGACGAAGTAACAATGGCAGATCTTCCAATAAATTCGGCAATGTTTGTTGTGGAAAGTTGAAGTAATTGTCTCCGTTTAATCGATTTGGTATCACAACAGGACCGATAGTAAAATTATCAATAACTGCAGCCCAGACATTAACCTTAAATTCATGTTGATAGTGAGTCACTTTAGTTGTATGAGGATTTTCTACAGCGTAAACATGTTCATTATGTATGTTAGTAATACCAGATCTGTAAAAGAAGCTTCGTCTGTAAATAAAATTTTGCGACTGAAATTTGCATTTTGAATTCTCTGATCTTGAATAAATTGACAAAAAGCTAGACTTCTCTTAGGATCGGTAGGCAAAAGGTCTTGTACCTGTTGAACGTGGTATGGGTGTAATAACTGTTTCTTTAAAACGTCATGAACAATACTTTTAGGAACATGTAGTTCAAGTTCTAAGCGTCTGGTGCTTATTTTTGGGTCTTCTTCAACTCTATCCAAAATTAGTTCCTCCAGATCCGCAGTTCTTGTGGTACGTTGACGTCCTCGATCCGCATTTCTTGACTGAAAGCTACCATTTTCACGAAGACGTCTTTTAATATTTGCGAATGTTTGATGGTTTGGCATTCGGCGATTAGGAAATCTTTCCCTATAGACTCTGACGCTTTCACGACCATTACCTTGACAAAATCCGAAAACCAAAAGCATATCCACCTGTTCGTTGTTTGTGTAAGTACTCATAATGTAAGATGAAAGATGCAAACTTTTATTGAATTAAGCCATAGATAAACACCCACCCACAATAGATGGGCAACGGCCTAATACTAACTTGTTATATGTGCATCGCGACCTCTAGCGGGCGTATTCTAAATAACTATTGTGGCGGTAATATTTAAATTATGCAGCTTCTACCATTATATTCTTTTCCTTGAAATAAAGAACCACGTGCAAAGAAAATATCATTCATCAGACGTTTTCAGAAATGAAAACGTTCGATAAATACTATTTTCTCAAGAAAAAGAAACTATGAACATGAATAATGGTCAGACTTCAATATTTTGGGTAAAATTATATACATACAGATTATATATAATAAAAGCTACAAATTCGTTCTGTTAAGCTGAAATTTTAATTTGAAAGGATGTCTGTAATTTTATAACAACATTTCAAGTCTTTATTACTTAATTTTATTCAGTAACATCAGTACAATATCTCACAATACACAAAAGTTGTATAAAAATTTTACAATTATAATTAATTATTTCACAAAACTTACGATGTTATCAGTAGGAAATCGGTGCATTTTTGTTTCAGAGTTTTTCTTACAACACAAAGGCACACAGCACAAGAAAGCCATTGTTCCTATAGATTAATCTAATCTGCACTGAAGTTATCCTTTTTAAATACAAAAATTAAGTCAATAAACGCGAAACACAATAAATTAATCTGCAAATAAAAACACTAAATATTCCGAATGAATGTTCAACAAATAACAATAATTAAACAATACCCACAAATGTCACCATTGACAAAAGTTTTATCTTAGAAATGTCATTTAACGTCCGACAGTTACCTGCATTACAAATTACACGTACCATCTCGCAGGCGTAGTAAGAACTAAATCAGTGCTAAAATCGCGGCCATAAATGTTACCCATCTAGTGTATGGTTTTATCTATGAATTAAGCAGAAATTCACGACTTGACAGGTAAACTGAGGTTAAATGACAGTCAAATTAAATAACAAATAAAAAGCAAAGCCAACTACTAAACTATGCTTTTTGATTTGCCTCGTTTTATACTTAATGCAGCAATGATGACGAAAGTATGCTGACATTTGAAATAATTTTTTTCTGTCAAACCGCTCGTCTAATCAAAATTTTACAAGAGACAAAAAAGTTTCCAAATTAAGTCGGCTACTATAAAAAAAAATTGGTAGTCATTGCATAAACAGGAAAAAAGTAATGGTCGGATATTTATACATTACATCATTTTTGGGACACTCGTATGCTTGTAAAATTATTGCGTACACCACCAAAAGATGTCAATTGAAAGTAGAAACTCGCACCCCAAAAATGGTCAAAATCTATCGACGCGTTTTCGAGTTATTTTAAAATATCAAATATTTTTTACGATTTTTGAAGCCCTCTAGCGGCTAAATAAAGCAACTTGTATAATAGGTAAGTTGGCTCAAATCGATCTATTTCAAGCCAAAGAATCTCTGTTCTTACGTTGTACACGTATTATCCGGACACCTTGTATATTACGACTACAATTTAATTTCTTTACATTATCACTATACTGAGAAAGTAGTGATTTTCACTAAATCGAAAACAATAAATAATCAATATTATTTCAAAATTCAATATAATATAAATTTACAGTAATTTGTATATGCAAAGTATCTGCTATTTGATCTTTAACACACGCACAAAAGGAATTGGTTATTATCCATCAAATGCAATTAATTTTTAGTATAGACAGCTACTATTCAATCTCAGCGAGAGGAACATTCGCAATCACGACTAATACATTTCTTTGTTCGTAGATGTGCTTTTATTTCAAGATTAATTTTAATCGCAATTTAATTTAAGTTTCTCGTAGCGTAGTGTCACGTTCCATTTCGTATTTGTAAATTTACTGCTCCTTCAATTTTAAGAACCATTTCAATTTCAACTTATTAAAATATACGGCCTCGCTTCTCTTTTATTATGTACGTTTAGTTTAATTAAACAACTGGCGTTACTTGTCCTTTACTTGATTCACAAGTCCACACGTATATATCACACTTTCTGGTTTCTTATCTAGACATGCCTTTGATAAGAATACCTTGAACGTTGCTTGTTTAACTGTAATTGAGTAAAGTGGCTTTATTATCTTTGAAAGATAGAAATGTGTTCACTTTTATTTCTATTCTATATGAAATTTCCGTGATTACTCTTCAGAAAACAAAACACATTGTTTGAATGGGTTCACTATATTTTTGGCGCTAGTTGGCGTTGTTTCTTCTATGATAATAATATAAGCTCAATCGAGCAGTTACAAATTTCTTATGATGAAAAACGTGCTCTCTTTTTTTAGGTGACTGGTAGGTTATTCAAGGGTGATGTTCCTTTAATAGAAATGTTAATGTTTTCGACCCGGTTTATAACCAATATTCTTCGGATTTTCACGCACATTTTGAGACGTATATTTTATTCCCACATTGTTAGGTTCTTTGAACTAATGCTTACTTGGCCGTTCTATAGAAATTTCTTATTGTCGTTAGCACACGTTTTGTTTGGCTACCGTGGTATGCAGATAAAGTTAAGATGAGATAAGAAACTTGTAGTTACCTCAAAAGCCTAAGTGAACAAACATCATTAAATCCCAATAGGTAAGATTGCTTCATTTGCTTACGATATGTAGATTTGCAGGTAGTAGGTATCTATTTAGTGATAATGAGCAACGATTTGTCGTCTACTTAATACTGGCAAATGAACTAATTATTGGTGTTGATTGGTTGATTGTGCCTAATCGCACTATTGTAAATATATATTTTGTGTATGAGGCTTAGTAGCTGCTAGTGATGCAAGCTCCTCATCGTAATCGTCAGCGCATAAGTAAGTAGGTAAGATTTATTTGTATAGTTATTTAGGCTTATTGGAAGGAGTTATATGGATAGACAAATAGTACATAGCTTATACAAAGAGCAAACAGGGTAACAGAATTAGAGCAGGAACGTAGAGAAGTAAATATTAGAAAAGGGGCGAGACAGGGATGTGCCCTATCCCCGTTAATTTTTAACTTGTATATCGAAGAGGCAATGAATACTGTTTTGTGCATAAAGACATTTAGAATCATTATGCAGGAACAAACGATGGATATGCTTCAATTTGCATATGATATAGCGGTTTTATCATCTAGAAAGGAAGAGTTAGAAACAGCTCTTAGTGAGATACGGTATGCAAATTTAAAAATACAAAACCAAAGTATTTGTATATAAAAGAGGGGTAAATAAGTCAAGAACCAGAATACAAATAAAAAACGAGAACTTGCAAGAAGTTAAAGATGTAAAACAACGATTAAAATAAGACCGGGATGCAATTAACAAAAAAAGTAACTTCTATGTTCAAAGACAACAAACATAGAGACAAGGAAAAGATTGTTGAAAACATATGTGTGGAGCATAGCACTGTACGGCTGTAAAATGTGGAACATGGGAGAAGCAAACAAGAAAATCTGGTGCTATAGACGTATGACAAAGATATCATGGACAGACAAAGTTAAGAGCAAAGAGGTTCTAGAAATGGTAGTGGAAGAAAGAAATATGTGGAAAACAGTAAAAAATAAGAGAGATAAGATGGTGGGACACAACTAAGACATAAAGAAATAGCGCGTAATATTTTTCTTAATCTTGTTTGGGAATTAAACCACTCATAGTTGTTAAAATCGTCTTTATTCACGTTTTGACCCATGACCTAGCATCATTGTCAAAATAATAAAAAATTTAAGTTTGATATTTCTGTTTAAAGTTTAGAAGAATGAGTGCTTTCAATTTGTGTTGCGTCTTGGAAACGATTTTGAAATAGCCAAGACCCTTAACATGAAATCGGTTAATTAATTTTATACAGTTAAATTTCATATAAATTCAATAACTTGTGGATTGGAAAAACTTCTTTAACATGTTTCTATTTATACGATTGAGGGGATGGTTAATAAAGAAGTGTGCGATTACGTTACCGTAAGGCTTATACAGCCGTTTTTTATATTTATCTTGAAGAGGAAACTACTCTATTTCCATAAAAATTAATTTGCTGATTTCATGTTAAGCGTATTGGCTATCTCAAACTCGCTCCCAGAGCGCAACACAATTTGAAGGCACTCATTCTTTTAAACTTTAAAAATTTTCACCTAATGTATTCAAATCAAACATTAATAAATCAAAGTCACCTTCAGTTTATGTCATAAATGTCAAACTTGAAATTTTTATTATTTTGACAACGATCCTAGGTCATGGATCGAAACGTAAATAAAGACGATTTTAACAACTATGAGTGGTTTAATTCTCAAAGAAGATTAAGAAAAATACAAAACAAAGCACAACAAACATATAGGGAGTATTTACAAGTGTAAATAAATTAGAAAGTTCAAGAAAGGAAAAAAAGAAGTAGATGTAGACCTAGGTTAGGTTATTGCGCACAGATAGTGAAAGATGCAGGCTGTGGGAATTTCAGGAAAATGTGTAGGTTAGCTAAAAATAGAAAACGTTAAGCCCCGTCCAACATAAGTTCTTGAAGAAATACGTAATTATGTAAACCATAGAACATTATCAAAAAATGTATTTTGAAATACAGAATCAATTCCAGCACATATTGCTAAACTTATATTTACGTCAATAAACAATTTGCTTTTTTCAGGTGGTGAAGGTGGCATGGTCTGCATGTGCTGTAATGCGTGCTATGAAGAAATAAATAAAAATTGTTTTAGTAGTGCTTACATTTTCTCAATATGAAATTAGTAACATTGATTGTTTGTAACGCTCGCGCGTTACTTAAGTACACATTAGGTTATACAAATAAATGTATATAATTTATTATAATATACTTAGTAGCTTTTCCGCCTGTAACAAACTCTACCTTCTTATATAAATTACACAAAGCCATTATTCAATACTCACAACCGCTTTTGACTATTTTATCTCATAATAGATACCTTCCCTGTTTAGGGATTCGACGATTCTGCGGGTTGCGCAGATTATAGCCAATATTTCATCCAATTACAAATTTACAAGTTGTGCTTGGTTTAATATCTTATTGGGAACAGAAGTTGCACATGAAATCAAATGTGTATGAGACGCAATATGATTTTGGTGTAACTCTAATTCTGTTGATAACATGTACCAACACAATTTTTGTTTGCTGATGTCCGATGGGTACTTGTATGTAGTCGCTGAAACTGAATCTGCACTCAGAATTTTCGTATCACCGTTAGGTATTGAGATATTCGTTAAAGACGGTTTACATTACATAATATATTGTAATGAACATAATCTGGCGAGTGACTCTTCATCAGAATGTAAACAGCGTCATAATGTTTGGCTGCAGTTCTAAAAATTTCTAGAAAGATATATAAACGCTGCGAACGGGGTGAGAAGTAGTTGATATCCTAAATGCGTCTGTAAAATAGATATAAAATATGAATAAAGAAAGAATATTTTATTGTACAGTATATGTTGCTGATAAACTTGATAGAATGTCCGGAAAGTGTGTAAATCAAACGGATACGTTTTGTTACGTATGTGGCGAGTTTACAATTAATTCTTATAAGAAAAAAAACTACGTTTATCAAAAAAGCTTATGAGCTCTCTTTTGGATGCAAACTGGAAAGTCAGGATAATCTTTGAGCGCTGCATATCATTTGCGCAACGTGTGTTGTAAATTTTAGATGATGGTTTAATGGTACCCTAAGTCATTGCTTTTTGGAGTGCTTATGGTGTGGAAAAAACCTATAGATCATGATACAGATTGCTATTTTTGCTTGATGAATCGATATGAAATTTCACTGAAGTCGAAGCATATTGTACAGTACTCAAATCTGCAATCAGCTCTCAGACCAGTTCTTCACAGCCACAGTTTAACTATCCCCAAACGTACAGAATTCTATACACTTGACGATGACATGAATGCTGTTGAAGATAATATTATTGAACCTATGGAAGAAGTCGCGGATCCTGATTTATTTCCAACTATTTGAAGGTACTCCACATTTAATATCACAAGATGAGCTTAACAACTTAGTAGAGATTTAATTCGTCAAAAGGTCAAGCCGAACTGTTGGGATTCAGGGTGCAAGGTTAGAATCTATTACAGAGTTGTACGTATATTTCCACATATCGGAGACGTGCAAATCTATGGTATGTGGGTGACGAACGTGGTGAAAGATTTCACTAAGACATTTTATGTACTGCGGACCGATATAAAGAGAAGTAAAGCCCTACAGTGCTCACGGATTATAATCAGGGATGCTCCAGAGGTACTCTACAAACGAAAGTCGCATTCAAACAAATTGTAAGATTTGGTAGTGACATGATATGCTTATCACACATTAAGAAAGAAAAAATGGTCAAGTTGTTGTTCAGTGTAACTGTTTCTAGCTCCTTGCACTAATGTTATGAAAATAGTCTTTATAAAAATACCACAACTCATTTTACGCACATTTACCAATTTTTGTTGCCGGATTTTCTTTAATTGATTTAATGTGCATTTGCAATTTAACCCATGGTATAATCATTCTTTCTGGGCGGCTCCGTGGCGTAGTTGGTATGCGTGTGACTACTACGTCCAAGGTCCAGGGTTCGAATCCCGACACGGTCTGCTTGAAAAATGTTAGGCAAGCATTTTTCACAAAAATACGCTCTCGTTACGATGAGAAATAAAATGGAAGTCCTGTGTGTGAGTGTTGTCACGCACGTTAAAGATCCCTACCTTGCTTGGAACAGCAAGGGTTCGGCAAAAATCAAAATTTTTCAGGTAAAAAGAACTCGCTTCCTGACCAATGTAGTACCTTCGGGTGGAGAATTGGAAAATCACATGTACGATATAATCATTCTGAATGAATTTTACATAAAGTGTACAATAACGCAAGTTTGAAATTTTTTAATTTAATTTTGTTTGTTGCATTCTTGTTCATTTGAATTCCACAAGCTGTATCCGTATTTCAGATATACCCTGTGCTTTCCATATGGATGTTCATTTTCGACTCTACTTTACTCTAATTTATTGGAACATGTCTTTTTTGAGCATTCCTTCGAATTTGATTGATTGCAAAATAACATGACTATATTTTTATTCTTATTTGCATAGAATGGTTGTAGAATGTAAGAATGAAACCTTTTCGAGCTTGTTTTTTTTGTCGAACCAATTCTGATCAATGTTTACAACCAAGGGCACATTTTCATAAAACCATACAGAACACTTATTTTGCGGTCTACATTTAATAATTAAATTTTAGTTTGTAATTGTAGACCCTTAGTTCTAAAAAAGTATGCAATGCGGCTACTAAAAGTTAAAATTAATCTTGTCTATAATTTTGAATAATTTGGACTTACTCTTCATTCGAACTCTAAACCAAACGTTATTAATATTTAAATTGTCTCTTAGGTACTATATATGGAAGGTTAAAATCTCAGGAAGCGGCAAATTAGAAACTTTAAAAAGATTGCTTCAAATTTATAAATAATTAATTTGCCAAAATTGTTCTAATTATAGGAAAAATTGCGGCACGATAATTACCTTTGCATTGGTAGTTAAAATCCACCACGAAAATCAGGAACTCATAGAACGAAAAGCGTTGCAGTTTATATGTGTCATAAAAGCTTTGTTCAAGGATTACTGCTACAAATTTTATTTAAATATTTTAGAAAATTTTTACAGAAATAAATGTAATTTTATAGTAGCTTCAAGTAAGTATGTTTAAATTTGCATCATTAACTTTTTGTATTGTATAAAATGCATTAGTTTTTTTTTAAATCTAATATCTCACTTTACGTGTTGAAGATTCTTTTCCTTTACATACCTTTGAATATTTTTATATCCAAATTCCACTTTCATACGGTTAAGACCTGATTTATTTTCTTTGTTTATCTCTTTATTTTTCACGTCGATTTATTTCTGGCATTAACGCTAGAACGGAAAATAACATCGATTTTTTAAGTCGCACTAGCTTTAAAAAAGATATGAATCCTTGAAGAATATATATATATATATATTTTAGGTAGTTAATTACACAAGGTAAGTTGATAAATACTATCGTATTATAGTGAATAAGATGAATTAATAATTTAGACTTTTATGCAAAGCGCAAAATGATCATTTCAAATCGAGCTAGTAATTGAAAGATGGAAAATATAAGGTCTTGGACAGGACTTGAACCTGTATCCTGGTTTTGCCGGAACCATGCGTTTACCAATTACGCCACCAAGACCGATGACACAATTGGGAAATTTACAAATTTAAATCGTGTACACGACGATACATCAACCTAACTTTCAATTACGTTTGGCATTTTTTGTCAATCATATCTGACATTGTCAATTTTTGACTTATGTCAGTTATAGACAGGAAGGTACGCTCAAAATTATGGCCATAAGCCAAGTATTAAATATATAAATATTTTAGGTAGTTAATTACACAAGGTAAGTTGATAAATACTATCGTATTATAATGAATAAGATGAAATAATAATTTAGACTTTTATGCAAAGCCCAAATGATTATTTCAAATCGAGCAAGTAATAGAAAGATGGAAAATATAAGGTCTTGGACAGGACTTGATATGAATGACAAAAATGCCGAACGTAATTGAAAGTTAGGTTGATGTATCGTCGTGTACACGATTTAAATTTGTAAATTTCCCAATGGTGTCATCGGTCTCGGTGGCGTAATTGGTAAACGCATGGTTCCGGCAAAACCAGGATACAGGTTCAAGTCCTGTCCAAGACCTTATATTTTCCATCTTTCAATTACTAGCTCGATTTGAAATGATCATTTGGGCTTTGCATAAAAGTCTAAATTATTATTTTATCTTATTCACTATAATACGATAGTATTTATCAACTTACCTTGTGTAATTAACTACCTAAAATATTTATATATTTAATACTTGGCTTATAGCCATAATTTTGAGCGTAGCTTCCTGTCTATAACTGACATAAGTCAAAAATTGACAATGTCAGATATGATTGACAAAAATGCCGAACGTAATTGAAAGTTAGGTTGATGTATCTTCGTGTACACGATTTAAATTTGTAAATTTCCCAATTGTGTCATCGGCCTCGGTGGCGTAATTGGTAAACGCATGGTTTCGGCAAAACCAGGATACAGGTTCAGGTCCTGTCCAAGACCTTATATTTTCCATCTTTCAATTACTAGCTCGATTTGAAATGATCATTTGGGCTTTGCATAAAAGTCTAAATTATTATTTTATCTTATTCACTATAATACGATAGTATTTATCAACTTACCTTGTGTAATTAACTACCTAAAATATTTATATATTTAATACTTGGCTTATAGCCATAATTTTGAGCGTAGCTTCCTGTCTATAACTGACATAAGTCAAAAATTGACAATGTCAGATATGATTGACAAAAATGCCGAACGTAATTGAAAGTTAGGTTGATGTATCGTCGTGTACACGATTTAAATTTGTAAATTTCCCAATTGTGTCATCGGCCTCGGTGGGGTAATTGGTAAACGCATGGTTTCGGCAAAACCAGGATACAGGTTCAAGTCCTGTCCAAGACCTTATATTTTCCATCTTTCAATTACTAGCTCGATTTGAAATGATCATTTGGGCTTTGCATAAAAGTCTAAATTATTATTTCATCTTATTCACTATAATACGATAGTATTTATCAACTTACCTTGTGTAATTAACTACCTAAAATATTTATATATTTAATACTTTCCTTATAGCCATAATTTTGAGCTGAACTTCCTGTCTATAACTGACATAAGTCAAAAATTGACAATGTCAGATATGATTGACAAAAAATGCCAAACGTAATTGAAAGTTAGGTTGATGTATTGGCGTGTACACGATTTAAATTTGTAAATTTCCCAATTGTGTCATCGGTCTTGGTGGCGTAATTGGTAAACGCATGGTTCCGGCAAAACCAGGATACAGGTTCAAGTCCTGTCCAAGACCTTATATTTTCTATCTTTCAATTACTAGCTCGATTTGAAATGATCATTTGCGCTTTGCATAAAAGTCTAAATTATTATTTCATCTTATTCACTATAATACGATAGTATTTATCAACTTACCTTGTATAATTAACTACCTAGAATATTTATATGTTTAATACTTGGCTTATAGCCATAATTTTGAGCGTAGCTTCCTGTCTATAACTGACATAAGTCAAAAATTGACAATGTCAGATATGATTGACAAAAATGCCGAACGTAATTGAAAGTTAGGTTGATGTATCGTCGTGTACACGATTTAAATTTGTAAATTTCCCAATTGTGTCATCGGCCTCGGTGGCGTAATTGGTAAACGCATGGTTTCGGCAAAACCAGGATACAGGTTCAAGTGCTGTCCAAGACCTTATATTTTCCATCTTTCAATTACTAGCTCGATTTGAAATGATCATTTGGGCTTTGCATAAAAGTCTAAATTATTATTTCATCTTATTCACTATATATATATATTATATATATATATATATATATATATATATATATATATTTCTATATATATTGAATATTAGGTATGTTAAAAATTTTTGGGATATAAAACAATTAACTAAAAAGTTATTCAAAACGTTTCGGTAGTTTTTTCTACCATTATCAAAAGCTAAAATGGAAACAAATCTCATCAGTAAAAATACATAATAAGACGATGATAACTTACTCTGATCAATCTAAATTTACACAAATATATAAAAAAATTCTAAATGATATTAAAAGTAGGTCTATGATTATAAGATTTAAAAAGTACCAGAAAGGCGCGTCTTGTACTGGTGACCGTTAAAAACAAAATTATTTGAAATTGACAAGAAGAACGTTCAGAAAAATGACAACAGTTACAGTTCAATGAGTATTCCTTTAACGATGTTTAAAAATATCCTTACTGTATAAGGCAGAGTAAAAGTTATGTACTTTAATTAACCTCCATTTTGTTTTAATAAGATTGATTTTCATATTAATATAAAACGATTCTATGAACAACCTGGTCTTATAATTGGGTTAGCTGTCCAAATTGATGGTATCATCGAATAATGGTGTATGTTTAGTTGAAAAAACATGTGAAAACACTGAACATTTAGCAGTTTTTTTGACAGTCACCCCTATGTTGGGTTAAACGACTTTTTAACCGCTGACTAGTCTGCCCAATATAACTCTATATATATATATATATATATATATATATATATATATAATATATATATATATATATTTATATATATATATATATATATATTTTCTTTACTTAATTTAATTATGTCCTGACGTTGGGAGACATATTAAATTTCTTTAAATGGGGAGTGAGTCAATTAGTGAACAAAACCTCGGTGGACCCACGGGCTTTACTATATTCGCGGCTTAGTCTGGGAATTACCCCAAGGGTGAACAATGAGATTGGGGGTGGATATAGGGTGGGCTCGACTACAAACGGGAACAAAAAAAAAGAAAATGAGCGCCACTGCATCTATATGGACAATAAATAAAACTAAAGTATCCTACAGGAAGACGCAGAAACCTATAGGATATAATGACTATCAAAAAGCATACAAATTAAAATAAGCAATACCTCTGGAAACCTTTTGGACCTCTGCTTCAGCTTCTGCGATGTCAGACCTGCAAGAAAATGTCACACAAAAAAAATAAAATATAAGACACTGTTTGTGTCTTACGAAAACAAAATATTTCGGTCTTTATAGATCGACTGTCCCGAATTCAAAATCTCAACAACACCTTACCTATGGAAATGTACTCTACTAAAAATTACTTAGTCTGTTTCTAATACCTAATGCTGTATCAACTTTTTTCTAGTTTCCACGTTCAAAATTTTGTTTATCTAATTTGGATATTATTAATTTCAATTAGTAAAATAAAAAGACGAAAGTTTTAAACCAAAGTATAATCTAAATGTAATTCTCTTTGTTGCAAAAATTATATATAAAAATCTGATAATCAATATAAAATAAGTTTCAAAAATCTCTGAATTTGTTTCTCTACATAGAGAGATCTTAATATTTTTAAATTCTTTAGTACAGTCGGGTTCTTAAACATCCATAAAACAGATCTGTTCTGGCTTACAAAATTTCTCTAACGAACTTATTATACAAAAAGTTCATATGGCTCAAACATTATATGAAATTAAAGAAAGTTAGTTCGTCATATGTTAGAAGCAGCATTGATATTCTACTCATCATATGGCATATTGTAGTTAAACATCTTTCAATCAAAAGTGAACTTTATGCTTATTTTTCTCAATTAACATGTGCATTACTTACGTGCTTTGAATAACAACCTTAAATTAATTATTCTAAAAGTTCAAAAATTCCTCTTATGTCAAAAAAATTTAGTTCTGAACAAAAAGGTATTTGTCCTATTAGGTTACTAGGATATAATTTTCTAACTGATTTTTATTTGGGATTTAAGCATAAACATATCTTGCAAAAAAATTTAACACTAACATTTGTTTAACAAAAGTTTCTTATAATTTGGTAAACGTTAAATCAAAGCTTTGACCGTAATTAATACTTAAAATTAATTCACTCAATAAATAGTTTTATAAGTACCTGGATGGTTTTGTTTTAACTGCTAGAATTCTGAATTCTGCTCGACATACAAACCACTTGAATTCTCAATTCTACCATTCTCAAACGTGCTTTCTTAAAATTTTTATTCTTTAGATGAGCATACTTAGATGTGCCTACTTAAATGTACTAAGGAAATTAAAGCATCTATTAGTTTTATATAAGGTAGTTTTATTACACAATCTCACCATTAACGGACTTCACACCAGCACGTGTTGTTACACTCTCTTCTTCATTGTCCGGAACGGCTTTACAAGAACTCTTTTGCAAAGCCCCCCCCCACACGACAACCTTTACACCCTCTTCGGTAGTAGGGCAATCCTAATGCCCCACTTGTAGCATGGAAAACTCCGCATCTTAAAAACAAACCGTACCTGCTCGTTGTTGCTTGCAAAATGGCCGCGCTCTCCCTCGCCTTCCTGTCAACCAGCCAACACCCTACCTATAGCGTCACCTTACGCGCAGGCGTTGTGTCTGTCCAGCAATTGCACAAGTGGGCTTAAGAATACCTGTAGCTTATGCAACACAAGTTACGTTCAGGATATTTGCAGATATCAAAAGCGTAGGGGTCACTATTAAATGCTTTATATAGGTGAAGATAATGTAAAAAAGGAAAGAGGTGTTTTTTCTTATAGTAAATTAAACTATTTAACGGTTTCACGCTAAATGACAATTTCGTATGCTGTAGAATAACAATAGCTAGAAATGTTTTTCTTTAAAGATTTTAATAATATAACAAAAGTTTTTGTTACTATATATGTATATGTATATATTTATATATATATATGTGTATATATATATATATTGCTGTGATAAGGGGTTGTTTAAGGGTGTATTGAGTAGTAAGGGTCGTGTAGTAACAATAAATAGCTATAGGAATCAGAAAACTGCATTTATTTAGCAGAAAAATAAGTAAATCGTACATTATGTAAATAGCAAGCATTTAACACCCTGTATATAGACCGTAATTAACTTTAATCAGTGCCAGTAAGCATATCTTTCAACAATAGAACGCGTATTCAGCAAAGAAATAATCGTACATGTAATTAAACATACGTTGAGAAGTGTTTTACAAGTTTATAAAATAAAATACGCAGAAGATAAGACAAAACCTAATAAATCTTCATACAATTACGATGGAACCATGAGCGTTTTGATAAGAAAACGCACTTTTAAATAAATCAATACATGAACGAAAACAGCACTAGAGTTACATCATTTATTTTTGTACAATTATCCAAAAGCATTATCTATACAAAACAACACACGTAAGTTGAAAGTCTGGCCACGATAATAAATTATAATGTATCAAAGATCGCAAATAAACACTATGACACGGAAATCCCAAGGAATTTAATCAGAAACAGCTTCAAAATACAGGGAACATTAAAGAAAACCTGGTTGGTCGCGACAATCTGCAAAACTGCATGGAAACCCAACCCAAAGGTAGTGGGAAAAGCTATTTAACACCCACTGGTGATAAGACAGCTCAGTTTCCAGTTGAAGCAGGTTAAATTCACATCACTTTTAACCAGAAAATTACGCATCAAACAAATAAAGTTTATAAAATAGTGAAAATAGTGCTGCATAAAAATTGTGTTAAGAATACATGAAGAGTTTTGCCGTTTTATTTAGAAAATGGCTTCTAATCTGCATCGAAAGAAAAACAAATCTAATCTGCGTCGAAGATAATTCTAATTTTGAAGCAATTCAATTCTAATCGGCTTCTGGACTATTTCTGGTTCACTTATAAAACAATTCTAATTTTAATTCTGGTATAATTATGGCACAATTTAAATACGTTGCTGATTTATGATCCGAAGTATGGAATTTCAAGTGGTATTTAAGGGAAGAGATTCAAAGCAGATGTAGAGAAATATAAAATAAAGAACGAGGTGATTTTTGGAAAGCAAGGGGTAACTGTACTGAAATATTGGTTCGATCAAGCAGAGCAGTGGTATTCGATTGAAGACAGTAAGGGGGTGTTGATCTACAACACGAAACAAAGCAGGTCAGACCTACCTAGTTTTAAGGAATCTTTTCAATTTAAATTAACATTGAATATATTAATTTTCTCACTAATTTGTAAAGAGTCAACAAGGACATTGAGTACGTTAAAACTTACGTAATAATCATAAAAAGTCTCGAACGTTTCTGATTTTTTTGTAAAAAAGGTGTTGTTTTTGTAATTTTATATTGAATTAAAAGTACATAAATTTTGGGATAAATAATCCATATGATATTAATTGATTGAAGAGTGTATTTGAAGAATTTCAAAAATTGTAAATATTATTTCCTTTCATTATATGAATGTTGATTGACTTCGTTTTATCAATTCAAACAGGTAATCATAAAGGGGTTGAAAGAAAATTGATCATCGTAACGTTGTGCTCTGTGTGTAGATTAAAAAGGGCTAGCCGTGGCATAATAATAAAATTCAAAGATTAGAGTAATACACAGAGAGATAGCGATCAGTAGAACGTTTATTACATCCGACTATAACAAGTGAGGGGACTACTACAGCAATATATATATATATATATATATATATATATATATAAAACAAGTATATACGATGTATAAATAATCACAACCTTTACGAAAAATCGAAAGGAAGTTATTAATTATACAAAGCAAGCTAGTAGTTTGCATAGCCATAAATGAAATTCATAGACGGCTATAACAAAGACGTTTCACCTTTTTGGGTTTATAGGTGTGCTAATTGCATGAATTTTGCAAAAATATAACACACCGTCCCTTGGCGGCGCTCGGCATGGACTGATTAATATTAAATATTTAATGATGAATGGTTGAATGTAGTGGGTATCAAGTCCAATGAATAATTAAAGATGTTGTTATTAAATTTTATTTAATTTCTTGACGTTTCGGCGACATTTTTGTGCCTTTGTCAAAAGATCTATAAATTAAAGTACATAAATAACAAATTGATAGTTTATATAAATATACTTACTATAAATAATCCTAATGGTTTGAAAATAAAATGAATTTAGATGGAAGCACAAATTTTTAAACTATTTTGGTAAAAGTCTGTCAGCGATATAGGTGGAGACAGTTATAATTGATACATACTGACAGAATACGTTTGTGGTAAAGTGAACATACTTTGATGCATAGAAAAGAGAGAAATTGCTTTTAAAGGTGTGATGATGATTTAAATTGGTTCATGTTATATAAGGAAGCGTAGATGTTATGAAAATTTTCTACATCTTGTTTATTGTTCATGCAGTTAGCTTCTTTATTGATGTAAAAAGATTCGAGATATAATCCTGTTTTATATTCAGGTTCCTTATCTAATATTACGCATTCTTCAAAATTAGGAGTATGTTTGGTGTCATATACATGCGTGGATAGAGCACATTTCTTAGAGTCAAAACGGCAATCGCTTCTGTGTTGAGTTAAACGATTTCTTAACCATTGTGAAGTTTGCCCAACGTAGCATTTCTTGCAACTGCAAACTATCTTGTAAATTAAGTTGCTATCTAAAGATTTAGGTATTGGATCTTTTAGTTTGGTAAACAGTTTTTTAATACAGTTTGTGTATTCAAAGGCAATTGAAATATTTGGATGTTTCAATATTCTGATTAAATGTGGTGTCAAGTTAGTAATGAAAGGAAGTCTTTTATAGATAATGTTGTTTTTGTTATTAATAGTGTTGATATTTAAATTATTTTTGTAAATTAGTTTCTGTAATAGAGCTTTAGGATAACCGTTGTTTATAAATATTTCTAATAATTTTTTTTTGTTTTTTGATAGAAATTGAGGATCGGAGATTCGCTCAATACGATATTTCATGGCTTTTACAGTATTGATTTTATGTTATAGTGAGTGGCTAGATAAAAAATTTAAATACCTTCCTGAGTTAGTAGGTTTTGTGTACCAGTCAAAGGTTAAAAAGTTATTAGGGTCTCTAGTAACCAATACATCAAGAAAAGGTAATTTATTTTCGGATTCAATCTCAAAAGTAAATTGGAGGTGTGGATTGAAATTATTAAATATGGCGACAGTATTTTCAATGTGAGGTTGGGGAGCGGAGCATATAATGTCATCTACATATTTGACAATAAAAGGCATGTTATATGGTAGAATAGGTACAACTGAGTCTAATAAAGAATCCATAACAAGTTGAGCTATGATAGGTGACAAAGGGGAGCCCATTGGGGTGCCAAAAAGTTGAAGGTAATAATGGTTTTGAAAAACAAAGTAAGTGTTGTTAAATATGAGATTGACAGTAGCTAAGAACAAATCAAGAGAAATTTTAGTATGAGGTTCTATAAAAGGCCATTTGTCTGGATATAGGAGAGAAATGCATTTGGTTCGTCGTAGATGAAACAACTGATGATTTAAGTAGATCTGTAGCCAATATAATCGTGAATAGATTAACAAAAGCTGAATACGGCACCCAGCATCTGCTAGCTTCTAGAGTACTGGAAAGAACTAATAATTCGACTGTGGTTAGATTTATAAACAATTCGCTGCATATACGTTGACCAGAGGCAATTAAAGTAGACCGAGTATTGGTAATGTATCCAGATGCATCTCCGTACATGTTGAAAGCAGTTCGGGGACATTACACGTATTTTATCCAAAAATGCTACATTTTACGTGTCTAGCCCACATAGGGTATCAGAAACAATTCGAAATAAGTCTCCAGAAGTTGACCAAATTATTAGTCAAGTTGAGAAAGCGTTCCTTAAAGCACCCTTGCTTATAAGAGCGCATGTGACTTTCCGCTTCCACTACAGCCTATTATACTAGATGGGGACATGGTTAAATGCAGCCCTATTTTATGCAGAAAATTTTGCAGTTACCAAGGGTATTACTGTTACATTCGATAGCGAAACCTCCGCCTGCATATAATCAGCCCAAGACGCAATGGCTACAAGAGGTGTGGCAGCAAAATTAACTTACATAAAAGCTCATTTTTCTAAACCACCAGAAGTGATCAAAAAGTTGAAAAATAGTGGCACCCCGCTGGTTGAAAGTCTTCGTATTTTAGAGGAGTTCTGCAAAGAAATGAATTCAGCACCTGGGGTTCTAGCAACGTCGGCAGCAGAAAAGATGAAGTTACAAAAAAAGGGGATTGCCTTCTTTAAAAAAAATTGGCCAAATCATAGACGGCAGATCGAAGGACGTGCCAACAGAAATAAAAAGCGAACTAATTTGCAAATTTAAGTTTGCACAAGTACTGTCGTGTGATGATCATTTTATAAGAACTTGTTAACGGATAAACGGCATTACTACCCAAAAACATTGACAAAATGTTAGTAATATTTTCCAATGGTAAATTAATATTGTTTCTAATTTGTTTCCTGTATAATACGCATAATAAATAATTACATAAATACATCATTTACTACGTTTTGTTTTATTTCAGGGTTTTAATAAATTTATTTAAAAATTGGACATTGCATATTTGTTTCATATTTTAGCAAAAACCTCTGCATATTTTAAGCCATATTTTGATCAAATTATGTCATATAGTTTCTAACAGAAATGTTAGAAATTTAATGAACCCCTGCTATTATTAATAAAATGATGTTAATTGCTATATTTAACTGTCAATTTCAAGATTATATAAACGGGCATACATTATCCCTCATGTAGCAATTTTTAACAAAAAATCAAATCAAGATCAAATGTTTAATCCATATAACAACATGCTAAATATCATACAAATGGCGTATAATATCAGCGAACAATACAAGAAGTTTATAATAGAACTCCTTGATTTAAAGTTTTATTTGTACACAGTAAAGTTAAAATAATAGTTATTAAACCTATATAGTATTAAAGAGAATCTTCTGATTTTTTTTTGGATACCTAATAAAGTTCTATATGTGTACCATTTGTTGCCCTGGCCACGTGTAAACGATAATTAGTTTCTTCTTAGGTATTCAGCAGCATATTAGGCGTGACGGATGCTCCAGCTGCAACAATCCTCTCCCTCAAATGAGCAATGTCACGGATCTTCTCGGAATATAGAATGTTTTTTATATGTTCCCAAAAAAAAAATCTAGTGGAGTCAGATCTGGGCTCCTTGGTGGCCATGCAATCACCCACGTCTACCAATCCACCTGTCAAGGAAACGCAAGTTAGTAGGTAGATAGGGCCGGTCCTAATTCAAAACGTGACAGAAGTATTTTCCATATGTAAAATACACTTGCACCGTTTTGAATTAGGATCGGCCCTATATAATTTCAATGTAAAGTAGTTGTGAAAACATGAATTCTTATATACTTTCAATGTAAAATACTTGTGGGCACGTTTTGAATTAGGATCGGCTTTATATTAGTTTCAATGGAACATACATACTTCAAAACACACGTATGTTGAAAAATGTAAGTGCAGAGAAAATGTGTGTAGATGTTTTGAATTTGGTTTTCTAGCTAGAAGTTATAAAGTATGACAGATGCAAAATATCGCATTCAAGTCAATTGTGTTTAATTAAAGTGGATTTTGATTTATGTTTAGAGGCTGCAAATACACATGGGCCGGTTTCAATTCAAAATGTGTTCACTCTTGTGATAGGTTGAAAAGTGGGTTGGAAAAGTACGCAGATGGTGGTAATCTGCTATATAAGGAGATTGCTCCTAATATTAATTTAATTAGTCAAAGAAAAGCAAATATGGATTTTAATACTCTTAATAAAACCATATATCGCAAACCTTATGTAAATACAAAAGATCTTGTAGTGAATAAGAGGTTTGAAGTTTTAAAAGTGGAAACAATCAAGACAAAATATGGAGAAAGAGTATTAGTGGAAACAGAAGAGTTCAAGAGTATATTGCCATTGAGATATTTTGAATACCTTCAAGCACATGGAGTGAAACAATTAAATGAAAGTATTGGCTCGAACAAACACGTATACATTGTAACAAGTTTATTTCGTAGTTACTAAATCCCATCATAAAAGTAAAGTTATAAAGCGCTTTTATTCAAATTATTAGTAAAGTACATGCAACAAGTTTAGTAATACGCTAAAGTTGTATCTACATATTGTTTTCTATGTATAGTCAAGTATCTGTACCTTCGAGAACGTTTCGCAGGCGCGTTTTGCTTGAAGGCCTCGGCTGGGGGTCACGCCGTCGCTCGTGCGAGGTGATAAAGGTCGGTCCTGCAAGCTTGTTAAATAACCATGTACAATTGGAGGCAGGCCGCGAATTTGCGGTTACATTTTGACGAGTAGAGATCCATCTTTAAATAGCGCGCGTAATTAACCACCATAAAACCAACTATAGAAACCACAATTCCAACTACTGATGTAAAGCGACTTTGTATTGCAGTCCGTAAGAAGCGGCTTTGATAATGGAGAAATTGAATAATTGGTAGAAGAGCTTATTACTGCAAACCTGATGGAAGTATGGTGATTACGTTTGATTTTGCAACACCTATTAACATCCAAATAAAGTAGTTCTGGTTTGTAGATAAGTTTAAGAATTTTGCTCGTGTTCTAAATTAGAAACACGCTATTTTTGTTTAGTGCATATAAGCACGAATAATATAAAATTTAGATTATTTGTTGAACTGAATTTTTCAGTGTTAAAATTATAATTCAGCATTTTTAATGGTTTAAGATACCATACACGTGGTTCATTTTGTCCTGTTGGTAACAGCCACAGATGTTTTGTTACGTCACTTGTTTGCCCGCAGTATACTGCTGACACCTGTGTTCTAATAAACATATGCTTTGAATAATGCTTGCATAAGTTGAACTTATAAGAATATTTTTATGATCTTTCTTTATTAGAACTGAAACTAACACAATTAATTTAGATTAGAAAACTTGATTTACTATGCTTTACTTTTGTAACCCTCTCGTACAGATCTGCCCGAGTCGGCTTTTCGTTGTAACAAGTTTACACTAAGTTTGAAAATGTTTGCTTAGTAACTATTTTGAAGAAACCTTATTTAAGATCCTTGAACTCATTTAATTATTTATGAAACTTTGTAGCATTGAATTTTGTTTTAAAAGAAAATCTTTTCAGTAAATTATTAGTTCAAGATTAAAGCTTTTTTTATTTTGATCAAATATGGTCAAAACTAATTACAAGAAACTAATATCCGTATGAGTGGAATTTTAATGTCAACTTATATAGGAGATATTTTTTTTGATATTTCTTTAGGTATGTTTGTGGTACACAAATAGTGTTCCACCCTTCTATTAAGTTAATTATTACCATTTCTTTCAGGAGCAGCGTCTTATTCAGTTAAGACGGGTTTCTGTCATCGAAGGCGATTTTTTCTTTGGGTTTCCACGTCCGCCCCTAGAATTATACTACGCAATTATCCTAATTAAGTCAGGACTTGGTGGCGCCTTATTTGTTTTGGATTAGATTCAACCTACGATCAGAATTCGACTTACCCCCCCATTTCTCATAGCTCTACCCAAGGAATAGACCCCTAGTTATGTCGGAAGACTTCGTTACACTTGCTCATAACGTGAGACCAGTTATATGTAAGAAAGATTAGCTTGACTGGCTTTCTATAAACGTAGGGCAGGTGCCTCATAAAACAATATTCGTTTCACTGGTGCCGGCAACGTCTAGGCACTTTAAGAAAAAATACGTTAGCTGAGCCCAGTTAGGAAAAACGTATCAACATAACTAGTAAGGGATCGATCGGTCTAACTGTCAACATAGAATTTTCAGAATAATATGTCACTAATCTAAGAAATTATTTTATTATAATAATAATATACATCTTGTTCTTTACTGTTTAAATTATTATAACACATCTAAGTCGATTGTATAAAGAATGATGTATTAAATTAAAGTGGGTTCTGATTTATGTGCGTTTTACTTTTGAGTTTACTACCTTGTTTAGAGAAAGTCTTGTTTCAAAAGAGAAACTTTTATAAAATACTTTTTTATTTTACAAATTGTTGAATATTTTGATCTAACTATTTATAAATGAAAAAGTCTTTATTAACTCCCGTTCTTGAAGTATCTGCTGCTCCTCGCTGTTAGTTCCTCTCTTTTTGCTTTATTATTTCTAGCTCCAAATCTATACGACGCAGTAGCTTCTCTCCACGCTTTTCAAATGCGTTAAGCAACTCTACTGTATCATCTTCGTAGGATTTGTCATCTTCACAGCAAACAGCCATATTAGATTCTGTACATAGCTTTTTCATAGCCAACATGTTTTTGCCTGATCTGCGAGCATAACATAAAAGATTATTGTAGGTTCACCTTTTCTTTTGTATACTACCTGATGTTTCTGAGAGGATCAGAGTGTGTCAACGATCCGATGATAGCCTCAGAATTTCCAGAATGGTTTGTTGATCTAATGTAACTTATAAATTAGTAGTGTTTTAAAACACATGTATAAATGTGAAAAAGCACTTACCGTGATATATCTATTACGTCACTATCAAAAATAGCAGCAGTGTCGAGTTGTGGCGAAGAAGAACCAAAAACTTCTTTAATCAAGTCTTCGTCAGAATGTAATATAAATTGCTCTAGAACTTTTACGTTGGTACTATTACAATTTTTGATTGATGATAAGCTACTCATTTTTAAAAGTTGCTAGTAATAGTAACTAATAATTATACAAGAGATCTGATTGAATACTGTTGGTAAATCTAAGTGTAGTATTTATATTAAATAATAAACTGATCTGTTAGAAAAAATTAAAAATTTGCATCGTTTTCTGAAAAAATTCAGCTCTGTAATCTATTCTAATGAACAAAACAGTATGTAAGGCAGTATAATTATACCTCAGCAGAAATAATGAATTAGATTCATTTGCCTGAAAAGGAAATTGCAATGAAGACACATAATAAAAAAACCTAAATTAGATTAATTTCGTTTTATATTACCGCTGACATAATTTATATGCATATATAGGTAATTGTGTGTTTACGCGATTTTATGCCGAATAAGAAATTTTTTAAAGGTACTGCTCAGCAGAAATAATGAATTACATTCATTGTCTGAAAAAGAAATTGCAATGAAGGCGCATAATAAAACCTAAATTAGATTAATTTCGTTTTATATTACTGCTAGCATAATTTTATTTTCCATAAAAAATTAACAAAAAATTGACTTTATATGCATATATATATAGGTATATAGTAATTTGTGTGTATGTTACGCGAATCATTGCTGAATAAGAAAAATTCTGTAATTCCATCAACGTACTGGAAAATGTTTTTCTTAATATCGGGTTTTAAAAAAAAACCATGAGTGCGTGTAAATTATTATATTTTTCTTTAGATTAATTTCGTTTAAAATAATGCAAATGCAAAAAATGATCCTTAAACTAGTAATATATATATATAGTATAAGTTTTAGATTACCGCTGACACAATTTATATGCATATATAAGTAATTTGTGTGTTTATACGATTTATGTCGAATAAGAAATTCTTTAAAGGTACTGTTATACGATAAAACTGCAGAATGTTTTTTTAATACTGGGTTTTTTAAAAACCATGAATGCGTGTAAAATTATTAAACCACATCAATGGTTTAATCTGAGACATTTTTTTTCAAATTTGCTTTGTTTTTTTATTTAAAGATTTCATATGTATCCATAAAAAATAGCGCTGTAATGATAGTGTATTTTCTGTACACACATCATAAATCAAAGGTCGTATAAAACGTTTTTATTACTATAATGCAAACAAGAAATGTTTTGTAGTAAACGCACGATTTATGTCGAATAAGAAATTCTTTAAAGGCACTGTTATATGATAAAACTGCAGAATGTTTTTTTAATACTGGGTTTTTAAAAAAAACCATGAGTGCGTGTAATTATTAAACCACATCAACGGTTTAATCTGAGACATTTTTTCAAATTTGCTTTGTTTTTTTATTTAAAGATTTTAATATGTAACCATAAAAATAGCACTGTAATGATAGTGTATTTTCTGTACACATCATAAATCAAAGGTCGTATAAAACATTTTATTACTATACTGCAAACAAGAAATTTTTTGTCGTTAACGCAGCTGAATGAAAAATGATGTTGTATGCTAATTCTTTTCACAGTTGTTTTGCTTACGTCAGATTATATTTTTGTATAAATAGTAATAGAGCTATACGTATAAAGTAGTGTATTTGATTTTGTATATAATCATGAATTCTGAAACCGTATCAGAAATTAGTAGTGCTATTTTGAGATTAACTGTAAAATGCGTGAGTCTAATCAAGTCAGTAAATGAAATAACGAAACACATTTTAATTATCAAAGCAAATATTAGTATATTGAAGCTTGCTATTAGAAATAAGGTATACGAAGACAATCGACAAGAAAATCCTAGTAGGCTGGAATCTAATTTGGCACATCTTAAAAGCTACCTTGTACGATTGAGACACTTGAAACGCTCTTTGGAATATAAAGGTAAAGGTATTGATGCAACGCTTTCTAGAAGTCATATTCGAAAAAATTTGATTTGGCATGATGTACAATCATGTTTTGGAAGTCGAATAATTACGGGACTTATTACCAATTTAAGTTATAGAGATCCTATAGTGTTCTTAGACAAGGCGTTCGCTAGTTTTAAACGCAAGATTGTTGCTTGCTTAAAAAAGTCAATGTTGAAAGTTAATGTAATATTTGCCGCTAACTTTGTTAAGCCTACAACTGGCGAAATAGATTTGAAAACGTTTCCTACTGCAAATAGTCACATCGATATAAATACCAATCTCAAGCTGTGGTATAAGGAGAACGTATTGAACAAGATTTCGAAGCGATTAGAAGAATTTTGTGAGAAGGATTCTGGTTGGGCAATCCAAGAAGTTTTACACTTGAAGGTAAATATAAACAATCATGATCCGCTTAAAGGAGGGTGTTCAACGTTTATACCGGTTCCGGACTTTATAAAAAAAAGCTGTGGTAAATGTAATAAATAACGACCAATATTGCATTCTTTGGAGCTTGGTTTCCGCTTTATATCCTGCTAAACAAAATAGTCAGAGAATATCTAGCTATCCACATTTTGATTCAGTATTACGATACAATTCAATTCAGTTTCCAATCACATTAAAAGACATAAAAAAAATTGAGAAGCTTAACAATCTCGCAATTAACCTATATTGTATAGAAAATACTAAAATACTACCATTTTGTTTAAGTGAAAATTTTAAAAAAATTGAACCTATTAATCTGTTAGTTTTAAATAATGATTCCTTACAATATTCTCGTCCGACAAATGCTAATGAGAATCACTTTCATTTTACTTGGATTAAGGATATGTCAAAATTATTTGCAAAACAGTTGTCTTCACATCACCATAGAAAATTTTTTTGTTATAGATGTTTAAATAATTTTAGTACAGCAGCATTACTTAAGCGTCATTCGAATTATTGCGAAAAACAGAATACTTGCTCAATAAGATTACCCGAAGAATCCGAAAAGTATCTAACATTTAAACATTTCCACTATCAAGAAAAAGTATCATTTGTAGTTTATGCAGATCTCGAATTTATATTAGAACCATGCAATGAGTCGGAGGTAATACTAAACACAGTCTCTTACCAAAGGCATATACCCTTTAGTGTAGCGTACTATTTGAAATTCTCGTATGATAGTAAATATTCCAAATTTCAATTGTATCGCGGAAAGGATTGTATAGAATGGTTTATTGCTCAATTGAAACTGATTTCAGAAACGACTAATAAAATTTTCTGTAACCCAAAACCTATGAATCCTTTAACAGAAGAACAAAAGTTATCATTTAAATTTGCCCTTTACTGTCACATTTGCAATAAACCTTTTAGTATAGATGATATTAGAGTTCGCGATCACTGCCACTTTACAGGTGAATTTCGAGGAGCGGCTCATCAAGATTGCAACATCAATTATCATAATTTTTATATGATACCGGTAGTTTTTCATAACTTATCAGGCTACGATTCGCATTTCATTATTAAAAAAAATGCGTTAGGGTTTTCAGGTTTGGTAAGAATTCTACCAATAAATAAGGAAAAATACATATCTTTTACAAAATATGTAAATGGTACGAAAGTTAGTTTTAGATTTATTGATTCATTCCGGTTTATGGCATCTAGCATCGAAAAATTAGCTTCATACTTAGATGATAATAAAAAATCCATCACCAAGGAAAATTGTAACACCGATAATGAGTTTCAGTTACTTACGCGTAAAGGTATATTTCCCTATGATTACATTAACTCTTGGGATAGGCTCAATGAAACCGATTTACCCTGTAAAACAGCATTCTTTAATCGTTTGCGCAATGAAGAAATCTCAGATGAAGACTACAATCATGCTAAACACGTTTGGCAAACATTTAATATAAAAACACTAGGGGACTATTCAGACCTATATTTAAAAACAGATGTACTGCTCTTGACTGATATATTTGAAAACTTTAGAAAAACTTGTATGTTCACGTATAAGTTAGATCCGCTCCACTACTTTACGGCTCCTGGTTTAGCTCTAGATGCAATGTTAAAAACGACGAACGTTAAACTCGAGTTGCTTACTGTTATTGAAAAAATAATGTTTTTAGAACGGGGAATTCGTGGCGGTGTTTCTCAATGTTCGAATAGATATGCTAAAGCAAATAACAAATATATGAATGCAGATTATGATCCAAATTTCGATTCTAAATATTTAATGTATTTTGATGTTAATAATTTATATGGGGCTGCAATGTCTGAATATCTTCCATATGGAGAATTTGAATTTTTAGATGGTACCACTCCAGATATAGTACGTTTAGACATACTTAATATTCACGATGATTCTGATGTAGGATATATTTTTGAATGCGATTTACACTATCCAGTATCTTTACATGAAATTCACAGTGACTTACCTTTGGCGCCTGAACATATGATACCACCATTACCTTCTAATAAATCAAACTTAAAGAAATTACTTACAACTTTCTATCCAAAACTCAACTATATTATTCACTACAAGAATTTAAAATGTATTTAAGCTACGGTTTAGAACTGAAAAAGATTCATAAGGTTCTTCGGTTTAAACAAGCTTCTTGGTTAAAAGAATACATTGATTTGAATACGAAATTAAGACAACAGTCAAAAAACAGTTTCGATATATGCTTTTAGAAAAATATGATAAATTCGGTTTATGGAAAGATGATGGAAAACGTACGGAAAAGGAAAAATGTGAAATTAGTGACCAAATGGGAAGGACGGTTTGGAGCTCGTAGTTACATAGCGAAGCCTAATTTTCATAGTTGCACTGTGTTAGACAAAGATCTAGTCTTAATAGAAATGAATAAATTAGAGGTTTACTTAAACAAACCCATTTATGTAGGTTTCTCTATTCTAGATATTTCAGAAACCTATTTATATGAATTTCACTACAGTTATATAAAATCGCAATTTGCTAACAAAGCAAAGCTGCTGTACACAGATACGGATAGTTTGATATAAGAGTTTAGCGTTGAAGATATTTACTCTTATATCAAACAAGATATTAATAGATTTGATACTTCCGATTACGACCCTCATAACAAATATCATATTCCATTATCAAATAAAAAGGTTCCTGGTATTATGAAAGATGAAAACAATGGTGACATCATGCTAGAGTTTGTAGGACTTAGATCTAAAATGTACACTTACAGAGTTCAGGATAGTATAATAAAAAAGTCAAAAGGATCTTCCTTAGCAAGTATTAAGCAAATTTCTTTTGACGATTATAAGAATGCTTTGTTTTATAAACAGACTGTACAGAAACAGCAATGTTTAATTAGATCAGTCAAACATGATGTCTGTACTATTAAAGAAAACAAAATTGTTCTTAATCCAAGTGATTATAAAAGAATTCTTAGTACCTCAACCACTGATACTAAACCTTGGGGGTATAACTATACACACAGAAATGACTTGTAAAGCTTCAACCACTGGCTCAAATAAAGAATGCAATTTATTTTATCTAGATTAACATATAATATTTTTAGTTATAAAACTTCAGTGTTATGTTTATACCTGCACAAGTACGCCGTTTTTCGTTTTGGATGTATCTAAAAATAGGATACCTTTCAATCTGCCCGAGTTTGAACTATATATTAGTATAAATGTATTGTAGAGAAAATAGTAGTAGTAGTAACCGTTCTGTTTAAAAAATCCAGTTTGTTAATAACATACCAGTTAGTTTATTTGAGAAATGTATAACAAAACTTTTATTTAAAATTGTCAATGTTTATGGCTGTTTACTAAATTACTTAATAATTCAAACATGTAAAAGATATTGTAAAAACATGTAAAAATATTAATAAATAGACTGTGATTGCTAAATGATTTATTGTTTTTTCATAATTTGTAAAGGTAGAGTAATAATAATAAAGTAATTATAATATTCTTATGCTGTTTGAGAGTGGATTGTATTTGACTATCTTATGAAGTATAAGGCAATGACAAGATGTATTTGGCAAAACGTTTCTGCTAGTTTCAAATTCTAATCTAATATCGACAGTACCAGATTTTAACGCTTCGTTTTGTCTAGAACAATCTATGACTACTAATGGTGCAATACTTCGTAAATCTTCAGGATTAAAAAGTGGTTCATTTTCCTTTTCGTAGTATGATTGCTGAAACTGAGCATACATCTCATATAACAACGCAGTCTGTTTATTCTCGAACTTCAAATTTAAGTTATCGTACGGGAAAATTTCTGAATTTAAATATAGTTTCATGTTGGTTAAATAGCAATGATCAAAACGACTGTAGTTGCTCATGTATCTATTTTTTCGGTTGGTTTGGTAACCAACAATAACAAATCTTGGTTTTTCTAATTGTGTTGTTGTTTTAATGTTCCATGTATGACGTTGCGTTTCCTGTAGAAGTTGATATTCATGCAACTCCCATCCTCTAAACGGAATATGCAAATCAATCCTGATTTGTGCAACGCATTCTATTAAATTAATTCGTTGAGTATCATCAACGGCTACATGCGGCATTTTCCATAAAACTTTGTTTAAAACAACTTTTATTTCTTCATCGGGTGTAGGATTAATTATAGCATTAGTATCAAAACTAGAACGTAGTAAAACTAACTCATGACGGAGGTTTAAAATAATTTTTTTAAAATCTTCGCATAATCCGAGAACCATTGAAAGGTTTATTGCAACATTAAAATTCCCATTGGCATCAACTATTTGCGAATCATCCATAGGAAACCACCCAGCGTTTTGTAAATGTTTACTTTGATTGCTATTATATGAAACATATCCCTTCATTATAGACGTTAATCCAGGATTCCGAACACGATCTACAATGATACCACCAATCTCATATCTAATTTCATCAAAAAGCAACAAAATTCCATTATTTACAAACTTTGCTGTCTGAGACGGCGTTCCATCTGTTCTAATTAATTTGCCTTCAATGTACAGCAAGTTCTTCGATGGTAAGGTGTATACGTCTTGTTGTTGTATAGGGATTCGAATTTCATCATTATTGTTTAAAGATGTGTTAGCATAAGGTTGATGATTATGTTTTTCAATATTAACAATTGCATTGTCGAAGTAAACTTTTCCACGCACGTTCAGTATTTCACTATTCATTCTACTTTTTAATTAAATAAATGCAGTCCTAACGATTGTAGAAACTGCCGGTTTTGTGTTGTTAGCGGTCTTGAAACAATCAATCGAGTGTCGATTGCTTTGAAATTTCCAGCATTTATAGCAATTCTTGACATGTTGCGTGCATTATACTTAATACCCATGGCTATTGCAGATTTTTTTTAAATGCAACCTTACAGTTAGCAGTTCTCCTCTGAAATTAACTAAATTTCCATCTTGATCTAACACTTTAACTATTATTTCATTTATTATACGTGACCTGATTGGTAGATATATAATCGTAGGTGGGCATTCGACAATTTTAAAACCTGCAGGTACTTGAGGAAAAAATTCGTGTACAACATGGGCTGGTTTACTATTTAAATAGGATCCACTTTCAATATTACAATCGATTAAAACTGCATTCACTTTACAAATGTTGATCGCGTAGTCGGCTTGATGCGTGACATATGCTAGCAATTTTTGCGGATTGAATCCAAGTAGAGAACCAATTGAATCCTTTTTGGTAAAATCCACATCTAGACTACATTTAATACTACATTTAAGTGTATTATTGTCAGCTGTAATTTCTATATACAATGGCGTCTTTCTAGCGCTTCGTGATTGTTCCATACGACCACGCCATCTTTTATCACCTAAAGCTTTTTGAAGATATTTATTAATTTCTCTAATCTCATAAGCACCTTCAGGTATTTCTATGAATTCTCCGTTAGATCCATAATAAAATTTATTATTTATTCTTTTTTCTATGTTTGGAATTGTGTTATAAGACTCAAAATTTGTTAATCCTAATACGTACTCCAAATCATTATCCAAGTTTATAGGTGGATTAAAGTTGCTTGTTAAAACTGAAGTGTTCCCGTTAGAGTAAAAGTGTACGACATGACAACTTCGTACGCAGTTCTATGTACTACTTAGAAATTGTAAGCATAAATGGCCGCAAAACACAGTACCGTACGATTGTTCTTGGTTAATGTTATAAAGAATTTTACATTTACCCCCGCTATTCAAATAACTTATCAACTCTGTTGGCGGTCGCAGGTTTCCGCAGCTGTCATAGTAAATAGCGCTACTACCGTACTTTTTATAAGAGGTCCAATGCGTACCTAAACCTTCTATTCCATCTAAATTAATTATACCACATTCTTTTAAATTAACTTTCTTGGGAAGATTGTTTCTCATGAACACTCCACGGAAATATGGTACTTCTAATTGTTTAACAAACTCTATTAATTCTACATTGCTTAGTGCTCGATTAGGTAAAATCAAGTTGCGTTCCTTTGAGGTTTTGCAGGGGCTAAAAAAAGACCAAAACCTTTTTATAAGGTTTGATGTACATGCGTTTCCGACTGCAATGTCCTCCATTGCCTTGTTATGACGTTGTTTTTCCGCTAGTTGTTCCTTAGCTATTTTAGTATCTGAAACTGCTTTTGCAACAGCAGCTGCACCTCCAGTAAGAGTACCAAGAGCGCTTAGGCCTGCAAAAATTGGTATTAGTGGTAGAAAACCTCCTGTTTTAGGAATTGATATAATACGAGCTGATTTAATATGCTTCTTTTGTTTTGCTGTATTGGCTGCCTTAATTGCTATGTTGATTGCATCCATAATATTAGATCCTTTAGCCTTTTTTAAAGCTGTACGTGCTTGTTTGATAATACTTTTAATACCTAGCGTACTTCTTATTTTACGTTTCTTTATCAGTTTTCTTATTTTATTGATATTGTTTGTTCTCAGTGATGCACAGGCGCCCATACCAAGTTTTACTTTAGCTTTCATTGCAGTAGCTACTCCAAATGCTGCTACTTTTTCACCTAAAGACGAGTCACCAGAATTTAGTCTTTCTGTAGCTAACTGAGCTAACTTCGAATCTGCTTGATGACGTTTCGATAGATCCTTTTCTTTGGTGTATGCAATATCGTGCTCCTTACAAGCCTCGTCTAACTTGTTTATTCCCTTGTCTCCCCGAGCTAACCGTTCGATTAGTTTTGTACCCGGACCGCAAAATTTGTAACCCGGAATATGCGCTTCAAATGGTAAATTGTTAATTACAGTATTTAATAGTCCGTTCCCAGTAGTTTTAGAATTATTATATGTAATCATTAGCGGACAACTATCCTCTCAAGCTGTGCAGTAAATAAATAAAATATTGTGAATTAATGATTCTTTATATACTCGCCGTTTCTATATATATATATATATATATATATATATATATTACTCATATTTAGACCAGGGTAGAAAATTAAATAATCACATCAAATAATTTTAATCACCGTGTAGAAGCTTTGGGAAAAGGTACGCGTTATTAAAAAACCGTGAAGCATAAAAATTCATTCATTTCATTAAAAATAAGAGATTTAAATTATTTATAAGACGCTTTATATAAAAGGAAGCAGTATTAGAAAACTTTACGTGTAATTTGATTATTCCTAGTAAAGAAACAAAGAGAAATTACGTGCAAAATTTATATTAATTAACCCTATTTTAAGTAACCGGTATTAAACAAAATGTACTGATAATAATTTAATATTTGATTAGGAGTCACTAAAAAATGAAAGGGTAGAAGTCAATTTTAGTTGGAGTTAATTAAACCATTATTAATAATAAGCATAAAAGCCTGTGAAAATCCAAGATTAAAATACCATGAAATAAAGCTCTGAGAATTAATAGTACGATTGAACACCTGCGTAGTTTAAAAGTCACGTACGGCGAAAATTTTGCAGATAACAAATGGTTTCAGAGAATGTTGGAGAAACCGTCGCTTATATTAACGGGAAGGTTGGATACGGGGTTATTTAACCCAGATAACAGTCCATGTGGACTGAAATAATCGATAGTAAGGAATATCAATTTGCACCACTAAGAACAGGTTAGAGAAGGAAAGATAATGTGCGTAAGACAAAGACACTAATAATTAAAGGCGTGATATGAGCAACGTCACGAGGGTCACGATTGGTTGAAAATAAGATACACATATGAGAGGTAGAAACAACAATTTCTGTACAAAATTTAATTAGTTATTCTCGGACATGTTTGCGTGCCGTGTGAGAATTTCTGAGATTTTAACTGGTGCGAGTGCAAATTTCGTAAAAATCGCATGCCGGACTGCGGAATGGGAACATAGCATGCGAAATTCTTTAGAATTGTCCGTTTTGGGAAACAGACCGACAGACAGGCTAACCGCTATATATACGGAGGTTAATATGAACAAGGTCTCTTAGATCTTCGACTTGAGTCAACGCGTTAAACAGTGCTTTTTAGTTTTCCGGTTTTGATTAAATAATTTTAAACAGTTTGCTCGAATATTTTTGTGATGTAAAACAGCTTGTTCTTTACGTGCTACAATAAATGTACTTTAGTGCACTTAGAAAAGAAGATACAAGGTAATAAAGTTAGTATCACTGTACCAATTAGTAAAATTTACAACGACAAATGAATACACAAAAGTAGGCAGTTTTGGCGTATATTGGTGAAAGAAGTATGAATTTCTTTGCTATTTTCGGGGTATTAATAATTAAATGGTGCATAAACGTGTCTGGATCCACAAAACAAGGTTCAGATATACACAGATGAGTTCCGGAAAAGCCCTGAAACAACTTTAAATAAATGGTGATGGAGAAAATTTTAAAAGCGTTGAGAATCAGAAGCCGTAAATATAACCCAGTTGGAATGGCGTAATTAACAAAGGGACGATGTACATTGAAGCTACGAGTGCAGTAACCTTCAGGTAAATTATACTATTTTGTTCGAACTTTGATATTTTGGTGTGTGTTGAATAACTTTATAATTTGTTTACTTAAAATGGACAGTAGTGAAATTGTACTAACAATAATATTTTAATTTTAAGGTGAAATTTGCTTGTTTAAGTAGAAAGGGGTATTTAGTATTGATGTTCTGGATTATGATGAAAATATGGGTATGTTTTGAGCTCAATTAGACGAACCTGGTTAATTAACGTAAAGGGGTGGTAGATGCTCCCTTTGTACTCAGACTCCGGTCTGCATATATTGTTATAGTAATTAGTAGGCATCCTACAAGGACTTTAATTCTGGATGCACATTAAAATGATAATAAATTTAATTTTGAAATTTTCTGATATTAAAATTTATGCTGAATATTAATTTTGAAATTTTAATGTATTGTGAATATTGATGTAAATAGAGTTGACGTTGATGTTTGTGGTAGGAATGTGTTTTTTTTTTATGTATGAGGATGAAAGCTATCTAGAGGAGCAGCCGAGGCGATTAACGGAAGAAAGTCAATGGACCAACACAGTTAAGGTAATGAATAGCTTTTTGTAGGTTTCACAGCATTCTTGACGCCCAAAAGTGAGGCTCGATTCGAAAAGCGGAGTACCCGGATTTTGGTGGTATCACAGCAATATATATATATATATATATGTATATATATATATATATACATCCACTTTTTTTACAAATCGAATTTAGTACTTGCAAACATGCGTGTTGTGAAACAATCAACACCTTTAACCATAAACAATAATGACATTGGCGTGCAATCCTTAGCTAAAAAGAAAAAACATAGCGTTCTTCTGCCTTCATCTATTCGATGTCTAGTTGTTGGTCCATCAAATTGCGGTAAAACCAACGTTATGATTGGGTTGATAGAACATCATAATGGTTTAAAGTTTGAAAACGTATATGTTTATTCTAAATCACTTTATCAGCCAAAGTATCAATACCTTGAAAGTCTTCTGCGACCAATAAAAGGGATAAAATATTATACATTTTCCAGTTCTGATAATATTATATCACCATCTGATGCTCGAAATAATTCTATATTTGTTTTTGATGATGTAGCTTGCGATAAACAAGGTATCATTAGGGAATACTGTAGTATGGGACGTCATAAACAAGTAGACAGTTTTTACCTTTGTCAAAGTTATACTCGTATACCTAAGCACTTACTACGTGATAATGCTAATCTTTTAGTTTTATTTAAACAAGATGATTTAAACTTAAAACAAATGTATGATGATCACGTCAATACTGACATGAAGTATGATAAATTCCGTGAAATATGTGCTGCTTGTTGGCAAGACAAATACGGTTTCTTAGTTGTAGACAAAGATAGTGATTCAGATCAAGGAAGGTACCGAATAGGTTTTGATTACTTCATACATATTTAAACCTTGAGAGACGCAAGTATCGTTAGTATCGAAGAATTTTTTTTATTACAATAAACTTTTTACGCAATGAACAAGGAGGCGATAAAACTTAAAAGAATTTTAATTAAGAAAAGAAACATTGTAAAAAACAAATTGCGCCAGTTAAAAGATAATGAAGTCGTCCAAGTGGAATCAATCTTACCCATAACATCACGATTAGAAACTATTGCTAATAAACTGGATGGGGAAAGTATGGTAAAGAAAGAAAAATTTAAAGAAGAAGAAGAACTGCCTCATAGCAGTGTAAAAAAAAATTAAACCTAAATTGCTAGAAAGGAACGTTGACTATATTGATTCGCCGGTTATTGCTCAGCATATACCGAATATAAAAAATGATGCCATAGAGGAAGATGATGATGATGATGATGTTGAGAATGAATACGAAGCAGAAGTTAATCGAAATGCACAAGAAGACCAGGAATATATACAAAGCTTTGCCGATTCACCTGGTATGACACATTATCTCGAACAGCTACATCCGCAACCTCGAGAATATATTTACACTATGTTTAAAGATGTTAAGAACGAATTTGATCATAAATATGGTATTAGGTTTAACCCTGATTCAAATGGTCTTATGATAGGCAATTCGAATTTCGCGTTGGATGATGAAAATGTTCTAATAAATGATTTGAAATATAAAGGTACTCCTGGCTTATACGAACTACTGTTTAAAAAATATCCTGTCGGATACAGTCCGCAAGATCTAAAGTCGTACCTTGATATTGTGAAAAGAACAAATGCTAATAGAAGATATTATTCTGAAACAGAACAAATTCAGGGTAATACTTCATATAAGTACAAAAATATAATATCTACATTAAACATACTTCCCCAAACACCCCGTAGACCTAGAACATTACCCTATAGAAAGCGTCTTGGAGACGGTATGACAACGCTATAGATTATTTATATTGGAATGATCCCAATGAACTTGTTGATAGATTACGACTTTTAGTTTCATCTCAGACTGCTGGACACACAGGTCACGGCAACGAAATAAATTCGATCATTGAAGAATTGCGTGAGGCGAAAGTGATTAGATGATATGACAATTGACAAATTTGGAAGGCACTTACATAACCGTAAAATAGATATAAGTGAACAGGAATATAAAAACAAAAGTGAAGGTTTTGAAACCTTGATTGAGAATAAGTTACATATGCTACATTACACGGCAGTAGCAACGTTTTACTCTAGTACATTCCTCGACGGTGACAAAACATTCCTTATTTTCAACATTAAACATAATTATGAATTTCCTTATGAGGAAGCAGTCATTGAGAATATTAAAGGATACCCGCAAGACATTGAAATTCTTATAAACGAAAAAAGTTATGTAATTGCACAGTTACAAGGATTTTTGCTTAAACGTATGGATGTAATTAGCTTTTCGTGATAGCGTTGCTATCATAAACAATACCACTGTGTTTCTTGATTTTATATTAAAAGTTCCTTTCAAAGCAAGTGGAGCCCACGACATTCAAACATAGAAGTATTTCATTAATTGTATTTAATAAATCCTGATTATAAAAAGTATTATGATAGTTGCTCAATCAAAAGTGAAAGAGGATATAGTAAATGAACTTCATAAACCAGCAAGAATAAATTTCAAGAGACGCAAAGTGATAGTAAAAGGTTTAAATGACCTTCTTCAGACCGATTTGATTGAAATGCTACCATATTCGCAAACAAACAAAGGATTTAAATACATTTTAGTAGTTATTGATTGTTTTCCAAATACGTATGGGCTGTACCACTTAAAAGTAAAACGGGCATTGATGTTACTGCTGCAATGAAAACAATTTTAAATAAATTTAAAATCTACCAAGAAATTTGCAGTCTGATTTTGGTAAAGAATATTATAACAAACACTTTCAATCCTTAATGCAGACATATGGCATAAACCATTATAGTGTTTTTTCTACAAAGAAAGCATGCATTGTGGAACGTGTAATTAGAACTTTAAAGGGAAAAATGTGGCGCTTGTTTAACCTGAACGGTTCTTACAATTAGATAAAAAAATTTAAGCGATATTGTGAAACAATACAACAATACAGTTCACAATACTATCGGTGTCAAACCTGTAAAAGTTGATCAATCAAATGAAAAAACTATTCTTAAATCATCATTTACCCACATCAAACTTGCAACCAAAATTCCAAAATATTCAATTAAAGACAGTGTGAGGATTAGTAAACACAGGGAAGCATTTACGAAAGGTTACACACCAAACTGGTCAAATGAAATTTTTAAGATTAAAAAGGTAAACGTAACCAATCTGACAACATATATATTAGAAGATCAAGACGAGAAAGAAATCAAAGGTGCATTTTATGAAACGGAGTTGCAAAAGGTTAAACATCCAGGAATTTACCTGGTTGAAAAGTCCTAAGAAAGAGCGGAAATAAAGTATTTGTAAAATGGTTAGGTTTCTCTAACGTATACAATAGCTGGATCGATAAAAATAATGTTTGCTAGAAGTTGTTATAATAATAGTTAATAAGGCTAACATTGTAAAATTATATTAAAATAAATAATACAGACAAAATCTTTCTATTGTTTTTTTTATTATTATAAAGGAATTTTGTAAGGCTAACATTGTAAAATTATATTAAAATAAATAATACAGACAAAATCTTTCTATTGTTTTTTATTAGTATCAAGCCATTCTTTTAATAAAAAGGTATTTTGTTTTGCACATTGCAGATTATTATTACTGTGTCTACAACAATGGATGTTATATTTTAAACGATTGTTGATTTTTAACTCCGATAGCTTAGGACAACCTAGTGTAAGCATATCAGTTACAAAGTTTTGCATTATATATGTTTCAATCAATTTCTTCTTTTCTAGACCTTTCACAAATACTTCTTCACCGGGTCGGATAATTTGCTTCAAATAAAGCGCTATATATGATGACACCATTCCAGCCGTTGAAGATTCATCCCAAGAAAGACCATGAATATTCCTTTTCACCCAGTCGTTATGTTTTATATGATCTTGGCTGAAACAACTGCACTGCATTGGCAGTTTAAAAATTTGATGCCAAACATCACCTTTCAACAAGTCCAAAACCGCAATTTCTTTACACACAAACTCGTTTTTCTTGTATTTAAATCTGAATATCAATTATATACAAGTGTATATGCAAGTGTATTTTACATATGGAAAATACGTCTGTCACGTTTTGAATTAGGACCGGCCCTATCTACCTACTCAAGTTCAACGCAACGCGGACACAGTTGCTATAGTAAAGTGGTGCGCCGCCTTGTTAGAAGACAGTTGGTCCCTTTTCTAGTTCGATATCATCTATCTGTGGGAAAACGTATAGTTCTAGCATTTCACAGTAAATATTCCCATTAATTGCCTTCTCTGCGAAGATGAAAGGTCTCACGATACGATCACGCATCAATCGACACCAAACATTGACTTTGGGAGAGTCTCGCTAATGTTCTATGAATTCATGCGGTGACTCAGATTCCCAAATCCTACAGTTGTGTCGGTTGACAGACTCACTTACGTGAAAAGTTGCCTCATCTGAAAACATAGCATTTTCTTGGAAGTTTTCATTTTCTCCAATTCTGTTCAAAATGTAGACTGCTAAATCGAACTTTTTACTTAATCATTGGGCTTGATTTCATGCAGAAGTTGAATCTTATACCTGTTTCTCGAAAGTGATTATACCACTGCAGAATAGTTTTGTTAGTAGGTGCATCACCGCCATATTCACGTCGATAATTATGCTGAACTGTGATCACTGACCTCGATTGAATAAACCAAATCACACACTGAGCTTTCTGCTGTGGAGTAACCATGACTGCCGGCGTGCGGAAGCAGTAGCACTCTTCCCTCACCACGCTCGCTTCAAGGTCATGCACTGCGATCGAATATTAGCAAAACAATCTTGACAATATACTGAACTCAAGTTCAAAATCCAAAAGTTTATTACTGGTTGCGTTTTTTAATTATAATTTTTTTAAATCAAGGAGTTCTTTTGTAAACTCCCTGTACAAGGAATACTTAAGATTATTAGACCAAGACTTTAAGAAAATTTTTATGAGATCCGTGTCCTATCACCAAATTTCGTTGCACTTCCTACAGAGGACCTAAGGGAGATAAGAAAGAAAGAGCAAAAGAAAGATTAAGGAAAGGTTGTCTGTAGTACTCGTTGCAGGTCCTAGATCACTTCAAGATACCTGTAAAAGTGTGAAAAAATTATTATGCACCACTCGTGGAAAATAGTCTATTCCCATTGGCACACGGCGGCCGCGCAATCGTTGAAATCTAATTCTCATTAGCCTACGACGACCAAGCGATTGCTGAAGACCAATCAAACAATTCTCAACACGTAATGTATAACGTTAAAATTTGAAGAGTTAAAAAACGCACGGGTTAGACAAAAACAATACAACAATAAAATAAGGACTCGCACACATCACGATTACAAAAAAAAACAAAGGAAACGTAGATATACCACCAGAAATGAGGAGAGTGGGGGAGATTGACATAAGTTAAAAAGTATATCGCCAACGATTTTCTATGTACAGTAAAAATAAGTTAAAACTTCTTGATTCACATAGACAAAGAAAAGTATTAAATTTAAGTTATATTGTAAAGTACAAATTGTATAATGGATTCTCGAAGTGCGCATTTCGCAGCTAACATGTAATAAATCTAATTGGAAGAAAAAGTAATGCTTAGTTTTTTTCAATAGCAAGCATGTTAAATTAAAGTATTAAATGTAGAACAAGTTCTAGTAAACTCTAAAAAAATAACCAGAAGCACTAGCGAAGCTAGTTTTTAAACGGGTATGGTGAACTGGTTTTGCACCAACATCAACCGCTGATAAATAATAATCCTCGGTATGCACAAAAGAAAACAAGTTACATACCTCTATGCGTTGGGATACTTATCTTGCAAGCTATCGAAAGTGGATCAGCACAGTAACGCCACGGTAGTCAGGATCCTTTCACTCGAATACTATAACTGCCACAGCGGTTTATAGGCAAAAGCATTTGGTCTAAGTCAAAGAATAGTCGGGCCTACATAAAAAGCAATTTGGCCTAACGTATGAGCACCGTAGGGCCTACTTCGAATAGCACATCATACATAGAAAAGCTGGGCCTACGTAGAAAAGTTAAAAGAAAATCTCACTAGTAACAATTAGCGCATACGAACTTACCAATGCACAGGGATATTGCCTATTCAAGCAAGCGTGCATTGCTCTTAAAAGTAACAATTCGCTACGCAAAACGTGCTACCGCAGAAAACAGAATCAGATTGATAGTCAAATTAGGAAATGAACTGATAATCTATTTAAATATTTCAGTACCACATGTCAAAAGAAAACACTTTTAACGTCATTGTTATACATGGATAGATAACAAAACCGGCAAATATGAATACAATTGGAGAACATTACGCTATGCAAACTTGCATATTCTTTATAAAATAAAATTTATAGATAACCGAGTTATATTTGAAGCTTTATATCGAACCAAACAGATAAATCGAGGTACTTTGACTTAATACAAATGCGCTAATTACATTCTGCAGAGTGTTAGAAAAGTACATGTTTTCATGGAATGAGCATGAGCTTTACAGATACAAATCAGGGGCGTCTTCTTTAACCGGTAATTACATAAAGTAACGAAACGGATGCGCGAGAATATTAAAAAAGAATCCTAAATTAAGTGAAGGTATTTATTAAAGTAGAATTGAACGTAACAAATGGTTCAGTAAAAGCGCTTAATTTAAACATAAAGCTATGTTTAAATTACACTAAAAATTAAATACTAAATAAAATTTGATACGCGTCAAAACTACACGTAACAATATGAATGTTAACAATAATATCCTAGACTTGTGGTTTAAGCATTCATCTGTAGATAGCATATTGTGTTTAAGCAGTTGTTGCGTTCAAAACTCTGCGAGTAATTTTTTCTGCATTCATTTTTAAAACGCTAAAATTTCTCAACAAGCTCGATTTCCCGTCATTTAAATTAGTGTTATTTTATAAAATTTCTCAAGCAATTACTTTATATAAAAGTTTACGTTATAAAATTAAACAGCTGCTTAGAAAACTTTATGCTACAAAGTAGTAATAAATTCTACCACATGTTGTGATTACATTTTAATTACAGTTGCACATAAATGTACAGCTTTTTTCTAAAAGATAAGGCCACTTATCCATCTGCCTTGTAAATGAACCCTTGCAATGAGATTACTATCTGTTATCCTGCAGCTGTTAAGATGTTTCAAAGTAATAAGATTGCTTTTCTTTGTCTAAAAATCATTTGTTAGATGCGTTATCCCCTTGTTGGCAAGCTGTATTTTGGCAGCTCTATTCTGGGAATTCTGCACACTTGATTCTTCGACTATATCTTTGATAGCCAAATATCTACCCCCATACATGGTTCTGTCCTTATAAAATAGAGACCGTGCTTTGAAAGGGACGACATTGAATACAACATTTTCTTAACGAAGTGACATGTTGTAAATTCGCGCTACTAAAAATGCCTTTTGTGTTTGTATGAGTTAACTTGGTGGTTCTAGCATCCAGACCATAGAGAAATGCAGCCACATTTTCCCATCCATAAGATGATACAAAGCCGATAGCTCAAGGTACAGTTTTCTGTTTTTGTTATTCTCTAATGCTGCCGTAAAGAATAGACATTTCATTTGCTATTCAGAATGTTATTACTCATGATTATTCAGTAAATTGGCAACGTCACGTTACAAAACTTACAATGACAATGCATGAGGGACTATGTAATCATTCTTCAAATTAAGAATTAGCTACTCAAAGTTTGTGTTAGAATCCGTTTTACTGTTTTTTTTGTCCTTTTTGTATAGACATTAACGTAAAGAACTTGCGCACAAATTTAAAAGTAGTTAACACTTGATTATTTTAAGTTAGGGTGTATAAGTTTAATGTTACACTATTTCTTGCGGAGGTGAACCTCACAAATGCAGAATGTATAAATTATGTATATTTCTTTTCCTAGAATTACAGTACAGTTTATGTTTAATTTTCTTTTATATATATTTAAGGTGAACCATTAAGTAAATATTTAGATTCTAAGATGTTATATTTGCTTACCAATTTTATATTTTTAGGTTATGACGCTTTGTTTACTATCACGCTGTATAAAACATTACGCAAATTATTGGATTTTTTGTTGTTTTATAAAGTCTTTTAAGATTAAATGTTGACAATACAGTTTACTGAGGTTTCCAATGTGTTCTTTCTACTTCACCCATGCCACTCTACGATGTTTTTGAGCTAGCCCGAATTTTACTATTCTATCCTGCTTTGTTGCGGTATTCGGCGTAAACGATTTCTTTACTGACTTTTACTGTTTTCTTTCGTATTGCGCAGAATACCGTAACAAAGTGTTTGCTTTAGTTAAGTTTTTACATTTGTGCATAAGCGCAGTAAACCAATAATCGCATAATAATGGCTGCATCACGACTTTTCACTGTAAACTTAATTACATTTTTACTATAAAATTATGTTGTCAGATGCTTTTTATATTTAGAGCTAGTAACAATGAATTTTATACAATACTTACTGCCATTAAAACACTTACAAGTTAACATTTTAGATAAACCTACGGTACCAGGTGCGTTTGGAAAAATACATAAGCTGCAGCAGATTTGGTATATGCAGATATACGATGAAAAAGATAGCTTTTAGTTTAATCTACCCTTTATTTTTGCTGCAAGTGTGCGGACTGCCATTTGATGCAAAAACTAAGCGTATATTTTTTACAGTGTTGTACGATGTCGTTTTAATATACGTTATTGTTTTCATCTGTATGCAATTTTCTCATACAAATGGAAATCTGTTTTATTTTGCACAAAATATCGAGGCACTAGGTGTATTTGGGCAGGTAAGCCAAAATTTTACAAGGAGAGATTGCACCTGACAGAATTTTCTGTATTAGTTTAGATTTGCAAGAGACTCATTAGTGAACTTTTCCAGGGGACGGATGAGGCACATTACTTACAAACTGCATTACTTTGACAATTTCGGGCAAATAACCTGCTATAAGGTTGCTCCTAGATACTCTTAGTAAACTTACAGGTTTGAAGGTTGGACAACTTTATATCTGCAAATTAAATTATTTCGACGTTTCCAACTTTATAAACAACTAGTTGTTTTTTTACAGATAGTCGGTATATAAGCAGCTCAAGTAAAATGACATGTTTAGAATATATCAATCAAAAGGTCTCTACGACAAATCTCTCTCTTTTCTCTCTCACTTCTCTCTCTATTTTCTCTCTCTCTGTCTGTCTCTCTCTCTCTCTTTCTCTCTTCTCATTCTCTCTCCCCTCCGCTTTTTTTTTCTCTCTTTCGCTTTTCTCCAATGTTTTATATTATGGTATTCTTCAATGCTCTGTAAATATCTATATCTACGTCTTCTTCGAGTCTTTGCTTTGCTTATCCTACTCAACCTTTTCCTCTCACCTCTACTACTGTCCTAACCATTTCTTCATGCTGTCAAATATGACATCATATTAGCACGCCTAGTTTTTAATTACATTCGTAATGCTTCAACCATTTCTAGGACCCTACTGTTTCTAACTTTGTCCAAATGATCCTAATTATTGCATCACATCTTGTAAACCACTTCTCTTGTAATTTCTTCTTTGCCTAAAATCTATTATTTGCAGCTCTATTGTACCACATTTTGATCATTAGCCTTTATGGTCCTTTTGTTAAAGCTATAGCTGTCATTAATTTGTAATTCGACTTCCTTGGTAGCAATACTCTTCCACTTCTTCTAATCTAATTATGACCTTAGCTTTACACCCTTTTATCAGTATAATATTTACTACATCTCATTAACTTTGTTTTGGTGATGTTGAATTTCTTACCCTCTTTCGTTTTATTTAGACCCAATTTTGTGTGTTTCGTTTATATAACCATTCCATCTACAAATACCATCATTTGAATTTTCTTTTCTTACATTACAATCATTGCCTACACTTCATCCACTTTATTTATCGTTTGCTCAAAAATCGGTGATAAACTACATTTCCTTCTTACATTGTTGCTCATCTTCGATTCTAGTACCTCGTTATATATTCCTTTTCTGTCGTTTGTTTCGAATATAAACCGTAAATCAACCGTCGGTCGTTGTTATCTATTCATACTCTCTTCCAAATATTAAACTGTATATTCCAAATTGAATTGTCAAAATCCTTCATCATATTTATAAGTAACTTTGCCATAAGACACCTTTTGGCTTACATGGGCTGGTGAGTCTGCTTGTTCTACAAAAGTGGGCAAAACGTCGACTTTAGTTTATAAGATGACACTGTTCCAACCCGGAACCATAAATATTTATGCCTCCGGCCGTGAAAACCTCCGACAATATCACTGATATCTATAAAGCTTAATAGTGAAGTTTCCTTTTTTTCAAACTAACCTTAGTGTTAGGATTGCTTGCTACGTGTTGAAACACCATCACGTTATGATCCCAGTTTTGAATAATTTATCCTGAGAAAGCGGGCCACCGTAACCGTTTATACAGATGCACCGATTAGCTGCAGTGGCGTAGAGACGTGGGAATAGTTAAGCAACTAAAAACTACGTCATAATGCAGAGAAATTCTTCTTCAAAAATGTGGGTTCAATCACCTTGAAAAAGTATTAATTTTTATAGTCACGTTTGAAAGGGCGCCAAACTACTTTTTGACTAGCAAACCTCCCTCTCTATTTCCCCCTTTACTTAATAAAACTTGTAGTTTAAAAAACACTAATTAAATTTTGTCAACAAAAAAGTTAGGATTGAGACCCTCTCTACCCATATACCTGCTAGTACAACTGGGTGTTTTCACCTGTTTTGTGAATAAAACTAAACAAATCAATGGCCCTTTATCTATATTACGCATGCAATATTTGAAATATTGCAACGGGTTCAATGCATTATCACAGTTACCCTAAAAAGAGGAACCTAATTTTTCAAGAATCCCTGCAGACTGACCAGGGACACAGCTAAACCACCAATAAAAACTTTCTAAAATTAAACATAGATAATTATACTAAATATACATTTTTTTCAACCACTATTAAATTATGCCGCAGTGTTCTCATTCATCTCTTACTAACGCCATAATGAGATTCGTACCGATATAGTAAAATAATCTGTAAATATGTAATAGACCATCAATAATATTCGGCTAGCGCCATAATGATACTACACAAATATATTACACACAAGCAATATATTCACCTCACACTTCCTAATGCTACACGGACCTTTCTACAGGAGAAATCTTATAAACATCAGTGCTTTCCGTTTGATACACCACTTCTCTTTTAATTTATTTCATCTCATTTTAAAAAATTAAAACTATTTGTCCGGCGAGCACTTAAATCACCCTTATCTATTTACATTCGTTACTTACAGTAAAACTAAAGGTATTAGTTACTTGCGTGCTTGAATAAAGGGCGCAGTGCATTACACAGAATTTACTGGTAAGATAGCATAATCTACGCTTCATCTTAACAGTATAGGTTAATTTATAACTTGCTTACCTCCTAAATTAATCCATATAGCAAGCTAGATATCAAATACGATATTGTTTATCTCAGTTTACCGCTTGGGTGCTGTTTGCCGCTTCTGGCTCAGATATCCGGTGATAAGCTTTGTTGCTTAGGTTACCTACAACAAAAATCGAAACAAAATAATAACGGTAAAGGAATAGCTAGGGAAATCAACGGGTTCACTATATCATCGGCTGTAATGCACTATTCCACACACTTAGTTAAAGATATGAGAATCATGCCAAGAATAAATATGGCGGCTCACTTCCCCACCTAGTAAAACCACCACTCTTGTTCATTCGCTATCCTGATTTGTCGGAAAAACAACATGCGTCTATTTCGAACCGTGGGCAATATATTTAACATTCCTTTTCCATTTTAAAAAGTCGTTGCTGCGAAAATACTGAAGATAACTCACACAAACCTAATTTGTAAAGCTAGTGTACCCAAATATGTAAAATATACCTAAATTAATTATACAAAGATTCCATAAATTAATTAATTACTAAAAATAATTTGTGGAACGCTTTTTAACGCGTAACCCGATGAAACTGTATTCTCAACTTAAGGTCGACATCAACGGATTGTGATTGGACACCTTTACATACTCTAAGCAAAAATTCTCGTTGTCTACGTTGCTTTACGTCAACCTTGCGTGACCGACGTGGTGTTTAACATACCATGAACACGCTTTCTATTCGTCTCACTGCTGTTTTGTTTTTGTCAGCTTTTTGCTAATCTTGTTCGTACTACCCCTTTGTGTTGTTACCCGCTTTCCGCGTGATGATCTTATGCTTGTCCAAACCTATAATTATAGATGTTTCTTTTGCAGCGGATTCCCATGGTACTGCGTACTTATACAAATAAAACAGGGGTGGGTATTAACTCCGTGGCACGTTCTTAGGCGGTTAGCACAATTTCGGTCGCGACACATCTACACGTATTTCCTTGTCTTATTTAATGATTAATACTTTGCATTTTAGTTGCGTGTTTTAATATATTTAGAACCGATGTTTTTCTTGAATATATTTTAAGAAAATAATTTTATTGCCCTTCCAAAACTTGTTATAAGGGCTGCTACTTTATTTTATGCAATTGTTAACGAAATAATTTTGTTTAAGAAAAGAATTTAAAATATCGACATTGACTAACATTTACTTTTAAAATTTTTAGTATACGGGGTTCGTCCATAACGAAACCCATTCTGTTAATTCTAAAACAATAAATACACTCTTATTATTTTATTTTTAATTAAAATGTCGCCACGTGTTACATGCCTCCCTAGTACCACTGTTTTTCTAAACATAAAAAGATCCACTGCAAATCTCTCCTTCGTTGTATTCTGTATCCTACTGTATGTCGCAGCACACTAACGGCCATAAAACTTTTGTATTCCTATGCTTCCGCTTTCTTCAAAATAATTACCAATTTAATATTTGCAAATTCGGCGGGTCATTCTTCGTGTTCGTGTATTTCGTTTATAATTTTGTATGATATGTTTTGTCCCCCCAATCAAATTTACTCTGCTGGCAATTAATTTATCTCCATGGCTTTCAGAAATTTTAGCATCTTTAGTACTTTTTGAACTTCAGTTCTTAGTATTTTGTATCCTTTTTTCATTCCTCTACTTCACACAAGTACTTTGTACTAGCTTAGTTCAAAAGCAGCCTGTAAAATTTAGAAGTTTTGGTAGTTTACATTTATTAGCGTAGCTATTTCTATATAATATTATATTAAGAAAAAGAATTAAAATAAGTAAGTGCTCAGTAAATTAAATACAAACGGTACTTTAAAATCCTTCGTATTAAATTCAAAAAAATTACAGATAGACATCGGAAAATAACCGTCATAATAAAGTTATTTGTTCAAATTCACACGGGTTCAAGAAACAATTAATCATCCGATCGGACCGATACATCTCAAGAACCACAAACTCATAAAAAAACGCTATAACATTAATGTGTTGTGAACGGAACGGAATACAAAAAAAAGTGTGAAAACGAAGTTCAAGAAAAGTAGGATGTTATACAACAATTAATTTCGACAAAAGTGGAGAAGGTAAGAAATAAGAGATGGTTAAGTAACAACGGAGATGTGTTGACAGTAGATTAAAGGCCCCTCGGTGTAGGTGGCCCGCAATGAGATGTTTTTGAACTTTGCTTAATAAGTAGATAAGCACGTGTGTATCGTGTATTGTGGGATTAATATTCGCGTCGGTGGAAAATCAAACAATTCAATTTTTCAACGAAAAATTATGAACTGGATTCACTTTACGACAATTTGTTGAAATTTAGATAGACAGAATCGGGTAACCTAACGTATCGTTTAAAAAACAGATTAATCACTGGCGTCCCTGGACATCTTCAAGGACAAAGATGAAATGGAAATTCGCTTTGAGTAAAGTCGAGCATTTTTTTGTTTATAATTTATAAATATGTATATGTGGAATGGTAAGTGTAAGTTGTAAAAGCTTCGTAAACATATGATAGAAAATTAATATTACGTTGAATAGTTGAATAGTTAAAACTATGACATAGCGACGCAACTAGTTTTGTTTACATGTATGCATAATATTATCGAGAAAGGAAATTTGAAATTTTAAAAAATTAAGAAAGATGTGTTTTAATTTTGAATATTAGCTTTCTTTATGAGATGTATTGTTTGTTAAGGAGTGAAAATGTGGCGTTTTTAGCGGACAATATTTCTTTAAGGATTTGTATTAGTAATATTTGACCAGTTGGATGTTATATTAAATTTTTTTAAGGTCAATGTATGTGAATTTATGATTTTCAGAATTTACCGTGAATAGAGTTTAAGCTTAGGTACATAAGCAGATAATTGTAAAACCATATCCAGTCACTCCAGAGATGAAATCATATTTGAGAGAGGCCCTTTATCTTAAAAATTTCTTCAATTTGACAAAAAGTAAATGACTGTTTTTAAAGTATTGTGGAGAAGGTAAAGTACGAGGTGAGTAATTTTAGAAAACCGTTAGCAAGGAGAGTTGTCCGAAATAACCGTCTTCCGTGTAGGAAAAATATAAAGGATTTGCTAGACTAGACAGTTTAGCGCCTCTTCCTTTTGACAACTAGTAAAGCCTTTTAGGGTAAGTTACGTTAACTACCTGGTTCTCAACCTTGCCCTGCACTGTGATGGTGGTCTGGGTGTCGACTGGTGTCTAGTATCGAATATCGAATGAACTGCCCTATTTACTATGCGTCGGTTTTATGTGTTTTGTCACAGGGTCGTTGCATGTTATATTTGTTATAACGGATTGTACGTTTAAATTATCCTAGTTTTGAACTCAATATCGTTATGTCCGTGTGAACAGCTATTTTGTTCTCATAATTTTACATTTTAATACAGAAAGCTGCTCATTCGTTGTTCTCGAAGCATTAATTTCATGACTGTTTTGGAGTGTATTTTTTATAGTTGATGGTTCTTGAATTCGTGTGTATTTGTACAAATAACTTTATTATGCCGGTTATTTCTCCAGTTTAGGTTTGTAATTTTTTTAATTTAGTACGAAGAAATGTATCATATCGATATTTATTACCGTTTGTATTTAATGTACTAAGTATCTTCCTATTTAAATTCTTCATCTTAATTTAATATCATATTAGAATAACAAAGTTATTAAATGTAAATTACTAATTCTTCTAAATTTTACAGGTCGCTTTCGTGTTAAAAGCTCATTTAATTAACTGGAATTAATAAATTCTTTTTTACTACTTAATATTTTGTGAAGTAACGAGATACCCTTACAATCTCGGTAATTATGCTTACAGTATGCTTACAGTATGAGTATCCTTTGACTGGCTTCTATAGGGGTTTTCGATTAATATACGCGCACGGATTGTTCGACTAAGGACTCTTTTATAAATTTGCTTACATATAAATTGAAGTTGGAGACTCAAAAACGTCCAGCAGTGTTTTGCATGGTCTTTAGCTTAGTAAATCCTTTTAACGCTTTTTATATGCGATACATCTATCACAAATACATCCGCAATCGACAAAGGATTGCGCCCAACGTATCGTTGCTCGCATGTACGAAGGCGGTCCGATCAGTACTTACCCTCATCGCCCGATGGCGCCACTATCGCAACAGAAATTTATTATAGTATAGTACGTTCTAGTAGACGACTACTGTCAAAATTTCAGCCGAATGGGACTCGTAGTTTTGTTTTGATTGCGTGTGGAAGCGAGCGACTCTGCGGATTTTAGAAAAATGGAAAAAAAGCAATATCGGTCGGTGATTCGGTTTTTGTTTTTAGAAGAGAAATCGCGCAGCGAAAATAAAGAGCACTTGGATGCGGTGTATGGCGACTCTTCTCCTTCGATGCCGAACGTCAAAAATTGATTAAACAAATCTCAACGTAGTGGCACGTCGTTTTTTGATGAGACGAAAACGGCTACCACGAAGGATAACATGACAACAATCCACAATCTCGTATTGGCAGACCGTCGATTACAGGTGCGCAAGATAGCTGACTCAGAAGGCATCTCAAAAGGCCGGATGGATAATATCCTGCATAAAATTTTAGGCATGAGAAAGCTATCGGCGCGATGGGTGCTTGCTCACTCCGGACAATAAGCGCAATCCGCCTCGCCACGACCAAATTGTTCGAATTGGGCTACGAACTGCTGCTCCATCTACCGTATTCTCCACATTTGGCCCCGTGCAATTTCTTTTTGTTTCTAAACTTGAAAAATTCATTCGCCGGGTAGAAAATTGAGTCGAATGAAGAGGTCATCGCCGCCACGGGGGCCTACATATTTTTCAGACGGGTTAAAGAAGCTGGAGCATCGCTGGGTCAAGTGTATCGAGTTAAAAGGAGCCTATTTTGAGAAATAAATCGTCACATTTCCAAAATTTTCGTTTTTCTTTTGTAGACTAAGTACTTATCGGACCACCCTCGTATTTAAACTTCATACATAAAGTTTATGCAACCTCGAAAAGTCGAAATAAATAAATACAAACAAGTTGTACACTATCAAATAATATCCTCATTTCCAGCATTTTGGAAAAATAAATTGCTTATTGCTTTACAATATAAAGCTAAGAACAATTGTTGAATCTACAAAAGAATTTTGGACCGTATCAGGATGTGTAGAAAATTTGAGAAGCAGAATGAATTATCTTCAAATGGGAAATGTACGATTGCAGAAGGTATTTAGTTTCATGGGCCTTGCAAATGTCAGTCTTGCAGTGATATCGACTATGTTTGATAGACCATTACCATTTGGAATGTGGAATTTGGAACATAAAGGTCCTCTCTATAAAGCATTACTTATCGCTGAAAACATAATAGTCTATCCTACTGCTGTTGCCACATTTGCCGTAGATGGAATTTTTTTAGGTTTATGTGTTGAGTTGTTAATTCAGTTTCGGTTTCTGGGTTATAAAGTTGAAAATTTGACCACGGAAGATGATAAATTTGTTGAGGTTGTGAAGGTTTATTTAAAGCAACAGATTTTCCTATTAAGGTAAGGGAAAAATATGTATAGGAGGTTAACTCAAAGTAATTAACTTTTAGGTTGCTAAAGGAAGTAACCGTTGTTTATTCGCTTGTGCTAACAGTTGAGTATATGTCAATAACGCCAATGATTTGTATTGATATGTACCTGGTTTCAGAGAGGTAAGAAAGCGTAACCACATTAACAAAATACTTCAAAATTCTGTTTTTTTAGCAACGATTTGAACATTTTCGTAAAACAGGGATCTCTCGCTCTTGCTTGTTTAATGCAACTGGCGTTCTATACCATCCCCGCAGAATACGTCGTGAATGAGGTAAGATCTAGATCTTAATACTAAGGTTACTTTATTTAATATATTTGCAATTAGAAGAAGTGGTTTCCAGTGTCTATGGAACTGAAGGTTTCGCGTGTGGGACAGCTTTGCAACCAAAAGTATCGCCCGAATCTCTTTCGGCATTAAATGCTTTTACGCACTCGAACCTATTTGCGACCAGTTGTGTCGCAATCTATGTCGGGATTGAGTTCCTTCGAGCCTTCGCGGCTACATCAAAGCATACGGCACTATACGCTTCTGCGCACGGAGAAATGTCTCACGACCCCAAAGTGTATGTGTCCTTCCTGTTCAGCCGCTGAGGAAGGACGCTAGTTCGTGAGCTCAGGGTTTTTAGTTGTGTTATAACGTGTTCTTAGTTCTTTCAAATATGAAAACGAGAACAGTGTTGTCAATATTTGGTGTAAAAGCTGCGTAAATAAATGCAAGTTTAACCACCGCGCATGTAAGCGAAGTCAATGATTTAGACGTGCCTAATATGGCAAACAGCTCTACAAACAGCAATGTTCTGAAACCCACTAACGCATTTGAAGCTAGGGTACGTGCAACGTGCAGAAAATGCTTGCAACATAGAACAAATTATAAATTCTGTTCTAATAATCAACAAAGCAAGCTAGCAACTGTCACTTAAATACATGTATTAAAACAAGGAACAGCAATTTACAACTGCAACAAGATAAAAAATTAAAAGTTAAATACCTATAAATAAAGCAAGCATTACACCGTCTAGCAGAACTAGAATTAATATTAACATTTCTACGAGTACTACTACAAATACATTACATTTGATTTTCCAACGCTCCACCCGAAGGTACTATCTACATTGGCCAGAAAACGAGGTTATTTAAACTGGAAAATTTTGAATTTTGCCGAACCCTTGCTGTTCCAAACAAGGTAAGAACCTTTAACGTGCGTGACGACCCACACAGGACCTTCATTTTACTTCTCATCTGAAGGAGGGCGTATTTTTGTGAAAAATGCTCGCCCAACATTTTGCAAGCGAACCATGTCGGGATTCGAACCGCCTTCTCTACTACTACAACTACATCAGACCCACTACCACCAGCGTCCTTGGAGACACTTATATCTCGTAGCAGAGCGCCAAGATTGGAACGCTTGCCCTCGATCCCCGCTCCAACGCCTTATAAATCGGGTATAATCCAGCCGATTTTCCAATGACCAAATGCACAAGGGACGAAACAGATACGAAAGAAATGGAAGATAATACCGCCCATTCCTCCTCGAAGTTGATCGGCCAAATCAAATGCAACGTCAAAACCTCATATCCTGTGAAATAAACAAAAGTGCGTACTTACTAGGCGGCTTCGTGGCGTAGTTGGTATGCGCATGACTACTACGCCTAAGGTTCCCGAGTTCGAATCCCGACACGGTCCGCTTGAAAAATGTTAGGCGAGCATTTTCCACAAAAATACGCTCTCTTTCGGATGAGAGGTAAAATGGAAGTCCCGTGTGTGAGTGTTGTCACGCACATTAAAAATTCCTACCTGGCTTGGAACAGCAAGGGTTCGGCAAAATTCAAAGTTGTGCATGTTAAAAAAAATTCGCTTCCTGGCCAATGTAGTACCTTCGGATGGAGCATTGGAAAATCACTTGTAGGGTGCGTACTTACTTCTAAAATTCAAATAGATGACCCTTATCGCAAATAAATCTGCACAACTGGCAGAAATCACCGCCGCCCAACTTTATGCCATAGAAACAAACCTCGACACTACTCTACTATCAACAATATCAAAGGTAACACACACACACACACACACACACACACACACACACACACATACACAAGCAAAACGCTAACATTGACACACACAGCCGCCCTACTCAATGCAACTCTCAACGTGCTCTTTTCCCCCCTCAATAAGATCCCAGTCAAAATTCGCCCTATAAAATCCGTCACAACAATCCGCACCGATAAAACATCCCATATTAACCTTATATCCTGTCCCACTCAAAGTTAATGTAGCATCCACCTCTCTAAACTCAAGCAGTCTCAATTAATCATGTTTGACCTTGATAAAGATATCCCTTCCCCAGACGCTTTCAATTTTATATTCCACCAAAACTTTGATTTCTTACTCCCTGAAGAAGTGTACCAATTCGAGATCTCCATTGCCTTCCGTCGGTCCAAATCTGACTATTCCGATAATCTGATCCTAAATGCCTTACTAAAAGTCTGATCCATCTTGACCTTTAATCCCGATGTTTTTATAGGTTATAAGTGTGACCGCATTCGAAACATTGTGCCTGAAACAAGGCGAATTAACTGTCGGCGTTTTACTCCGCAGTCCTGCCGATCCCTCACAGCCTGTGGTTGCTGTACAGCTCGACACCCAATCAAAGAATGTTCCACCTCCTGCTCTTTTCACTTTTGCACAAACTGTTTCAGAACATCAACATCTCAGAATTCCCAGTACACCGAAATCTCTACGAATGACAAAAATACGAATAGACTATTAACAATAAATAATAAACAAGTAAACAGGCACGCACCCCACCGCAAACACGTTTTGTATTACATACCATTCAAATTAGCCTGCAACATTTCCGAGTCACCACTCTAGAATTATCGTATATACTGCAAGACCATCACTATACAATAGCCTTAGTCCAAGAACCGCACCTGATGCAAACCAAAATTCCTATCCTATCCGCTAACTCAAGCACCTATTACCATCCACTTCCTGCAGATCCGAACCTAATCATAATCACAAATACCACCATCGACCCTTCCAACATAGCCCTTTCTCAACTCCTCAGGTTACAGTCATCGAACATCATTAGAAAACCGGAACCATCTTTCTAATCTCCTTCTCATTCCAGCACAGAACCTTATCACATTTCTTCTCAGATCCAACACATCCTCACTGACATCGTCAAGAGTTCCGTAATAATCTGCGCCGATGTTAATGCCAAATTGCGGTATGACGCCAACACAGTGGAATGTGGAGCTGTATTAGACGATTTAATGCACCAATACCATATCCATATAATAAATTATCTACCCAGCATCTGCACCTCGGAATCACCGAACCACAGATTCAACATTGACCTTACATTAGCCACTCCATCAGTCTCCCACCTCTTAACCACCTGAAAAGTCTCCTATATCCTACAAACTTCTGATTACAACACGATGTCTTTCAGCATCCTTTCCAACCGCCTCCTTAAAGCCCTACAAAAACACGCAGCATATAATACACACAAAACCAACTGCACGTTATTCTTCAAATTGCTGCAAAATGTTACTCTCGCGTACTCCTCACACGCATACTTGGATACCGTCCTCTATATACTAGCCACTTCAACTATAAACAATATACGCACAGCTGCCAACACAGCTATCCCACATAAACACTACACACCACGAGTCTCACTCTTGTGAATGTATGACATAATCACAGCAAGACGAAAAGTCTCACTAATCCGACATAGACTACAAAGAGTGAAACGAACAGCAACTGACCCATTTCTACTAAACACTCTGACAGCCAGCTACAAATAAAGGAGACAATGCAAAGAACTTATCAAGATAGCGAGAAACTACGATAACTGCACTGACACATGGAAAGCCTACCAAAGACTAACCAAAACATCACTGTACACAATCCCAACAATACCCACGACACACTCTGTCAAAATTTTGATACCATACCGACGACCATATTAGACTCAGCTATGTACTCTCCGCCTCTTCAAACATACCACTCAATCCCAGCAATCCATTATAGACAACTCTAAAACTCTACCCGCTAACGATCCAGACACCGACGTTGATGCAGCAACCTTAGACATGCTAGTTGCCAACCCCAACCTGAACAAAGTCCCAGATCTAGACAAAATTATTCTACAAAAATCCTGGTCTTTAATACGGAAACATACCCTCAACCTATTAGAGAAATGTTTAATAACAGGCATTTTGCCCCAACAATCCCAAATCAGCTTCCATTTCCCTCATCCTAAGACCTAGTAAACCGTCTGACAACCCCACTTTCTACACTCATAGCCCTACTCCCAACCCTTGGAACACTACTATAAAACATAATCCTCCTTCATTAAATTCTCATATTGAAGTACACCTTCTCCTATCTCCTAATCAACATGGATTCCGCAATAGCTACAACACGTAGCAAACTATCTACTCCTTAATTTCTATCGGTAGATCTTCTCTTTATATATAATTTCGTTCCGCTTTTGACCTACTCTGGTGGCCTAACCTCTTTAATCAGTTAAAACTTTCCAACATTACGACGAACCCATTCTTAATGTAAAATCACATTTATCCTCTCGCACAACCTCCCTCACTCCGAATTACCACATCTTCACCATAAAACTCTGGCCCAAGGCTGTTTCCAAGACTCCTGTCTCTGTCCCACTATTTGAAACCGCATCAACTTCCTATTAACTTAAATATCCCTATCGTGTCTACTTTTACCTATGCCGATGACTTAGCTTCTTTTATGCATAACAACTCCCAGACCTCTTTAGAATATACCGCCATGTTTGTGAACGCAATAGAATTCTGATCCTAGCTCAATAATCAACCAATGTCTCATACGAAGACCAAAATTCTACTCTTCAAAGAATTACTCGACCTCTGTCAAAGCCCAAAATCTAAATCTTAGAAAATCTACTTTTCTTTTCGCCAACTGCCCCCTATCTAGGGCTTCACCTTGAAACCCGCCTAAAACATAAACCCACCTATTCAAACTCCGTACTAGAACCAAAATAATTCCTAATAACGTACAACATGCAGTCTTGAAATCAATCCAACTCACAAAACTCACCCGTGAACTTATAGTTAACCAAATCATTATCCCGATCATTCGCTACGCTGTAGACTCCTGGCATTTTTTAACCCCACCATCAGCCCGACGCTCACTTAACTTAATACTTAGACCATTCATACTGTACACCTCACAGTCGCTATACACATCCCTTTTCAGGTATCACCCCTAGAAATTCGCTAGCAATCCATAACCTTAAACTCAAAATACCAATTATCCTCTACGACTGTCCTGTCAATCACAGTACGACGACTGTCGTACTTTTTACCCATCACGGAAGTCGAGTTCCGCATCCACAATTTTTTCCTACACTCCTGGCTGGAACTGTGGTATTTTTCATCCTCGGCCAGATATACCAATGAAATCCCCCTCTATCACTGACATCTGAATACACATCCCTCTATCCAATAGACCCCCTGTCGAATTCCTGACCGGAGCCGCCAGTTTCCGAAGTAAACTTCACCACTTTAATCTATTCCCGTCTTCATTTTGTCTATGCGTCGAACACACTGTGCCTAAAACATCCGAACACATAATTAACGCCTGCCCACTTATTGTACCGCTGTAGACCAAATTAAAAACAGTAATCAGTACGGATTCCTTTTTCCGCTCTTAAGCATCAACTATTTCGTAACCCATCATCTACAAGAACTGAACCTCTCGTTAAATAAAATCCTCATCACAAAACTTCCGATCCCCACAAATCCACGGATTTTTGAAAAATCCAAAATTAACAAAGTTAGGAGCTATTATCTGATATTTCAATGAAAAATTGTTCTAACCACTTACAAATAAAACTTAACAGTAAAATTTTGTTTCAGGCTCTACAATTCGCAAATGCTCTGTACAATTCTAAGTGGTACTCTGTCAGAGATACTAAAACGTGGAAAATACTATCTTTTCCAATTCAAAATTCTCAGCATGCTATAGAGTTTTCAGCTAGCAGAATGATGGCTGTTAACGCAGGAGCTATATTAAAGGTACTATTTTATAAACGCCATTTATAAAAGTCTAGTCTTATACTCATCCACGTTTGCAATTATAAATACTTGTATTCAAAATTTATATTTTTCTTGCATGAACTATTTAGAAAGACTTTGTGACGCTAGTGCGTTACTTAAAAAACATTAAGTAGTAGAAAGGAGTTGATTATTTCAATTATTTAAATGAGCTTTCAGCATGAAAGAAGCCTGTAAAATTTAGAAGTTTTGGTAGTTGATATTTAATGGCATTGCTTTTTGAATATGATATTAAATTAAGATGAAGAATTAAAATAGGAAAGCAGCCAGTACATTAAATACAAATCATAATAAAATTGATCTTTTACATCCCTTCGTATTAAGAACTGCAGATAGAAATCGAGAAATAACTGTTATAATAAAATTATTTGTACAAATTCACACGAGTTCAAGAAAGCATCCCAAAAAACCACATACGCATTTAACTAGCCATAAAATTACTGCGTTGAAAACGTCCAAATGACGCAGCCATCGGTTTTCAATGTAAAGTCGTGGAAATAAAGTACGTGTTCAACAGGACAGCACGACATTGACCCCAAAAATAGAATAGTTTAGACGCACAATCCGTAAGAACAAAAATGGCTTTGGGACTTAAAACTTATAAAACCCACGAAGAGTAATAGGCGAGCAGATCAGATCAGACTATTATACACTACACATCTGAATCGATTTTTCAAGGCGCACGTATATGAAGGAGAATCGACAGCAAACAACATAGTAATAGTGGGACAATAATGACAGAAGACGTGTGGCAGACAAAGATATCAAAAGAGTGGAAATAACGTCGACTATTTAGGTAGGAAATTAAGACAAAGATAGGAAAGGTTGTTATAAAAGTGTGACTGCGATAAGAGTATAGACGCGCACATCAAAGGTGTAATCGGATTTGTTTGGGGGAATAGTAGACTACAGATTTTAAGAAAGACAGAGCGGTTGGAAGTTTTACAGAGCTTTTCTGGGTAAAACAATATTGGAGTGGATGAATTCGAGGTTTTGAAAGTTCGTTGCTTGTTTTGTACGGTTGGAATTTGTGGAATTGTTGTGGCAGTTGATTTCATTTCATGGAATGTGTAGTGAAAATACGGGCAACGCAAGGGGGCTAAGAATATATAAGCACTACCGGAGGTAGATTCGCTCTCTTATTATTTTTCGATTATAATTTGAATTATTCAGAATGACATCCTAGCTTTGATACCGCGTGACAGTGCAGTCCGTCAAAAATATACAAATGTTTTGTTAAAGCACAAGTGGGCGCAAAGTAGATTAAACGAGATAAACTGGAATAAATAATTATAATAATTAAAGCAGGCTGCTACGTAAGTAAAAGAATTATTTACATTTTGAACGAGGGTGCTGGTGGCACATTAAGTAGAAGAAGAGGTGTTGTTTGGTTGTTGTACGTACAGTCTGGTGGAAGGTGTCTTCAGATTGTTAATGATTTGGATGAATGTGCATGAGATAGAATTGCTATCCAACTTAGAAAGCAGCAAGATGGAGTAATCCAGGAACGAGCAGTCTGGTGGAAAGTCATCTACGGAGATGGTGATCTGGAAGAACACACTCCAGGTAATGATTTTTTTTATTGAAACTGTTGTGCTGGTGCTTAGCTATTTTAAACTATGAGTGATTTAAGTTATTTATGGTGATAATTTTTAAAAACTAAAAAGTAATTTTATGAACATACGTTATGGACAATTTTTCTATTATTAATCTGAGGGTGTAATTGGTTATAGATGTAAGAAGTAAACGGGTCTTTAGTACAATTTGACAATACAAATAATTTATGCACAAAAAATAAAAAGGTTTATATTGAGCTCTCCATATACCTAGGGGGAGTAAATTAAGGGTGGATAGGTCCATCTACTTTTAAATAAAATATGAAATGTAGAGGAGCATAAAATCACGGGGATTTTAGACTGATGTTTTACTATTGAGCAGAAATATGAAATGTTTTAACTTGAATATTAATTGTACATATTGAGATTTTTGAGAATTTTTATTTGTGTTGGAAGAATAAAAAGGCTGTATGTTTTGTGTCAAAATATTTTTTATTTTTTCTTTTATTCTAAAGGTAGTTGAAAGAATGAGTATTTGCGGTGAGTATTTAGGGGTACACAGTGAGCAGAGCTAGCCGTGGTATTATCAACTTGGCATTTTCAGAAAATACTCAACCTAGACATATCATAATCATAGCGTAGACTCAAAATTTTCTCTAAGTGAAAATTGGTGTTTTTTTATTTCATTTTCAGCTAGAGTATAGCGACGTAAAGAGAGGCACAACTTCCTAAGTTAGTAAAACGATTTAATAGGTGAGTACGTAGCTTTTTTTTATATGATAAACCCTATTCGTGGCGCATGATTCATAAAGCCAATACAGGCAACCAGAGCATTTGTTATGACGCCCAAAGTGTGGGGCACGAATTAGCGAGCCGACCAAAAAGGAAAACCACTGCAATATATATATATATATATATATATATATATATATATATATATAATATAATATATATAGTAACAGGCTTTTTGGTCTGCTGTTACTATATATATTATATTTTATAATTGCAAGGTCGTTATACCACGAAAATATATATATATATATATATATATAAATATATATATATAAATATATATATATACTATGTAATACTATAAATAACGCAGTATATATTGTATCCTATATACTATATTATGTTATAAGTTATAATATTGTAATTTATTATTTTGACTTGCTGCAACCCTACAGAGCTACCTCCTTTTCAATGCACACGCCTTATCTGTCGGGTAACCAATATATTTTCTTATTTAAGATATTCTTGCTGTTGTTGAACAACCTATTCCCAAACAGTTTTAATCATTTCTTTATTAGATCTGAGCTTTCGCCTCCTAGAGCGCTATTTAAAAGTCCATGAATTTAAAGGTGCGAATTCTGGACCATAAGAAGGATGTTGCAGGATACTTTACTATAAGGCGCAGATTGTTGCCATCGATGATCAGCCATGCGTATTATCCCTTAAAAAGTGGACAGATTAATGACTTCTATCCGTTTATTTCAAATGGTAGTCTTTACCGGACTTTTTAATAAATTGGCATAAATAACTACACTGCGCTGTCAGGAAATCTATGTGTAAAATACTTCGCACGTCTCAAAAGATTGAAATCATTACTTTTTCGCATACGAATTGTACACTTTGAAGGTGAAACAATGTATCCAAGTTTCGTCAATAGAAAGTTAAAATTCATTTTCCTTTTATGCATATTGTGCTAGCAATATATAATCCTCTTGAAAATGTTTGTCCATGAGTTCATCTGTAGACCTTAGTGAAATCCAACGTGCGCACACTTTATGGTGGTTCATTTGATTTTTAAATCAGCTATTTACACTGCCGTTACTGATACTCCTTGTAAATCCAAAACCTGTACAGTAATTCGACACCATCCACAACCACAAAAACGACCCTTCTATAACTTAATCCGTAATGTAAGTCATTGTGTAGACCCCATCCTTACCCTTAATTCAATCATTTTTATTGAATACACAGCCTGAAGGTTTCATAACCTTCTATTAAATACCCGATACTACAAATGTGAAGCTTATGGTCATTCCGCTAATGCCTGCATTTTTCTACGGCTTGTGGAAATTGCCCAAATCAACCTTCGACAAAAGACCCTTCTACACCACTAAATTCCTTGCTTTCCTGTTCAAACTGCTGCAGAATCAACTGCCTTTATGACCATTACGTCACAAGACCAACATGTCCTGTGCATATCTAACCCCTAAATATAATCAAGTTTAGAACACACTGTGGCCTACAAGCTGTTACGTACCATCCCTGTAATTAAATAATTTGGTGAAAATTAATTGAAAATTTCATATCCAGTACTGTTTCCACGGTTATTTTGGGTGTATTAGCAATTCCGACTCTTTCGCAATTTAAGCGATTATTTGTTAAACATTTTGTAGAATCTTATTAAATATTCAGTTATCAAATTTAAGGTACTTCAAATTTATTTCGAGTTAGTCGTAAAATCTGCGATTATTATTATTAACAAGGTTAAATATTTTGAATTTATTCTATTTTGATAACGTGCTAATCCTAGCGTTTTATTATTAGAAAGTATGGAAATTAATTTTGGTTATCAAAGGTTAAAAATTCTTGCAATATGTGTTCGGTTAATAATTTTAGAAAGTATTGTTATTTGTCAAAACATTTGTTATCAACGATTGTAAGGTGTTTCTGATAGGTTAAATATATGATTTCTTTAATACGTTTAAAACCGCGATTTTTGATTGTTTCAGAATATTACATTCATTTAGCGACGTGTTTGATCAAATGGGTTTTATGTTAAAAGTTGTTGTTGGCTTTAAGTTTTTAATATGGGATATTCCTTGTCAAACTTTTATTTGCAATCGATTTAATACTGCAACGATCTGAATTAAGAGATATTCTTGTTTTGTGAGATGGAATTTTTCCAATAAAGAAATTATTTACGTCGATTTGTGCTAAACTGCCTTCAACTAGTTCAACCAATCACTGCGTAATATGCGTGGACATTTATCCTATGTCAGATAATGATTTGCTACTAGGTACTGTTCAAGGAAAGTGTCCGTTCATCGTTCCTTCTTCTGAATTTGATTCGCTTTGTTTTTCAGGAAAATAGTTTGGTATGCTGTGCCATCTGATCCCGCAGATGTCGACCCTAACCAGTTTTGGGGCCGCAAACAAATGTTCGGCCAATCAGTAAGAATTTCTGTTTGTTGTTTGAGTCACTTTGTTAACGTACATTAGGAAGAATTGTGTCTGGGTTTTTTATTAAGCTTTTCTGATTACTCATCGAACAAATAGAGGTATCGAGTTGCTGAAATTAAACTTATTTTACTCATACTGGAGGACTATATTATTGAAAACAGCTTAACGATAAAAGGCAGCGATAAAAGAACACCACGTGATCCAGGATGAGCAGTTTGCGTTCCATAATGGGCATTGCACTGTTCATCAGATACCTCGAGTGGTGGAGCACAACGTGGAAGGTTCCAACTGGCGACACTCTATAGGCGTAGCGTTCCTGGACGTATTGAAAGCTTTAGATAAGGCATGGCATTATGGCCTACTCTATAAGATGCTGGAGAAGGGGTTACCACGTGCTCTCGTCCAACTGACGAAATTTTCACGGTAGATAGTTTTGCATCAGACTAGACGGAGTGCGGTCAACCAGGCGGAGAATCAGGGCTGGGGTTCCCCTAGGCTCTCTCCTCTCGCCGGCACTCTTCGGCATCTTCATGAGCGACTTACCGAAAACTGCCGATACTACGATGGCACTATACGCTGAGGACACAGCCATTCTAGCCAGGTGCCGTCCTCCGCACCTGCAAATGGCGATGGACGCTCTGGAGGAGTGGCTAATACTCTGGCGAATCGAGGTCAATCCAAAAAAGAGCACGACAGTTTTCTTCTCGAAGCGACGTCACGCACCTGGAGACGACATCAGAGGGTTCAACAAACCGATACCTTGGCGTTCAGACGTCAAGTATCTAGAAGTGATTCTTGATTTGAAGTTCACTTGGAAAGCACACATCGAGTATGCGGCAAACAAGGCCTAAGGAGTTATAGGTCTGCTATACCCCTTGACCAATCGCCGAAGTAGACTAAACGCTTCAAACAAGGCAATAACCAGACCGATGTTTGCATACGCATCAAAGGTGTGTGGCAGCGCAGCCAAAACGCACATGCGTGAGCTTTAGGTGATCCACATCAAAGAACTAAGGGGGTCTTCAGAGTTGCTGGGTTTGTTAAAAATGCTCAGCTTTACGCAGAAGTAAACCTGCAGCCTTAAAAGAATGGCTCCGGTCGAACGCAGATAGGGTATCCGGATCTTTAAAAGATCTCGAAAACCAACTTGTACAAGCCCTGGACGTCCATGACGATGTCGTTTGGTAGCGATAAAGACTACCCTAGAGCGGTGCCCTAGCATTAATGTTGCGATTCCATCAGGCACCTGAAAGAAATAAACTGCACGTAAACCATGTTTTTTCCAATTCGCAACGACGATGAAGGACCTAGTCCAGGTACGCTAGTCATGGAATCTCTATAAACGTCTGCGACAAAAGATCTCGAGTCATAGACAAAAGTGGATTTTTAGTGGGTATGTCCTTGTTTCGGCAAGAAAGTTCCACACAGTGGATATAAAATCTTTTACCAATATAAAGAAAAAACATTAATCTTCCAAATATAAACTAATTTGGAAAATGTTGTAACTCTGGTGCGTTACTCAAGCAAACATTAAGTACTACAAAGTTTATTAATTTCAGCTAGTTAAATGAACTTTTAGCACAAAAGCAGCCTGTAAAATTTAGAAGCTTTGACAGTTTATATTTAGTAACGTTGCTCTTGCAATGTAATATTAAATATGTTAAGATTAATAGTAAAACACTTAGTACAAACATACAAACAGTAATAAATATCTGAATTTTACATGCCTCCGTATTAAATTCAGAGATTCAGGAAACAACCGGCATATTAAAGTTATTTGTACACATTCATCTGAGTTCAAAACCATCAACCATTGGAGATACATCCCAATAAGCATACAGTCATAAAATACATCCATAAAATTAATGCGTTGCGGACGACTAATGATGTAGCTTTAATATTAAATCTAAATAACGGTTCACGCGAACAAAACGACATTGACCACGAAATTCGGATAGTTTAGACGCACAATCCGCGAGAACGAAGTTGTGGAGGTTTGGTAGACAAAAATAGGATACTCAGTTTAGATTATGTAAAAATATTAAATCTAGAAACATATGTTAATACTAATCTCAGATAAATTATTTTTTATATTATAATCATATAAACACCTTTTCTGGAGTGGAACCAACAATTTCAATAGCCAAAACCGTTGCTACTGTGTCCGCATTGTCTGGCTTATGATTGTTTTTTTCGTCGAAGCGCCCATTCAAAGGTGAAAATAGGATACCGGTACCAAGACAACGCGATGGTGCACCAAGAAATTGTGAAATCCAAACGTGAACCAATGCTCAACCCCAGGTTGATAAATCTGATGGAGAAAATAAAGTGTTAGAACAAAATACTAGTATAGACTTATCCGATGAATAAGTTGGAGCTAAAAGGAGGGCCAAATTAGAAGCGAAAGCCGAAAAGAAGGCATAACTAGAGACCGAAAAAGTATAACAAAGAAAGAAGCGTAAAAAGCTGCAGAGGAAAAACTAAAATTATTATACGAGAAGAAAAAATAGAAGAAAAGCGAATTGAAGAAGATATTTGAAAATGAAGGAAGCTTCAGCATGACAGAAGAAAGTTATGATAAATCAGAAGAGGATCCACAAAACATGCTGCAACATTTTGTTAATTACATTAAAAATAAGAAAGTCGTAGTGATTAAATATTTAACAGATACATTTAAATTGAAAACATAAGCAGCTGTTGACAGAATTCAACAATTACAAAAGAATAATAGTCTAACAGGAGTTATTGGTGACCGTGGTAAATTTATTTATATATCCCCTGAAGAAATGGAAGCTGTGACTAAATATATTAAACAACGGGGCAGTTTCAATTATGGTGATTGCTGAATGTAGTAATCCTTTAGTTAATTTGAGTCTAGTAACGACTGTTGAATAAATTAGTTTTTATATTTAAATTTTATAAGTTGATTAATTTATTAAAGTACTTATTAAGTTGCAAGCATGTGTAAAACATTTTTTATACTCTTAATGCTTCAGAAACTAGTTTTTACAGAGCATATTACTATAATACGGAGTTTTCACTGTATTGTTAAAAAAGAAGAAAAAAGACTATATGCAATGATCCTGGGATGTAAACATAAAACTAAAGGAGAGTAAATCATTATTGAATAGCAGATAGCACGCTCTCAAACTCGATCGCGGTGCGAAACGACGTTGAGAAAAAGCAGGAACACGGAAGTTAAAGTAACTGTTTCTAAACCCCGAGGCTGTTAGTGAAGAAACAAGTCTTTGGATGTGAAAAATGCGCCACTACCAGTATCATTGAAAAGTGATCAGTGTTGGGAAATTTTATACACCACAATAAATTGTATTTCTACGTGGTACGCAAGTTAGATTTCGAGCCCCTTGAGCGGCATTTTTAAAAAACTTTTCCCAAAAACTATAACAAATTTTTATTAAACAGAAATTACAAGTGGAAATTAACAAGTGGTTGCGTTATGTTCATTAATGCTTTCAACAATCAAAATTACTTTCACTAATTAAGTTGATTAAACTAAATTTGGGTAGCTTGAACAACCAACAATGTTGAAGTTGTGAAGCTCTAGACTGACTGACTATCTTGGGCTCCTCAGGGTATTTATGCTGCCCCTGCCCCTCACATTGCTTGTGGGAGCTTGCAGAGTTTATGTCTGCTATTTTCCTTATTCATTTATACAATACAAAGTAACAATCATAATTCTAACAATAAGTTTCTTACAGTTTATTGTGACCTGCACCTGTAGTGTCAAGTTACATCTGGAATACAATGTATTTACATTCGTTCTCATGCTTGGTTTATGAACTTCCATTAACCTTTTGTAATCTGTCCTTCAATTACACATTGTTGAATCTAACCTAAGTTTTAATGATTACTATTTAATTATACATATATATATATATATATATATATATATATATATATATATATTGATTTAAGGGATATATAACTAGTCTATGACAGAATAAAACAAAAAGTTAACTGAATTTCTTGGTATCCAGATTGTAACCATCGCATGCTGTTTGTTGTATTAGTTAACTGGAATTGAGTGTTAAAATATGTAAATGTATGGAGCTTAGTGGTACGAAGGACTATTCACGTAGTGCACGCCTATTTAAATTTAAAGTGTATTACGTCGAATTCTTATACATAATAGCTCATTATTATAGAAAGAACGTAGCAAATAAAATTTTAATTTGTTAATTCATGACAAAGTTGTATCATTCTTAATCTTAAGCTTCCATTTTTAGCGAGTATTTGATCAAATTAGAAGTAGACCATGTTTTTTTGTAGTTGTGTTTTACTATTAGAATTATTTTACCATATAATAATTGTACCTATATTTGTATTCAAAGAAGGTGTCCTGGTTTTTTATTGTTTTGCTTGATTGTTATATTGTTGTTATTCTCATGCCAAGTAGCACCATTCTAGTAATAAAAGTTGTATTAATACCATACTAATATAGAATCAATTTCATTTGAACAGCTCTTGCTAACAATTATGGCTGTTCTGTTCGCCGATAACCATCAAGAATATACAATTCTGTGATTATAGATGCAACCACAATCCGCCACCATATTGCATCTAGAATATCAAAAAAAATTTAACATCTACTATATTGAAAATCATGTTTTACTATATAGGTCAGGTATACACGAAGCGTGGTTCCTTTCTCTGTTTATTTTAAATTAGTAAGAATGAGATGGGTGAAATCTGTAACAGCAGTAACAGCAGATGGAGGTGCTCAAATGGTTAATAGGAACACCAATCTTTCGAGTAGTTTTTATTTGTGGCTTTTCAGGTACACTGGCGCTGAAAAACTTTATATAAACAAAGAGTTTAAAGACCTTTCAAAGTAAAAGTAAAAGTATTTAATAGAAATGTCAGAATTTTTATACTCCTATATGTAGTATATTTATTTTCACAGAACCCACCTCACCCCACTGAAGGATAGTCGGTACACTAGATTACTGTTATGGCACTCCTTCCCCTTGTAGAGTAAAGTTACTTTAGAAACATAACTTCAATTCAACACGATAACTATGCTTTTAGCAAAAGAAATTTTTATACCTAATTCTAAATCAAATGTTCACAGATTGTACCAATTTTACTATTAATGGCTTGTTTTAATTTTAGGTAATGAAGGTGGCATATTCTGCTTGTGCTGTAATGCGTGCCATGAAAAAATAGTTCACACTTTTGGTGAGGAACTCTGCATTAAAGGAAACATTTTGATTAGCATATAAATTGTATTCGTATATAGTTGCAATTGGATTAGTTATAATAAAAAACTAAAATAGATCGTCTTTAACTTTTTAAGTTTATTTAGCTCAAAGGTTCCCAACCCTTTCTAGACCACTGCCTCCATTACTAGAAAAAATCCACGTCTCTCTTCCTATAATAGTTCATTATACCAAATAGGGTAAGACTACCGGTTGCGACCACATTAAGGATTTTCTTTTATTCAAAGTTTTATATTGTTAATGATTCTTATTTCGTTTGTGTCAAATGTAATTTAGAATACTGTTATTGATCTAAAGATTAATTTATTTACACAAACAAATATAGAAAATAATATTAAATACCACTTCTAAACAATAAAGAACAGCAAAACCATTTTTGCCATTTCCGGTCACAGATGTACCAGTCGGGGCCATTAATTGTACCAGTTGAGCCTATAAGTAGCTCTAAGGGAGAAAAGAATAAGCTTTCCCAAAATTATAAAAAACTTTATTAAAAGAATTTATTATCACAAATTAAATTATGTTATTTAAAACAATGGGTAAACTAAAACAGTACAGGTACGTAAATTTTTAAACGTAGTTAATGTGTACAAACTTTTTATTCATTAAACTCAAGCATTTCAGGAACTAAAAATGCACCCCTAGAGTCAATTTACTGTAGGGAAATTATCTCATTTTTATAGCTATTTCATCTATTTTTTTTTGGCCATTCCCAACGGGTTCAGCGTTTTCGTCATTGAACTTATAAAATATCCATCGTCACAAATTTTTGTAATGACGCCTGGGTAAAAATTGTCTTCATAATTAACAATAACATGTGTATTTTCTCCCAAGTTTTTCTGATCTTTAAACGTTAGTTGAACTATATCTTTTTCGTGTACTTTTTTGTATTTCCGGTTTTTCGTTTAGTAGTTTTTCTTGATTATTGTCTATAATTGGTGATGGTAAGCTATGGTTTGTGTCTTATTCTTTGTTGATTTTGTTTTGTTTTTATTCCTTGTTCTTTCTATGGTAGTAGGGCATTTTGGATGTATTTGGCGCAAGGCCACCGCCACCGTGCCACTAATCGTTTTTTTAATGGATTTTCTTATTAAAAACCCATTAGCACTAATCGTTTTTTAATGGATTTTCTCAATAAAAACCCATTAGCACGAATCGTTTTTTAATAGGTTTTCTCATTAAAAACTCGTTAACACTAATCCTTTTTTAATGGGAAAACTCATTAACGATGTTATCATTTTTCCTTACGTCACATCTGTCATTACCGCTACCGCCATCTAACCTAGGTTAGAGTTTTCTTCGACTATCCATATGCACCTTATCCAGAATTTTCTGGGCAAACTAACTCTGTTTAAATTTTTAAAATCGGACTACCCCTTACAAAGTTACACCCTGTTAAAGCCTCACATCTTAAAATTTTTTGTTTATATAATTTTAACTCGTTTCTGTTTATTTAATTTTAACTCGATCTTTAAATTCTTTACGGTCACCAGGCTTTTTAAATCAGTTTAAACCTTTTACAGGAAAACTTAATAAAACACTTTAAACTTTTACTAAGGGTATATCATGCTATTGTCTACAAGATAGTTACTAATAAAGCAATTTAATTTTAAATAACTTCTACGTCATATTTTTGAAAATGGGGGACTTGTATATTTTCTAAATAAATCACCGAGCGAAAGTACATACTTAGTGTTATTATATTTAACCATTAGATTCTCATTTTACGAGCGCGGTTAATTATTATTTAAAATCTAATTTTTTTAAATAAAGAAATCGAATACTTGACTAGATTCAATGATTCACTCATTGCCGACTCAATAATTTGAACAATTTGTGTGCGCAAACCACTTGTAAGCTTATTCACGCTGTTCACTACATAGGAATAATAATACATCCGAGGTCAGTCGATTTCTTTAAAAGTGAAATTTTCGTTTTCCTAATACAAGTAATGTTTAACTGTATTTACCGGAATTAAAATTGCCGTCAGCCTTACTGCTCATTTTGAAAAATTCCCGTACAACTTTCCATAGATACTATTAACCGCATAATCACTCCAGGCAGCAATTATGGGCTACAGTTTTAGTATATAGTCAAAAGAAGAACGCGTGTTGTACCTATAGTTTCTGCTCATCTATATTTAACTCCATCTTTAAAGCTTCCTTCGGACATTTACTTTAATCTAGACAATAAAAAATTTAGGAGTGCTACCACTTTAAACGCAAGAATAAAAAATATATAGTTTAATACGTCTATTAATAATTTTTTGCTGATGTTGGGGATACATGTATTGATAACATCTATAAACCGCTGTGATAACCAGAGTTTGGTGAATCTGGGATAGCCGAATCTCTAAACATTTGCGTAAGCGATCGCCTCGCAGACGCATCTTCTAAGTACTGGATAAGGCGACATTTAATAATTTCCAACACCGTCAAGTAATGTAAATTGTTGCAATCATTAGACAGAGAAATACTCACACGGCTCTCTTCCTCTAATAACGTTTGAACCCTTTCTTCATCCGTCGTATTTCCACATACATTTTTTATATCACCTACAAATTTTTCGTAAAATTCTGGAAAGTTTCTACATCTCAATTCCTCCATTTTATAACAGATTAATTCTCGCAAATTTAATAGCTTGCTGCACTCGTACTCAGGTAACACAATAACATTCCGATCTTTCGTAATTTCCAAATTATATAAATTTTCTTCTTGAAATTTATTCGCCACCGATGCACTTCTATTAGTTGTTTCGGCAATCAGTTTCAATTTGAATTCACGATCCAATCGTATTTCTAAAACATCTCCACCAGAAAAAACATTTAAAAAAATCACATAATTAATAAAAATATCTATCCCAAACACTCAATATGCAGACGAAGAGAAGAGAAAAAATTGAAGAATACATACAACTAGATGAAACAAAGATACCAAAACACCAAGATAAAGTAAAAATAATGCCGATAATATTATCAAGTAAAGGAGTCATATTAACCAACCTACACCAATACATTCACGAACTACAACTACAGTGCCACCAAGCAAACATAGGACCCGGAAAATAAGTGAACTAATCTCCAACAACAACATATGGAACCAATGAGAAAGCGATTTGTTTCAAAGTACACTGCGGGAACAAAGCATTCTTAGGCAAATTTAAAATTCCATGGAGTTGATTATGTCATGTCATTGTTAATTAGATCTTTTAAAATTATTTATCATCATCATTAGGTTTTAAGTACTGGAACTGGTTAGATGCGTACCCTCATTGTTTCCTATTCTGAACTAACCTACACATTTCCCTGAAATTTGCACAGTCTGCATCTATCACTATCTGATCTAGGTTTACATGACCCTCGTTTTTCCTATCTCTGCTTGTAATATATCGCATGCTATTCCTCAAAATTGCTTTAGAACGTATTCTGCCCTTCTATTTCTCCTTGTTTCCCTACTATTTCTATTACCTATTTCTTATTAACTTTGTCTGTCCATGCTATCATCCTCATACATCTGAAGCACAGCATTCCAAAAGGTTGCTACCGTTTTTCTGTCTGCTTTTTCTACTGCCCGTATTTCATAGGCATACTGTGTTGTGCTCCACACATGCTTTCAACAATTTTCTTCTTGTTCTATGTTTGTTGTCTTTCATCATAGGCGCTGTTATTTCTTGTTAGATGCAGTTCGGTCCTTTCTATTGTTTTACAATTATATACCCTATTTCTCCAACATTCAGTGATTGTGAAGGGAGGTAAGCAGCCTGTGGCTGCCAAGTTCTTCATTGTGCGTCTATAGCACCACATTTCAAAGGCTTTTACTTTTTTCTTGTCCGCGTCTCCTACGGTCCAGGCTTCACAGTCGTACAGCGATGTGCTTCACACATATGTTTTTACAGCTTGCGTTATTTGGCTTCCTAGGTTTTTGATTTATTTTCCCCTCCTTTGCATACTAGTACTTTAGTTTTATTTTTGTTAATTTCCATACCGTATCTCTCTATTAGAACCGTTTCCATTTCATTAAGAGCAGCTTCTAACTTTTCCTTGCTAGATGCTAATACCGCTATATCATCTGCAAATCTAAGCATATCAATTTTTTGTCCCTGCATAGTAATTCCAAATGTCTTCCTGCATTTGACAGTATTCGTTGCCTCCTCAATGTACAAGTAAAAATTAATGGGGATAGGACACATCCCTATCTCACCTCTTTCCTAGTGTTTACTTCTCTACGTTCCTGCTCTAATTCTATTACTGCTGTTTGCTCTTTGTATAAGCTGTGTACTATTCGTCTATCTCTATAACTCATTCCAATCTTTTTGAGTATTTCGAACATTTTTTTCCATTTTCCATTGTCAAATGCTTTTTCCAGATCTACAAACTTTATATACACCCGCTTTCCCCTTTTTCTATTGTTTTCTCCATTATCACTCTCAAAGCTAAAATAGCCTTCCATATTCCCCTGTTTCACCTAAACCCAAATTGATCTTCTCCTAGTATTTCTTTAGCTCGTTTTTCCATTCGTCTTTGTATAATTCTAGTTAATATTTTTGACACGTGTGCTGTCAAAACCTATTGTTCGAAAATTTTCACATTTATTCGCGCCTTTTTTTTTGGTATAGTTACTATGATGTTACGTTTGAAATCTTTGGGTATGTCGGCTGTCTCGTACATATAGCTTAGAAGTTGGAAGAGACGTTCTGTTACTGCTGGTCCAGCGGCTTTTAGAGTTTCTGCTTGCACCTTATCTGTACCCGGCGCCTTACCATTTTTCAGACCATTTAATGCTAATTCAAACTCTTCTTTAAGTATAGGATATTCCATATCATCATTTTCAATATCTGATTCCTGTTCTAATGCTGCTAGTTCCTCTCTTGCATATAAATTCTTGCCATCTACCCACTTTCTCTACATTTTCTATAATTACGTTTCTTCCCGCGTCCTTTATATTTTTGCTATACGGTTTTATATCCCTAAGATTGATTCTAGTTAGTTTGTATGCTTCATCTGTCTTTCCTACTTATATCTTAGTTTGTACCTGTTTGCACTTTTTATCAATCCATTGTTCTTTAGCTTTCCTGCATTTGCGAATAATTTCCCATTTTATGGCTTTGTATCTCTGCTTTTCTGTTTCGTCTGATTTATTTTTCTATTTTCGTCTTTCTTCTATTAAATTCAGGATATTCTTTGTTATCCATGGTTTCTTATTTTCTTTTTGTGTATACCTCAGAATATCTGTGGCCGCCATGTTTAAGCTAGATTTAATATCATTCCATTCTGTTTCTACTTTCTTAGTATCAAATATTTTCCCGATGTCTTTCAACAATTCATTTGACTTTTTTTCGAATCTTTCTTGAATATCTTTATCTTTTAGTTTCTCAAAGTCAAAGTGCTTTTTCCGTTTCTTTTTTTCAAATTTTTAAATTCAAGTGCGGCCTTCATAATTACGTTGGTGTGGTCAGTGTCTATATCCGCTTCTGGGTTGCTTCTACACTCTTTTACTTGATTCCTAAACTGTTGTCAAACAAGAATGTAATCTATTTGATATCTTCCTATATCTCCTGACATCTTCCACGTATATCGTCTTTTAGCATGATGTTAATATAATGTGTTTGTGATGATTATATTGTTGTCGCAAAATTCTACCAGCCTATTTCCCCTGTCGTTTCTCGTGCCTAAACCAAATAAACCTACTACCGCTTCTTCTCTACCCTCACCTACCACTGCATTAAAATTCCCCGTAATTATTAAATTTTCATGTCTTTTTACGTATCTTAATATGTCTTCGATATCTTTGTAGATCGCTTCTACCTCTTCGTCACTGTAGCTAGAGGTGGGCATGTATACTTGAATTATTACTGTGTTTACCGGTTTAGATTTTAATCTAACCATGAGTACTCTTTCGTTCCTTTGTAAGTAATTTTCTACACAGTATCCTATCTTTATTCGCATAACTATCCCCACACCAAAATTTCCTTCCTCTGTGTGAATTTTCCTGAAGTCTCCACTCCAAAAATCCCCCGCCTCTGGCCACCGAACTTCGCTGATCCCTACTATGTCTAGTGCTTACCTATTCATTTCTATTTTTAGGTTCTCTAGCTTACCTACTTGCTTCACACTTCTAACATTCCACGCTCGGATTCGCAAAATGTTCCCGACTCTTATTCTTAACTTTCCGATCGCATTTCCGAAGTAGTCCCCTCCGGGAGATCCGAATGGGGGACTATTTTAACTCCGGATTCCTTTACCCCAGAGAATGCCATCATGTTTATTTCAATTTAAGTACGCTATGTACTTGGCAGGTAATGTGGTGGTTTCCCGTTGCCTTCCACATTGCGGTAGTGTGTCTTAGACTGCCATACCAACCCCTATAGTGTCTGCCAATCTAAGTACCGAAAGAACCGCTGCCCTCTTTCGGAGACCTGTGTTAGTCTGGTTCCTCACTAACGACCTTACTACTTTGGTTGAACCTGTAGTTTGACTCTTTAGCTCATTAGAACACGCAGGCCATTTCACCTGATCTAGTAATCTAGAACGGCAAGGTGCAGGTCCATTCGAAATGGCTAAAATTATTAAAGTTTAAAAATACACGAATGCCATTAATGTTGAATATTAATAACCTAACCTTACAAATATTTCAATTTGACAATTATAAGCTTTTTACTTTGATTGTACTTCTTAGCAGACAGCGACACCAAGGACACACCTCCCAAGTCCTATGTTTGCTAGGTGGCACTATACATCCAAACACATTCACACTTCTATAAAAATCAGTCATACTCGACACATGTACAATTACTAGAAAATTTCTAAATGCATAATATAACTTACAGATATGGAGAAAGCACTTTTGACTACAGTCCACGTGTTTAACTACTAAAACCAGATAAAGCTATCTGAAAAGAGAAAGAATAATGATAATAATAATAATAATAATTCATACATACATATAATTAAGTTTTACAGAACAAATAAGTTACAGTCTTTGCTCTGTCGATTTTGGTATCAGCATTACTTGTCACAGTAAGAATAAATGTTGACTTAATTAAGCTTAATTTAAAAGCTTTTAGAATATTCACTCAGCAGTAATGACTTCGTGCGCTAGCGAATGAAGAGGTACATACTACAGTTAAAAATTCTAATACTACAGATTACTATTAATACCATCTGACAATACATACATGAATATTTAAGTTGCTTGTTATGCATTAAACCACTACGGTAATTGTATAAAAGCAAAAAATTTAACAAAACGAAAGTCGCAATTGAAAATCTGAAAATTTACTTTTATAATAAAGTGACCAATAAAAAAAAAATACAAATGATAAAATGCTTCTGGTAAATTAAGTAAATTATCGTTTAATTGACTTATGAATTATTAAAATCTTGTATATAGCTTAGTTGATCTCAAGAAATAACATTGTAACAACGTTGTTTCGATATTAGAAGGGTATTATAATAAAAGAATCAAAGAAACAAATCTAGATATAAACCTTTATTGACCATTTTATGAGAAGCAAGAGTGGGTGAGTTTTAATTGATTAAGCAGGTAACTTCATTTCCTACACAAACTTTCACTGTATGACTTTTTTTTAAAACAAGTAATCCGCTAATATCTACATTAATTATTTAGTTGCACATGTAAAAAAATTGATAGCTATCAAGTAGTTGCTCGACTAAGTCCGGGAAGAGTTTTGCCCTAGATGTCGTAAGAAGCGCCTAACACGGGCAACTGTTCTTCTTCGTCACAATATTCCTTAAAAGATATTTTTAATCATCTCGGTAGTAAACAATGGGAAACCAGCACCGATTTATCTTCCGAGAAAACGCAACTTTATGAAGAAAAACATAAAGGTGACATATTATGTGTACATCCCACTTTAGTTTCATAAATCGCTTGTGTCGGATTCTGGGAAAGTACAAAAAATCATTAGAGAACATAAAAGAGGGAGAAAAGAAAAGATTTTGAAGTAGAAAGAGTGCTTAATTATTCGAAGAGTGCATTCTTCAGTCCCTCGCCTGTAGGGACTTAGAGGGTTTAAGCTAGAAACGGCTAGATTAAAGCTAGATTTGGCATGGCTTGGTGAAGTTCAGTATCTGAGATGAAGCAATTTTAGTCAGGAGAAAATAAGGCTATCTACTCATGTTCAGGTAATAACCATGCAGCTGTGGCGTTTATTATACATAAAAAATAGCAAGAAAACTAAAACATGTTGAACAAGTTATTCATAGAGTAATAGCAGTCAAGCTTAGTACCAAACCATCAGATACACTAGTAGTTTAGGTATACATGACGACACCAGATCATCGATGATGAGGATGAGGAAATTAAAAGAATGTACGGCCAAATTTACCAGCTTATTCAGGGCGTTGGAAATAAAAAAATTGATAACGATAAATAATTTTAATACAGTTGTAGGTGAGGGTAGAAAAAAAAAGGTAGTAGGGAACTTAACTTAGGAATTAGATAAATAAAATTAGTGTGTTTAAGTGTGAAAAAGAATATATAATCTTACAAATGCGCTACGAAACCCTCATGGCGCTGTTATCGACCTGTAGTGACTTCAAAACAAAGTTTTGTGGTACACACCACATTGGGGGGTTCTAACACTAATTTGTAGTTTAAAGAGTAAGAAGAACAGCATTTGCCTGAAGTGTGAACAAGTAATCAAATTATTCTAAACTAACGTATTCACAAGAGAACCACCACATATAATTATAACTTAAGGACTAACAGTTGATTAAAGATATACAAGAGCTGCATATTCGCAAGCATGTGTCTCCGTCACACACGGCAGGTATCACTTTCCGGCACTTGGTGGTCGTGGTAGTAAATTCTGTAAACGCACAACGGGAAGTCGCACGGCTCAATGTCGGTGGGTACCGTTTTGATGCTGCTGGCCCGGTGCGCGATATGGACTTGGCAGTGTCTGTGGTTTTGAGGGTTGGTAGCACTGATGGGTATCGTCGTTCAGGTGGCGCAAAGTGTGTCTGTGGTGATAGAATAGACGGCAGCGGCCTAAGTGGCGCAAGGGAACGTCAAAGGAACCTTTTAAAAATGTTACGTTTCGGCTTGCGGGTGACTGTGACGTCGTAGGTTGTGTGAAACTGCGGGCTTTTGCGAACAGTTCTACAATCGTCGTCGTCGTTGTGAATTTGCAGGTTTTTCAAAGAGCATCGCGGATGTTACTTTAAACTGCATGGGTCAACACCGTGCATTTACACTTCCAATGCTCCACCCGAAGGTACTACATTGGCCAGGAGGCGAGTTTTTTGTTGCCTGGAAATTTAGAATTTTGCCGAACCCTTGCCGTTCCAGGCAAGGTAGGGATCTTTAACGTGCGTGATAACACCCACACACGGGACCTCCATTTAACCTCTTATCCTAACGGGGGCGTAATTTTTGTGAAAAATGCTCACCTGCCATTTTCAAACAGTCAACCGTGTCGGGATTTGAACCCACGACCTTGGGATGCGTAGTCTTACGCTTACTACATTGATCCACGGCGACGCCGTATGGGTCAACACCGCAAACTTTTGCACTTCTCCCAGGCTATAGGTCAGCTCCGCTTAACTTTCTCTGAATGAAAATACACCTTCTTTGAGACTTGACGACCCTTCTTTGCTAGTTTGGTTTTTAACCAATAGCCTTCCTGAAATTTAATGCTGGATGGAGATATCTAAACAAGGTGCACAAAACTTAAATAGTCCTGTTGGGGGGAGCTTTCGCGAATTTGGTTCTATAATCTTGGTAATAGCGCCTTTTCATTGCTGCAATATCAACACGAGCAGAAAACAAAATATTTCAAATACCTTCCTCTTAAAAAATTGTATTCGGGGTATTAAATATAGATCCTTATTTTACGTTCGCTTCCAAATTTTTACCGAATAATAATTGTTAACAAGTTTTTCTTCTATGAATCGTACGTTTCAAATCAGCTTAATTATTTGCAAAAGTTGATTCATTGAGTTAAAAGAATAAACATGCCTTCAAATAACTACACATTAACCTTTCAACGTCGTTAGTAGTTTTATCGATTATTCGCTGCATCGAATTATTGCTCAAAAACTTGACACTCTCTGATTTGACAAAAATGTTAAACCTAATTAAAAGTTAGGTTGGTGTATGGTTGCCTACATGATTTAGATTTGAATGTATTACCAATTATCGTTATCCGTCCGGGTGGCGCAATTGGTTAGCGCTTTAGCGCTCAAAGCCAAAGACACTAACTCGTTTTGAAATGGTCATTAGGCTTTGCATAAAAATTGAAGTTATTCCTATCAATTTTTTTATGTATATGTGTGTGTGTGCGCGCGCGTGTGTGTGTGTGTGCGCGTGCGTGCGTGAGTTTGTGTGTGTATGTCTGTGTGTATCTATTAACTCTGATTTAGCAAATACAAATGAACAAACTTTTATTAAATACATATTTATATAGAAAATACGCTTTATAAGACTGAAATTAGAGAAGATGTTATGCTTTACGCATTCATTAGGTATGTTAACTCCTTGGAAGACGCAACAAAACCTTTATTAAGACCTGCTTGATTTTGGGAAAATTCAGTAATAATTTGTACGTCAATTAATTCATTTAAATCAGTAGTTATTAATAAAATGATCACATTAATGTACAATAAAAACTTCCATTTATTTTTAGAAATCATGCAAGCATTATTAATCCCGCAGATGCTATATTGGGAAACCTCAAATTTAAATTACATTCATTCGATCATGTTGGATGACAAAATGCTGGTATACGAGCCACATTTTTAGGCGACAAACAAAGCCGTTATTTGCAGTTGGAGTTAACCGAATTAAATTAATACAACTTTATTGGTATTTTACATATGAAACGTCAAACTTGCAATATTAGAACCTTTCAACAAATAGAATCATAAAGATTTGAAATAAAAATCGCACATTGGTCATAACGTACGTGAGATTCCTCAAGTTATACACCGGGCGTGATTTCAAAATTTTGTTCATGCAAATGCTCCCTTATTACAGATAATGTTAATAAATAACAGTATGAGAGGATGACTATTGATTTTTCGGTAACCGAGTAACGTGTAAATAGAGAAAGTACTACGTCTAAATAATTATTAAAAATTAAATGTGAAAGGTGGAAATTTTATAAATTCAATATTAGTCGATTCAATCGTAAGCAGTATTTCCTTATTAGAGTTTTTGTTAAAGGAAGATAATTCTGGAACTTCAAATCACCGCCTAGAACTCCTATGTACCACCTAAAGTCTTCTAGTTACTCTTAGCATCCTAATTACCACCAGAAGTTTTTAAGTACTACTATAAATGTTATACGTTTTGCATTAAATGGGTTTATTACTACACGAGAATTTTTAAATAATCACGCAGTCATTACTTTCAGATTTAATACGTTCACTGGAAGTTATTGTTTTAATTTAATTAATTTGGAGCTGTTTTAATAAGAATGACGTAATATCGATGTCTCAATAGAAACTTGTATACGAATTGTATGCCAATTAAATATGTTGTGTTATTGGACCTATTGAACAAGCCCCACAATTGGGTCCTCAATAAAAATGCTATGATATTAAAAGTGCTTCGAGCTCCTACGTTGTCGGTGTCAATCTTCTTCTGCTTCTGAACTCGTATTCACTTTATCTATCCAACATTTGCAGAATCTTCTACCTATATAAAAGGAACATCTACTATTGCTATACAGTGAATAAAAAGCTAAAATTGCCGCTAACAAAGCCTCGAAAATATTTTTTCCAGCAATGTGCTTGCGCCACAAGGACTTCAAATCACGAAAGAATGCATTCACCTGATAGGTTTCTGAATTAAAAAACGACATACTTTTAAAGAATCTATTAGAGTATACTTAATGCATAGGATTTGAAAGTATGTTGTTTTTTAATTCAGCAACCTATGACATGAATGCATTCTTTCATGGTTTCGACTATACGACTCCGAATGAAGACGTGCAGAGCCTCGGTGTCCCTTAATTTGCCATTTAGAAAATCCTCACATGTGTTCAACCAACCTGGTATAACTGGTTTTGTAAAAATGTCCAAAAAGTAACTTTCGCGCATGTATCAAAGAAAGAACAAACTAAACGAGATTGTTACCGAATATACTCGAACGAGTATGTTGGAGATTCGGATAAGTTAATCTGCCACAAGGAATATCAGCTGATCTTTGTTTGTGTTTAGACAAACGATTAAATTTTGATGTGCTTATTGTATTATTTTTAATTTAATTTCATCTTTATGTTTAGTAACACTGAAAAATGAGGAGACAGCGTTTCGAATGCAAAGCAAAAAAGAAAAATAAGTTCGGATTATCTTTCCTTACATGTGATTTCCCAATGCTCCACCCGAAGGTACTACATTGGCCAGGAAGCGAGTTTTTTTTTTACCTGGAAAATTTGAAATTTTGCCGAACTGTTCCAAGCAAGGTAGGGATCTTTAACGTGCGTGACAACACTCACACACGGGACCTCCATTTTACCTCTCATCCGAACGAGGGTGTATTTTTGTGAAAAATGCTCGCCTAACATTTTTCAAGCGGGCCGGGTCGAGATTCGAACCCGGGATTTTGGGCTTAGTAGTCCACACATACTACTACACCACGGAGCCGCCGTAGAATTATCTTTCCACAGGTACACAAAATTTTTGTGCCTCAGTAGGTTAGAAAATTAATTTCTTAAACACTTCTAATTATAGTTTGCTTTTTTTTCTTGGAGATTAGAACTTGCAGGTGTTAGGAAAATAAATATTTCTAAACCAAAAATAATTCTAATAATTTCCGAAATTGAAATAATGAAAATTAACTTGCAAAATCTCAAAACAATTTGATAATAAAAACGCTTCCACAACCGCACCCCACTGCATACTACATGTTCCTTCTAGTTCCCTACACGTCGTAAACTCCTGCCGTCGTATTTATTCCCCGTATAGTTAGCTCAGCGCATTTGAATACTAGCACTACGTCCAATTTATTATAGGTGCTTGTAGTCAACAGTGTGAGTGTGAGCTTCGATTGTTGGATCGACAAAGTTGTAATTACGGTTTACTTTGAAATGCTCAAAACTTGCTTTTTGAGGTATTGAATCCTGTAAGTTCGCGAACTATCTGAGTAGATCGTGGTTCTTTTCTTGATATACCTCTTGATTTCGTTAATCGGAGTTTTTGCGTTTGGGGTTGGAACTCGAACAATAAAGCACTCACCAGTCTCACGCTGCATATCCCGAGAGGATTCATTGTTGAAGCAACATACGACCAGCATTGTTCTTGCGCTTGGTAAACATTAACTTATCAATTTCCACAACCATGTCTTCGCTGCCGATCTTTTGCTGTGAACGCTGGCTCAACTGTTGGGCAACGGCTTCTTGCATGTAGTTGTTTCAATCGACGGGTATGTTCCATGACCATTACCAACTCTTCGGTGCACCGTTTGATTGACGCCAATCCTATGGACCCGTAGTAGAAGAAGCAAAAGGTTATGACGAATGATAAGCAGCTATCAACAAACTAAGTATTTGTACGGATGTTAACTTTGGTCTTGAACACTTCTGCGTTGCACTTCCAAAAAGTCTCTTACCTACCATAGTGCTTCATCTCGTAACTATTTGGACAGATTCGGTTGGTCGGCAAAATACCTTTTTCTTGGAGGAACACGATGGTATATTCTTTAGTACACGGCACGTGAAATATATTCGTCTGAACAGCAAACAATCAATCAAAATAACAAACAAGTCAGAAAAAGCAAAAACAAAAAGTCAAAGGGGTTCGAGATAAAAGGTTGAAATAAATACAATACCATACCTTTCTTTCGTTATGATTTTGCCTGGTAAACTTTCAGGAAAGCTTGATAAAATTTAAAAAACTCATTATGATTAGCGCTTGAATAATTAACGCTTTGACAATGTAGTTTTATATAACTTGCAACATTTGTTTAATTAGTTTGAACTTGCTTAAATTACGGTAGATTAATTTCATATCTTCGAAAAGTTTCTTTTACCAAGAAAAGTATTTATAAAGTGTTTCAAATTTTATTGTAATTACCGCATAATGAAGGATCAATCAAGTTATTCGTAAAAACAAGTACAAACTTAAATTGAAATCGCCGTTATAATACTTTAATGAGCCTAATATCTAGTGTTAAAGTACCTTGAGTGTTTAGTTAACCACAGACACAATACAGTGTTTTCGTTTTTTTATAGTCAAGCAAATCTGTTGCCTAACATCAGACGATAAGTGGGTTATCAGGAATGAATTGTACCCAGTAACATAGTGAGAATTATTTAATACATACATATTCATAAATAAAATTCGAATTAAAATTCAAAACTTACATTTTTTTCACAGAACTGCGACATACAATAAAAATTAAGAAAGTAATCGACTGTTTGTTTATTAACTGGTTTAAAACCATGAATCTGAATTATGCTTTTATGTGGATTTGAAACAACTGCGTAAGTACCAACGACTTAGCGTTTATCAATCACATAAGTTATCAAGATACATGGGGTATCTGAAAACTGTAGCGACAAAGAAGTATAGTACATGGTGTTCCTAAATATCATGTAAGGGTGTAATTCTTTAGCATTTCTATGGGGGCATCCCAAATCTCTGGTGTATACATCACTGAATACCGTTAATGACTTACGAAGTCGGATAATAAATGCATTTGAAACCATAAGAAGCTGTTGTGTGTGTGTGTGTGTGTGTGTGTGTGTGTATGTGTGTGTGTTCGATGAAGGACGTGAGATAGGTTTTGGGCCTTTAGGAGTTTCTTTTTAAAAAGTTTTGTCGCCAAAAACTCTTCTATCAATTTTATTTTTAATTATTTAATTACAAAAATAACTTATTTCTACAACAACTTAGACATTTATATTCGCTAAACATTAAGTAATTGAAATTGAAAAAAATACTTGAAGTTAATTAATAAATAATTAAAAATTATGGTGAGTAGCTTGAACTACCAACAATGTTAAAGTTATGAAGTTGGAAACTGACTGACCATCATGACCTCTTCTGGGTATTTATGTAATCCCTGCTCTCACATCATCTTGTGAGAAATGCAGATTTTATGTCTGCTACTTCTTGGCAATATACAATGTATTACTGCTTAGTAATCTTAATTTTAATAATTGCTTTCTTATAGTTCATTGTGACCTGCACCTGCAGTATCATGTTGCGTCTGGAATACAAAGTAGTTGCTTCCGTTCTCACGTCTGATTATGAACTTCCATTAACCTTCTATACTATGTCCTTCAATTATACAATGTAGCATTTTATTTCTTAAGACCATAGAGAACATACAGTAAGAGAGTCACCTATCCAATGTAAAAAAGTGGGGACAACAATGGCGGCTAAAACCGGTGGCGCCTCTAGTGACAACCGATCAAAACAACAGCTAATAGCGGGAAATTCAAAATACTGACACTAGATTTACCTAAAAACTTATTTTCAAAACTCAACAATATGTATGAAACAGGTTGAATTAAAATTCATTTAAGCATATATGGTAAATAAATGAATTTTAATTCAACCTGTTTCATACATATTGTTGAGTTTTGAAAATAATTTTTTAGATAATTTTCATTCATGGAACCAAACAAAAATATTGATATAAATATTCTTTATTATACATCACACTTACCAACACTACAAAATAACAAATCAATAAATAACCTTAATGTAACATAAATATAATACAGATGCAATCATTATATCAAGTTTAATTAAATAAATAATTAAACACAAATAATTGGAATATAAAGAAATTCTGTTTGTTAATTAATTAAATCTATTATAGACATGCATTAGTCAATATCTATAAGAGCCAATTTAGAAGTCTCGATCTTTTTTTTGTATTGTGTTAAATAGTTTTGTTAGTACAGAGATATATTAGACAGAGGTTCAGAACCTAAGCAAAGTTTGTGAGACTAAATACATAAATAGTTCAACAGACAACTGTGAATAGTTAAGTTATAAATACAATTGACTTATAAAAAATTGAAAAAAAATAAAAATATTTATCTAGAAACTGACAAAAAAAAATGGTCAAGTTCAACCTAAAATTGGGCCTTGAAAAGCATTAGTAAATGTAAAATTATATTTTTTTCGTATTATCAAGTAAATATTTTGTAACTCGTTTTTCATATAATCTAAATGCTGTTTATAGTTTTATAGCAAGCGGGTAAAGTATTGAAATGCCTTGGACCTAAATAAGAAACATAATGTTGAGTTAATGTCATAAGCAGTCGAGTAAGGTCTGATTGGTTTTTAATCTATTAATCTAGTGTAATAAGAATGCATATACATTTTTTAGAGTGGAGATTTGTTGTACAGAACCAGTAAAGTACATTAAAGTATTCTAAGTGGTAGTAAATTAGTCTCCGAAAATAGGATATCTGACGGAAAATATATATCCTTTTTAGGCATGACCATTCTGAACGGACCTGCACCTTGACGATGTTCTAAAATACTAGAACAGGTAGAATGGTCTGGACGTTTCAATGAGCTAAAGAGCCGAACTATAGGTTTAACCAAATTAGTAAGGTCTTAGTGAGGAACCAGACTAAGACAGGTCCCCGAAAGAGGGTAGCAGCTTTTTCGGTACTTAGAGTGGCAGAGACCATAGGGGTCGGTATGATATTCTAAGACACACTACTGCGATGTGGAAGGCAACAGGAAAGCACCACATTACCTCCCAAGTACACTGCGTACAAAATTGTTAAACATGATGGCATCCTCTGGGGTAAAATAGTCCCCCATTCGGATCTCCGGAAGGGGACTACTTCGAGGGATGTGATCCGAAAGAATAGAAGACGATCCGTGAACAATCTGCAAGTCTAGCGTGGAATGTCAGAAGTATGAAACAAGTAGGTAAGGTAGAGAACCTGAAACTCGAAATGGATAGGTTAGCACTAGACATAGTAGGAATTAGCAAAGTCCGCTGGCCAGAGGCAGAGGATTTTTGGAATGGAGACTTCAGGGTAATTCATACAGGATCAGAGGAAGGAAATTCGGGCGTGGGGATAGTTATGCGAAAAAAGATAGGACAACGTGTAGAAAACTACCTACAAAAGAACGAAAGAGTACTCATGGTTAGATTTGAATCTAAACCAGTAAATACAGTAATAATACAAGTATACATGCCCACCTCTAGCTACAGTGAGGAAGTGGTGGAGGCGATCTACAAAGATATCGAAGACATACTAAGATACGTAAAAGGACATGAAAACTTAATAATTACGGGCAATTTTAATGCAGTGGTAGGTGAGGGTAGGGAAGGAGCGATAGTAAGTTTATTAGGTATAGGCATGAGAAATGACAGGGGAAATAGGCCGACAGAATTTTGCGACAAAAACAACTTAAGCATCACAAAAACTTTATTTCAAAATCATGCTAGAAGACGATACACGTAGAAGATGCCAGGAGATATAGGAACATAGCAAATAGATTACATTGTTGTTAGACAACGGTTTAGAAATCAAGTACAAGACTGTAGAAGCTACCCAGAAGCAGATATAGACACTGACCACAACATCGTAATTACGAAGGCCACACTTAAATTTAAAAATCTGAAAAAGAGGAACAAAAAAAGGATGACCTGGTAGAGATGAGTTTGAATTAGCATTAAAGAGTCTGAAAAATGGTAAGGCACCGGGTACAGATAAGATGGAAGCAGAAACTCTAAAAGCCACTGGACAAGCAGTAACAGAACGTCTCTTCCGACTTGTGAGCTATAGATATGAGACAGGCGAAATACCCAAAGATTTCAAACGTAACATCATAGTAACTATACAAAAAAAAGAGGCGCAGGTAGATGTGAAAATTTTCTAACAAAAAGATTGACATCACACGTTTCAAAAATATCAACTAGAATTATACAAAAATGACTGGAAAAACAAGCTGAAGAAATACCGGGAGAAGATCAATTTGGGTTTAGGCGAAATAAGGGAACACGGGAGGCTATTTTAGCTCTTAGGGTGATAATGCAGAAAACAATAGAATAGGGGGAAAGTGTATATAGAGTTTGTAGATCTGGAAAAAGCATTCGACAATGTAAAATGGAAAAAAATGTTCGAAATACTCAAAAAGAAATGAGTTATAGGGATAGACGAATAGTACATAGCTTATACAAAGAACAAACAGCAGTAATAGAATTACAGCAAGAAAGTAGAGAAGTAAATATTGGGAAAGGGGTGAGACAAGGATGTGCCTTATCCCCATTAATTTTTAACTTGTACATAGAAGAGGCAATGAATACTGTCAAATGCAGGAAGACATTTGGAAATAATATGCAGGGACAAAAGATTGATATGCTTAGATTTGCATATCATATAGCGGTATTAGCATCTAGCAAGGAAGAGTTAGAATCTGCTCTTAATGAAATGGAAACAGTTCTAACGGAGGGATATGGTATGAAAATTACCAAAAATGAAACTAAAGTTCTAGTACGCAGAAGAGGGAATAATAAATTAAAAACAAGAATACGAATAGGTAACGAGAACTTAAAAGAGGGGATTTCTGCTACCTAGGAAGTCAAATAACGCAAGATGGGAAAAGCACAAAAGATATAAAACAAAGAGCAACTATCGAATGCTTTACACAAATCGAGGAAAACTACTACTTGCTTGGAACTATTTACCATTTTTGAATAGATCGCATTGGTTACTTCATATAAAACACGTTCCATGGATGAATTTGTTCTGAAGCCAAATTGTTGCTTAGTCAAAATATTAAATTTTTTGAAGAAAGATGAAAGGAGGATTTTAATGCATTTTTCGAGAATTCTACCGAAAACGGAAGTTAAAGAAATCGAACAATACTGTTGATAATAGTTTTATCACCATTTTTGTATAGTAGGATTACACACAAATTTTTGAAGGCTGTAGGAAAAACACCAGAACTAAAACACATTAAATTTTATATTGAAAAACACAAGAATTTGATTTTTTGTTTGTTTAACTAAATTGGAATTTAAAATACTAGACATCGTAAAAGACTGATGTTTTAGTTGATTAATAATACACTCAATTTTTACTAGAATTAGTATTCTTGCAAGTATCTTTTAATTTATTGAAGTTCTTTCCAACAGAATTAAAATGCTTATTAAACAAGGAAGCTATCATGTCTGTATTAGTAACTATACCATCAGTTTTAGTATTCAATACCGATATATTTTGCTTGGAAGATATATCACCTTTAGCGTATTTAATAATATGTCACGTCTTTCTAATGTCGCCACACGTATAATTAAGTTAATTTTGGTAATAAGTATCCTTAATAATACGTATTAATGAAGTTAGCTGATTTCTATATTGTTTGTAAGTTTAAATGTTTTAAGTATTGGAATTTTTTGATTTATCGCGTATTCGAATTGATTTGAGAAGACCGTTTGTAACCCATGGTTTGATTTTTTAAGAACTGATGGTAATATAGTTTTAACAGTATTAATCTCAACTAATCTTTCGAAAGTGTTAAGCTTAATTGTCGCCTCATTAGCATCGGTAATATTATTGAAATAGTCATATCAATCAATATTTGAAAGGCATCAATTTATATTTGAGTATAAAACTTTGTGTGAATACTGAGGTTTGAAAATATTATTAGCATGTTCAAATTCAGATGGTTTTGGTACAATATGTAATGACGTAGAGTAATGATCGGTTATACTGTTATGAATGATATTAGAATATAAATTTAGTTTTAAGTTACTTTTATTTAATTTAAAAAGATATCATCAAGGAAGGTGTTACTAAGGTTTGTAATTCTTGCTGTGGTATTAATTAAAGATAAAAAACCATTTGCTGCTAGTACGTCTAAGTACTTGCTAAAGGTACTATCTCTTTTGCTACACAAGTCAATGCTAATATCTCCTACAAAAATCTCACACGTGGCAGAGATATTGGAAATAATTCTGTTTAAGTCTTGTATGAAATTCATTGTGTTTGTAGGAGATAATCTATAAACAACAGTAATGCCAATTTTAAGTTACTCTTTTGAATTACTGAATGAATAAATGTATTTTTGGAATAAAAAGATTTTGAGATTCAATAATGCAGTTATTAGTAACAAACTATTTTACCATCATTTTGACTGTACCAGCCTTCACTATAAAAAAACCAAGCAATTGCGAATAGTAACAGAATTTATATTATTAATTATCAGAGTTTCCAATAAAATAATAACATTGTACGTATTACATTCACTAAGATGGAATAAAAGGAAGTCTACATTTTTCAAAACACTTCTTATATTTAAATGGTAAACGCTAAAACTTTTCAAGACTCCAATTCTATTACAAACAAAAACCTGATCATCTTCAACACAGTTAAAGGAATTAAGTGCGACAGGGTAAGCACTTAAATCATCGATAATAGTTGGTAAATCCAGTATAATGTAATAAGAATACTAGTTGAAAACGAATAAAATTATATAACAGTATAGAACTTAAGTAGTGGTTCTAAAATGCCAAAATTAATTGTTTGTAACACTACCGCACTATAGCATATATACAATAACAAAAATCAAAAATTCAAAATAAATAAATCAAATTAATGTAATCTAATTGAACGAGTTCAAATTATTGTTTGTGTTATTACGAGCTCAAGGTTAACAGGTGAACCAGTAAATGTCTATTCATTATTATAAGCTGGTAATTAAAATAGTAACAGATGAAAAAATTTAAACAACAATATTAATAATTATATTTTTAGTTAAGATAATGAAATCAGCTATATTGTTTAATTTATTAATTTTATTGTTAACTTTAAGAAAAATACTACCCTAATTACTCCAAGTACTACGATAATTAAAATTTTGACGAGCCAATGTTAAATCCTCTTTAATAACTATGCCACATCCTTTTATTTGAATCTTTGGTTGTAAACAAGATTTCGTATGTTATATAAATTAAATCTTATAATAATCAACTTATGTTTACCTTCTATCAATGGAACACGTGGATACAACGTCTAATTTTTCCTAAAACATATTTACAAGTATAGTATTAGATTTTCATTCGGGGATTCTGGCAGGCCGTAAATACGCAAACTACTGCATCTTGCATATTGCTTGAAGGATGTAGGTGAAGCTGAAAAAGTTTCAACAATGCGTAGTACAACAGCATTGTCTTTTTCATCACTGTCTGAACCAGCAGATCTTAGAGTACGTTCACTTCCAGGCATACTGAGATCAAACTAATAATATTCTTGCAAAAATATTTTCCACTTGTAGAACAGGTATTGTAAGAGTTAAGGAGCATATAGTAAACATGTCTATACATTTTTTGCTTCTGTACTTGTTATCAGTTATATTGGTATAATATGCATTTACTTAACCTTTGGAAACATAATGGTAAATCAATTTCCCAATAGGCATTGCGTTCCTCTATTAAATGGAAAGTATTACACTGATGTATACTACAACAATATTTAATTAATAATTTTAAACGCTGATATAAAAAATTAGGTACCTGCTAAGTCAATCATAATTTAATAATTTGCCAGTAATAATGCTACTGAACAAAGCAACTAAAACTGTAAAGAGAACTATGCTAAAATCGTAATATAATTAGTATTTTAAACACTGACTTAAAAAATGGAATACCTGTAAACATCAATTCTTTGAATTTCGTAATAAACAACAATACCATTAGAGTTAGCTTTAAGATGGTGAAGGGCTTCCCAAACAAAACAAACAGAATAGAGGTTAGGTTGTTTATACTTCTTCATGCATAAGCGGAGACATATGAAGGCTAAATAAATATAGTTCCATGATACTACAGCGCCTCTGTGCGCTACCGCATATGCGCGTAATTTAGTTCCCAATCTTCCCTATCCAACGGAGGATCTCCTCTTATTTATCTATGCTTAAGACTTAATAATTATATTTAAATTTGTATACATATTAATTGGGGGATATGTAACTCCTTCCGACTTTGATGAAAAAAAAGGGTTGTACTTAATTTTTTAAAACTCATTGTCCCTAAGGGTTTATTTATGATTTCTTTGTTCGCATTTTTGTTTCTTTGTTCTTATATCGAAAATACGTTTTATACAATAAATATACAGTTAATAAAAATAGTACAATGATCAATAAAATTGTCCAAACACTAACATTGTCATAATGTAGTTTTGGCACTTTTAACTCACTTAAGTGTTTTTTATAAGTGTCCTTAACTTCACTCCGCGGTTGAGATCGTCAAGGTCTAGATGTTCTAATTGCGTCGGTTTTTTGATAATTTCGTTTTCTTCGGTTTGAGGAATCTTAAACTGTAGTTTGGGTAGATTTGCAAATTTCTTCGTCACTGTTAGGTTTACATATACTCGAATAATTTCATTTTTAAATTTTAAGTAGCAATTTTCCTTTATGGCGATCACTTTGCTTCTAATTAAGGTTAAATTGTTTTCGTCTTGATTACAATTGGCGGTTACTATTACTTCTTGGGGAAATACAACAATCCATTTGTTGTCCGTAACTTTTTGAATTTTCATGTTTGTAACTTGTACTGGTTTCGGCACACAATTCCCGTAATGATAATGATTAGAGAATCGTAACAATTGTACTTCACAAGGGCTATCTGTTTGAATAGCTGTTATCGTTAATGATTGATATAAGTATTGGCTGGGTGCCACTTCCTTGCACATTTCATTTGTGAAACCATATCTAAGTTCATTTAGCGAAAGGAACTTGGTTTTAGGGATAATAACTTGATATTGGCTAGCAACTTCCATAGGGAAAGCAAATAAATGATAATAATTGTAATTGTTAATCTCTACAATGGGCATTTCTATTAAAAACGTAATTTCATGATTTAAAGAATTATGAACCTTTCACTATGGATATTTTTTCAAATTTAAGTATGTTAGATTCTGTTACTTCAAAGGGTAGTTTACTATGAATTATAAGTGATGTAATTCCTAATAATTCGTTTAATAAATCGAGTGGTTCTATTATATTAGCATGTAAAGTATTTAATTTAGCAAATGATTGTTGAATGATTTGTTGAATTACAGCAGTAATGGTTGATATCATTTGACTGAATGTCATGTTAAATCTTATTAAATCTGGCATTCCTAACATTATGGTTTGTATGTTTCTTTCAAGAGTTAGTATTCTATTTGTTATACTGTCTTGATTCTTCAAATGTATGTATCTTGTGGTTTTTCCGTTGTCTACTACTGCTACGTTTTTATCTGAGATCTTTTTGATTTTTAAACAGATCTTTATTTCGGGAGGCCTTTTTGTGTCTTTTACTTCTAAAACTTCTTTCATACACGGTCTGTCCTACTGGGAATTTATTTATATTGGCGTTTTCATTATGGATTTTTGTAATACGTTCCTTTTCTTTGTTTAATTTAATTTTGACGTTATTATAAGTAATTTTTAATTGTTCCTTGTGGTCTTTGGCGTACTGTTAATATATTTCCTAATTATGCTTTCAGGATTTTTCCTTGTTTCTATGCATGTTGTCTTCGTACTTAGCAGCTGCTTTTTCTTGTTAAATACAGTTTGTGCTAATCTTTTTTTCTTTTAAATTTTTTGCACTTCGCTCCTATTATTGTTCTCTAAAAATATACTTTTTTCACTGATAATAAAATGGTACGTGTAGGAAGTTAAGCGCCCTGACGATTACCAAAGCCCCACCAATTAGACACTTGAGGAATTAATATTTTCCAATAACTGCTTTCGCAAAATCAGCATTTGTTGAGTATATTGCGAAATCAACACCTGTAGAAGTTTACAGTAAACATAAGATTTAAATACAATTACTCTTTTCATCATTAGATTTTTCGTACTAGAACTGGTTGGAGTGTGTCTCCAATGATTTCTATTCTGAGTTAATCTACACATTTAGCCCAAACCCCCACCGCATACGTTGTTCACTATCTGTGTGTAAAAGTCTAATTTAGATCTACATCTACTCCTCATTTTACCCTCCTATACTTCTAATATACTAGGTTATCATAAAGTAAGGGATATATTTTAAATCATTACAACTTTTTAATAAATTAAGTAAGTAACATAAAATAAACGAAATCTAGTTGCTTAATGAATGGGATTTTACCGTATCTATGAGAAAAAAAAGCGTTGTCATAACAATTGTTGACACTAGTGTCAAAACGAAATTATTCAATTTGAAGTTTTATTTTGAAATTAAAACTCAAGTAAACGTTGAGTTCAAACGACTCAACTGTAATAACATGGATTTACAAACAAGAATTGGTTTAGTTCAGTGCTATTATGCATCCGGCAGAAATTACACCGCTGGATTACGAAGATTTCGCACGAGAATGGGTTTGAGAGCGGGACCCTGTCAAATGAAAGCGTACCGCAATTTGATACAAAAATTTGAAAGAACAGGGTCTGTAACTGACTTACCAAGATCAGGAAGACCAATAATTAGTGATGTCCAAGTTGCAGAGGTTCTTCATGAAAATCAAGACATAGCCAGAAGCAATTCACTCGCAATCAGCAGTGCAAATGCGATATCCAAGCGATTGCAAATGCCGTATACCACGGTTTGGAAAATTTTACGCAAAATTCTAAACATGTATCCATATAAACTGAAAATGCTGTTTGAATTAAAGGACGCAGATTTGGCTACTAGGTACGATTTTTCTTTGCGAGTAATGGCTCAGATGGAAATTGAACCCGAATGGTTATCCCGTATTTTATGGACAGATGAGGCACATTTTACTCTGAATGGTGGAGTCAATACTCAAAACTGTAGAATCTGGTCTGCAGAAAATCCGCAACAAATCGTTCAAAAGGTCTTCATGACAAGAAAGTCACCGTTTGGTGCGGTTTTACAGCTGATTTTATTATTGGTCCGTATTTCTACGAGGAAATGCAGAATGGACAAGCCGTATCTGTAACTGTAAATGGTGAACGATACTTGCAAATGTTACAAAATTATGTTATTCCACAGCTGCAAAACGAGCACTACGGAATTGAAAACATCATTTTATGCAGGATGGAGCACCCCCGCACATTTTTCGACCAGTCAAAGAATTGTTAACCAACGTTTTTCAAGATCGCGTGTTAAGCAGACATTTCGTAAATTCATGGCCACCAAGATCACCTGATCTAAACCCAGCGGATTACTGGCTGTGGGGTTATTTAAAAGTTTAGTGTTTAGAAGACGACCAACTACGCTACAAGAATTAAAAGACAGTATTACGGAGCAAATTGGTACAATTCAACCAGAAATGTTACGAAATGCTGTGTACAATTTGGAGGTAAGGATGGTGATCTTACAACAACAAAATGGAGGTCATATTGAGCAATTGCCGTAACCTGTTTTGGGCATACTAAATCCCATTTCATAAGCAATTAGATTTCATTTATTTCTTGTTATTAACTTAATTTGTTAAAAAGTTATAATAATTTAAAATATATCCCTTACTTTATGATAACCTGATATATCGCACTATTCCCTCATTACTTACTTAGTAGGTGTTCTATCGTCCTCTCTCCAATTTTTTACTGTTCTCCACATATTGCTTTCTTCCCCATCCATTCCTAGAATTTCTTTGTTCTTATCTTGCCTGTCCATGATATCTTCATAATACGTTTGTAGCATCACACTTTAAAGGCCTCTCTTTTTCTTACCCGTTTCTCCTACTGTCCATACAATGCTGTGATTTCAGCAATTTTTTTCCATATTTCTATGTTTGTTGTGGTCGAACATAGCAGCTGCTTTTTCTTGTTGAATATAGCCTGGCTTGTGCAATTTTTTTTTATTTTATATCTTTTGCACTTTTCTCCTTCCATTGTTGTCTATAAATATATAAATCCTATTTCATGGATATTCAACGGTACGTGATGAGGGTTGTTTAAATAGAACTTACCATGAAAGCATGTTCTCAGTCATTTTTGTAGTCCATATGTATACACATATTATTTCTGTACAGTAGAGTAATGAATATTTCCTTACAGTGATCTGTTGTTGCTTGGCAACGACTAAAAACTTGGAAATATTCAACTTTTCTTTAAGAAATGTTATCAGAAATGTCAAAATTTCTGAACGATTTGCGAAAAAATAGTATATTATTCAACATACGGTAATGGCAATAACTCACTTGATGAATTACGGCACTCGCCTTCGGCTCGTGCCGCAAACTTCATCTGCGTGAGTTATTGCCTACATTATTATACAAGGGGAAAAAGTACTAGATTTTAGCTAGAGGTGTGTTTGTCTCCCGTCGCAAAGCGAAGGGAGACAAAACACAGAGTTAAAATCTTACATTTTTACAACTGTATAATAAGCTATTATTTTATGTGAATGACGAAACGATTTAATATTGAACAACATTTTACAATATATTAAAGTCAAAAATCCATCGATGTCAAATTTGAAGTTTCAAACAAGTAATCAAATATCTGTCAATTTAATTTTGCGAGTAGTTTCAAAAATTGCTTACTTAAGTTGTTTATATCGGTTGTTTTGAAGGCGACGAAGTTATGATACGATATTATGTTACACCCGAATGTTACAAGTGTAGACCCGGCTATAAATTAAATATCTTCGTGTTCTTATTTATTTGCACATACTCGGAAAAAAGTACTCATTTTTTTCCCGGGGAAAAAGTAAATTCATAAAAAGTGACATATTGTACCTGTCAAGAAACATTAAATGTCAAATTTTTTTACTTCACAGAGAAAACATTTTTTTTTAGTTGGACTACCTACTTAGACCAGTCGACTATTACATATTACAAAACATATGTACCTAAAAGTATTGCATTATCCAATACTCTCCCTCAATATCTTAGGTACACGAATAAGCACTAATTACTATACGTATTTAATATGTTGCAAATATGCTTATGTTTTTGACAACCTAATGGTTTAGTTAATACTGCAACCATTTCAGTTGTTGGCATACACAACAACTCTATTTCATTATTAATGATTTTTTTTCGAATGAAGTGATATTTTATGTGTATACCTATGTTTTGTTCGTATATGAAATGTTTGAAGTTTTGACAACTTAATTGCACTTTGATTGTCATTATAAATGGTCATTGGAACATTATTCAGGAAATCGCAGTGTTTATTGTTACCAAAAACTTCCAAACATAAAGATTTCAAATATACCGACTTCTTTGTAGCTTCACATATGCCTGTGTACTCGGCTTCAGTGGAGCTTAAGGCTCTAGTATGTTGCTTTCGACACTCTCATGAAATAAGTCATCCCTCTCCCACGTTTGATTTTCCAATGCTCCACCCGAAGGTACTACATTGGCCAAGAAGCAAGTTTTTTTTACCTGGAAATTTTGAATTTTGCCGAACCCTTGCTGTTCCGAGCAAGGTAGTGATTTTTAACGTGCGTGACAACACTCACACACGGAATCTCCATTTTACCTCTCATCCGAACGAGGGCGTATTTTTGTGAAAAACGCTCGCCTAACATTTTTCAAGCGGACCGTGTCGGGATTTGAACCCGGGACCTTGGGTATCATGAAATAGATCCACCAGCCAAACGGCACTTGACCAATTGACTTTTGAATGATTAATATTGAATTGACTCAGGTAAGAAATAGCAAAAGCAATGTTGGGCCTCGAATAAACTGCAAGACAAATTAATGACCCAATTAATCGCTGATATGGGCAATCATAAAATGCTCCGTCTAATGAAGGTTTAGCATTTTGTTTCAATGGTGTACCCAGAACATTATAGTTGAACATTTCAAATCTCTCAAGAATTTTATTTATGTATTGTTCTTGACTGATTTTTAGTTCACACTACTTGGTCCAGATAGTACAAATTCATGGTGCACCACACCTTTGTTGTTGAGAAACGCAATGACCATCACTTTTGTTTTCGATTTGACATGGCGTAATTTCTTTGGTCGTGGAGAGATCGTTGTGTGCTATTCTGATGACTGCATTTTGGTCTATGGGTGGTAAGCGTACACCCAGGTCTCGTCATCAGTAACGGGTGTCTCAAGAAACGTCGGGTCCTTTGAGCTTTTTTTAATTTGGCCGTTGACAACTGCCGAGTAACCATATGATCCGAGTTCAGCAGCCGTAAGACAAACTTTGCACTGACGCATTGCATCTTCAAATCTGTCAAAATTGCGCGAATGGATCCATGAGAGATCCCCTCTTTTTGTGTCAACTCGCCGACCGTCATTTTTAGGGTTGGTTTGATTAATTGTTTCACTTGCAACGCATAATCGAAGCCAGAATTATGTACAACAACTTTGATGTTATATGAAAATAAATTACGTTGATATAATGTCGACCTATGACATTGACATAAAAGTAATCTCCCTATAGAAATTGGAAGACTACTATTTGATCATCTGCGTCCCGATTGTACAATGTGAAAATAATCCCAACTACCCTAGCTATAAAATCATAAATAATCCAAGATAATTGAGTTAACCGAACCTAAATTGGAACGGTAGGAGATGAACCGTTACAGATTTACAGAGACAAGGTTGCCCAAGGCGATGTATTGTTTGATTACAAATTCGTTCAAGAATTCTAAGTTGGTATGTCAGATGAGTTGTAGTCCAACTCGAAGCGTTTTCGGATTGAATCATCCATCTTGATTAATAATGAAGCAACAAGTATGAAATCCTAGTTATTGACCTTAAATCCAAGAAATTCCAAAATCGATAAATTTTCGGAAAATCCACCTACAAGATTTTAGAATTCATGGGTGGATTATTTTTTTAATAAAGTCCAAGGATAATTGGATGAAAACCGTTTATTCGAATACAAGCGAATACTTTTAATTACATTTAATGGATTTTCTTTAACACTATAAAGGCGATACAAACATTTTTCTATAAGTGTCGGCGTTGTGTATTAAAGCGTCGAATTTAAATTTTTAAAGCGTGAAATATAAATTTTTAAAGCTCGACCAAAGCGTTTAATCATCTCCGTTTAACATGTTTAATTCTATCGTCAGCAATTTAAGGTTAATTGGTGCAATCACGTGTAAGAAAAACTACAGCCAGCTAAAGAAGTGTCTATCTTCCACAACAGCATCAAGAAAAAAGAAAAAAGAATAAATGTATTTTAAAGCAAGCTGTTTGCCTCAGGTACCATCTTAAAGGATTTGGGAATGCGTGCTGCACTCGCCAACAGACAATACTGGATGACACAATCTCACTAGACTTTAACACTAAATACAACAACACATCTTAGCATTGCGACTTACAGCGTTTCCTTTCGATAAAAGAGCGTTGTATAGAATAGAATCGTTTCCACAGCTCATGCTGTATTTATAAGGATTGACAACGATGTGTTTGCGTTTTAAAAACAATTTCCTGGGATAATATCTAAAATATTATGCAAACAGTACCTGTAAAAGTATATTATCTAGACAGCAGCTGCTAAATATTCCCAAAGCAATAGCCAATTAACTAAAGCAAAAGGCCTCGATATACTATAATGACTTCCACTAAATTTTAATGTCTGCATGAGAAAGCGACGTATGTTTAAATGGTCAAGTCGGTTTGCAACCCTTCTTACGGCGTTATGGAGTGAAATGTATCACAGGTTGCCTAACTGTTATAGAAACGACAGCTAGTTAGTATATTGAACTACAATCCTAAAAATAAATTAATTGAGCGGACAGTTTATTGCTCGTAAACTTGAGCGAGTTCAACACTTGTATGATAACGAAATAGAACGTCTCAGTTCCATTAGAAGCTTTTATATTTTTACGACGCGCATTTCAACAAACTTCTAAAGCGAAGTTTCTAGCCTTCTAGAGAACATATTATAAATGGTTAACGATAAGTAAATGTTTGCTTCTTTCAACGAATAAAACGAAGCTTCTTAACTTTTGCAAAGCGAAGCAAACTGTAAGATAGATTCCCCATATTAATCGTCGTAATTAACACTTACGGAAATTTTTATAGTACGGTTTAAATAAGTTTTCGTTTTAATCGAACTTGTTAAATGATAGTTCGTATAATTTGAAATAGCATGAAAAGTGTAAAGTCGTTTAGCTTAGAACTTTAGGAAGCGCCAATTGAAAGAAATAAAATAATAAAGTAGGAAATAAGATTTATATGAAAAATGCAGAAATGGATCGAATGCAAGGATTTAACGTAACAAATCTTCCCACAGCAAAATTAAAAAGTCGGGGTAGGAAGCAGTAGTAACGGAAAAGGCAGTATACTAATAACACAAAGCTAAAGAAAATTCGTTTCAGAAAATTTAAAAAAAGCAAAAATTAAAATTTAATTTATATCCGGCACGAAAGACCAATATACACTAATAAGATAAATCAAAACAAAATTCGTTTAAGAACACTACAAGAAAAGCTCAAAAATCAACAATAGAATTTTTATCTGGCTTGAAGGATCAGTATACTGGACCAGGTCATAAAGTATAAAGTAAATAGGAAAATAAAAGGTATAAGGTAGCAATCACCGAGGACAAAAATGGAATGGCCTAACACTGCAAAAGTCGTCGGAGGACAGATATCTCTATGAAAGAAATTGTAAAGTTTTCAACCTCAAGAAAAGAAATTGGTTTCTCTCAAAAAACCAAAACGTAAGAAATGGAACGAGCGGAAAAGCCAAGAGCACAAGCTAAAACAAGACAATAAATGTCAAGCTTCAAAGTATACAAGCAAACGACAAGAATGCTAAATAGAAAAATTGATGCACTTCAAGCTGTGGTAACAAAGAATCGTATTAGACGAACAACTGAAGAAAAGAATAGCTAACTAGGTCAAAATTTCGACTAAGTCGTGGTTTCCGAAGAAAAGAAGAAAGGTCTAGAAAGCATCTACCAAAAGAAATTAGATTAATGAGGATGTAACCAGGAAATATGAAATTATTGTCTTACCTTCCTTTTCCTTTTCTTTGCTTGGCTGTCTGAATGGATATTATACTGTGGAATTTTTAAAAATGAAATGAAACACAGGAATCTCAAGATACATCTATGTATTCAAAAACATTTTTCTTTCATACAAAAGAATTTATAAAATAGTTTACAGCTTAAGTTCATGCAGAAAATTATTGTTAGCGAGTGATTACCTATTTACTAAAATAAACTTTCCCTACTCTTTGTTAACAAAAAGTAAAATATCTCCCCTAACGGATACAAAAATCCCCTTTAATTAATAGGTGGGTAATTTTCCGATCCTTTATTATCTCATTCGTAAATGTGATTGGCCAATGACGCTTCAAAAATTATTAATGGTCAAGTTGCCCCGATCTCTAGCTCAAAATTTGCTGCAAAATATCCCCTTAACAAATAAATAAAATGAGAACCTATTCTAATTTAAATTACCAATATTCAAATATTCTTATCAGTTACAAACAAAGAATTTTAAAGTCCACCATAGCTTTAAACATGCTTAATTTGATAGTCAGCAATTTAATGTTAATTGGAAGATTGCCCATATGCGAAAATACCACGTGAGTAAACGGGTCTGGATTAATTTGATTAATCACAAGAGGAAACAATTGTTCTTGTAAAATCTGTATTTCAAAATATATGTGGCCGACTCTTAACTTTTATTTAAATAAAACTTGTCGCTTTTCATTGGAAGAATAGATAAATAATTTTGATTGTATTTTGAAAAGAGTTTGAAGTGATGCATGATTGAAAGAATGATTATCAGATTTTAAAGTTTATTTTAGTCGTGCTGTGTTTTAAAGCATTAGGTAAAATTAATTGTTTAGTTTTTAAAGACATTGTAGTGTAACCGACCTGAAGGCTGACCAAACGCTCTCTATGAACGGTACACCGGGCTTCATGATCTAAGATCTAATGGCAGTGGCTCGACGATACCTACGTTGTGTTGTTATAATGTAACCCAAATTCACACTGGGAATATGGGGTTAAGGCGGAAAGGTTTGAAATAAAACTACAGTATTTACCTAACTTGACTTTTTATCAAAACAATTACCAATAAATAGGTCATTCGCATGAAAGCCAAGAAAAATAACATTAAAAACAAACAGTGCCGTACTCAACCTGGCCGATTGGGGAAAGAGCACGGCAGAGAAAACTCCAAACTGCCATCGCACTTCAAACCGCATTTGGCACATCTCGACAAGGACGAGTAACGTACAAGTACCCAGATCATCAACACTGAAATTGACGGGATGTCAACTGTTACCCAGACATACCACACATGACAACTGAAGATACGTTAGTGTAAACCAGCTAGTCTTTTCTAGTAGGTACTGAGGTCGGCTAGACCAATACTACCCAGCTAAAATGGAAGAGGCTGACACCAGGAAGATAACCTGCACCTTGACTACCAATGTTTCTCCCCGCACGTCATAAAATGTTAGTAATATTCAACAAGGCTCGATCACACGCGCCCACACACATACATTAACAGTTTCCAGCCCGTGTAACAAAATATTTCACAAAGGCTAGCCGACTTCCTATTATTTGCCAAAGAATACACTACAAGTATATTGACGAGACAACATGAATCGCTGAAATGAACTTATGGCGTGATTGCGCATAGTTAAAAGGAGCTTATTATTCAATACACTATCTCCAACACAGTCATAAATGCAAATGCGTAAGACACGTGAAGGTCGATTATACCAGAGGTTCAAATTAATTACATCACAACAATTATCGCAAACGTTAAATACTAGTTAATTATATAGAAATATCGGCTAAATAATAGGATAAACAAAACAACAAACATATAATTTAGTTTAAACCGAGATATGATCAGTGCAGTTGTAAATGTGGTTAATATGCTGAAATAAAACAGTTACACATAAATAAAATGTCAAATGCATCACAAATATCAAACATTATAAAACATGTAGGCAGCAAAAACATATCCAAATTTTATAACACATATACAAGCCCAGATTCAGGCGTTAAATGTTTATATAAAAGCATGTTAGTTAAAATATAGGAAATCTAGTAAGCAAACGTTAAAAATTATTCATTATGACTGCATCGGTTAAAACATACTTTTCAAAAATTCAACACATCGTGATATTGCAAATTACAAAAAAAAATGCACACCTTTGTGGTTAATTCAATATAACCCAAAACAAATACAACATTGAAATATAATACTGTTCGTATTCAGACTTGCCTAATTATTTTGATTCAATGTATCAAAGGATGATCTTGGTACAAATTGCTCGTACAATCACAGTAAGAGTACATTACCTATTGATTCGGTAAAAGGTGCGATGCAATTGGAGTTACAACTACGTATTAAATACTGAGTAAACATTATTTCAAATAAACAAATATTAGTTTTACCCTGATTTAGATACTAAATGAACAATTCAGATAAATAAATATTAGTTTTCAGATGTTAAACCAAGTCATACTGATTTATACATACAAGCGTGCAATAAAATCGTAAATAATTCGTCTATATTAAACATCACAAGTAATACAACCAGCAAGGCAGCATTGTATGCATCAATCTTAAAAAAACAACAGGTAATCATAAAAAAATTTCCATCAATGATTAAATAATTAACGGTTTTACAATAAACACCAACATCACATGCAAAAGAAAGCTCTGATTACAAGATGTAATCAGATTACCTTAAACAACCACTACATTATAAACTTAAAACATTACCTTTAATAAAAAACCGCCAAGTGAAAAATGTTTCAACCAGCCATCTGGAAAGCTCCAAACAAAGTCGTTTAACCCTGTTGACCAGCTTGATCCTCCATACACATGCGCACCAAATAGTGTTAAATCTGACATCACGGAATGCGTTCAGAAACCTGCAAGTGGTTACTGAGCTACTAACAAATACCTTCGAATATTGAAATGTACACTATAATATTTGTAATAATTATCAACCAATGAGAAAATCGACTTAGAAACACTACGCGATACTTTAGCATCATTAATAGTTTTAAACTTTAAAAATGGAAGGATAACTGTTTGTAAACAATAAATTAATTCAATACCCGAACGTTTGTAAATAATCCATGAATAAACAAAACCGACCTGTTTTAATTTAAACAGGGGTCCGTTATCGCTCAATTACTACCAGTAATTCTTATCAAATATTGTAACAAATGTGTTAGAAAACTTGATTAATTCCCATTGAAACAAAATGTTAATATTTGCTAGGTAATAGTTGAATTTAAAATTAGAATAAATCCAAGTTTACGCTATCAAATTCACAAAATGTATCACGAATATAATTCTGTTTAAATTAGATTTAAGCGCATGGATTACTGTAATATTCCACAAAACTGGTTTTGATCTGGCTCAAAGAACCAGATGCTTAATGTATGATTGAGCAAAAGGATACTTTGATATGCAGTCTTAATACTGGTTCGGTATAAGACAGATACTATAACACAAAATACGATTTACAGTAAGATTATAAACAACGAAATTCAATATTGCTACTTACACGTATATTGTAGATCTCTTCCAACCGACCTCGATGTGCGTGTGTTGACATGGTCAACATACAGAAAATGTGTTGCCTGAAAAATGCATGATTCCAAGCGCGCACAGCAACAATCATAACAAAAAGAATTTTTACTTTACTTGGGTGATTTGAACTAAGTAGATGATTTAAGCCAAGTCTGAAAAAAAACTCCCATTTAAATAACATTGTCATCTTAAATTTTACTACCATAAGCGTATGCATGGAGATTTCCACCACACTTGCAAAAATTCTCACATCTGGTAACAAAATCTGCACAATAGTTTTCTTCAACTGAGCATTTTTTAGCCCCTGGCACAAATAATTTATTTAAATTTTAGTTTGCCTCTATCTTACAGTATACTCTTCCACCATATTAGCAAATATTTGCACATCTAGTAACAGTATTAAATAACATCGTTAATTTAAATCTGCACAATAGTTTTCTTCAACTACTCATTTTTTAGCCTCCGGCATGAATCGTGCTCTCGACACCCTGATCTGAACCGTTACTACACACAACTACCACCACCACCACACATGTAAAAAAATATTTGCACATCTAATAACAGTATTAAATAACATTATCATCTTAAATCTGCACAATAGTTTTCTTGAACTAATCAGTTTTTAGCCTCCGGCATGAATCGTGCTCTCGACACCCTGATCTGAACCGTCACTACACACAACTACCACCACCACCACACATGCAAAAAAATATTCGCACATCTAGTAACATTATTAAATAATATTGTCATCTTAAATCTGCACAATAGTTTTCTTGAATTAGTCATTTTTTAGCTTCCGGCATGGATCGTGCTCTCGACACCCTGATCTGGACCGGCATCCTTTCACAGAACCTTCCACTAATATTAGCAAATATTCTCCACAGGCCCACCGGATCTGCAAATTCTTTCACTAGTTTATGGCGATACTTACATAAATCTACTAGATTACTTCCACATGACCATCGGATCTGCAAATACTTCCGCTAATTTATAGCAATATTTACATAAATCTACTAGATTAATCCAATAAATCTAATGTAATCGTTTGCATATTAAATTCTTATTGATCTCATTCTCAAATATTAGCATAAATATTCTAGTAACATTGATTAAGTACTGTATTTACACAGATTAATCCTTTAAACTAATCTATACATGTACTGCTAATGCAATCGTTTGCAAATTAAATTCTGATTTGTCTCTATATCACAGTATACCTTTCACTATGTTAGCAAATATTCGTAGGCTATATAGTCACTGTTCTTTGTTACAAAACTTGCATGGAAATGATTAGGTTCTCTCATTAAATTCGAGGTTAACTTTGTTTTCTAATTATCAACCCAATCAGCCTGACTAGATTTTGTTACAATGGAACGTTTGTTTTTTGTCAAAGACTTGTTTGTCAATGATAAGAAATTCCCAGAACTAATCAACGATGTCGGTTATAACATATCGAGAGCAGTGTACAGTTCGTCTAACCTGTGACTATGATAGCATCGTGGATGAGTATACTGAAATACGTCTCAATGGTGTACCGATTACTGAAAAATATAATGTTCCCAACATGGTTGACATAACGTAACGTTAACACCAGAAGAATGCCAACATAACTTGTAAATTAATGTATCTATATGTAGAATGTATTTTGTAGAAAGTATAGAGATGTTTGTAGATATTGTTCATTCAGTTGTTGCAGTGAAAGTATAAATAGAGATGAATTTTACATTTATATTCATTTTGTTTTTGTTTGTTGACGAGTGCATACCTATGATTGTGCAGGAAGGTAGTGGGTTAGTAAACAAAGCTATAAATAATCTACCGTTCGAGCTACACATTCCAAGTTATTCTTATTGTGGTCCTGGGACCCGAGTAGAAGAAAGGTTAGCTCGAAACGATTCTGGAATAAACAAATTGGATCACTTGTGTAGGGACCACGACACTGCATACTCCAAGTACCCCGACGATCTCGCAGCTAGGCATCGAGCAGATAAAATTTTAGAAAAAGAAGTCTAGGGAAGAGTAAAGTCCAAGGACGCAAAATTTGGTGAAAAGCTGCAGCTTGGTTTGTGACAAATGCTATGAAAGCAAAGAAAAAATGGGTATGGGTATGAAGAAGAAGAAGAACAGAATAAGTTTCAAAGGAGGATACCTGAAGAAAATACGATCCGCAATCGAAAGAGTAGGTTCCAACAACTTGAGAAAACTACTCGGCGTTGGTATTCTAATTGGCAGAAAAATCATAAAAGGAGCTGGTGGGAGAAAGAAAATTAAAGTCCCGCGTATTATACCCATTCCACAGAAGGGAGGTTTTCTACCATTGATTCTGATATTCAGCTGACTAAGTGCTTCAGGAGCCCTAACCGTTGGAGCTGCGGGAATAGCTAAAGCAGTAAATGATGCCAAGACAGCGAATGAGCAGCTTAAGGAGAATGAACGGCACAACGGATCCATGGAAGCCATTACTGTCGGGAAAAAGAGAAATGGACTATTTTTAAAACCTTACAAGAAAGGTACTGCACTATTTTTAAAACTATGCAAGCAAGGGCGCAGTAAAAAAGGAGAATTTCTAGCACCGTTAGTGATACCTTTACTAATAAAGGCTTTACAGTCAAAAAACTAAACAAGTTACCTTGAAGAGCTCTTGCCGAAGCGGATATAAAGAAATTCGCAGTTGGAATCTCACATTTTCGCGGTGTTCTTTCAAGAGAACAGTTACAGAAGGTTAGACCGCGTGTCAACGAGTCGGGTGTGATTGATTAATTTGGATACGACCAACGGACAAGGGACCTATTGGGTTGGATACCATAAAATTGGTAAAAGTGTCATATACTACGATTCGTTTGGAGACTTAAGACCGCCAAAAGTAGTCGAGAATTATTTTCGAGGTTGCAGAATTTATCACAACAGCGTACGCGAAACAGACTTACAACAGTTATAATCGTGGACAGTGAGCGTGTTCGGATACGGAAATGTCATATCGACAAGATTCATTTACCCACCAATCAAATTGAAGCAAGACCGTGAAGATACTTTAGGCTTAGTGGAGTTGTACACATGCAATACCGTGCAGAACGTCCACTCTGGTAATAATGTTTTGTATTTTGATGATTCACAGCAGCATAAAATAGTCATACAAGGAATATTCAAACAATGGCTCAGTATGGTACCAGACATCAACGAGAACATTGAAAAATATTTCAAATTGAGTGCTAACAATAACACGCTAGTGTTCTATGCGAAGCAGTTTACTTATGCTGCAAACGTCTTGCATATCGCAGACCAACAAGTGAACATAATTTCTGTATCAAGCATTTTTGTGGAAACCAATATCAACACTGGATCGTTCAGAAACAATTTTAGTATAAAAGTATAAAAGACAGCTTTTAAAAATTTTGAATCAGTCTCAGTTGTATATTTAAAAGATGTACATCAAGAATTCTTTAGAGAAAGCAATTAGTGAAATCCTGCGAGGTGCGTTAAATACACGTAAAGCTAGTAGGTTGTACATAGTACCTAGAACAACGCTACCCCATCACCTCGATAAACTCGGTGCTCGAAATAAAAGTAGAGAATTAGATATCCCGGATATAAAGCTGCAAGACAAGAACTTAAAATACCCATACAGAATTTTGACGAATCCTTGGTTTTCGCACCCAACAATATGGGTAAACACGGGCTTTTGTTCTCATCTAATATACGAGCAATATTCGCCGGTCCATCTAACTGCGGAAAACAAACGCCTTAATCTCACTCATTTTGCATGAAAACGGACTTCAATTTTAAAATGTGTATGCGTTTTCAACAAGCCTGTATCAACCGAAATATGAACTGGCAAGAACTGTATTCCAACCTTTAAAAGAAGAAATTGGTTACAACGAATATGAAGACTATGATGATATAATGGGACCTATCGATCCGAAAAATGATTCAATTATTGTGTTTGACTATATTTCTGTGAAAGAACAAAGCAAGATCGCGCAGTTTTTCTCCTTTGGTATAGACATAAGAGCATCGATTGCTTTTACTTACGTCAAACGTATGCCAGCGCTGTAAAACTTGGGCTTAGAAATAACTCAAATGTTATCGTAATCTGGAAACAGGATGAAACCAACCTCAGACATATATTTTTAAATCATATAAGCGGTGACATGACATATCCAAAATTTAAACAAATTTGTCAGCGTTGCTGGAATGGTGGTGACTCGAAACATAGTTTTGTTACTATTGTAAAAGATTTTGAGGTCGATAGAGGGCGATATAGGAAAAATTTCAATGAGTATATAAATATAGAAGAAGACGTAAATGGTTAGTTGCAATTCCGAAATTTTATGATGACTGATGTTAAAGATTTTATTGCAAATAAACGTATGCTCCATCGTATGCAGGATGCCGTGCGAAAGAAGTTTGTGAAACACAAAAAAGGATATATTACTTCTCAACAAAAATTCAAAGACGCTCGTAAACAATTGCTTGAGCCTTTACAAATCACCGCTTCCCAGTTAAAAGAAATAGGGGAAAAGATGCCGAAACCTATAAAGGAGATTAAAGTTGAAAACAGAGACAAACTTTAAAAAAAAAATTAAATTGCCAGTTGACGACGGGCCTGCACATCTTTATTATGAGGACGTGTTGGTTAAAAATGAAGACGAAAATATAGACAAATCGATTTATGGAGTAAAATATAACCTCGAAAATGACGAATGGAGATTGGGGAAAATCGTGTTAATCCGGAAACTAGCGACATCGCCTTAAGCAATATGATATTCCCTGGTACGAGAGGTCTGTACAATCTGCTGGTTTATAAAGACATTAGACCTGAAGATGGTGATTTCAACTTGAACGAAGATTTACCAAACTACTTGGACATATTCAGATTGACATCAATTTTCAGAAGAAAGCTCAACCCATACACGCAGCGGGATTTAGATAAGTTTCCAAAAAAAATAAAAAGTTTGAAAATTATGTGCTGCAAAATCTAATGAAATTTCGAAGGAGTACAAAACAAATTTAAATATACCGAGGCGAAGGTAAATAATTAACAAACTCAACAGAAAATGAAATTTAGCTTTAAATATTTACAATATAAACGGAACAGAGGAGATACAAAAAATTTTCTATTTTAGAAGTGTTGGCGTTGTGTATTAAAGCGTCGAATTTAAATCTTTAAAGTGGAATATAAATTTTTATAGCTCGACCATAGCCTTTATTTAACTCCGTTAAACATGCTTAATTTAATCGTCAGCAATTTTATGTTAATTGGAAGATTGCCCATATGCGGAACTACGACATGGGTAAGCGGGTCATAGAAATGTTGGGCAACTTCTTCCTGCTTGCTCTACTTGTAGAAGAAACAAGCGCTTCATTTTCAACAAGACGTGTTGGGGAGTGGTAATTGACATTTTCCTAATAAATGGAAAATTACAAAAGCTGTAGCGTATATGAATGGAGACACTATTCATTTTGTGTTCGAAATGTTGAAATTAGTTGTTGAAAAATATGTAAAATTAGAAGATCAACATGTAGAATAAGTTTTCTTTGTTTTTGTGTATTGTAAAAATTGTGTAATAAAGTGTGTCCACCCTGTATGTTATATAAAAATTTTAGTAGTGGCTGCGGATTTGCTAAATGAGCAACACTTTTTATGAAGAATGACCGTTCTTCCTAAAATGCAAAATAAGGAAGTTTATAAGTATAGTTAGGTCCATCCGGAGACACACTGTGGATCAATGAATTGTCCGACGTTGGACGTCAATAAAAGTGCCGTGAATAAATGTTTGTGCACCAGATTGGGCGCAAATAAAAGTGCTGTGAATTGATATTTCTAATTGTCCGTGGTCTAATTATTTTTGTTAACTCTCTGATTCCTATCTTCTAGGATTAATGAAACCACGATAAACACAAACGTATAATGATACAAATTCAATCCTCTTATAATTGTTACGGTATTGCTTGCAGATAAGAAAGAAAGAAAGTAAAGTAAATAAAAAAGTAAGAAAATCGGCCACACCGAGAACCGCAACAAAACAGAAAGGTAGGATAGAAATTAAAAAAAATTGGATTTCGTGCTAGCTCAAAACGTCGTAGAGTAGAATGGATTATACAGAAAGAAAAATTCGAAACCTCCGTAACGACATTTATTTACAAACCGTTAGTTAATACAGTATAAAGAGGAATATTTACAGAGACCAAATCGAGCATATACGTAATCGTCCTGTTATAATCGTGATGTAAAGAAGAGCGTCGCTCGCAAATAACACAACATAAAACTATACATTTAAGCAAACATCGATGTAAAGTCTTAAAATCTAAATGATTTACACAATTATACTAACATAATGTTTCAAACCCTAAATATATTGAAGAAGAAAAGAAGATGTGATATATACAGTAATTTTACCTGCTCTGTGAAGTGCACTTCTTAAGAGAAATAACTTAGTTTTAACTGAGATGAACCAAGTATTAACTTTAACTTATAATTTGGCAAAAGAATCTGTTGACGTTAGCATCAATTTACAAAAAAAAGAAACCGTAAAAGGTGCTCTAACGCAAGCTTCGATTTATACTAGTTGTGAGTTTAAAGAATAATTACATAATCCTTGCGCACTGCGAAAGTAAATTTGCAACGCGTAGTCTGTAATTTAAGCGGCAATCACGAGTAAGAAAAACTGCAGCCAGCTAAAGAAGTGTCTATCTTCCACAGCAGCATCAAAAAAAAAAGAAAACAGAATAAATGTACATTAAAACAAGCTGTCTGCCTTAGGTACCATCTTAAAGGATTTGGGAATGCGTGTTGTACTCGTCAACAGACAATACTGGATTACACAATCTAACTAGACTTTAACACTAAATACAACAAAGCATCTTAGCATCGGGATTTACAACGCTTCCTTTCGATAAAAAAGCGTTGTATAGAATAGAATCGCTTTCATGGCTCATGCTGTATTTATAAGGATTGTCAACGATGTGCTTGCGTTTTAAAAAGAAACAGCAAGGTATTATATCGAACTACAATCCTGAAAATAAATTAATTGAGGGGACAGTTTATTGCTCGTAAACTTGCATGATAACGAAATAGGACGTCTGAGTTACATTAGAAGTTTTTATATTTTTACGATGCGCATTTCAATGAACTTCTAAAGCGAAGCTTCTAGCCTTCTAGAGAACCTATTATAAGTGGTTAACGATAAGCGAATATTTGCTTCTTTCACCGAATAAAACGAAGGTTTTTAACCTTTGCAAGGCAATGCAAACTGTAGGACAGATTTCCCATATTTATCGTCGTAATTAACACTTAAGAAAATTTTTATAGTACAGTTTAAATAAGTATTCATTTTAATTGAACTTGTTAAATGATAGTTCGTATAATTGGAAATAGCATGAAAGGTGTAAAGTCGTTTAGATTAGAACTTTAGGAGGTGCTAATTAAAAAGAAAGAAAGTAATGAAGTAGGAAATAACATTAATATGAAAGATGTAGAAATAGATCAAATTCCAGGATTTAATGTAACAAATTCTCCCATTCAAAATTAAACGGCCGGGGTAGGAAGCAGAAGCAATAGAAAAGTCAGTACACTAATAACTCAAAGCTAAAGAAAATTCGTTTCAAAAAATCCAAAGAAAAGCAAAAAAAAACTAAAATTTAATTTATATCCGGCACGAAAGACCAATATACACTAATAAGATACACCAAAAGAAAATTCGCTTAGAAAACTATATGAAAAACTAAAAAAATCGACAATAGAATTTTTATCCGTCTTGAAGGCTCAGTATATCGGACCAGGTCAAAAAGTATAAAGTAGATAGGAAAACAAAAAGTATAAGGTAGCAATCACCGAGGACAAAAATTGAATGGCCTAACACTACAAAAGTCGTCGGAGGATAGATAGCTCTAGAAAAGGTGTGGTAAAATTTTCAAACTTAAAAAAAGAAGTTCGTTTCTCTCGAAAAACCAAAAAGAAAGAAATGGAACGAAGAGAAAAGCCAAAAGTACAATTCAAAACAAGACAATAAAGGGTCAAGTTTCAAACAGTTGAAAACAGAGACAAGCTTTAAAGAAAATTTAAATTTCCAGTTGACGACGGGCCTGCACATCTTTATTATGAGGACGTGTTGGTTAAAAATGAAGACGAAAATATAGACAAATCGATTTATGGAGTAAAATATAACCCCGAAAATGACGAATGGGAAAAAGCGTGTTAATCCGGAAACTAGCGACATCGCCTTAAGCAATATGATATTCCCTGGTACGAGAGGTCTGTACAATCTGCTGGTTTATAAAGACATTAGACCTGAAGATGGTGATTTCAACTTGAACGAAGATTTACCAAACTACTGGACATAATCAGATTGACATCAATTTTCAGAAGAAAGCTCAACCAATACACGCAGCGGGATTTAGATAAGTTTCCAAAAAAGAATAAAAAGTTTCAAAATTATGTGCTGCAAAATCTAATGAAATTTCGGAGTTCAAAACAAACATCCTCAAGGAAAAAAGAGGGATTAGGTCTACCCACTCAGATATATAAAAGCAATATGTTTACTGGAACAATGTACTTGAATTAATCGACCGGTTAAAATTACTGATCACATCAACCAAGCTGGAAATAATAGCAAAGAGAACATTAACGAGATGGTGTTCATAATAGAAGAGTTGAGAGAAGAAGTTATAATACCGTGAGCTCAGTAAATAATTACACAGATTTAAAATGCCCATCGACCGCTTCGGATGTTCAGAGCGTAGAGATGCTGATATTCAACGTGGGCCTCCAGGTCGAGGATTTCTGCTAACATCGGATGGTGATGGATACGATTTGCAGCAAAGAAGGGTGGTGAATTCATCAGATACGAAAGAAGATTATGATCTAGTTAATCATAGAAGCACTGTAGTATTTAAGTCTGGAGATGAAATAATTAGTTTTCGTAAAAGAAGGCTAGGTGATATAATGGAGCCTAAAGATGATAGTGATTGTGTTAATAAGAAATTTATATTCAAGTTCGTGAATCAAACCTTTCCATACTGTCTAAAAAGTTCAGATGATATACAACGTAAAGATAAAGTCTTCAGTGCAAGACACCAGCGTATCACAATGCTTGCTCACCCAGTTGAACCCGCTGATGCAGCTAATAAACAATATGTCGATGAAAAATTAGAGAAGCTTATATTTGATTTTAAAACGTTTATACAGGTTTTTATCAATTTGACTACGGCTTATGACACAAACGAAAAGGAGCTCGGCCTCGCATTATCATCGATTTACGAACCTGCACCAGAAGCTATAAAAAACAAATACTACGAACCAAAGCTTCAGTTTATGCCAAAGGTGCAACTAGATAATGATAGCTCTATTAGTTTAACATCAGTGTCAAACAAAAATGAGTAAAGAAATTATCGTCAAGGAATTATTTAAGCTTGCAAGAAAGAATTTTCTGCCTCGCCACACAAATCTGAAACATGTGAAACGCGATCTTATCCAGTCGGACTTGTGTGAATTCCAACCTTACTCTCGTATGAACAATGGGTACAGATAAATTCTAATAGCGGTGGATTGCTATACAAAATATGCGTTGGTAGAACCATTAAAAAACAAGACTGGTCCGGAAGTTACAAATGCTATGAAAAAAATTTTCAACAAAATGTTGCAAGGAAATATGACCACAAAAGTCAATCTATAAACGGATCGGGGGTTCTACAACCGCTTTTTGAGCAACTTATGCAAAAATATAAGATAAACCATTATTCTAAGTATTCCGCAATCAAAGCCGGTTTTTGCGAAAGATTAATAAGAACAATCAGAATCACGTTGTACAGAAGATTTTACTTGCAAGGCAGTCATAGATGGTTGGATATTTTACCTAAGGTTATGGAAGAATACAATAATACGTCACATCGAGCTATTAACATGACACCCATTGAAGCGGAAGAGCACCCAGAAAGAATAAAATTTCAAATCAGCGATAGAAGTGTTACAAGTCGAAAGAAATTACATTGTATTGGAAAAATTGTACGTATATCAAAATATAAAGCAGTATTTAACCGAGGATTTCATCCAAACTGGAGTACAGAACTGTTCAAAATTGTTACAGTACAACAAACGAAACCGACAACTGATCTATTACAAGATTTAAATGGACGACCAATTCAAGGATGTTTCTACGCTGAAGAAATTCAGACCACAACGGCACCTGATACGTACCTAGTGGAAAAAGTTTTACGGAAACGGAAGCATGGGCAGGAACTACTGGTTGCATGGCTTGGTGGGGGGGAGAAGCTGGATTAAGAAAACAGATTTGCTTTAGTATATATTGATAGAGTTACCGCAAGTTTGGTTATTAAAAATCAACCATCGACAAGAACACCGTACTATGGCTTACATCCTGGATATACAAGGCGTTCAGTATAAAACAAGCGATTGTTTTATTAAAGTGTAGCAATTTTATTTTCTATCTAGATATGTTCATATAATTAATCCCTTTATTTAATAATAAACAATATAATGCATAATAATGTTATTCAGTCCACTAATTAAATATTACCTATTGCCCAATAAAGTATTAGCATTCAATTAAAATTTAATTTCCACGGTGACAAAATAAAAGTTTCCGTTTAGTATCATTCCTAGAGCTCCATCTATTTAAGAAATTGTGAAGTGATTGTGTTGCCGGGCAGCAACTCGCTTAACCCCGGATACTTCCAACACAGCTGTGGTGAAATCAGGTCGAATTGTTCCTAGAAACAATGGTTTTTTGCTGTTTTTCGTGTTGGAAGCACGTGCGGATTAAGTTCTGTTAGGAGAATGTCATCTCCGAGAGGCATTTTTTATTGTCCATTTGTTGGAACAGCTCGTAGATGACGTGAAATTTTTTGGTCGAAGGGCCGTTGGTAACATGCAACTTTATTTATGTATAATACGAAATTTTACATAAAGTATTCAATCTAAATTACATGCAACTTTATTTATGTATAATACGAAATTTTACATAAAGTATTCAATCTAAATTACATGCAACTTTATTTATATATAACATGAAATTGTACATATAGTATTCAAGTTAAATTATCATGCATCATTTGATAATTTTCGTGGTTTAATGTACATATAAAGCAACTTTAAATTAACATGCAGATTGGTAATCAGGAGACTGGTTTACGTTATTTTTGATTAAAAGCAAGAAGAAAATATAGGTTTTTACGCTTTGTTCATGGTGTGGACCTGGCGGAATTTAATTACTCAAAATGGATGCCGAGTAATGTGGAATTTCAGTATGCAGTACAATTATTCGTTCTAAATTGGAGATTTCCGTATTTCAATGCTGACGTAAGCTTCCTTTATGGTATTTTTCAAACAGACGGAGTTCTGGTATGTAGAAAATTGTTTTCGTATGTTAGCTGAACTATGGACATTGTAATCAGATTATTTTTTGTTTAATCAAGTTATTCAAACTTCTAAATAGGTCAAGGACAGACCACAATTATATTTTTCAATATTAAGTAATAGGAATCTGTAACTTTTACATATTCTTTTATTAACTCAATGAAACTACGGTAGGTGTCATTACGTGTTATAGAAAGTAAATTCTTCTATTTATGAGAACTTAGAAATTAAACTTCCATGTTTGCTATTTCATTAATAACTATTTGGAATCATCCATTGTAAGGTTAAGGTAGATCTACCAAAACTAACATTTTTGTTATCAATAAGCAACAGTTTAGAAAGCAACTTTATGCTTTATCTATTTGTTAACAAAACCACATTCAATTTGATTGGAACTGATTTTATCCAGTGCCCTTGTAAATGATTTTCATAAATTAAATTAATCACAATATAAAGAAAGAAAGATATTTTGTAAAGAAGCACATAATTGAATACTAGAGGAATTTTATTTTTGAACAAGACTATTCTTTTTAATTAAGATGAATGAAAGTTGATTCCATTTGAATTTAAAAATTTTTTTGAGTATAAATGCACAAACAGTGCTATTCTTTGTTTAATTTGTTCACAGGTGTAGCAGTGAATTACTAAGATCAAGGTCGAGCCATAAGGTAAGAAAATTCACGGATTATGTTGTCTTTAATAAACAGTATAGCGGTTATAGAATAAAGGCTTTCGCATTCGCCTTGTACAAGGGACTTGAGTAAGGTCTTCTCTGTATAGAAAAATACGGTGGCGCCTTATTCTTCATGTTTTTGGTCACAATCTAACCCCGACCCACAGCTCATGTTCCACCCAGAGCATATAGTTCGACTAGCCGCTTTGCCTTTGAGATTTCCACAACTTTGGGCCATTTTCCATCAGAACTTGCCGTGGGCTCTATTCGATTATAGGAAATTCTCGATAGATAAAATCCCAAAATAAACCAAAAGGCTATAAAAGAAGTGGCCGTTTTTGACATGGAAAACGACGAAGTATGGCACGAAATATGAGATGCCTTTAAACTATAGCTATTTGAGTGAAGATTTCAAGAAACATTGCGCATGGCTCAGAAGCATTTGCACGGGCTTAGCTGGGAAAATTCATCAACAAATCCGTTATCACCAAACGTTTTCACGTTATACCTGCAAACTATTACACCGCCTCATGTTACAATTTATGTGAAAAGACTGAAAAAGCAACGTATCATATCCAAGTGTATGCCATGCAATAATGTTATAAATGTGGAAATGTTTGCAGTTCCAAGTCTAAAGCAGTTGCGAATGAAGAACGCTCATTCAAGTCATTGCCTACTACACGAAGATATTTAACATGCGAGACAGAATGTTGTATTTATTCAAAATAAATTTTGTTAATAGATTAACTGTCTGTATTACATATATGTGTATTGTTTTAATAAAGATGTATATAAATTATATTGTTTTGATAATAATTTGGTTTGGTGGATATAGTGCTTGTTTTGCATTTGGGCGAGCCAGGTCCTAGTCCTGCAACAGTTATACCTTTTTCTATAAAGTCTGAAGTATATCAAAAACAAATATTGACGTAAGCAAGATGATGGATGTGACAAAAATGTGGCAAAATGAAAGTTTGGCGTAATTAAGATGGCAACTGTGCAAAATGTGTCAAAGTGATACTTGAGTTTAAAATGACCACCGCAACGTACTGAAAATTGCAGATGTGACGTCATAGGTTAGTGGCGTAATTGGAGGCTGTGGCGGTGGCTGTGGCAATGGCGGCGGCGGTGGCGGTGGGGGTGGCGATGGTGGTAGCGGTGGCGGTGGCGGGGTGTTTCATTGTTTTTGGATGTGACGGTGACGGTAGTGGACTTAATTTACAAACGATTGCATTAGTATTATACAAATTAGTTTAGAGGATGAATCTGTGCAAATACAGTACTTAATCAATGTTACTACAAGATTTATGAAAATATTTCAGATTGTTGCAAATAAGAATTTAATTTGTAAACGATTGTATTAGGTTTATGGGATTAATCTAGTAGATTTATGTAAATATCGCCATAAATTAGCGGGAGCATTTGCAGATCCGGTGGTCCTGTGGAAGGATGTCAAGGTTCTGGGCCGAGGCCCGATAGTCTAGATCAAGGCGTCGAGAGCACGATCCATGCCGGAAGCTAAAAAATGAGTAGTTGAAGAAAATTATTGTGCAGATTTAAGATGACAATGTTATTTAATACTGTTACTAGATGTACGAATATTTTTTGCATGTGTGGTGGTGGTGGTGGTGATGGTGTGTGGTGACGGTTCAGATCAGGGTGTCGAGAGCATGAATTATGCCGGAAGCTAAAAAATGATTAGTTGAAGAAAATTATCGTGCAGATTTAACATGACAATGTTATTTAATAGTGTTACTAGATGTGCAAATATTTGCTAATGTGGTGGAAGGGTATACTGTAAGATAAAGGCAAATTAGAATTTAATTAAATTATCCAACCCTGGAGCTAAAAAGTGCTTAGTCGAAGAAAACTATTGTGCAGATTTTGTTACCAGATGTGAGAATTTTTGCAAGCGTGGTGGAAATCTTCATGCATATGCTTATGGAAGTCAAATTTAAGATGACAATGTTATTTAAATGGGAGTATGTTTTGCAGACTTGGCTTAAACCATCTACTGAACTATATAACTTTATTGGATTTACATGCGTGAAATTATTAATAAAATTTAATACAAACACGAGCATGATCTACTATTATCTGATAAAGGCAAATCATAGCTAACTGATTTCTTCGTTCAACCCTTATGCAGCAGAAAGGTTGCCTAGACTTCTACACACCCTGTATACTTAAGAAAGACTTAGAAAAATACCCTTCTTTACTATTCTCTTTTAATTGGTTTGCTTTTTATGTTGCAGATTAAAGAGTTAAATATTACTGGTATAGTAAATTATTATGAAACGAATTGCATACAGCTTAACGTATCCATTGCTACTATTAGAGGTGTCTGGACTATCTTGTAATACAAGAACCAAACAAATATTTTTTGCGTGTGTATATAATGTCGCTCTGATATACATTTTAGCCTTGATTTGTCTGCAATTTTTTTACATCACTAGTATCTTTAGCTTTGCACAGAATGTTGAAGCTTTAGGTATATATGGACAGGTGAACCATCTAATAATATTGCTGATTGTTATTAAAACTTATATTTTGCAGTACTTTGGAAAAATGAACTGTCTACTGTTACATAGTATAAAATTTAGGTCAATTGTAAAAGCCACAAAATACTTTTGGAGTGTATCAAGATTTAAATATAAATTAAGAAAAAAATTTCATTATCTTCAGATTGGAAATGTTTCGTCTTCAAAAATTTTTTACCATTACGTCACTTATATGCATCGCTGTTGCTGTAATATCAACAAAGTACAACAGAGGAGTACCGTTTGGGATATGGAATGTAGAAGACCAAGACATTATTTATTCAATTCTACTTACAACTGAAAATATAATTGTGTTTCCTGTTGCAATTGCAACACTTGCCATTGATGGATTCTTTGTGGGATTTTGTGTCGAATTAATAATTCAATTTCGCATGTTAGCTCATGAGGTGGAGAATTTAAGTAGTAGACAATCTAATTTTCAGAGAGGTTTAAAAGTATGTATAAAACAACATGTGTTTTTATTGGGGTAATTTCTAATAAAAATAGGATAGTAGTATAAGAACAATTTTTAGGTTGTTAAAAGATTTTACCATGGTTTATGCGCCAGTGCTGGCAGTGGAATATTTAACAATAACTCCAGTGATTTGTATTGATATGTATGTGCTTTCTGAGAGGTAAGTCTATGATAAGTTACCACTACAATGAGTGTTTATTTATTTTTAATTTAGCACTGATATCGAAGTTTTAATTAAACAAGGAGGAACTACGTTTGCATGTTTTATGCAGTTAGTTCTTTATACAATTCCAGCTGATTATGTCGTACATGAGGTAACACTATTGATTATGCACTGTTGATTATGCACAATCACTTTTAATTTTGAGCATTGTATATTGGAGTATTAACGAGAAAACATGCCGTAGAGAGTTTATACAATTTATAATTTTGTGGAGTGCTGCATTTCTTAGGTAGTATTAACGTAGCACTTAAGCACCAGGTGATGAAGAGTCTGAACCCTTGTTGAGAGTTCTATTCCTTTGTAGAATAGAGAAGATCGCTTTACGAGGTTTTGCCAACAGAGGCACCTGCAGCGTTGCATAATGTAAGGTTTGAGGACTTTTAACTGCTTACTTTTTACTTTTTTCGTTTTATTTCTTGTTTTTTATTTTTCTAATTTTTTTACTTTGTGAGTTGACAAAGCACTATTGGTATAGAACTGAAACTGAGTTATGGGTTTTCAGGGTAGAAGATTTTTGAAAAAAATCTCGTGGGGAGGGGGGGAGGAGGTGCAGTGCGTTACTTTTGTTCTGTTCACGCTCTAACCATAAGGCGACCAAAAACCCTTTAGGAAAACTCTAAAGAACTAAAATAGTAATTTATTTTTTAATTTTTGGGAACCAAACTTGACATTGAAATTTTTATTATGATTATATATATATATATATATATATATATATATATATATATATATTGTAGTGGATTTAAAGGGTTAAATTAGGGGATAAGCAATGCAATTTCAAACACCCTGTATAAAAAAAAGAACATAATATTTACGTACAAAATTTATTTCATTTATTTAATTTAAATTAACAAGGATTGACGTATTGTTATAATTAGGGATTAAAACGTAATAAGTTCTTAAAGAAAATCAGTTTTATAAGCCAATAGAAATGCATAATTAATTTAATTTAGTTTAATTCAACGGGTAATAACGTCAGAAAACGCATCAGATCATGAAAATCAATAATCCCAAGGCGAAAAACTTTCGTAACGAACAAACAGACATCTGTTGTATAGAATACCGTGAAAAAAAGTTCCGAGAATTGTTATTTTAAACCATCATTAATTAGGCACACCTGCATGTTGGAAAGGTCATCTTCCGCTTATTTGTAAGCATAACAAGGCGAGCTTCAAGGAAATATTGTTCAACCGTCGGTGGTTTCGCATAAACGCTAACAAAAGTTTCTTAAAGAGCAAAAAGGGAAGCACAATCAATAATATGCTACAGAATGAGAAGGGTACAAGAACATTTGATTTCATAAAGCACGGATTCGATCTACGTAGAGTCCATAAAACGCGGTCAGCAATATCGATTTTCTACAACTCAAGTAAAGGTAGAATGCGACATAAAATATGCATAAGACAAGAATAAAGATACTACAGGCGGAGTTTTAAGACGTCACGTCACGTCATTGGTCGGAATAGGTAGTTTCAGAACAGACAAACACGCGACAGGTGGCTGCGATAGTTTGAATGATATAGCGTGTTGACGAGGGAATATTTCTGGAAGTTTTAAAACGGTTATACAAAATTTGCGGAAATATTATTTTCGATTAAAGATTTCGCGTAAAGTGTGGCCAAGGGGGCCTGGTTTTATTGTATAAATACGGAAAGAAAATTAATAGAGATCTCTTTAATTTCGTATCGCCTAACGACGTATAATAATCAACTGACGTGGCTTGTGAGTATTATAAATTTGTAAAATTCAGTAAAATAGTATTAGATTGTTTGTGGCCTTATAGTTAGTAACGCGATTAGTGGCGAGTAATTTAAATTTAACTGGGGTCCACAAATACTTTAACAAGCTCGTAAATTAATAATACAGTAGTAAACAAGTGTAATATAAAAGGATTTGGATGTTGGAATTGATAGTGAATGGGTAGCACGAAGCTCAGCTTAGATTGTGTTTTCATTTATAAATAGCTGGTGGAGCAGCGCGCATAATCACGGAGCCGAGGAATTCAGGTATACAAAGTATCTTCAACGGAGATGGAATTTTGAAGCTTTTCCAGGTAACGCATTTGAATTTGCTGTTTTTTTTTTATAAACTGTTGAAATTATTTGTGATGTGTGAGTGAACTTTGATGGTTATTTTTGGTAATTTAACGTATTGAAAGAGATACGTATAACTGACTGTTATTATGGTACTTTGAATATAAAACAAAAGGTGTACGTAAGCTTATTAAATTTCTTGATAAATTTAAATTTAATTGTTAAGAGTACATGGGCTTTTTTTAAGTTTGTAGTAATAGTATGCAAAGTGGAAAGCATACATTAATAAACTGGGTTATCATGAGCTCACCATACTCCAGTGTGCAGTAATAAATAAAGATAAAGTATTATTTGGGGCCAATTTACTCCCATTACATTAAATGTGTTTGAGATTACAATTTTAAAAACAAGGACTTTACAAAAATAGTATTTATTGAAGTGTAACTAGAGCACCAAACTGTACATAACTATGAATTATTATTTGTAAATAGTGGTAAATAAATATTGTATGATTGTTGTATTATTTTGTGATTTTATTGAATGGTGTGTGAATGGTTAAAAAATGATAGTAAATTTAGGTATCCGAGAGGAGGCACAGCTGAGCTAGCCAGGGAGGCTGTTGAAGAAATTAATTTGATCAAGCAGAATCCGGGTAAGAAAATTTTGGTAAAAGTTTTATATTTTTGAAAATTAAATAATTTTTTTTTGAAAACTGGCAAGGTCCAGAGCTTTTTTAAGTTCCACGGCAATTTATGACGCCCAATCCGTGGGGCTCAAATGTTTTTTAGAAAGTTCCACAGCAATATATATATATATATATATATAGTGTTGTGGATTTAAAGGGGTAAATAGCTGTATACAATATATAGGCGGCTCTGTGGCGTAGTGGTATGTGTTTGACTACTACGCCCAAGGTCCCGGGTTCGAATCCCGACACGGTTTGCTTGAAAAATGTTAGGCGAGCATTTTTCTCAAAAATACACCCTCGTTCGGATGAGAGATAAAATGGAGGTCCCGTGTGTGAGTGTTGTCACGCACGTTAAAGATCCCTACCTTGCTTGGAACAGCAAGGATTCGGCAAAATTCAAAATTTTTCAGGTAAAAAAAAAACTCGCTTCCTGGCCAATGTAGTACCTTCGGGTGGAGCATTGGAAAATTACATGTAATGTATACATTATAATTTCAGCAACCATGTATTTAGAAAAGAGCAAATTATTTACGCGCCAAATTAATTTAATTCATTTAGTGAAAACGGACGAGTATTAAGGCATTTTCATATTTAATAATTGGAATGTTAGAACTACAGGAAGGAAAAAAAGCTTCAAGGATACACATAATTAATCATAATTTATTTTAATCAAACGCATATAAGCAAAAGGGAGCGTGCTTGCATAAGAAAATCAATAATTTCTAACGCAAATATATTCGTTTTAAAACCCAACGCTTAGTTTTATCAGATACGGAGAAGCAGAAAATCGAGGAATTGTTATTTTCAAACGGTCAATAATTAACAGAAACACCTGCTTGTTAAATGTTACTTTCGAAGAATTTGAACGTACGTTAATATAAGATTCCATAGAAAATGTTTGCAACCGTCAATTTGTACAAACAGCTAGGGTAACAAAAATCGTAAGGAGCGAATGAAATAAACGATTGGCAATATACAACAGATAGAGATAAATATAGAGCAGCATTGAATTGAAAGTCACGTAAGACATACATGTGGAGTTGATGTAAGACGTCGACGATATCGATTTTCTGTAACTCAAGTGGGGTTTGGAAGGAGACAGCAAACATGCATAGAATAAAGATGAATAGCGCTTAGGAGGAGTTTGGTGACGACAGAAAACTTTGTCATTGGTTGAAAGCCAACAGTTTTCGAAACGAACGCACACGCGAAGGTAAAAAACGAATTCGATATAAGCAAGCACGTAGGACGGGAAAAAATTTCCGAATTTAGCGACGGTTAAGCTCAAATTTTTTAGAAACCGCTTTAGAAAATAAGCTTTTCGAAAAAAACGGGTCCAGTAAAGAGGTTTGAATAGGATATAAATACCCAAGCAAAGTTATTAAAGCTCTCTTCTCTTTCGCTACGATCAAGTGCTGAATACTGATTCAGACTGTAACATTTTATTTTTCCAGTCGTAATTTAATTGCATTGAATTACACGCTAAGAACGCTAAGCGTGTATTGTTCCTTAGGGATCTAGTTGTATTGATATATCTGTGTCGCATAAAGCTATTTCCAAGTAAATATCTATTTGATTGTTTTGAGTTCCCCCCTCTGACAGCGCAACCGCTCGGCTCTGATTTCGATAAACAGTCGGCCACGGGCAACAGCTTCGTTAAGATGTATTCTTGGCTAGAGGCCGGCAACCTTCGTATCATTTTTAAATGTGTAGATATATCTTCTAATAACGGTTGGTAAAGTATATATTATACGAACTAATGTAATTTGAGGTAATATTATTTAGCGCGACCTTTAGAACAAGACAACGACAAAATATAATGCAACAAATATAATGCGACGAGATATGATTGGACAATGTGGAATGCAACAAATATAATTCGACAATTAAGAATGGAACGAAGATAATTCGTCATCTAGGATTCAAAAAATTACCGTTTTTACAAACAGTCGATTTAAACTTTGCCTAATAAGAAATTTGTCTGATAAAGAATTATAGAAGTTAATTTGGATGGAGTCGTTTCAAATTGGAAACGCTGTTAACTTTGCTTGAAGAACGGAAATCCCGTCTCAGGTTGTTGTGAAGCGGCTAATGCAGTTTTTGGTTTGTAATTAGTTATAAGATCTTTTTTTTGCATGTGTTTCAAAGTTTAGAACACGTTAACTTGCTTTTATGTTTAGTACACGTAAATTGTGTAAACTTCAATTAATTGTTGAGCTGGTTTTACAAGCTGTAAAACAAAATTTTGTTGAATTAGCTTTCTAAAATAACATGCTTTCTTCCATATGAACCGTCGATAAGTTCAACATGTGTTTTCGACGTCATATTTTTCTATTTTGTACAGTTGACAGATGCTGTCTTGAAAGCAAATGCTTCGAGCAGCTGTAAGGCAATTTAAACCAGCATGCCTATTTTTGTGATCAGCTTTATCTATACATAGATTATTAGACGTAAATTTAAAAGTTCAAATTCTCATTATGTTAGGTTCTAGTAATTTGTTATCTATCTGAAAAGATCTGCCCAGGTTAGAATTTAATTCACTGTGTTATGCTTACCAATCATTGTCACTTTAATTTGTATAACAAGTTCATGTTTAAAGTAAAGTCGGTTGATTAATGAAAGAAAAAAAGGAAAGTTAAAACTTTAATTTTGATGTAGTTGATTATGACCATTTTTTGTTACAAGTTCCGATATTTTAAAAGAGTTTCTTTAGTAAACATTTAGTTCAAAATCTAAGACTTTTATTTTGGTCAAAAGCGATCAAATCTAATTACATAAAGCCAAAATTTTTCTGAGTAATGATTTGATGCCAATATTATATTGGAAATATTTCTTTTTATTATTTCTTTATATATGCTTATAGGACACAAGTGGTGTTTTACTTTTTTATTTATTTAACCATTGCAATTTCTTACAGGAGCTGCGTCTTATTTTGTTAAGACAGGTTTTTGTTAACGAAGGCGATCATTTGTTCTTTGGGTTTCCACGTCCGCCCTTAGAACTGTGCTTTGCAATTATCGTCATTGTCTCAGGACATGGTGGCGCCTATTTGATTTAGCTTAACTTTGGTTTGTAAACAGAATTCGACTCCCCACTTTTCATTGCTCTACCCAGGAATAGACCCCTAGCTTTGTCGGAAGACTTTGTTCTCTAGCGCCTTAATATAAAAAAAAAACGTTCCAGTCTTTTGTAAAACAGAAGTCGTTTCAGTGGCACCCATCCAACGTAAGGCCTAGCAAAAATAGTTACACTGGCGTCACAACGTGAGGCCAGCCAACTTCAGAAATTCGTATCAAGACCACCATAATAATAAAGCTTTTGATAGTAGTTTGTGTGTGTAGTAAAGTTACCTTTAATATCGTAGTTGAAAGTATAAAACGGTAGTAGCGGACCTCGTGTTATTAACGTGACGTATGAGTTAGTGCGTATTTAAATAAAAATGTCCGGCTACTACGACAAAAATTATTAAATGGATGCATAATATATTGGGGTAAGCAGAACTGGTAATCAAGTTTGTATACATGATATATGGGTATGGAATGGTACTGTGAGACGAAGTGAATAGCTTGCAGAGATATCAGATAATAGAGTCCTGTGGATCCGCAAGCAGCATCGTAAATGAAAAGAACGCCGAGGGGTTTCTGGTAATCATCTCCGACGGGAACGCAGAATGAAGAATTCTCCAGGTAATTACTTTGAAATTTCTGTTGTTATATAAACATTTGTGGAAATTTTGTGTTGTGTGGTTGACACAATGCCGCTTAGTAATAACCCTCTAACTATGTTCTAGAAAGTAAGAGAGAAGAAGGGCGAGAAAAAGGGCTCGCATTGAGCAACAGCAATAGAAAAAAACGGTAGATAGCAAAACACTTCTCGACCAACCAAAGTGTTGTCAGCAGCCTAAAGTAGGAGAGCTTCACGCTTATGTGTTGAACGATTGTCTCGGGACTAAGAAAGATCCAACAAAGAATAAAAAAAGTAGAGTTTTAAAAGAAAGGATAGAGAGTAGAGCATGCCCCTATTAAAATAGATTATTCTGAAGGACCACTTACGACGTTAATGACAAAATAGGTTCTATTCCACCACGTCGATAACTAGAAACAACAAGGCTCTAAATAAGACCTAAACAAACCATACTCCTGCCGAGCGCATCCACTGCGAAAAGAAAATCAAATAAAGGTAACACGATCAACTTAAATGTACCCACACAGTAATGTCAAAGACACTAGCTACCACAGGCATATTAAAATAATTATACGACAGACAATTAATTGAACATAAAAAGTGGAAAAATTTTGAATACACCAGAAACAATAAGAAATAACGTTGAAAACGACAAAGGCGACAGCCCCTCTCCAACACGTAGAGGCAAATACAAAAAAGATTGATAATCAAGATTGTGAAAAAAATGATTGAGGTATTTGCGAAAGAAAACACATCGAATAAAAATTCTTTATTGTGGCAATCGTGGAAATCGACTTTTTATTACAGAGGCGTAGTTTGCGCTTGATGTGCGTCTAAGGAATAAGGCAATACACCAAAATCAGCTAGTACAAGTTCTAAAAATTCGCTAAAGATATGTCAACCACGAAAAAAGAATGTAGTATGTATGTAATAATACAAATAATAGGAAAATAAAAGATAAAAATTTAAGAAAAATGGAATTATTTACGTGTGATGCCAAATAAAAAAGTTTTTTAAACTAGAAAGCTATAATTTTGAAATGCATGAGCTATTAATGAAATGACAAGGTTTGAAAAGGTTCGAGGTTCAAAGGTAAGGTATATTTATAACCAATAGCATAAGTGTAAAAGGTATAAATTGAATCTAGGTAGAAGTTAACGAAGAGAAAGTTTAATGGTTAGATTATTTATATTGATAGGATAACATTAAAAGATAGAAATTCGATTTAAATAATGATAGAGAAGAGATAAATAATTAAATAAAGATACGAACATATATATGAGCAAATACTCATTTTTAGAAACAGACAAAAATGGTTTTAAATCTTTAACCTGCCGTGGTTGTTGAAATTTATCATCAAAATATTGTAATTTATAAGTTAATGCAGGGACTAGATGATATTGTTTAATAAGGTTCAATTGAAAGTTGTTTTTAGAAAGAAATTCTTAATTAAATAAGAAATGTTTAGGTTGTATTTTTAATTTTAAAATGTCAATAGGTAATTGTATCTAAGCTGACATGTACATAATTTTTACTGGTTATTGTAAATGAAAAAGGAATTGAATTAAAAATAGGTATTGTAGTTAATAGAGGTCATTAGTTGTGTTTGTATATAAAATAAACAAGACTAGAACATTTTTGACTTCTAAAACAAGGCTTTTAGTTACTACTGTGTACATTTAAACATAGAGATATATTGAGTATTAAAATTGAAATATGTATCATAGAAGCAGCTTTTAGGTAAAAGGAAAGCTACTAAATAAAGACACTTAGGTAAATTTGGATATTATTTAAAATGAAATTCAAAAAGTTTTTCATAGAAAACAGGAAATTCAATAACCTGACTTTTCAATAACTAGGTTTGTTTAGAAATGATAAGTAAATACTGTTCTTTTTGTTATAAAATCACTAAAAAAACATAAATAAGTGTTTAGGATTAGCACTAATTTAAAATGCAGAAATTATTTAATTAAGAAACTAGATTTTTAAACATTAATTCCAAAATAAACCATAAAGGAATCTCATAAATGCAATCAATTACTGAGTTTGTATAGGTAAAGTCCAAAACGCTCTGCTTAATTTATTAAGACGCACATTGTGGGTTCTTATTTAAAAGTGATTGGTTGTACAAATTTTAATTAGAATTCCATGAATAAATCAATATACTAAAATATATAAAAATATAGTAATATTTTCTACTTTATTACATATATTATAAGAAACCAGTGAAACCCCATAGATAACTAGACACAAACTACTAGATTTTGAAGAAAAAAAAGTAGATAATTATTACTATTTCAGAAATTAAAATAGTGAATATTTAATTTTAATATGGCAGCTACCAATAAAGACTGGAATCTACGTAACCTTTAATGTCGGTGGTTTAATAAAACAATTAATTTATTGTGGGAGAATCAGAAGACAGACAAGCTGAGACAACAGCAAACAATTAGAGCACAAGTTAAAGCAAAAAAATTCTAAAAAAATTGTACGCCAAATTTATTACGTGTCAAATGAAAATACAGATGAACATTTAGTACCATGCGTGGTTAAGCCGATGGCGCAACATGCACAAATATACTGTAAAAGAAACAATTTAATTTTACACAAATAACTCATCATTGTTTATAAAGGTATTTTAAAGTAGGCATTGCGTTCTCAGAAAACCTGCGCTGGCGTCTAAATGTAGAGTGGGTTCTTTGTTAAGTTTGGGCGCTGTTTTTTTACAAATTCCTACAATGAAGTTGGTTGTTAAACCTGCAACAATTTGGGAGCAAAGATAATAAGGTAAAATGAAACGGTGAGGAATTCACAGATAAGCTTCACTGCATATTTCAACATGCACTCACGTTTAACACGTCGATACGGTAAGCTAGTTCAAGATAAAGTGTTCCAAAATGCACGTTTTTTCATGAAGCTTGTCGCCCCATCCGCTGTCCAGTGTTTTCATTGGTTAGGGCGATAACGACACATTCTTCAAGGCGTGTAAAAATGCGTGTTTATCTGATCACATACAATAAACTGTAGGTTTTTGACTTCTAGCTCATGAGAACCCCAGGTTTATACGTAATAGCCTAATTGATACTACAATAATAATGACGGGAAGATATAGCTTTTCCTTTGGATTAGAAAAATCTGATTACCTAATATTAAAACAAAACTTTGTGCAGCCAAAAAAGAGTAACAATATGTATCTTACTGATTTCTCATTTAAAATCGTTAATCATCAATTCAAAGTAATTTACTTAAGCAACAATATTTGTAAAATTTTTTATAGGAATGTGTAAATTACATTTTCATATTGTACTGTCATTTCTAAAATGTGAAAATAACAAAATTTGTTTCAGGCAATACGATTTGCGAACGCCTTGTACAATTCAAAATGGCATATCGTTCAAGACCCTGAGGAATGGAAAATATTATTCTTACCTATTCAAAATTCTCAACATGCTATCGAGTTTTCAGGTGGTGGACTTATAGATGTAAATGCAAAAACTTTGTTAAGGGTATGTTGATGTTTTATTACACTGATAAGTAGTATTAGTGATATGTGATCAATTCTCCACACTATAAAATGCAAAGCCTATAAAGTATAAAATTTTATATTGCTAAGCGTTGGTTGACTGCCGGACAATAAATATTGAATTTAGCTACTATCTGGCAACAGAAAGTAATTGCTAGATTATGTTCATTGGATCTACGCTATTTATAAACAGCAAAAAATCTATGAATAAGTTGGATGTTTTTTAGCTTTTAATGTGAGTGTAGTTTGTTGCGTACAGTGACGTAGCCTACAAAAAAACCAAAGCAAAAGAAAAAGTATGATCGGGCTTGATCGGTGAGTGAGCGGGGTTTTATACCTATAGCTAAATTAAAGAGAAACCTGAAATAAATAAAGAGAAATTTATATACACTCACTCATTCACACTCATTCACACTCAGAACAAAACATACAAAGGAAAAAAGTATTCCCAAACCCAACCCAAAAAAGTCAATGTCCCCAATTTACATATACATGATGAGAAACCCCCAAACAGCAAAAATAAATTACCCATGAAAATGGCGAGCAGTAATTTTTAGGTAATTACCCCCCTGACATTATTTAGTAAAAAAAAAGAACCAACGCAACCCTAAAAACCACAGCTCTAGACCACCGTAAATATAAACTTAACCTATAGTTACAAATATAATGTCAACAACGTTTTCACACATGCCAGCAAGTCTTTAAATTATTTTTACGTTAACAACTAGTGTATTTTTAGTTATTTAAAAACAAAATAGTATTGCATTAATATAATGCCAATAAATACCAAAATAAGGCAATAATTTTCGTGTAGATCAATTAAATTTGAAAATGCATGATACTTGAACGGTAAAATCCCAGGTGATCTGGTTCCAAAGTAAGTAGCGAGAGAAAACAAAAAACTCACCCTCGAGTTGCTGACATCGGGGATGAGTCAGTAGTTGGTCCACGTCAGCGAGTAGGTGAGCTTACGCCCAGGAAGAACGCGTTTAGCCTCCAATTACTAGGAGCGGCAACTCAGAGGATTAGCGTGTCCCCCGCAAGAAGCTAGAATAACTACGAACAATAAATTAATTTATTAAAACCGAAAAGTATAGTTTTAAAAAACCCTAAATACTTACCACGCCGCATTACGAGCACAAAATTCGCATAACGAAAAACGAAACGAAGCAAAACAGGACAGATGTTTACGTGTTGCTATTCGAACAGAAAGTGAATATTAAATTTGTTTAGCTAAAGCACAGAGATCAAAGTAATCTTGTTGTTAAGGAAATAAAACAGGACACCCCAAGTTTATTGAAATAATATGCAGCTTCTATTCGACGAGTTCTCTTAAAGAAAACACATAAGCATTAATTATCGGATACTTGGAAAGACGTTCTCGCCTATCTAATTATGGCGTAAATTCCACGTTAAGGAATTCTTAGAAAGGATATTTATTTTTAATGAGCAGAAAGATTTATCAAGTAAAGTATATACGATATTTATTATTAATTACAATACAATTTTAAACACGTAAAAGAGTTATTTTAATTTACGGAATTAATTTTCGTGTTTAACGCAAAAAGGACTTGAGTTAAAAATTATTGTAAATAAACTAACCAATTATTTCCGGAAATGAACGTAACAAGTTCCTTTTTTATAACGACTGTAGTTCCGAAGTTATATAAATGAACTGAATGGTAATCTATTGATGAGACCCATATTTCTTTGTATATCGCTACTATACTTCCCACATCTCACTTACTAACAGAAAACCTGTTCTCGTTTGTAGGTTGCAGAGAAAATTCTCTATACAAAACAATAAAAGCTCGAAAGACGTACTTACACAAACACTTAATACAATGTCATCCCTGTTTGAACCTCTCAGTTTTGTACACTACTTAAATTTAATTTTGCAACAATGACTTTTTATAATTTTCAAAATTCACAAAGGTTGTGATTAGTATATTAGTAGTGGAACAGGACTGATTTCAGCCCAAAATGGGCGCACTCTTGTGATACGTTGTAAGTCAGTCTCTCGCAAAACTCTTTACACTTTCGAACGCACAGCAAGTCTGCTCAAGAAAGAAGCTACGATAACAGGTCAGCTGCAAAATATATGGCCGATTTCAAGCAAAAGCGCATTTATTCTTGCGATACGTTGGAGAAATAGATTAACAAGGTACAAAAGTGTTGTGGTAATTAAAATCGATCTCATAAGTGAAAAGTTTCGAGTATTAATCCTACTAACATAAATTGGTTAAAATGTTGCGTTCAATTGTGCACTGTTGATTACACTTTATAATTAAATAAATCGACTTGTTACTGTAAAGCTCATTCTAATATCATTAAAACAAGTACTTTTCCAACACTCAGCAGAATGTTATTAGCGCATTTAGTTTAAGTCAAAATACATCAATTTAACTCTAGTGTTGGATAAATGCTGCAAATATACTCGGTTATCTATAATTTTGTTTTCTAAAGAATATGTTCGCTTTATATATAAGTAATAATGCAGCTTGAATAGCGTAAATTTTCTACAATTGTATTCGAATTTGCCGGTTTTCGTTATCTATTCATGCTTAACAACGACTTTGGAAGTGTTCTTTTGACAAGTGTTACTCAAATATTTGAATCGATTATCATCTTGTTTCCTAAATTTCACTTTCACTTTGAGAATGTAGACTTATCAACAGGATGAATAATTAATCACGGGGTTTTTGTAAGTTACATGCAAAATACAAACAAGTAACATGCGATTTTATCCGTTTAATTCAGTGGTCAAAACAATACACATACAAATATTAAGAAGTAGTGAGATTATAATAACTAACCATCACTACAAACAAATCCTTAAATTAGAACAATCTCACCGAATTTAGCTACAATAATTGTATCACACACTGTGATCTTCACTTCAAGAGCACGTCCTTTTACTACCACAGCATTCACGCGTTTCTCCCAGTACCGGCGCTCACTGCACTTCTCCACTACCTTAACCAAAACGTAAAAGCTATATTAATAAGAGTTGGGCCTGTTACATGACCCCCTTTTAAATTGAATAAATAGAACAATTAAGCGATTTAAAACTAGTAATGAGAGGCGCAACTTGACTACTAAACATTACTTTGAACAAATTGTTTAAGATTATACACATTTTGAATACCCAAGGGTTGACCGTGGTATCGTCTACTACTTCATAGGAAGTATGGCCGACTATGGAAATAACCGTAGCAGGACCTTTAAACACTAAAGAGAATTTTTTAATTTCATGTAACTCACTAGACGATTGAGGATGGTTTCTGACAAGAACTTTATCACCTACCGCAAAAGCTGACAGTTTATGAGCCGAATTTTGACGTTCTTGACGTAGTTTAGCCTTCGACAATAATTTCTCTCGGGCAAACGTTACAACGCTAACACGATCTAACTCGGGTGTCTCGGCAACTGGGAATTTCACTTTTAAAACAAATGGATTCGCAGGGCGAGTACCAAAATGTAAAAATTTAGGCGAAAACGAGGTACCACTATGTATAACACGATTCAACCACGACTGAAGACTAACAAGAACCCACACCCACTTTGTGTGTCGGTAATGGCACGTGCTCCGTATTAATCTGCCAATTTCTTTATTAATTCTTTACATCGGGTTACCTTGCGGAAAATAAGTAGAGGTACGTCGCACGCGTATCCCTTTATCCTTAAGTTGACCGGACCATACTTTACTAGAGAATTGAGTCCTGTTATCTGATAGGATACTTTCTGGCTTACCCATGAACGGCACACATTTTGACAAAATTCAATTTACAATAGCCTTGGTCGTACCACGTGGTAGAGGGAACAGCATGACAAATTTGCTGAACATGTCAATACATACCAGGAGCATTGTAGCCTCTCCTCGAGATTTTGGTAATGGTCCTATTAGATCTACACTTAACATTCTATAGATATTGTCCGGCACCACGCTTTGCATGGCCCCATGTAAACGTACAGAACTTTTGGCCTTCTGGCACACATCACAACTGGAAATTAATCTACGACAGGATATTTATTATTAATTACAATACAATTTTAAACACGTGATAGGATTATTTTAATTTACTGAATTAATTTTCGTGTTTAACGCCAAAGAGATTTGAGTTACAAATTAGTGTACATAAAATAACCAATTATTTCCGAAAATGAACGTACCAAATCCCCCCCAGTAAAATTAAAAGGTTGGGGGTCAGGAAGCAAAATAATGGAAGTGGGTAGAACCAAAAAGAAAATCGCTTGAAAATTAAACGAAAACTCGTTACGAAAAGACAACTAAAGAAAACACTCCAAAAAAAAACCCCAAAAAAACTATAAAGAATTTTCATCCAGCTTGACGGACCAAAGAACCGGGGAACCGGACAAAACCAAAAGTGAAAAGGACTTAGAAAAGAAACAGGAAAGAGTAACAATCATCGAGGACAAAGATGGAATGGCATTGACACTGCAAAGTCGTCAGAAAACGGATGCATCTCAGAAAGAGAAGCAGGAAAGTCTTCGATCTCAACGAATAAATCAGTTCCTCGCGAAAAAAACCCAAAGTAAGAAAAAGGAACGAGGAAGAAAACAAACAGTGCAGCCAGAAGAGGACCCAAATGTCAAACCTCAAGTAAACAAAAGGGACAACAAGGGAGAACGAGAGTAAAAGAGGAGGAACGCTGGTAAAAGGAAACTAAGTACTCTCAACTGTGGTCGCAAAGGAACGCAACAGACGAAAAACTGACTAGTCCTACAGTCGACTGAGTCGTGGCTTCCGAAGAAAGAAAAACGGACTAGAAAGCACCTACCACAAAAAGGAAGAAACACAAACGGACTAAGAACCGACTGCAAAGAAGACCGGCAAAAGGAGAGGGAAAGCAAAATGGAACGAAAGGAACGGGAGGAAATAAAAAAAAGAAAAAAACCAAAAAGAATGATACCAACACCAAATACAAAACCCAAAAAAAACTAAAAATCGTTTCAAAGAAAATTAAACACAATTCCAGTGTAAGTAGGTGTGTGCGTGTGCGTGTGTGTGTGTAGGTGTATTGTGTGTGTGGGTGTATAGAAAGTGTGTGGGTAGCTGTTGTGCGTGCATAAAGTGTGCGTGTGTGTATGTGTTTGACCGCTTTAGTCGCCTCTTACGACAGGCAGGTCGTACTATGAGCTATTCTATTTCCGGACCCACACGGGTGAAGAAGAAAAAAAACCAAGAAGAGAACAAAAGAAGGAGAACCAAACAGAAATGATTGGATGCATGAAGTGTGTGCGTTTATGGAGTGTGTGTATGTGTGTATGGAGTCTGTATATGTATGTGTTGGACCGCTGTAGTCGCCTTTTACGACAAGTAGGTCGTACCGTGGGACTATTCTATTCCCGGACCCACACGGGTGAAGAAAAAACAAGAAAACGAAAGAAAACCTAGCAAAACAGGGAAGTAAACGAAATCGTAAGTCCAAAAATCAAATCTGAGAAAGAGCAAAGTCAGCATCAGAATCGGAGCACGAGGACTAGAAGGAAATTGAAACCAGATCAAGGACATTAGGGTTTCGCCGACCTATATCCTCAGGTTCGGAAGGAGCATAGAATAAAGTCTGCCTCTTTTGGGCAGTTTTCTGCTAAATAGGAATAGCAGGGGTGTAGTAGTTATAGCACTAGATTTAGGAGGTGGCAAGGGTAGTTTAGAAATCTCAGAACGCGTCATAGAAGGACGTTGTTTATTGTTAGGATGGGTGGTAAGAAGGTCAACGGCAGAAAAGGAAACATCATGGGTTGTTAGCATATCAACGGTGGAAAAAAAAGTATTGGATGTATGAGAACTAACCTAACGAAACACAAGCGGAACACACTTCAGTTACGTTAGAGAAAGGGACGAAAGCAGATAAAATTTCATTGACGTTATGTGCAGGACTAGAAGTATCACAGTTAGGAAAAAAACATCATTGGCTGTGGAAGTATCCACCTTAAGAAAAGAAGCAGCATTAGGTAGAAGTTCGTCGGCATTAGATAACAGAACATCAACTAGGATGTCACCAACCTTAGTTAAAAGAACATAAGTAAGTAGTATTTTGTCAGCATGAGAAAAATGAGTAAGGGTCGGTAACGAAACAGGAACAGGTAGAGCTTTAACGACAACGGCAACAGGCATCACAGCTACGGGTTCACTAACTTCAACAGGACTTTCTCTATTTGTATTAGAAATTATCTTCACTTTAGCTACGGCTGTGATTGCCGGCACAACAGGAATTTCTTGAGCCGAAGCATTTAAGAAAGCAGGAACAGGTAAAATTTTAACAAAAACGGGAAGAGACATTAAGGATACAGGTTCGTGGACTTCAACAAAACCTTTGTAGACTAAATTAGAAGTTATGGTCATTTCAGGAACCTTTGTACTTGCAGACACGACAAAAAATTCTTTGGTAGAATCGTTTAGGAAAGCGGGAACAAGCTCTTGAGAAGCTAGCTGCAAGTCACCAATTCGAAGCATGGGTTGTAAGGGTGGTGGAGGCACAGTCTGGCATTAGAGTGAATAAGTAGGGCGAGCAGAAGGAGGAGTAGAAAAGTATGTAGAACTAGAGACGGAAGAAATTTTGTCCAAAGCTGTATTCTCGTAGAAGAAGTTAGGCAACTAGAGGTGAGGGCAGAATTTGAAGGATTATTCAAAGACTTATTAGTAGTAGGATTTGGGACAGCTGTGGCGAGTAACTCCCTTATGTCCGCAACTATAACAATGGAGTACTTTAGGACGAGTACAACGGGTCGAAACATGACCAGGTTTGTCGCAATTAAAGCATACGACCTGACGAATAGAAGTAAGAACGTAGAACGTACGGAAGAAGTATCGGATCTACCCGTAGGCGTAGGAGAAACCTTAACAACTCGGTCATATAAAGCAAAAGTATTTTTCTCAAAAGTAGTAGCCTTATAAACAAACTCCATGTATTCAAAATGATGGATCAGTAAATTAGACAACGACTTCCAGTCAGAAAACCCATGCCGAAAACCACGATACCAAAGTAAAACTTTAGTCTCGAATAATTCCACTGCAGACTCAAATAACTACAATTCGGATACATGGTGAGCTCGTCGGAGTTTTTCGATTCGTTCCAAAAAATCATGTACGGTAAGAGTGTTTGGATTAACAGAAAATTTCAAATTCCACTCCCACACTGGGAGGCTGTGGTGGGAAGTCAAAAAGAAGTTATTTTAAATATAAATAAGAAAGAAATTGGTGGAAAGTAACTAAATAAAAGTTAACCGTAACTCGAGAGAAGCTCAAAAGAAAAAAAAATTGTTGCGAATCCAGGACAATTTAAAACATATCCGACGGATAAACTTTGGGAACACCAATAGGAGCGAAACAACAAAATAGAAAATAGAATAGGGCTGTAGAATAAAGGAAAAATCGGAGGAAAAAAACCAACTCTAGATTCGGTGGGGAGAACAAAATATACACAGGGAAGGAAGAAAAAGAAAATCTTGGGCGCCAGCGTTTTCAATGGACTAGAATTATTGGCGAAAACACAAGACCAATAATCTGAAATAAGCCAACCAATAATATTGAACGCAGGGGACGAAACATAAGTAATATCAGGCCGAGAAAATGCGGGTCACGTAGGAACTTAGGCACTAACAATAATAAACAAAAAATCTATGCAAAAATTAATTAAAACGAACTCGGAGCTAAAACTAACTAAAATAAAATCAGAGCCAAAGTTACATGAAACAAAATCGCAGCACAAGAAAATTAACGAAAACCAAATCGCAGAAGAAATTAACTCAACAAAATCGCAGCCCCACGTCAGGGCGTCAATAATTTATGTTACGTATTGTGACGTAACCTACAAAAAACCAAAGCAAAAGAAAAAGTATGACCGGGCTCAATCGGTGAGTGGGCGGGGTTTTATATCTATAGCCAAATTAAAGAGAAACCTGAAATAAATAAAGAGAAATTTGTATTCACTCACTCATTCACACTCAGAACAAAACATACAAAGGAAAAAAAACTTATAATTAAACAAAATATTTACAGAACACAGTATTTCCAAACCCAACAAAAAAATCAATGTCCCCAATTTACATATACATCATGAGAAACCCCAAAACAGCAAAAAAAAATTATTCATGAAAATGACGAGCTGTAGTATTTAGGTAATTACCCCTGATATTATTTAGTAAAAAAAAGAACCAAACGCAACCCTAAAAACCACAGTTCTAGATCATCGTAAATATAAACTTAACAAATATAATGTCAACAACGTTTTCACACATGCCAGCAAGTCTTTAAACCATTTTTATGTTAACAACTAGTGTATTTTTAATTATTTAAAAACAAAATAGTATTGCAATAATATAATGCCAATAAATACCAAAATAGAGCAATAATTTTCGTGTAGATCAATTAAATTTAAAAATGCATGATACTTGAACGGTAAAATCCCAGGCGATCTAGTTCCTAAGTAAGTAGCGAAAAAAAACAAAAAACTCACCCTCGAGTTGCTGACGTCGAGATTGAGTTAGTAGCTGGTCCACGTCAGCGAGTAGGTGGGCCTACGCCCAGGAAGAACGCGTTTGGCCTCCCATTACAACAAGGAGCGGCAACTCAAGGGATTAGCGTGTCCCCCGCAGGAAGCTAAAATAATTACGAACAATAAATTAATTTATTGAAGACGAAAAGTACCGTTTTATAAAAACCCTAAATACTTACCACGCCGCATTGGGTGCACAAAATTCGCATAACCAAAGACGGAACGAAGCAAAACAGGACGGATGTTTTCGTGTTGCTATTCGAACAGAAAGTGAATATTAAATTTGTTTAGCTAAAGCACAGAGATCAAAGTAATCTTGTTGTTAAGGAAATAAAACAGGACAACCCAAGTTTATTGAAATAATATGCAGCTTCTATTAGACGAATTCTTTCAAAGGGAAACACATAAGCATTAATTATCGGATACTTGGAAAGACGTTCTTGCCTATCTAATTATGGTGTAAATTCCACATTAAAGAATTCTTAGAAAGGATATTTATTTTTAATGAGCAGAAAGATTTATCAAGTAAAATATATAGGATATTTATTATTAATTACAATACAATTTTAAACACGTGAGAGGGTTATTTTAATTTATGGATTTAATTTTCGTGTTTAACGCCAAAAAGGGATTTGAGTTAAAAATTATTGTACATTAACTAACTAATTATTTCCGAAAATGAACGTAACAAGTTTCCTTTTTTATAACAACTGTAGTTCCAAAGTTATATAAATAAACTGAATGGTAGTCTATTGATGAGACCCATATTTCTTTGTATATCGCTACCATACTTCCCACTTCTCACTTACTAAAACAAAACCTGTTCTCGTTTGTATATTGTAGAGAAAATTCTCTATACAAAACAATAAAAGCTTGAAAGACGTACTTACACAAACACTTAATATAATGTCATCCCTGCTTGAACCTCTCAGTAGTACACTACTTAAATTTAATCTTGCAACAATAACTTTTTATAATTTTCCAAATTCACAAAGGTTGTGATTAGTATATTAGTAGTGGAACAGGACTGATTTCAGTCCCAAAATGGGCGCACTTTTGTGATACGTTGTAAGTCAGTCTCTCGCAAAACTCTTTATACCTTCGAACGCACAGTAAGTCTGTTCAAGAGAGAAGCTAAGATAACAGGTTAGCTGCAACATGTATGCCCGATTTCAAGCAAAAGGGCATTTATTCTTGCGATACGTTGAAGAAATAGATCAACAAGGTACAAAAGTGTTGTGGTAATTAAAATCGATTCCATAAGTAAAAAGTCTTCGAGTAATAATCCTACTAACATAAATTGGTTAAGATGTTGCGTTCAATTGTGCACTGTTGATCACGCTTTATAATTAAATAAATGGACTTGTTCCTGTAAAGCTCATTCTAATATCACTGAAACAAATACTTTTCCAACACTCAGCTGAATGTTATTAGCGGTTTAGTTTAAGTCAAAGTACATCCATTTAACTCTATTGTTGGATAAATGCTGCAAATATACTCGGTTATCTAAAATTTTTGTTTTCTAGAGAATATGTTCGCTTTATTTATAAGTAATAATGCAGTTTGAATAGAGTAAATTTTCTAAAATTGAGTTCAAATTTGCCGGCTTTCGTTATCTATTCATGCATAACAACGACTTTGAAGTGTTCTTTTGACAAGTGTTACTCAAATATTTGAATCGATTACCATCTTGTTTCCTAAATTTCACTTTCACGTTGAGAATGTAGACTGTTATCAACAAGATGAATAATTATTCTCGCGGTTCTTGTAAGTTACATGCAAAATACAAACAAGTAACATGCGTTTTTATCCGTTTAATTCAGTGGTTAAAACAATACAGATACAAATATTAAGAAGTAGTGAGATTAGAATAACTAACCATCACTACAAACAAATCCTTAAATTAGAACAATTTCACCGAATTTAGCTACAATAATTGTATCACGCACTGTGATCTTCACTTCGAGAGCACGTCCTTCTACTACCACAGCACTCACGCGTCTCCCCCAGTACCGGCGCTCACTGCACTTCCCCACTACCTTAACCATAACGTAAAATCTATATTAATAAGAGTTGGGCCTGTCACATGGCCCCCTTTTAAATTGCCGAAAAGGAACAATTAAGCGATTTAAAACTAGTAATGAGAGGCGTAAGTTGAATACTAAACATTACTTTGAACATATCGTTTAAGATTATACACATTTTGAATACCCAACGGTTGACCCGTGGTATCATCTGCTACTTCATAGGAATTATGGCCGACTATGGAAATAACCGTAGCAGGACCCTTAAACACTAAAGAGAATTTTTTAATTTCATGCAACTCACTAGACGATTGAGGATGGTTTCGACAAGAACTTTATCACCTACCGCAAAAGCTGACAGTTTATGAGCTGAATTGTGAGGTTCTTAACGTAGTTTAGCCTTCGACAATAATTTCTCTCGGGCAAACGTTACAACGCTAACACGATCTAACTCGGGTGTCTCGGCCGCTGGGAATTCCAATTTTAAGGCAAACGGATTTGCAGGGCGAGTACCAAAATGTAAAGAGGCGAAAACGAGGTACCACTATGTATAACACGATTCAACCACGACTGAAGACTAACAAGAACCCACACCCACTTTGTGTGTCGGTAATGGCACGGGCTCCGCATTAATCTGCCAATTTCTTTATTAGTTCTTTCCACCGGGTTACCTTGGGAAAAATAAGTAGAGGTACGTCGCACGCGTATCCCTTTATCCTTAAGTCGACCGGACCATACTTTACTAGAGAATTGAGTCCCGTTATCTGATAGAATACTTTCTGGCTTACCCATGAACGGAACACATTTTGACAAAATTCAATTTACAATAGCCTTGGTCGTACCACACCGTAGAGGGAACAGCATGACAAATTTGCTGAACATATCAATACATACCAGGAGCATTGTAGCCTCTTCTCGAGATTTCGGTAATGGTCCTATTAGATCTACACTTAACATTCTATTGATATTGTCCGGCACCACGCTCTGCATGGCCCCATGTAAACGTACAGAACTTTTGGCCTTCTGGCACACATCACAACTGGCAATTAATCTACGACAGGATATTTATTATTAATTACAATACAATTTTAAACACGTGATAGGATTATTTTAATTTACTGAATTAATTTCCGTGTTTAACGCCAAAGAGATTTGAGTTACAAATTAGTGTACATAAAATAACCAATTATTTCCGAAAATGAGCGTACCAAATCTCCCCGCCCCCACACCAGCAAAATTAAAAGGTCGGGGTCAGGAAGCAAAATAATGGAAGTGGGTAGAACCAAAAAGAAAATCGCTTGAAAACTAAAAGAAAATTCGTTAGGAAAAGAAAACTAGAGAAAACACTCCAAAAAAGCCCCCAAAAAAACTATAAAGAATTTTCATCCATCTTGACGAACCAAAGAACCGGGGAACCGGACAAAACCAAAAGTGAAAAGGACATAGAAAAGAAACAGGAAAGGGTAACAATCATCGAGGACAAAGATGGAATGGCATTGACACTGCAAAGTCGTCAGAAAACGGATGCATCTCAGAAAGAGAAACAGGAAAGTCTTCGATCTCAACGAATAAATCAGTTCCTCGCGAAAAAAAAACCCAAAGTAAGAAAAAGGAACGAGGAAGAAAACCAACAGTGCAGTCAGAAGAGGACCCAAATGTGAAACCTCAAGTAAACAAAAGGGACAACAAGGGAGAACGAGAGTAAGAGAGGAGGAACGCTGGTAAAAGGAAACGGAGTACTCTCAACTGTGGTCGCAAAGGAACGCAACAGACGAAAAACTGATTAGTCCTACAGTCCACTGAGTCGTGGCTTCCGAAGAAAAAAAAACGGACTAGAAAGCACCTACCACAGGAAGGAAGAAACACAAACGGACTAAGAACCGACTGCAAAGAAGACCGGCAAAAGGAAAGGGAAAGCAAAATGGAACGAAAGGAACGGGAGGAAATAAAAAAAAGAAAAAACCAAAAAGAATGATACCAACACCAAATACAAAACCCAAAAAAACTAAAAATCGTTTCAAAGAAAATTAAACAGAATTCCAGTGTAGGTAGGTATGAGTAGGTGTGTGCGTGTGCGTGTGTGTGTGTGTAGGTGTAATGTGTGTGTGGGTGTATAGAAAGTGTGTGGGTAGCTGTTGTGCGTACATAAAGTGTGCGTGTGTGTATGTGTTTGACCGCTGTAGTCGCCTGTTACGGTTCATTTACATTTCCAATGCTCCACCTGTAGGTACTACATTGGCCAGGAGGCGAGTTTTTTGTTGCCTGCAAATTTAGAATTTTGCCGAACCCTTGCCGTTCCAGGCAAGGTAGGGATCTTTAACGTGCGTGACAACACTCACACACGGGACCTCCATTTAACCTCTCATTCGAACGAGGGCGTAATTTTTGTGAAAAATGCTCACCTGCCATTTTTCAAGCAGTCGGCCGTGTCGGGATTCAAACCCAGGACCTTGGGATCCGTAGTCTTACGCTTACTACATTGATCCACGGCGACGCCTGTAGTCGCCTCTTACGACAGGCAGGTCGTACTATGGGCTATTCTATTCCCGGACCCACACGGGTGAAGAAGAAAAAAAACCAAGAAGAGAACAAAAAAAGGAGATCCAAACAGAAATGAGTGGATGCATAAAGTGTGTGCGTTTATGGAGTGTGTATATGTGTGTATGGAGTCTGTATATGTATGTGTTGGACCGCTGTAGTCGCCTTTTACGACAAGTAGGTCGTACCGTGGGTCTATTCTATTCCCGGACCCACACGGGTGAAGAAAAAAACAAGAAAACGAAAGAAAATCTAGCAAAACAGGGAAGTGAACGAAATCGTAAGTCCAAAAATCAAATCTGAGAAAGAGCAAAGTCGGCATCAGAATCAGAGCACGAGGACTAGATATCGGGTTTAAGGCGTTTACGCCGTCAGAAGGAAATTAAAACCAGATCAAGGACATTAGGGTTTTGCCGACCTATATCCTCAGGTTCGGAAGGAGCATAGAATAAAGTCTGCCTCTTTTGGGCAGTTTTCTGCTAAATAAGAATAGCAGGGGTGTAGTAGTTATAGCACTAGAGTTAGGAGGTGGCAAGGGTAGTTTAGAAAACTCAGAACGCGTCATAGAAGGACGTTGTTTATTGTTACGATGGGTGGTAAGAAGGTCAACGGCAGAAAAGGAAACATCATGGGTTGTTAGCATATCAATGGTGGAAAAAAAAGTATTGGTTGTATGAGAACCAACCTAACGAAACACAAGCGGAACACACTTCAGTTACGTTAGAGAAAAGGACAGAAGCAGATAAAATTTCATTGACGTTATGCGCAGGACTAGAAGTATCACAGTTAGGAAAAAAACATCATTGGCTGTGGAAGTACCCACCTTAAGAAAAGAAGCAGCATTAGGTAGAAGTTCGTCGGCATTAGATAACAGAACATCAACTAGGATGTCACCAACCTTAGTTAAAAGAACAGAAGTAAGTAGTATTTGTCAGCATGAGAAAAATGAGTAAGAGTCGGTAACGAAACAGGATCAGGTAGAGCTTTAACGACAACAGCAACAGGCATCACAGCTACGGGTTCCTAACTTCAACAGGACTTTCTCTATTTGTATTAGAAATTATCTTCACTTTAGCTACGGCTGTGATTGCCGGCACAAGAGGAATTGCTTGAGCCGAAGCATTTAAGAAAGCGGGAACAGGTAAAATTTTAACAAAAACGGGAAGAGACATTAAGGATACAGGTTCGTGGACTTCAACAAAACCTTTGTAGACTAAATTAGAAGTTATGGTCATTTCAGCATCCTTTGTGCTTTCAGACACGACAAAAAATTCTTTGGTAGAATCGTTTAGGAAAGCGGGAACAAGCTCTTGAGAAGCTAGCTGCAAGTCACCAATTCGAAGCATGGGTTGTAAGGGTGGTGGAGGCACAGTCTAGGATTAGAGTGAATAAGTAGGGCGAGCAGAAGGAGTAGAAAAGTATGTAGAACTAGAGACGGAAGAAATTTTGTCCAAAGCTGTATTCGCCGAAGAAGGGTAGGTTTTGAGTAGAAGCCGGATGACCTGGATGAGGGACAGAAGAGAACGTAGAGTGAGAAGTAGAAGAAGTTAGGCAACTAGAGGTGAGGGCAGAATTTGAAGGATTATTCAAAGACTTATTAGTAGTAAGATTTGGGACAGTTGTGGCGAGTAACTCCCTTATGTCCGCAACTATAACAATGGAGTACTTTAAGACGAGTACAACGGGTCGAAACATGACCAGGTTTGTCGCAATTAAAGCATACGACCTGACGAATAGAAGTAAGAATAGGAGGAAGAGCAGTAGAACGTACGGAAGAAGTATCGGATCTACCCGTAGGCGTAGGAGAAACCTTAACAACTCGGTCATATAAAGCAAAAGTATTTTTCTCAAAAGTAGTAGCCTTATAAACAAACTCCATGTATTCAAAATGATGGATCAGTAAATTAGACAACGACTTCCAGACAGAAAACCCATGCCGAAAACCACGATACCAAAGTAAAACTTTAGCCTCGAATAATTCCACTGCAGACTCAAATAACTACAATTCGGATACATGGTGAGCTCGTCGGAGTTTTTCGATTCGTTCCAAAAAATCATGTACGGTAAGAGTGTTTGGATTACCAGAAAATTTCAGATTCCACTCCCACACCGAGAGGCTGTGGTGGGAAGTCAAAAAAGAAGTCATTTTAAATATGAATAAGAAAGAAATTGGTGGAAAGTAACTAAATAAAAGTTAACCGTAGCTCGAGAGAAGCTCAAAAGAAAAAAAAATTGTTGCGAATCCAGGACAATTTAAAACATATTCGACGGATAAACTTTGGGAAAACCAATAGGAGCGAAACAACAAAATAGAAATTAGAATAGGGCTGTAGAATAAAGGAAAAATCGGAGGAAAACAACCAACCCTAGATTCGATGGGGAGAACAAAATATACAGAGGGAAGGAAGAAAAAGAAAAATCTTGAGCGCCAGCGTTTTCAATGGACTAGAATTATTGGCGAAAACACAAGACCAATAATCTGAAATAAACCAACCCATAAATTTGAACGCAGGGGACGAAACATAAGTAATATCAGGCCGAGAAAGCGCGGGTCACATAGGAACTTAGGCACTAACAATAATAAACAAAAAATCGATGCAAAAATTAATTAAAACGAACTCGGAGCTAAAACTAACTAAAATAAAATCAGAGCCAAAGTTACATGAAACAAAATCGCAGCACAAGAAAATTAACGAAAACCAAATCGCAGAAGAAATTAACTCAACAAAATCGCAGCCCCACGTCAGGGCGTCAATAATTTATGTTACGTATTGTGACGTAACCTACAAAAAACCAAAGCAAAAGAAAAAGTATGACCGGGCTCAATCGGTGAGTGGGCGGGGTTTTATATCTATAGCCAAATTAAAGAGAAACCTGAAATAAATAAAGAGAAATTTGTATTCACTCACTCATTCACACTCAGAACAAAACATACAAAGGAAAAAAAACTTATAATTAAACAAAATATTTACAGAACACAGTATTTCCAAACCCAACAAAAAAATCAATGTCCCCAATTTACATATACATCATGAGAAACCCCAAAACAGCAAAAAAAAATTATTCATGAAAATGACGAGCTGTAGTATTTAGGTAATTACCCCTGACATTATTTAATAAAAAAAAGAACCAAACGCAACCCTAAAAACCACAGTTCTAGATCATCGTAAATATAAACTTAACCTATAGTTACAAATATAATGTCAACAACGTTTTCACACATGCCAGCAAGTCTTTAAATCATTTTTATGTTAATAACTAGTGTATTTTTAATTATTTAAAAACAAAATAGTATTGCAATAATATAATGCCAATAAATACCAAAATAGAGTAATAATTTTCGTGTAGATCAATTAAATTTAAAAATGCATGATACTTGAACGGTAAAATCCCAGGCGATCTAGTTCCAAAGTAAGTAGCGAGAAAAAACAAAAAACTCACCCTCGAGTTGCTGACGTCGAGATTGAGTTAGTAGCTGGTCCACGTCAGCAAGTAGGTGGGCCTACGCCCAGGAAGAACGCGTTTGGCCTCCCATTACAACAAGGAGCGGCAACTCAAGAAATTAGCGTGTCCCCCGCAGGAAGCTAGAATAATTACGAACAATAAATTAATTTATTGAAGACGAAAAGTACCGTTTTATAAAAATCCTAAATACTTACCACGCCGCATTGCGTGCACAAAATCGCATAACCAAAGACGGAACGAAGCAAAACAGGTCGGATGTTTTCGTGTTGCTATTCCAACAGAAAGTGAATATTAAATTTGTTTAGCTAAAGCACAGAGATCAAAGTAATCTTGTTGTTAAGGAAATAAAACAGGACAACCCAAGTTTATTGAAATAATATGCAGCTTTTATTCGACGAATTCTTTCAAAGGGGAACACATAAGCATTAATTATCGGATACTTGGAAAGACGTTCTTGCCTATCTAATTATGGCGTAAATTCCACGTTAAGGAGTTTTTAGAAAGGATATTTAATTTTAATGAGCAGAAAGATTTATCAAGTAAAATATATAGGATATTTATTATTAATTACAATACAATTTTAAACACGTGAAAGGGTTATTTTAATTTACGGAATTAATTTTCGTGTTTAACGCTAAAGGGATTTGAGTTAAAAATTAGTGTACATAAACTAACCAAATATTTCTGAAAATGAACGTAACAATCTTTACCAAACCTAGTGGTTCTTTAAAATATCAAACTTACCTTTTTGTGATATTAAATGCAAATTTGGGAAGCTTAATTATGCAGAAAAAAATAAAGCGTGAAACATTAAAGACTTGAAGATTTGATCTGGTTAATATTATATACTTAATGCTGAATTTGTTTGCACGTAATGATTAATTTATCATTCTAGGTGGTGAAAGTTGCATGGTCTGCCTGTGCTGTAATGCGAGCCATGAAGAAATAAATTTTATTTTTGAAGAGAAAGTGTTGCTTTAAAGTAAATATTGTATATTAAAGCAAAAATGTTTACATCCGTTAATATAGTAAACGAATTAAGTATACTTTTTTGAAGTTTTTTTTGTGTGCAATATTTTTATTTCATATTGCGTCGACAAATATCTTCTCCAGCGTCCAATCATAATAACACTCGGAAACGAACATGACCGCAACTGGAAATTGAAAATATGATAGATGCTTGTTGCTTGGAGAGGAAAAAGGAACCAAGAAAATTAAATAAAATTAAATAAAAACCCTTTACCACAAAAAATATTTAAATTACTAGATACGTATTTCGACCACTATGTGGTCATCATCAGTAGGAAACCTCTTAAAAAAAAACCACAATAATAATAATAATTAGCTGTTGTTCTGGAACACTTCAGAGGATATTCTCCTCACCACTTAGGCTGAAGTGAACCTTCCCAACCTATAATTTACTATATTGTTGCTTTAAACACTATCGAGGATATTCTCCTCAACCATGTCTAACATCGACTTGTTTGTGTTGAGCTCAACAACAAACAAGTGAATTGTCTAACAATTCACTTGTTTGTTGTTGAGAACACCAGCCTGCGGGTGAGGAGAATATCCTCGATATGTGAATTGTCTAACAATTCACTTGTTTGTTGTTGAGAACACCAGCCTGCGGGTGAGGAGAATATCCTCGATAGTGTTTAAAGCAACAATATAGTAAATTATAGGTTGGGAAGGTTCACTTCAGCCTAAGTGGTGAGGAGAATATCCTCTGAAGTGTTCCAGAACAACAGCTAATTATTATTATTATTGTCTAACAATGCACTTGTTTGTTGTTGAGAACACCAGCCTGCGGGTGAGGAGAATATCCTCGATAGTGTTTAAAGCAACAATATAGTAAATTCTAGGTTGGGAAGGTTCACTTCAGCCTAAGTGGTGAGGAGAATATCCTCTGAAGTGTTCCAGAACAACAGCTAATTATTATTATTATTGTCTAACAATGCACTTGTTTGTTGTTGAGAAAACCAGCCTGCGGGTGAGGAGAATATCCTCGATAGTGTTTAAAGCAACAATATAGTAAATTATAGGTTGGGAAGGTTCACTTCAGCCTAAGTGGTGAGGAGAATATCCTCTGAAGTGTTCCAGAACAACAGCTAATTATTATTATTATTGTGTTTTGTTTTTTTGTTTTTTTTTTTTTTTAAGAGGTTTCCTACTGATGATGACCACATAGTGGTCGAAATACGTATCTAGTAATTTAAATATTTTTTGTGGTAAAGGGTTTTTATTTAATTTTATTTAAATCGTGCCACAGTGTTCCTATAGATTATTAAGAAAATTAAAGATAACAGTTTTAAAGGTATGAGCGACCGCTTACACTTTCTTATTCTACTTTTAACCGCCATCAAACTACTGGAAACATAAAATGGAGTAAGAACTCTTGATACATAAACATGTTGGTATTCAGAATTGTCTTCAGAATAAATAAATATAATAATTGTACTTTTATATTAAAAAGCATTTATCGCAATAATGTCTTATGCAACCGTTAAAAGAATTTAATTGAGCCAATTGAGGTAATCTTTTTACCACAGTGTTGAATATTTTATTAAAATAAAAGTGGGGGTTCAAATTATTACCCCGTCTTCTACCTATAACGAAACCTTATCGTGTGACACCCTACTTACAGGGTGTCCCAAATTGATTAGGCTAACATTGGGATTTCGGAAACTATAAGAGCTACGAGGTCGGTCAAATGTGCAATGTTGTGCAATTTTTAGTGCTCATTCAGATTCCGTTGAGAAAAATTTAAAATTCCGAACCGTTTCTAAGTTATTAAAAAAAAATTAAAATTGCGGTTTTTAAAAATATCAAATAACTCCGAAATTAGAAGAGATATAAAAAAATGTTTTATATAAAAGTTACACTATTTAAAAAGGCAAACTTAAAAATGTTGCCAGTATAAAATTCAAGAAGGCAGTTTTGAAGATATTAACCCTTTATTGCATGAGTTTTTGTATAGTGAGGAAAAAATTAACTGATGTGATTTCAGTACATTTATTTATTCATATTAGATTATGTTATATTCAAGAATAGTGCATATTTTACTTATATACTAAAAAAATTATATGTTGCATATCTGCAACATTATGCATATATTTTTTAAAACAAATGTTCTTCTTGGTACAGCATAGATAAACTCCTAATTTTTCACATTTTGTTTGAAAATATCCAGTACAATTTTGTAGTTTACATCTATTTCTTGCATCAACCCAAGAAATCCAATGGCCCATTGGGTTCAAGCGTACGTCCTGTTTTGGTGCGTATTGTTCCAGACCATGTTTCTTCTTCTGTAACTGTACTTCTACCGAATTTTCACTCGGTCGACCTCTCTTTTGCTGAATAGCAAATCCGATAGTCAGAAGACATAGAGACACATCTTTTTGAAATTCATAAAATGGAATTTTAGATTTATCGTGATTTTTCACTTTCATTCTTTTATACAATAGCCAACTATTGGCAAGTGTCATATTTATGGAATGATAAAATATTCGCATGTACCATTTCTTACTTTTGAGGAAAATTTTGTTGCCATCTAAGAGATCAACACCCCCCATGTGTTGGTTTTATTCTTTTATAATAGACAGACACTTTATTTTAACAGTGGTTTTTATGGTTTTATCATATCTTTTGAAACTTAGGTCTGGTTGTTGTCCACAAAATTTCGACAGGAGGGTGACTAACTTGTTGTCTTTCCAAGCTACTGAACTTATATCTATGTTGTCTAGAGTCCCTACTAGTTCATAAAACGTTCCGCGTTCCTCTTTCTTCATTTCTGTATCAGTTGGTAACTTACAATTCATAATTCTGTTGCGACGGACGGTGCTGAGGCTATAGATTCCTTCCTGGACCAGTTAGGACAGTAATTTTATTGTGGTGTAGTAATTGTCAAAGTAGATTCTATAATTTTCATTTCTAAGATTATACGACAAAGTCTGACAACAACATTGCCACAAGCTTCTAAATCTGACTCATTCGCCCTCCTCATCGATTCATGGTTCTCTTGCCCTGAGTACCGCAAATTTGTATGCGAATCCATCCATGCCACATAAAAAGAACAACTTGAAACCCCACTTATAGGGTTTGATTGGTAAGTATTGTTTCATGTAGTGGCTTACTTTAGTAGAACATAATTGTTCATCGACTGCTAGCTTTTTGTCAAGCGGAATTTTAGAGAATTCATTATTCAAGTGATCAATCACTGGACGAAGTTTATGAAGTCTGTCATGATTTGGGGATTTTGGGTAAATGTTTTGTATTGTCATTGAAATGAAGGGAAGCTCTAATTATCTCAAACCTATTGATCGCCATTCTCTGTTTGATCCTGTCAACACCAACATCAGGGGACCAATAGAATCGTACATTCGGTAAGCGTGACATGGATGTATAAATAACAATTCCGAAATATATATATATATATATATATATATATATATATATATATACAAAGTAAAAAGAAATTATTGGCAAGTGACTCAAATTCAGTCACGAGGGCATCCTGTCGACGCGTTTCGCCCTAATTGAGGCTCATCAGGACAGGAGTAGCAAAGTTGTAATATTTAATACAGACACCTTATGAGAAGTACAGCATCACCATCAACAACAGTCGGCTGTTGTTGAAAACCTGCGATGTCAGGTGAAACAACACAAAGACACAAATTGTGAGCTGGGTGATGCTGTCTTCCCATAAGGTGTCTGTATTAAATATTACAACTGCTGCTGTCCTGATAAGCCCCAATTAGGGCGAAACGCGTCAACAGGATGCCCTCGTGGCTGAATTTGAGTCACTATAATAATCTTTACTCTGTATAAATTTAAGACTCATTAATCCAATTTTTTTTAAAACTTTTTGCTATGGAAAAAGGCAGTTGAGCCGGATCTCCTCCGTGCCAACTGTTGTTGAAAACCTGCGATGTCAGGTGAAACAACACAAAGACACAAATTGTGAGCTAGGTGATGCTGTACTTCCCATAAGGTGTCTGTATTAAATATTACAACTTTGCTACTCCTGTTCTGATGAGCCCCAATTAGGGCGAAACGCGTCGACAGGATGCCCTCGTGGCTGAATTTAAGTCACTTGCCAATAATTCCTTTTTACTTTGTATAAATTTAAGACTCATTAATCCTACTTTTTTTTTAACTTTTGGCTATGGAAAAAGGCAGTTGAGCCGGATCTCCTCCGTGCCAACTGTTGTTGAAAACCTGCGATGTCAGGTGAAACAACACAAAGACACACATTGTGAGCTAGGTGATGCTGTACTTCCCATAAGATGTCTGTATTAAATATTACAACTTTGCTACTCCTGTCCTGATGAGCCCCAATTAGGGCGAAACGCGTCGACAGGATGCCCTCGTGGCTGAATTTAAGTCACTTGCCAATAATTCCTTTTTACTTTGTATAAATTTAAGACTCATTAATCCTACTTTTTTTTTTTATATATATATATATATATATATATATATTACTCATATTTAGACCAGGGTAGAAAATTAAATAATCACATCAAATAATTTTCATCACCGTGTATAATGAATATTATTAGATAATACGCGTTATTAAAACCGTGGAGAATAAAAATTCATTCGTTTCAGTAAAAATAAGAGATTTAAATCATGTACAAGACGCTTTATATCAAAAGAAACAGTATTAACAAGCCCTACGTGTAATGTATTTATTCCGAGGAAAGAAACAAATGGAAATTACGTGCAAAATTTATATTAATTAACCTTATTTCAAGTAACCGGTATTAAACAAAGTGTACACATAATAATTAACATTTAATTTGTATTCGCTAAAAATGAAAGGATAGAAGTCAATTTTAGTTGGAGTTAATTGAACCGTTAGGAACATATAATATCTATAAGAACTTGAAAAACCCAATAAAATACCATGAAATAACGCTCTGAGAATTAATAGTATGTTTAAACACCTGCTATTTTTAAAAAGCTCATTCTGCGTAAATGTTGCAGATAATTAATGGTTATAGAGAATCTTTAAGAAACCGTCGCATAATAGTTACGAGAAAAGCGAAAGGTGCGATACGGGGTTATTTAACCCAGATAGTCCACATGGACTGAAAATAATCGATAATACAGAATATCAATTTGCACCAATACGAACAGGTTAGAAAAGGAAAGAGAAAATGCGTCAAGCAAAGACACATATAGTAAAAGGCGGGATTTAAGCAACGTCACGAGGGTCACAATTGGTTGAAAATAGGATGCAAATATCAGAGGTAGAAACAACGATTTCTGTATAAAAGTCAATTAGCTATTTCCAGACATTGCGTGCCGTGTTGAAATTTCTGAGATTTAACTGGGGCGAGTACAAAATTCGTAAAAAACGACGCGCGAGCGACGGACTGGGAACATAGAATGAGAAATTCTTAAGAATTGTCTGTTTTGAGGACAAAAGCGACGTGCCGGCTATTCGCTATATATACCGGTGGTAATATGAATTTCGGCCTCTTAGACTTTTGACTATTCGATGCGTTAAAAGCTCTTACATCCGCGACTTGATTGAAGATGTTAAACAGTGCATTTTAGTTTGATAAAATAATTTAAAGTTTGCTCGTATATTTTAGTGATTCAAAATAGTTTGTTATTTACGTGCTAACATGAATATACTTTAGTGCACTTAGATACAAGGTAATAAAATTTAGTATCACTGTACCAATTAGTAAAATTTACAACGACAAATGTATACACAAAAGTAGGCAGTTTTGGCGTATATTGGTGAAAGAAGTATGAATTTCTTTGCTATTTTTCGGGGGTGTTAATAATTAAATGGTTCGTAAACATGACTGGATCCACTAAACAAGGTTCAGATATACACAGATGAGTTCCGGAAAAGCCCTGAAACAACTTTAAATAAAGGGTGATGGAGCAAATTTTTAAAACGTTGAGAATCAGAAGCCGTAAATATAACCCAGTTGGAATGGTGTAACTAACAAAGGGACGATGTACATTGAAGCTACGAGTGCAGTGACCTTCAGGTAATTTATACTATTTTGTTTGAACTGTGATATTTTTGTGTGTGTTGAATAACTTTATAATTGATTTATTTTAAATGGACATTAGTGAAATTGTACTAATCATAAAATTTTAATTTTAAGATGAAATTTGCTTGTTTAAGTAGAAAGGGTATTTAGTATTGATGTTCTGAATTATGATGAAAATTTGGGTATGTCTTTGAGCTCAATTAGACGAACCTGGTTAATTAACGTAAAGGGGTGGTAGATGCTCCTTTGTACTCAGACTCAGGTCTGCATATATTGTTATATTAATTAGTAGGCATCCTACAAGGACTTTAATTCTGGATGCACATTAAAATGATAATAAAATTAATCTTGAAATTCTTTTTAAAACTGAAAGTTATGCTGAGTTTTAATTTTGAAATTTTAATGTATTGTGAATATTGATGTAAATAGAGGTAACGTTGATGTTTGTGATAGGAATGTGTTTGTTTTTTTATAATTGAGGATGAAAGTTATCTAGGGGAGCAGCCGAGGCGATTAACAGAAGAAAGTCGACGGACCAGTTAATTCAAGAGGTTTCACAGCATATATATATATATATATATATATATATATATATATATATATTCAGTTCTTGAATGGTCAAATTTAGTGGTTTATTTATATTTCGTTAGGCAGCGTACAAGTTAGATTCCGAGACAACGTTGTCAATAAATGCATTGCTAAAAAACATTGATAAAGTGTCTCTACCTTTAAAAGTTCGTCAGAAAGTTGAGTAGATCCGAGAAACTTCAACTGGTCCTTATTGAGGATCAAATGTTTCTTTTTCCATCTTATGATGGAGTTTTCTTTCACTTCATTCGTTTTCTTAGCAGGACAATTTTCTTGAGATACACCTTCAGCTTCATTATCATCGATACCAACATCAAAATCATTATTTGCATCATCATCAGGTATATACTCAGAATCAGCTAATGAATCAGTATCTGAGAAGGGATCATTATCACTGCTTATATTACTCATATTTTCAGCAAAATATTGCAGTTCTTCTTCGGTCAAAGGTCGTTTTCTCAAATCCATTCTAAAAAAACAGGTAGTTTACAATTCAGTCCTAATGAAGGAACAAATTCATAGTATTGCAGATGGGCAACGCATGGTTCATGCAATAATTACATAATGTTGCAGAATTGCAACATACATACAATGCTATCAACAACGTGGAATAATAATGTTTTGTGAGTATCTATATGTAGATGTTATGGTACTTACCCTAATGCACACTAAAATATTTATATTGAATTGAAATAATACATTGCAGTAAAAAGTTATTCAACTTTGTAAACACCGTTTCGAAATGTGAGGTTAAAATCGTAACAGCTGTTCGGAAAATGTGTAACATAACCATATGATGCAAAGTGGGCCAATAGAAATGGTATTCTCTATTTGAATACATTGTAGCATGAATTGTTCACTTCTCATACACGAGTTCAGATATACAATAGGAGAAAGTGCATGTTGCAAACTGCAACATAATGCAGTTAAGGGTTAATAGCAACTTTCTTATTTTAAATGGGCGCCATACTGGATTTTTACATGATTAAGTAGAACTTTTTTTTTCTTTTCAACGATGTATAACAAAGTATGTTTACATTAAAATTTAATAAAGATATTAATTATTTCAATTTTATAACTAATCAAATTTGCTTAAAAACAAATGCAAGTGAATAAGAAACCAAACAAAATTTATTATAACCGTGAACAGTCATAATTAAATTTGTATATATTCGTTTCTATTCTGAACGGACCTGCACCTTGACGACGTTCTAAAATACTAGAACAGGTAGAATGGTTTGCGCGTTTCAATGAGCTAAAGAGCCGAACTATAGGTTTAATCAAATTAGCGGGGTCTTTAGTGAGGAACCAGACTAAGACAGGTCTCCGAAAGAGGGCAGCAGCTTTTTCGGTACTTAGAGTGACAGAGATCATAAGGGTCGGTATGGCATTCTAAGACACACTACTGCAATGTGAAAGGCAACTGGAAACCACCACATTATCTCCAAGTACACAGCGTATTCAAATTGTTATTAATGATGATGGCATCCTGGAGGGTAAAAAATTCCGGAGGTAAAATAGTCCCCCATTAGGATCTCCGGGAGGAGACTGCTTCGAGAGATGTTATCCGAAAGTATAGAAAAAGATCCGTGAACATTCTGCTAGTCGGAGCGTAGAATGTCAGAAGTATGAAACAAGTAGGTAAGCTAGAGAACCTGAAACTCGAAATGAACAGGTTAGCACTAGACATAGTAGGAATCAGCAAAGTCCGCTGGCCAGAGGCAGAGGATTTTTGGAGTGGAGACTTCAGGATAATTCATACAGGATCAGAAGAAGGAAATTCGGGTGTGGGGATAGTTATGCGAAAAAAGATAGGACGACGTGTAGAAAACTACTTACAAAAGAAAGAAAGAGTACTCATGGTTAGATTTGAATCTAAACCAGTAAATACGGTAATAATACAAGTATACAGGCCCACCTCTAGCTACAGTGAGGAAAAGGTAGAACCGATCTACAAAGATATCGAGGACATACTAAGATACGTAAAAGGACATGAAGATTTAATGATTACGGGGAATTTTAATGCAGCGGTAGGTAAGGGTAGGGTAGGAGCGATAGTAGGTATATTTGATTTAGGCACGAGAAATGACAGGGGAAATAGGCTGGTAGAATTTTGCTACAAGAACAACTTAACCATCACAAATACATTATTTCAACATCATGTTAGAAGACGATATACGTGGAAGATGCCAGGAGATATAGGAAGATATCAAATAGATTACATTATTGTTAGACAACGGTTTAGAAATCAAGTAAAAGACTGTAGAAGCTACCCGGAAGCAGATATAGACACTGACCACATCGTAATTATGAAGGCCGCACTTAAATTTAAAAATCTGAAAAAGGGGAACGGAAAAAAGCACTTTGACTTTGAGAAGCTGAAGGATAAAGATATCCACGAAAGATTTGAAAAAAAGTCAAATGAATTGCTTAAAGATGTCGGGAAAATTTCTGATACTAAGGAAATAGAAACAAAATGGAATAACATTAAATCCCTTTAGACATGGCGGCCAGAGATATTCTGGGGTATATACAAAAAGAAAACAAGAAACCAAGGATAACAAAGGATATTCTGAATTTAATAGAAGAAGGACGAAAATGCAAAAATAGATTAGATGAATCAGTAAAACAGAGATGCATAGCCATAAAATGGGAAATTATTCGCAAATGCAGGAAAGCTAAAGAACAATGGATTGATGAAAAGTGCAAAAAGGTACCAACTAAGATGGAAATATGAAAGACAGACGAAGCATACAAACTAATTAGAATAAATTTGAGGGGTATAAAATTATATAGCAAAAATATATGGGACGTGGGAGGAAACGTCATTATAGAAAATGTAGAGAAAATAGCTAGATGGCAGGAATATATAGGGAATTTATATTCAGAAGAGAAACTAGCAGCATTAGAACAGGAATCAGACATTGAAAATGATGACCTGGGATATCCTATACTTAGAGATGAGTTTGAATTAGCATTAAAGAACCTGAAAGATGGTAAGGCGCCGGGTACAGTTAAGGTGCACGCAGAAACTCCAAAAGCCGCTGGACAAGCAGTAACAGGACGTCTCTTCCGACTTGTAAGCTATATAACTGAGACAGGCGAGATACCTAAAGATTTCAAACATCATAGTAACTATACCAAAAAAAAGAAGCGCGGATAGATGTGAAAATTTTCGAACAATAAGTTTGACCGCTGAAGAAATACTGGGAGAAGATCAATTTGGGTTTATGCGAAACAGGGGAACACGAGAGGCTATTTTAGCTCTGAGAATGATAATGGAGAAAACAATAGAAAAAGGGGAAAGCGTGTATATAGGGTTTGTAAATCTGGAAAAAGCATTCGACAATGTAAAATGGAAAGAAATGTCTAAAATACTTTAAAATATTGGAATGAGTTTTAAGGAGAGACGAGTAGTACATAACTTATACAAAGAGCAAACAGCAGTAATAAAATTAGAGCAGGAACGTAGAGAAGTAAACTTTAACAAAGGGGTGAGACAGGGATGTGCCCTATCCCTAATAATTTTTAACTTGAACATTGAAGAGGCAATGAATACTGTCAAATGCTGAAAAACATTTGGAATTACTATGCAGGGACAAAAGATTGATATGCTTAGATTTGCAGATGATATAGCGATATTAGCATCTAGCGAGGAAGAGTTAGAAGCTGCTCTTAATGAAATGGAAACGGTTCTAACAGAGATATACGGTATGCAAATTAACAAAATTAAAACTAAGGTACTAGTAAGCAAAGGAGGGGAAAATAAATCAAGAACAAGAATACAAATAGGTAACAAGAACTTACAAGAGGTTAAGGATTTCTGCTACCTAGAAAGCCAAATAACGCAAGATGGGAAAAGCGCAAAACATATAAAAAAGATCAGCACAAGGTCGTGCTACATTCAACAAGAAAAAGCAACTACTGTGTTTAAAGACAAAAACAGAAACAAGGAAAAGATTGCTTAAACATATAAGTGGAGCACAGCGCTGTACAACTGTGAAGCCTGGACAGTAGGAGAAGCGGACAAGAAAAAAGTAGAAGCCTTTGAAATGTGGTGCTATAGAAGTATAATGAAGATATCATGGACAGGCAAAGTTAAGAACAAATAGGTACTAAAAATGGTAGGGGAAGAAAGCAATATGCGGAAAACGGTAATAAATAGGATAGATAGGATGATGGGCCACATACTACGGCATGAGGGAATATTGCGGAATATATTAGAAGCAGAGATAGGAAGAAAGAGAAGTAGATGTAGATCTAGGATTGACTACTGCATACAGATAGTGAAAGATGTATACTGTAGGAATTTCAGGGAAATGTCTAGGCTAGGTCAGAATAGAAATCAATGGAGGTATGCATCCAACCAGTCCCAAGATGGTTAAACTAATGACGAAAAAAGTAACTGTACTTAAACATGTTGATTATTATAAGCAACTACAAGTATTGGTTGAGCTATATCCTCGAATAATATTAATTGTGTGAAAGGATTTACTGAAAAACTATTAATTCGACAAATGTCTAAGTGTTGGAGGATCTTGACAACCACAGGTTGCTTAACCCCCTTCACATACCACCGAATCTCGGTGAAATATGACATATAATTAGAAAACAATAGAATGGGAACTGAGCTGTATATAGACTGTGTGGGAATTTCAGGGAACTGTGTAGGCTAACTCAGAATATAAATAAGTGGAGGTACGTGTCTAACCAGTTTTGAAATTGAAAACCTAATGACGAAAAAATAAGCGCAGATAAATCTGATGATTATTATATACAACTACAGCTGCTGGTTATGAAATATCTGCAACTAATATTGACTGTGCGAAAATATATATTGGAAAAAATATTAAATCGGCAAATGTTCAAGTGCTGGAGGAACTTGGCAGCCACAGGCCGCTTACCCACCTTCACAACCTTACATGTGATTTTCCAATGCTCCACCCGAAGGTACTACATTGGCCAAGAAGCGAGTATTTTTTACCTGAAAAATTTGGAATTTAGCCGAATCTTGCTGTTCCAAGCAAGGTAGGGATCTTTAACGTGCGTGACAACACTCACACACGGGACTTCCTTTTTATCTCTCATCCGAACGACGATGGATTTTTTGTGAAAAATGCTCGCCTAACATTTTTCAAGCAGACCGTGTCGGGATTCGAACCTGGGACCTTGGGTGTAGTAGTCACACACATATCACTACGCCACGGAGCCGCCTCTTCTCCACAACCACCGAATGTCGGAGAAATAGGGTATATAATTGTAAAACAATAGAAGTGGACTGAACTGCATCTAACAAGAAAAAACAGCACCTATGATCAAAGACAACAAACAGAAACAAGAAGAAAATTGTTGAAAGCATATGTGTGTATCACAACACAGTATGCCTATGAAATACGGACAGTAGGAACAGTAGACAGAAAAACGGTAGCACCTTTTTGGAATGTTATGCTTCAGATGTATGAGAATGATAGCATGGACAGGCAAAATTAATAACAAATAGATTATAGAAATAGTAGGCGAATAAAGATATCTATGAATAAAAAATAGGAGAACTAGAAGGACAGAATACGCTCTAAGGCATTTTTGGGGAATAGTACGGAATATATTACAAGCAGAGATAGGAATAAGGAGGTAGATGTAGATCAGATAGTGATACATGCAGACTGTGCAAATTTCAGAGAAAGGTGTAGGTTATTTTAAAATAGGAAACAATGAGGGAACGCGTCTAACCAATTCCAGGACTAAAGATGATGAATAAACATATATTTTAATACTATTTTTTCATACAGAAGCTTCTTACAATAATACGGGGTTCATATTACAAACAGAATGGGGACCATATTACCTAACATATCTTGTTGGTATTCAGAATTGTCAATAATATCTTATCTAACCATCAAATGAATGTAACTGCGCTAATTAAGGTAATCTTTTTGCCATAGTGTTCAATATTTTATTAAAATAAAAGTGGGGATCCCCTTCTTCTACCTATAATAAAATCTCATCGTGTGACACCCTGTATATACTATCTATTTTGAATTTCTATATAACCTAGAAAAAAACGGGGACGAAATTGTCCAAGTTTCGTAGTTAGCGATTTTTAGCTTTATTTCAGATAATACAACTACGAACGGAGTTAACTCAAAAGAGGTAATAAAGTAGTAAATACAGCCCTTAACTAACATGAAACAGATTCCTGTTTGTTCTGCAAATAGTATGAAAGATGTTGAGACTATTCATCTAATCTAGTCGAATATAGGTTAACTGCGCAATTATCTTTATTACAATCTCTTAAAAAACTTTTTTCAAACAAACCGATATTCTTTTCAGCAACTGATAGGCCATACCGAACATGCCATTGCGTTTCTGTAAAAAATAAATAACGCACGTCAATTTAATCGCAGGAGCATCCATCAACTACAATGTAAACGTACATAGCAGCCATTACAAGACTGCAATGATGCACCGAAACTAGTTGTTTGAGAGCATCCCCCAGAATTGCTACAGGGGCTACATAGGAAGCAACAAAGCAGAGGATGGATCAACAGAAGCAGAGCCCGCCCCTTGTTTTATCTGCGCTGTAGATGGAATGGTGTCATTGCAAGCTCTCAGTGTAAATCTAACAGCGGCGTGCTTAGATTTCAGTTTACCGGCTTTATTTTTCATTGTTGTGCATGTATGTGTAATCGTTGATTTTTTAACTCTACGGTACCGAACTTTGTTTTAGACAGAGTTGGTGTGCTATTATTCTATTTAATTTTGTGCATCACGCAGCTATTATTAAATCACCATTGAAGGGGTAAGTTAGTTTCTTTATTACAAGAAAAACTAAAGAAGTCAGAACCACTGAAAGGCAGATACACTAGGGGGATGATTTTTGTCGTTAGTGGGTTGTTAAAATCAAGAAAACTATAGAGAGGCTTGGATTTGTGGGGATATCATTAATACTGTTATATTTAAAACAGACGTGGTTTTCACTTCAATTTCGATCAATACAGGGTGTGGGCAAATCATACTATTTAGAGTTATATAGGTAATTTATAAAATAAAAACTTTTGTGAAGGGATAACTTTTGAGTAAGTGTCTATTTAGATTGATTGAATGCCACTTAGGTTGCTACCAAACTCTAACACATTTTTTATATGCGTATAGCTGCATAAAAAAACATTACACGGAAGTAGGTAAAAACAACTAGGTGCAGTTAAATTTTAAAAAAAGATAATTAAAAGGCGTTCCGAAAAATTTTAATTACTTGGTTTTCGTTTGGAAGATACATAGGTCATTGTAAAAAAAACAGAAATTAAAAACGCTTATTTTTATTACTAGTATTTTTATTTTAAGGATATTATGATAATGATAAATAATACTAATATCTCTATACAACATTTACTAGAATTCTCATACTTTATAGTCTGATTACAAATATTAGTCAAAATAAATCAGGAAGGGGAGTTAGAAGGTATATTAAGCTGTCTGAGCCAAATTATCAAGAACACATCAAAATATATATAGGAATTATTTGCTAATTATTTGCCTTTTTTGCTGATAAAACCAATTTTTTTGCTATATCTGTAAAAAAGTTACAAACGGCTAGATAGCTTAATATTAAGCTATTCTAGCCAACTAAAAAAAATACCTATACAAAATAAAATTAAAAAATTAACAATATATAAATTATTTGCTATTTTTTTGCTACCATTTGCAAAAGAAGAAAAAATCAAATTTTCAAATAATAAAATAAATATCAATATCTACAAGAGTAAAGTACATTAAAGAAATTAATTGCAAGCATGACTAAAGAATGCCTACGTTTTATGAATTATTTACTTTTAAAACAAGCAACTCCCAAATTATCAGAACACATCAAAATATATATAGGAATTATTTGCTTTTTTGCTGATAAAACCAATTTTTTTGCTATATCTGTAAAAAAGTTACAAACGGCTAGATAGCTTAATATTAAGCTATCTAGCCAACTAAAAAAAATACCTACACAAAAAAAATTTAAAAATTAACAATATATAAATTATTTGCTATTTTTTTGCTACCATTTGCAAAAGAAAAAAATCAAATTTTAAATAATAAAATAAATATCAATATCTAAAGAGTAAAGTACATTAAAGAATTTAATTGCAGGCATGACTAAAGAATGCCTACGTTTTATGAATTATTTACTTTTAAAACATACAACTCCCAAATTATCAGAACACATCAAAATATATATAGGAATTATTTGCTTTTTTGCTGATAAAACCAATTTTTTTGCTATATCTGTAAAAAGGTTGCAAGTAGCTAGTTAGCCTAATATTAAGCTATCTAGCCAACTAAAAAATACCTACACAAAATAAAATAAAAAAATTAACAATATATAAATTATTTGCTATTTTTTTGCTACCATTTGCAAAAAAAGAAAAAATCAAATTTTCAAATAATAAAATAAATATCAATATCTACAAGAGTAAAGTACATTAAAGAAATTAATTGCAGGCATGACTAAAGAATGCCTACGTTTTATGAATTATTTACTTTTAAAACAAGCAACTCCCAAATTATCAGAACACATCAAAATATATATAGGAATTATTTGCTTTTTTGCTGATAAAACCAATTTTTTTGCTATATCTGTAAAAAAGTTACAAACGGCTAGATAGCTTAATATTAAGCTATCTAGCCAACTAAAAAAAATACCTACACAAAAAAAATTTAAAAATTAACAATATATAAATTATTTGCTATTTTTTTGCTACCATTTGCAAAAGAAAAAAAATCAAATTTTTAAATAATAAAATAAATATCAATATCTAAAGAGTAAAGTACATTAAAGAATTTAATTGCAGGCATGACTAAAGAATGCCTACGTTTTATGAATTATTTACTTTTAAAACATACAACTCCCAAATTATCAGAACACATCAAAATATATATAGGAATTATTTGCTTTTTTGCTGATAAAACCAATTTTTTTGCTATATCTGTAAAAAGGTTGCAAGTAGCTAGTTAGCCTAATATTAAGCTATCTAGCCAACTAAAAAATACCTACACAAAATAAAATAAAAAAATTAACAATGTATAAAGTATTTGCTATTTTTTTTTTACCATTTGCAAAAGAAAAAAAATCAAATTTCCAAATAATAAAATAAATATCAATATCTACAAGAGTAAAGTACATTAAAGAAATTAATTGCTGGCACAACTATAGCGTTTACATTGTTTATGAATTATTTGCTTTTTAGATAGGCAGCTCCCAAATTTTTTGCTCGCCAAATTAGATGTTCAAACAATAATAATAATATAAGTTGGCCTGAGACTACAAGAGTAAAGTGCTTTTAAACATTTAATTGCTTCTATCATAATTTCATAATCATGTAGCTTGATTTATTTGCTCTTAAATTATGTAAATTTTGAATTTTTTGCTCACGAATTTAATATAAAAAACGACAAAAGGCCATTATTATCGTTTGAACATTTAATTTCGCAAGCAAAAAATTCGGGGGTTGTATATCTAAAGTGCAAGTTATTCATAAAACATATGTATGATATAGTTATACCAACAATTAATTTCTTTAATGTACTTTACTCTTGTAGATATGGATATTTATTTTATTATTTGAAAATTTGATGGTTTTTGCAAATGGTAGCACAAAAATAGCAAATAATTTATATATTGTTAATTTTTTAATTTTATTTTGTTATTTTAGTTGCTAATAGCTTAATATTAAGTTATCTAGCCACTTGTAACTTTTTTACAGATATATCAAAAAATAGGTTTTATCAGCAAAAAAAAGCAAATAATTAGCAAATAATTCCATTCTATATTTTGATGTGTTCTGATAATTTGGCTCAGACAGCTTAATAGACCTGGAGTTAGACCGATATATGTAGCTTGAAACCTCTTGTGTATTAAAGCGTGGACGATTCTACGAATTTTGTACAAAATGTATTATTTTATTTATATCAGTAACGTTGAGAGATTATCTAATATCTATAACGAAAAGTCGCTTAACGGTGATTTTCAGTATGAATGTTAAGAATATAATACATACAAATATCACCAGGTTAATAGATTAGATACATTTATACTAACTGATTGGATTTTATCTCTAGAAGAGCCATCATCTAAAGGTAGGAACCAGAGCAAATAATTTCAATGGTATTATTTTAGATGAAATAAAAGTGAATAGTAATACTTTTTATTATTTATTTATTAATAAAACGGCGATATAGTGTTTCTCAAAAGTAACGGATAAATTCTATAAAATATTTGAGACAAACATTTTCGAAAAATGTTTAAACTCTTTATATAAGGATGTATTTTCAAGCACCCCACACTAACTCAACACCTAAGCGCTGGAATAACCCCAACTTTAAACTTTAAAAATGCAAACCGTAAAGTACCATTTGTAATACTTCATTTAATAGACGAAAGTGAAACTAGCAGCCAAAGGTAGCGGTCGATAGAAAACTAGAGATTGTGAACCGGGTCCACTCTATAGTATAGTATACTCTAATGTACCAAGACATAACAACACGCCCTTGCTAAAGTGCCGCCGAATTCATATGAATACATAAGCGAAACTAGTGAGCAAGTTTGGTTACTGTTAGAAGAGTTATACTACTAAAAACTGAACATACGGGTACTACGGCCGTAAAAATACCCATAATTGAAAGCAACTTTAAATCTCTCTTCTTCCCTATTAAGTTATTTATGCTGTTTATTACTGTGAGAGGAGGTACTTTAGCAAGGGCCATAAAACAATAAAATAAGCTTCAAGTTGTTGATTTGCGTTTTGAGAGCTTCTTTCGCACAATGCAAGCTACATCCTCTGGCTATTTTTAGGTATCCATACGCTTCAGCATTTGGCTGCTCTATTATTTATGGATTATGTGTACCATTTGGAACATTATTTTACTTGGTTGAAATTCGCACAATGCAAGCTGCATCCTCGGGCCATTTTTCGGTATTCCTACGCCTTTGTCATTTGGCTGCTCTATTAATTATGAATACTGTGTACCATTGGAACATTATTTTACTTGATTGAAATTCGCACAATGCAAGGTACATCCTCGAGCCATTTTTCGGTATCCCTATGCCTCAGCATTTGTCTGCTCTATTACTTATAGATACTGTGAACCATTTGGAACATTATTTTACTTGGTTGAAATTCGCACTAAGCAAGCTACATCCTTGGGCCATTTTTAGGTATCCCTACGCCTCAGCATTTGGCTGCTTTATTATTTATGGATACTGTGTACCATTTGGAACATTATTTTACTTGTTTGAAATTCGCACAATGCTAGGTACATCCTTGGGCCATTTTTAACTATCCCACACCTCAGCATTTGACTGCTCTATTATTTTCGATACTGTGTACCATGTGGAACAATATTTTACTTGGTTGAAATTCGCACAATGCAAGCTGCATCCTCGGGCTATTTGTCGGTATCCCTACGCTTCAGCATTTGGCTGCTCTATTATTTATGAATACTGTGTACCATTTGGAACATTATTTTACTTGATTGAAATTCGCACAATGCAAGGTACATCCTCGAGCCATTTTTCGGCATCCCTATGCCTCAGCATTTGGCTGCTCTAATTTTTATAGATATTGTGTATCATTTGGAACATTATTTTACTTGGTTGAAATTCGCACAAATCAAGCTGCATCCTCGGGCCATTTTTCGGTATCCCTACGCCTCAGCATTTGGCTGCTCTATTATTTAGGAATACTGTGTACCATTGGAAACATCATTTTACTTGATTGAAATTCGCACAATGCAAGGTACATCCTCGAGCCATTTTTCGGTATCCCTATGCCTCAGGATTTGGCTGCTCTATTATTTATAGATACTGTGTACCATTTGGAACATTATTTTACTTGGTTGAAATTCGCACAATGCAAGGTACATCCTTGGGCCATTTTTCGGTATCCCTACGCCTCAGCATTTGGCTGCTCTATTATTTATGGATACTGTGTACCATTTGGAACATTATTTTACTTGTTTGAAATTCGCACAATGCAAGGTACATCCTTGGGCCATTTTTAGGTATCCCACACCTCAGTATTTGGCTGCTCTATTATTTTCAATACTGTGTACCATGTGGAACAATATTTTACTTGGTTGAAATTCGTACAATGCAAGCTGCATCCTCGGGCCATTTGTCGGTATCCCTACGCTTCAGTATTTGGCTGCTCTATTATTTATGAATACTGTGTACCATTTGGAACATTATTTTACTTGATTGAAATTCCCACAATGCAAGGTACATCCTCGAGCCATTTTTCGGCATCTCTATGCCTCAGCATTTGGCCGCTCTAATATTTATAGATATTGTGTATCATTTGGAACATTATTTTACTTGGTTGAAATTCGCACAAATCAAGCTGCATCCTCGGGCCATTTTTCGGTATCCCTACGCCTCAGCATTTGGCTGCTCTATTATTTAGGAATACTGTGTACCATTTGGAACATTATTTTACTTGATTGAAATTCGCACAATGCAAGGTACATCCTCGAGTCATTTTTCGGTATCCCTATGTCTCAGCATTTGGCTGCTCTATTATTTATAGATACTGTGTACCATTTGGAACATTATTTTACTTGGTTGAAATTCGCACAATGCAAGGTACATCCTTGGGGCATTTTCCGGAATCCCTACGCCTCAGCATTTGGCTGCTCTATTATTTATGGATACTGTGTACCATTTGGAACATTATTTTACTTGGTTGAAATTCGCACAATGCAAGCTACGTCCTCAGGCCATTATTCAGTATCCCTACGCCTCAGCATTTGGCTGCTCTATTATTTATGGATACTATGAACCATTTGGAACATTATTCTACTTGGTTGAAATTCACACAATGCAAGCTACATTCTCAGGCCATTTTTCGGTACCCCTACGCCTTAATATTTGGCTGCTCTATTTTTTATAGATGCTGTATACCTTTTGGAACATTATTTTGCTTGATTGAAATGCGCACAATGCAAGCTACATTCTTTAGCAGCAATTTATAAGTGACCTTACCAATCATCATTTAGCGTGTCTTTAGCGACATCATGTTGTATTGGCAAAATTTCACTATAACTACAATAATTCGGCGCTCCTCGATTGCTATCATAGTTAAAAGTTAACACGAAAGAAGCTCTCAAAACGCAAATCAACAACTTGAAACGTATTTCATTGTTTTATGGCCCTTGTTAAAGTACCTCCTCTCACTATAATGAACATCGAAAATAATAGAGCAGCCAAATGCTGAGGTGTGGGATACCTAAAAATGACCCAAGGATGTACCTTGCATTGTGCAAATTTCAAACAAGTAAAATAATGTTCCAAATGGTACACAGTATCCATAAATAAAAGAGCAGCCAAATTCTGAGGCGTAGGAATACCTAAAAATGGCCCAAGGATGTAGCGTGCTTTGTGCGAATTTCAACCAAGTAAAATAATGTTCCAAATGGTACACAGTATCTATAAGTAATAGAGCAGACAAATGCTGAGGCATAGGGATACCGAAAAATGGCTCGAGGATGTACCTTGCATTGTGCGAATTTCAATCAAGTAAAATAATGTTCCAAATGGTACACAGTATCTATAAATAATAGAGCAGCGAAATTCCGAAGCATAGGGATACCGAAAAATGGCTCGAGGATGTACCTTGCATTGTGCGAATTTCAATCAAGTAAAATAATGTTCCAATGGTACACAGTATTCATAAATAATAGAGCAGTCAAATGCTAAGCGTAGGGATACCGAAAAATGGCCCGAGGATGCAGCTTGCATTGTGCGAATTTCAACCAAGTAAAATAATGTTCCAAATGGTACACATAATCCATAAATAATAGAGCAGTCAAATGCTGAAGCGTATGGATACCTAAAAATAGCCAGAGGATGTAGCTTGCATTGTGCGAAAGAAGCTCTCAAAACGCAAATCAACAACTTGAAACTTATTTCATTCTTTTATGGCCCTTCTTAAAGTACCTCCTCTCACTGTAATGAACATCATAAATAACTTAATAGGGAAGAATGGATCTAGCGTAAAGAGGGATTTAATGTAAGTTGCTTTCAGTTATGGGTATTTTTAAAGCCTTTGTACCCGTATGTACAGTTTTTACTAGTATAGCTGTTCTAACAGTAGCCCCACCTGCTCACTAGTTTCGCTTATGTATTCATATGGATTCGGCGGCACTTTAGCAAGGGCGTGTTGTTATGTCTTTGTACATTAGAGTATACTATACTATAGAGTGTGACAGGTTCACAATCTCTAGTTTTCTATCGGCCGCTACCTTTGGCTACTAGTTTCACTCACATAGCATCTTTTATGCCAAATACAATAAATAAAGATTTTTTAAAAAATCGGTTGATAAATTACTGAGATACCGTAAAATCCCCTAACTATGGTTCAGTTTTTATATAGTTTTGTGATTTTCTTGTAAGTTAATAAACGTATAACATAAATGTTGTCACCAAGCAAAGTTGATAAAAAAAAACTATTTTTGGAAAAATGTTGATTAGAGCAAAATTGGTAGATCTTTTGTAGTAGGCCATAGTATGCTTCAAGTTATGCGCGTCGCTTTTACCTTATAAATGTTATATTGGACCATGTTTGGATATACAAACTCCAATATTGAACCATACAAATTACAAACAACAAAAAATTCAAAATTTAATATCAAATAGGTATAGGTAGCAACTTTTTCCTAATACATATTACATACTAAAAGCAGTTTAACATTGTGTCGAATTCTGGAATATACTACAATGCCCTTGTTTTAGAAAACTGTTTGGGTGCTGAAACATCTTTCTGATTATATACCAAAACAATCCGTTTCATCAGGCCATTTCCATAACTTGCCCACTTTTTCATGCAACTTACTAATGCCGCTTCATCGAGAAAATTTTCAACCATCCCACGCCAATATCCTTGATCATAAATGACAATAACATAATCGCCAGTTTTTATGGTTATATCTTTAGGTTGTGCCTGTCCTATAGAACGTTCTGAGTAGTCACTCTGTAAGTCTTCGGATTCAATGTCAAATGGAAGAGAAATATTTACTAAACTTTCAATAAATGCTGCTCTTTTCGTCCGGTGCTTTTTTGTTCCCTGTATGCCAAATGGCCCTGAAAGGTGTTCATTGTCTGTGGTGGGTTCGATTTTAATATTCTCAGCTTTTTGTTTCCCTTTTTGAAAGCAGTTTTTACAGAAAGTGGTTTGTTCGTTGTACTAACGATGTCTTCTGGAACTATACTTTTTCCAACCGCAATATTAATCATTTTTTTCTTTTTTCGTACAATTTTTAGAGTTGTTTCTGAAAGCGTAGTGGCTTGTAAAAATTTGTAAAGGATTTGCTCACTAAATTTAAATCTGGTTCAGATCAAATCCTATTACAATATGGAATTCTCAATAAAACAGGTTCTCGATCTAATGGGTAAATACCCGCTTTTCTAAATCCTGATATTAAATTTGTCGCACTATTTTCTAGGATATTATGATAAAATTGTTTTAACAATAATGGGAATACATCTTTTGGCGCAGTTGAATTTCGTCTACCAGTGGGAAGAATTTTCCACTCCTCCAGGATTGTTCTCCAATAAATTTTAAATAGCCGAAAAAAGGAAATGTCGAGGAATTGAGTTAAGGGGAAGAGCTATAAATGCAATATTATCTTTGCAAAGATTTAAAACACGGGAACTGAGGTGTAAACTTAAATTATCGCCAATTACTACGCTTTTATCGCAACTACTTCGTTTTATTTTAGGAAGAAGAATAGTAATAAACCAGTCCTCAAAACAGAATGCTGTTAATGCCAAACTGGCTATGTATCATTTTCTGATCTAGAATAATTTGTAAGTTAATTGCCGCGTATTTTTAAATTAATAACGCTAACTTCCGTCGTCGCTGATTGTCGCGTCTGCGCAGAAAAAATGCGGATGCGCGCGAGTGTCGAAAGCGGGGATTAAGTCACGAGATATGGACCAGGCAACAACTATTTGAGTGGAGTGAGTGTTTTTTTAGAAACAGGTATGTATGTTTCCTGTACTTTGCCTTTATTGTACCTGGTAGCTATTCCCTTCAACCCCCTACGAGTGCAATAGAAGTTTAGAACGGATAGCAAAATTTTATGTTCAACATGGCGAAATTAACCCTTAACCACCGCTGGATCATAAGATTAAGTTCCGAGATACACATCACGTGAGTAATTTGAATTTACTTAAATTGTGCATGCAAATTTGACTTAGACAGCGATTGCATCATAATGTGATCTGTAGAAAATATAACAATGGCGGGGAAATATACCGCGTAATTGTAACAATGGCTCCACTTTGGGCGCCATTATTATATTTACGCGGCATATTTACCCGCCATTGTTGTAACACCTACAGATCACGTTTTACCGGCGGAGGCAATCGCTGTCTAAGTCAAATTTACATGCACTAATTTAGGTAAAATCAAATTACTTACGTGAGGTGTATCTCGGAACATAATCTCAGGATCCAGCAGGTGGTTGTTGGGTTTGGTTACGCCATGTTGAACATCAACCTTCCTATCCGTCCATCACGCCGTAACTTTTGTTGCACTCATAGGGGGTTAAAGGAACATAGGTAACAGGTACGATAAAGTAAAGGCACTGGAAACCTACATACCTGTGTCTTAAAAACTACACTACACTCAAATAGTTATTGCCTGGTCCATGTCTCGTGGCTTAATCCCCGCTTTTGACACTCGCGCACATCCGCATTCCTTCTGCGCAAACGCGACTGTCAGCGACGATGGAAGTTAGCGTGATTAATTAAGAAAATACACGGCAATTAACTTACAAATTATATCTAAATCTAAAAATGATACATAGCCAGTTTCGCATGTGACAATGCACCAAACTACCCACTTTTGGTTCTATTGTACCTTGCACCCTCTGGCCCCCATTCAGTCCCAGTATCCCACATTTTTCTGATTTATAATTTACATATGGAGGACAAAGTTCTTCTTTAGCATTACCACACATCATAATGGAAACTGCCGCTTTTGAGGAATTTTTGATGGCTTCTGGATATTTGCATCCCCTTTTTGTTAAAACATTTTTTTCCCGTGATCGCAACTAAATTTGTTTCATCATAATTCCAAACTGCACCAGGGTCAACATCTTCAAGCACATCTTGTAGATTGTCAAAATATAAGTTAATAATGTCACTATTCACAACTGTTCGGCTTCTTTTTATATTGGTACAGAGACGTTTAGACAGTTGATGCTTTTGATGCCCAAGAAAACCTTTTACTCAACGTTTGCCAGCCAGATTATTGTCAAATATTCGTATTTTCCGCCCGGCACGATCTAAATAAGTTTTAATTATATGCCGTAAATCCACAACCGTCAAAGGAAACCCAAAATCGCACATAACTATTATATACTGCACAAACGAATCCTCTTTCTTTTTAGTGAATACACATTTGCGACCAGGCGGGTTAACAGAATTTTATAAAAAACAGAAACTTCCCGTTGTGACATATTTTGTGATTTAACATCATTCAAACATTGCTGCAATTTTTCATCAGCATACGGTTTGTAAGGGTCTTCCGTCGACCTTTCGTCTCTCAAATTTTGAAAGGGATATTATCTTAAAAAAAGTATAACAGAAATATATAATTAGGCCTACAACATAGTTCCAAAGGGAATTTAAATACAAATACTTGTTTTACAAAAGTAACACCCAACATTGGTCCGCTCATGGACATGGACCAATGTTGGGAGGCACGTGCAACGTTCCACGTTACAACAAATATATAAATAAACATCACATTAACTCAATTCTGATGCATGTGCTATCCAAAGAACTTATTTGGTGATATTTAAAAACATGTTGTAATAAAAGTTTTGGGAAAAAGAAATCCAATATTTTTGTGCAAACTTCAAGACTTTATTTAACATGTTTCAGATTGTCCGATTTGGGTCAAATATGCGACGTTTTGTTCTATAATTTGTTGCCATTTTAAAGATAGCTTAATAACGCCTCTTTCATAGAAGTCTTGGTCCTTATTGGTGAAAAAATGTAGCAATCGATTTTCACAATCTTCTCTTAATGCCAATTTCTTATCACTCAGGAAGTTTTGCAATGCGAAAAATAGGCGGTAATCGCTTGGTGCCAGGTCCAGATTATATGGTGGATGCATTAAAACTTCACAACCAAGCTCTCGGAGTTTCTGGCAAGTCACTACAGACGTGTGTGGCCTGGCGTTGTCGTAATGCAACACAACATCTCCTCTGTTGGACAATTCTGACCGTTTCTGGTCAATCGCTAGCTTCAAATGGTCCAGTTGTTGACAATACAGATCCGAATTTAGTGTTTGGTCATATGGAAGCAACTTTTCCAGTCTTACCAAATGCACAGCAGAACTTTTCTGGCCGTTAGTCCTGGTTTGGCCACCGTTGGAACTACTTCACCTCGCTTTGACCACGATTGTTTTCGCACAATATTGTTGTATGTGACCCATTTCTCATCGCCAGTCACCATCCGTTTAAGAAATGGATCGATTTCATTCCGTTTGGTCAAGGCTTCGCAGATGGAAATTCAATCCATCATGTTTTTTGTGTTAATTGGTGTGTCACCCAAACGTCGAGCTTCTTTTTGAATCCAGCTTTGTGCAAATGGTTTAAAATTGTTTTATGGTGAATCTTTAGCTCCTGGGCGATGCTACGACTACTAACATGCCGGCCAACCTCGATTATTTCTATGATTTTATCGACATTTGTGACAACGGCCCTGCCTGTGCGAGGTGAATCTTTAACATCAAAAATACCTGATGGGAATCGATGAAACCAAAATTGCAGGTAATTAGTTGTTACAGTATCGGGACCATAAACACCATTCACAATTTCAACCGCCTGGCTTGCATTTTCGCCTTTATCAAAGAAAAAATGGTAAAATGTACCGAATTTTCTCTTTGTTGACTTCCACTTTTAACGCCCTGTAAATCACAACTGAATAAACAAAAAAAAACAGCAAAATAACTTTTTAGTGTGAAGTGTCACCTTGACAACGAGCATAAATCTGAAATTGTTTGATCGATACTTTACTAGATATCGATCACTACAGCCATCTACCCAAAAAATAATGGATTTCTTTTTCCCCAACCTTATTTAATTGCACTTACCGTGATAACAACAAAGATGAAAGTCTGCACAGGGCAAAAATACGCCGTATTTATAACAAACACGCAAATTCCAGTAGCAGCTTCATACAAATAACCACCGGGCTCTTGCGTTGCATGAAGTGGGGGTGGAACATTAAGGAAATAAATATGTGTATCTTATAACGACACCGTTGGACTATACTTGTAAACCCGGACCCTAGTTAGGAGATTTTACGGTATCAACAAAATGTATTCGAATAGATAATAAATTAAAATTAGTATCTTTTTAGATAATTAAAATTAAAGTAATTGCTCAAATTGCTGTTCATTAACAGCGAGGCGATGTCCTTACCTAGAGAATAACCCTTGTTGACCATTATATACCATTTCCGTGGAGTTTGGACTTATTTTTTATCGAATCCTTTCCTTTAACTTATCAATGTTTTTAGGTGTTTAGATTTTGAATAATCTCAGAATAAATAATCCAAATGAGTTTCCGACGATCATGCCGGTCATTTTATACGTCACCGTCTACGAATACGTTGAGAAACATGTGGTCAAGATATCCTGGAACTGACCGTGCGTAATGAGAAGGTAAGATGCACACCATCTTGCTGTAACCAAATTCTTAGATTGGGTAAATCAGGATCTTTTGCATTAGGAAACAGTAACGTAAAGCCAGAATTAGTTCAAATTGGGGAGTGTCCAGATACTTTTCACCAGTCAACGTTCCGACAAAAATTCCGATCCAATAATTCCAGTATTCTAGCCCACACATTAACTTTTTGTGATGTGTATTCGCCTCCATCTTCCAAGGCAGATTTTCAACTGCCCAATAACGGCAATTTTGCTTACTGACGGTAGCATTTATGCCAAATGTTGGCTATCAGAAAACAGAATATTTTTAAGATTGCAAAATTGCACTCCTCAATCAAAATCATCATTTGACAACTTTTGCACCCAGGTGCACTTTGTAGGAGTGAAATCTTTCTCTATGAAGCAGTCTGAAACTGTATCTTTTGACGTATTAAGATACGTGAAGTGTTTCCCACGAGAGTTGAATGTAAATTTTCCTGCACCGTCAACATAACATCCAATAGTCTATCTCATCTTCCTCTAAAGGCAATGGACGTCAGGCTTTAGGTGTATCTCGTACATATCCAGATCGTAATGATCGTTCTCAATTCAATTTACCGTTGATTATGATATTGGAGAACGGTTTGGATAAGTTTCATTGAACAAAATACGGATTCGTTCATGCCCCGATTTCTATTTCGGTATCCAATCATTGTTAGAATTTTGATTCCTTCAATTTCACAATTGTAGCAATCTTATTTCACAAATCGTTCAACAAGTAACACCCATTACACTTCGTAATACCAATAAATTGTATTTGACATTTAACCACTAACAATTTGCAATGGTTTTTATGCCTTATTGATAGAGCGCTTCAACTCTTCCGTGAATATTGACACTATCGTTTGAATACATTATTAGTGAATATCTCAGTCATTTATCAAAGGATTTTAACAACCCGTTTTCTTGTATTTGGCATAAAAAATGCTATCAAATGAAGTATTGCAAAGAATACCTTGTTATTTGCATTTTTAGTTGGGCTTATTAGCGCTTAAGGAATGGGAGGTTGAAAAAAATTTCTTTGTATAAAGAATTTAAAACTAAAAATCGACGGATCGCAGCATCTTCAAAAACATTTTTTCAAACACGCACAATTCTAGTTCATAATAATGTATAATAAAACCTTGAACTTTTATTGAAAACACTCGGTATATAAAAACTGCATTTTATATGATTAAAATGGATGGATAATTTATTTGTGTTATTCGTTTCATTTATTTTACTGAAAATTGCATTAATTTTACTATAAACCGCTGTATGTAAGAAGTTACGTAATGGCTTGTTGTTCCATTCAATAAAAGTTAACATTTGCAGTGATATGCCGAGATATAGAAATACATTTCTAAATTTATGAAGTAAATTTGGGCAGATTAGGAATTTAAATGGTTGGATTTTACATTTAGAAAACCAAGTCGATTTTGTACTGTTGAAGGCGTTAAACCAATCAGATACTTTGTTGGAAGCAGAAACGATTATTATTGGTATCGGCTACCTGATTTTAGCAATAAAATACTTGTATTTAATATAAAATTTTCAGAACAATGTTGTTGTTACAGTCTAGATGATAGGTTATAGATATGACAGTAACCTTACAGCGGATTACTACTGATGATTTGCGGACAAACGAAGCTTTTCTAGAATAAATTAGCGATAAATAAAAATTAGTGCAAATTATTATAAAGTTTCTGCAGTTAGTTGATTTTCTGAATTTTGGAAAAAATTGTAAGTAGGCCTGTATTTTTTAAGTTAGTTTAAGTATCGCGGCTTATTTTAGTGCTTTAACACACTAAGCGCCAGTGTATCGTTTTCGATACACATTATCTGAAACATTATGCATCAAAAGAGATACGCACTCTTTGCGTTGTTCTAGGTGTTGTGTTCTTGAAACAAGCACAATGGTTTAGATATTTGCTATATTCTAGGAAGTCTTGATCCACTCAATTACTTTGGTATATTTGGGTTCGGTCACCGTTAATAGCTGACAAGAAAATACAATCGTTAAAAATAAACATTTATTCCAAAGTGACTGTTTTGTTTGTAACATTTGCATGAATTCTAATAACACTAATGAAAAAAAAGTGTTAGTGAGCCTTATTAAAGCAGCTTCTATAAATTATGATATTGCATACTGAACATTTTGTGTTTACTTGAGAGGCTTTTACAACTTTACCCCCAACAACTGATCGCTCCCTTCAATATATTTTGTAGCGCTCTGTACAACGATCCCGGATGTTCTTGCTATCTTACATATTTGTCACTAAATAATGTTTAGTTTCTGCTTGCTTTCTTAGTCGAACAGCAGTACCTGCTGAAATTGATGCAACATTCGGCAATATAACTTGCTCACGAAAGACTTTTATAGTGAGGTTTTTACGGATAGAGTACTGATTCTACAAGAAGTGTGTGTTAACTTAGCTTGTTACCACTTCGTACATCGTCGTAACGCAGAATACTAGGTAGCCATTTGGTGACTAATATCAATGAAGGATTTGTCACTGTTGTGGTCAACAATGCATTGGGATTTTGAACACTACTGACAGCCTTCAACGCAAAAGTTTTAGTTTGCAACAATCTGACGTCATGCCATTTTAGAAACACAATCTCATCATCGGTTTGTTTTGAAGAAAACTGCCCTCTTTTGGGCTTAGCTTACATGATATCCGCAAGCAAATGTTTTCGGTTTGTCCTAAGGGTCCCAAACAAATGGGTGTTTTGTTTCGTCTCGAGCAATAGGCCAGGCGTACACTAGTGTATTAATCAACCTTCACCCAAAAGATTTATCAGACATTACAGCTGCTTTATTTTTGGACTTCTCGCAATAAATTTCAATGTTCCAAGTATAACTTTTCTTTAAACATAGTGAAGCGTGTCACTGCTACCGCGTTTCTTTAACTTAAAAACAAGTAATAACAAACGTCTTTATTACTCACTGTTCACAAGTCTAATTAACAGTATATGCCTTGTTTATAGATGTTTTCAGTCTACTTAACAATGAAGCACTATTACACTAATGAATTTACAAGCACTAATATCTTCTTAAACTAACTTCTTTACCATAGGTCCATTAACAACACTAACACAACCATTTGTTTATACACTTCTATTTATTTATGTATACTACAAGCTGCATGTACATTAGACACAGCATATATCATTTATGTATAAATTCTTGAACTCCTAAAAGCTCAACTACGTTTACTGTACACGATATAATTTATATTAGACATTCAAGTATAGACTAATTCTTACATTCATAAGCGGCCTTATATATACCCTGAATTAAAGTAATGACTCATTATCCAGTATTTTCTAGAAGAATTCTGGAATCCTTGAGAATATGATGTGCCTCGGGCGTTTGTATGTTTGACGGGTTGCCTAATAGTGGATTGCAACAATAGTTTGAAGGCATTATTGTCATATTTAGGAATATACTGTTGAAATTTTAAGCTGCCTCTTCTCGAAATTAGAGACTCATCAGTACGTATTTGTTCTCCTGGAATATATACTCTCTGATAGTTTTAAATGAACATATCCATAACTTTCCAAACTTTGTACAATCCGTCTGCAGTGTTTGCAAGCTCATTATCCGAGAAATGAATAAATTTTAGAATCAGCTAAAACAGATTTCTCTCCATGACACTGGATGCAAAAGATATACCAAACAATGCGTTATTTCTCCAGTAGTCCCGTATCGCCGGCAATTTTACTAGACCCATCCGACCATTAAGAGTAAAAATTTGTACATTTCATCGACAGTAACAAGTTGTTATTCGTGAAGTCGAAATCTACCAGAAACATCCGTACACATAAGATGTTGTGTGGCGAACAAATTGGCGAACAAATTGGCTATCATTTGCATGATATAATTGTCAGGAACACCTCAAAATAGTTTATCACGTCAGCATCAACTAATATTCCCGCACAAATTTGTTTCATACCAGTCATTCCCATGGTACCTTTGATAGGTGGTGGATCATCATGAGTCGGCATGCGCCATTTGATATTTTGTAAGCGCTGTTTTATCCAGTCTGCTTCTAATGTTGAACTGGCAGATGTATATGGCATAGAAGAACCAGGATAATTTCGGACAGAGGATTTATCGCCGTATTCGCTCTCAGTCCTTGCATCTGAAAATGGATCTGATTCATTGCTTGTATAGGAATCAGGTTCAAAATTTGGGTCGTTTGGAGTAGTCCATTGTAACTGTCCAATAAATTCACAACTGTCTTTCAAAGTCTGATCAGTGTCACTTAGTTACCGGTTATTTAGTAGGCTCATTAATGGATAACACCTAAAAATTAAAAAAAAATAATAAGAAAAACAATATTGTAAGCAAAAGAGTATTGCAGCAAACTTCAATTTGCAAACAAATATGGGCAAGGAATTTCACAATAGATCCTTTAAAAAACTTATGCAAAATTATAAGATAAACTTTTATTCTACATACTCTGTAACTAAAGTCAGTGTGGCAGAACGACTTATCAAAACAATTAAAGGCATGTTGTACAGGAGATTCTATCTACAAGGTAGTTATAAATGGCTCAAAGGTTTTCAAAAAGTAATTGGAGAATACAATCACAGTAAACACCGGTTGATAGGGATGACACCCTGAGAGTATCTTCTGGCAAAAATTATAAAAATGGCGCTAGTGGCTAGATGTTTAGTCCGATTTAAAAAACTCTTTCGGATTCGGATAGCTGAGAAAATTTTAATATAATTTGATAGGTTGCATGATATATTTATCTTAAAAGACAGAGCATTGCTGTTTAGAATAAGATTTAAGATGAACACTATGGTTTGTAAAGGGTTATATTTAATTCAGTAAGGAATGCTCCGATTTGAAAAATTCTAAAATAATTAAGTAGCTGTGGAAAAAGCAATGTTAATGGATACCTTACACGGTGAGTTTATATTAAAACACCGCCAAGAATACCTTTTGCCAAAAAATCAAAAAATGGCGGTGGTGGCTAGAGGGATGGTTCGATTTGAAAACTTCCAAAAGAATTAAGTAGCTGAGGAAAAAGGTTTATATTATAAATATCGCTAAGAGTAACTTTGGCAAAAATTCTAAAAATGCCGGTAGTGTGCAGAGGTCCGGTCCGATTTAAAAAATTCCTTTCGATTTGAGCAGCTGGGAAAATTTTAATATAGTTTGATAGGTTATACTACAGAAAAATGTACACAGGGCGGGTAGAAAAATGCAAAAAGGTTAAGTGTAGGGAAAACAGATTAGGTATTTAGAAATTCATAATAAGAATGCTATAAAATTCGGTGTTCCTCAAGTTCCTCCTACATAATTCAACATAACATTTATAAAATATTTGTCTGGGGTCTTACCCTAAAGTTTTTTTCATATTTAAAAATAAGACGTATGTTAATCTATATTTAAATACAAACAGGTAAAACTCACGATATCACAATTAACAGCCTCAGTTTTCCTGTTCAGACTAATTAACATAGTAAGAAACTACGCGCGCTTGACCGCTAGCATATGAAACGGGCGAGCCATGTTCCATAGCATTAACTATTAAAGTATCGTCGAGTTGATCAAAACTGAAAGTTAAAGATTGGTTTTTTCTGGTGTTGACATTACAAGTGATGTAAGAGTGCCATTAGGTCTCAACATACTACTAGATAAAATCATGTATGCATTAGGTGATTTTATATCAAATTTTACCACTGTTCAGCGCGGGGGGTCTTATAACTTTGTACATCGACTTACCTCCGCGGTTTTTTGTTGTTCTAAACTGCAGTTCCTATTCTTTCAACTAAGTGGACTGTATGCGAAATTTAGTCCGTGTTACGTTGCACTTGCACTGTGTTTTTTAGGGGTTTATCGATTAAGTCCGCGGCACTTGACTAACTTACGTTACCGAACGAAAAACCGACGACTGTTCTGCTTCGATATCCATAAGAGAGTGTTTGTTCACTACTCTTAGTCCAACTTATTCACACATGCACAAGGAATTTTTACGGCAGGATATAAGGGAACAAGGGATGACAGTTTTACTATTAGATTTATAACTACAAATTTACGACTTAAAATTAACCACGCGAACGTGCGACAAAGAGACCGAACAACCACTGTACCGTGGAAGTTGGTATTGATTTATACGGCGATCTGCGGCCAGTCATACAAATTATTTGAAATAGGGCAATGTGCCAAAATTATGCTATAAAAATGGACTACTTTGAATGTAGAGAGTTTTGCAATTTTCAATTTCAATTTAGAATCATACAATTTACCCAAGAAGCAGCAAACGTAAGATTGAATGGCTTATCTGGTGAGGGTGTTTTAGAATTACAACTGGATCGTGAATTCAAATTGAAATTGATTAGCGAAACATCTAATAGAAGTGTATGGGTGGCGAATAAGTTTCAAGAAGAAAATACATATAATATGGAAATGACGAAAGACCGAAATGTTATTTTGCTACCTGAGTACAAGTGCTTCAAGCTATTAAATTTGCAAGAATTAATGTTATAAAATGGAGAAGTTGAGGTATAGAAACTTTCCAGAATTTTACGAAAAATTTGTAGGTGTTATAAGAAATGTAAGTGGAAATACCACAGATTAAGATTTGGTCCAAACATAGAGGGAGAGAGCCGTGCGTGTACTTCTTTGTTTAATATTGCAGCAGTGTAAATTACTTGGCAGTGTTAGAAATTATTAAATGTCATGCCGTTCAGTACTTACAAGATGCTACTTCGAAGCGATTGCTCACGCAAATGTTTAGAGATTTGGCTATCTCAGATTCACCAGGCTCCGGTTACCACAACGGTTATCAATAAATGTATATATTTTAATAAAATTACAATATTTCTTGATAATGTTTGTTTTATTTATTTGTATCGTCAACACCAGGAAAAATTATAAATAAATGTATTAAATTGTGTTGTTTTTTTATTCTCAGGTTTAAGGTGGTAGTCTTATTGATAGACAACGATACCCTTAATTAAATCGATGGGGAAATAAGCGGGGGTAATTAAAAAAAGTTAAACCTCAAGTTGTTCGGTTTAAAGACGTCTGTCGACCGATGTAGACGTCTAGCGTGTGTGGTGCTCGTTAATAAAAAAATGAGGTAAGTCTTTATAACATTTTGGGTTAGGTGTTCTTAAATTAATCTCTAAAAATGGAATTTGTAAGCCGTTTTTTAATCATTCCAAATTTTTTTCATATTTAATTACACTCTTAGTTAATCTATAAATTAAAATAGAATCTGTTCATTAAAGAATAATACGAGATGTGCAAGAAATGATTTCTATTAACTTGATGGTGTAGTGGTTAAAGTGGCCGTTTTGCACGCGTGCAGCACGGGTTCGAATCCCGTTCTTGAGTAGATTTTTTTTCTACAACTTACGGTAAAATGTATATACAGGATGAAGCATAAGTGGATATATACAGAGTAAGTTAAAAATAGTGACTTTAAAAAAATGGCGGACTGACGTAAGAAAAATGCAGGATGACAGATATGACGTAAGAAAAATGGCGGATGACAGATGTTACGTCAGAAAAATAGCGAATGACAAAATGTGTCAAAGTGACAGGTGTGATGTCAGAGGGGGTGGCTACGTGACGTCAGAAGAGGTGGGGATTACTACGTGACGTTAGAGGGGGCGTGACTGCGTAACGTTCGAATAGAGGGCCGTGACTCCATGACTTGGGGGGAGGACAAACTGCTGCCTCGTGTCTCAACATACACAAGTGATTTGTTTGAACTCAGCCCTATTCCGGCCCCTATAAAGGAAACAAGTGACAACAGCTGTAAGTTGTGACCTAATAGGGTAGCCTCTATAACAGTGTGAGGTATGGATGGTGGTTCATTATACAGTATTATTCGTTTGGACGGACGAATTAATTTTGTAGCAGCTACATATAAACTACTTACGTTTAATGTTCCATGTTTTAGTAAAAAGGACGAGACGATTTCTTTAGAAGATGGGTCTTTTTCTATTAAATTCAGGATATCCTTTGTTATCCATGGTTCCTTATTTTCTGTTTGTGTATACCCCAAAATATCTCTTGCCACCATGTATAAGCTGGATTTAATGTTATACCATTCTTTTTCTACTTCCTTATTATCAAAAATTTTCCCGATATCTTTCAACAATTCATTTGAAATTTTTTATAATCTTTCGTAGATATCTTTGTCTTTTAGTTTCTCTAGTTAAAAGCCTTTTTCCGTTCCTGTTTTTCAAATTTTTTAATTTAAGAGCCACCTTCATAATTACGATGTTGTGGTCAGTGTCTATATCTGCTTCTGGGTAGATTGTACAGTCTTTTACATGATTCCTAAACCGTTGTCTAACAAAAATGTAATCTATTTGATATCTTCCTATATCTCCAGGCATCTTCCACGTGTATCGTCTTCTAGCATGATGTCGAAATAATGTGTTTGGGATGGTTAAATTGTTCTTGTCGCAAAATTCTACCAACCTATTTCCCCTCTCATTTCTCGTGCCTAAACCAAATAAACTTACTACCACTCCTTCTCTGCCCTCACCTACAACTGCATTAAAATCCTCTGTAATTATTAAATTTTCATGTTCTTTTACGTGTCTTAGTATGTCTGCGATATCTTTGTAGATTGCTACTACCTCTTCCTCACTGTAGCTAGAGGTGGGCATGTATACTTGTATTGTTACTGTAGTTACAGGTTTAGATTCTACTCTAACCATGAGTACTCTTTCGTTCTTTTGTAAGTAGTTTTCTACAAGTTCTCCTATCTTTTTTCGCATAACTATCCGACACCCAAATTTTCCTCCTCTGATCCTGTATGAATTATCTGAAAGTCGCCGCTCCAAAAATCTACCGCCTCTGGCCACCGAACTTTCTTGATCCCTACTGTCTAATGCTAACCTATCCATTTCAATTTTCAAGTTCTCTAGCTTACCTACTTGCTTCATACTTCTGGCTTTTCACGCTCCGACTCGCAGAATGTACAGGACTTCTTATTTATACTTTCCGATTTCATCCCTCGAAGCAGTACCCTCCCGGAGATCCGAATGGGGGACTATTTAACTCCGGATTTTTTACTCCAGATGATGCCATCATCTTTAACAAAAATTTAAGTACGCCGTGAACTTGGGAGGTAATGAGGTGGTTTACCGATGCCTTCCACATCGCAGTAGTGTGTCCTAGAATCCCATACCGACCCCTATGATCTCTGCCACTCTAAGTACCGAAAAAGCTGCTGTCCTTTTTTAGGGACTTGTCTTAGTCTGGTTCCTCAGTAGAGACCCTAAATCTTATTTTATGCAATATATAGGGACAATCAATTTGATTATTTAAAATTTTATCTAAAAAAGGAAACCTTATCATTATTATCGACATTTGGAAATTTAATTAATCGCGGATATTTTTCGAGTATCACTCTACGAGTTGAATCCTATATGTGTATTAAATTTTTTATAATAAATGTATGATATAAACTTATTTTGAATAATTTCAATTAGTAGTGATTGAATTGCAGTTCCAGGATCCTAAACAATATAGATAATTTTAGTTTGGAGCGAACCAAAGAGTAATACAACAGCTTGATGCAATCTACATTCCTGAATGATTGTGGTTTGAATATTAAAATTTAAATGTGTTTTAAGTTGTATTCCCAGGTCCGATTTGTCATTTACCTTTTAGTGTAATCGACCTGCAGGCTGAGCCGAACAGGGCAGGGCGTTCTATAAAGGACACATCGGGCTCCATGATCTAACATCTAGTGGCAGTGGCTCGACGATACCTACGTTGTGTTATCATGTGACCCAAGCTCACACTGGGAAGATTGCGTTAAGACGGAAAGGTTTGAAATAAAACAGAAGTTATTTAACTTGACTTTTAATCAAAGCAATAACCATTAAATAGTTCATTCGCATAAAAGCATAGAAAAATAACATTTAAAGCAAACAGTGCCGTACTCAACTTGGGCGATTGGCGAAAGAGCATGGCAGAGAAAACCCCAAACTGCCCTCACACTTCCAACTGCATTTGGCACATCTTGACAAGGATAGGTATCGTATAAATACCCAGATCACCAACACTGAATTTAACGGGATGTCAAGTGTTACCCAGACATACCACACACGACCACTGAAGAAACGTTAATATAGGCTAGCTAGTCTTTTCTGGCAGGTACTGAGGTCGGCTATGCCAATACTACCCAGCTAAAGTTGAAGCGAGGGGATACCAGGAAGATAACCTGTACCTTGACTACCAATGTTCCTCTCCGCACGGACATAAAATTTTAGTAATATTTAACAAGGCTCGATTACTCGCGCTCACATCCACGCATTAACAGTTTCCAACCCGTGTTACAAAATATTTTACAAAGGCAGCCGACTTCCTATTATTTGCAAAAGGGTACCACTACAAGTACATAGACAAGACTACATGAATCGCTGAAATGAACTTATGGTGTGATTGCGCATAGTTAAAAGGCGCTGATTATTGAATTGACTATCTCCAACATAGTCATAAATGCAAACGCGAAGGCACGAGATGGTCGATCATACCAGAGGTTCAAGTTACTTGCATCACAACAATTATCACAAACGTTAAATACTAGTTAATTATATAGGAACATCGGCTAGAGAATAGGATAAACACAAAACAAATAAATAATTAAGTTTAAACCAGGATGCAGTTGTAAATGTGGTAAATATGCTGAAATAAAACAATTACACATAATAAAAATGCCAAAATGAGTCACAAATATCAAACAACTATAACATAGAAATATAATACTGTTCATATTCAAACTCGTGTACTAATTTTATTTAATATTTAAGGAATGATCTGGGTACTTTTCTTTAATTGTTGCAAAATCACAGTAATGGTACATTTATTATTGATTCTGCAACAAGTGCAATGGAATTGGAGTTACAACTCTGTACTAGATACTAAATAAACATCAACTCAAATAGATAAATATTAGTTTTCGGTTGTTAAACCAAACAACACTCCTTTATACATAAAACATGTTCAATAAAATCGTAAATCCACATGAAACTTACATATTACACATTATAAGTAAAACAACCGGCAAAGTAGCATTTGTATACATCAAATTCTACCACGAAAGCAACAGGTATCACAGAAATATTTCCTTTAATGTTTACATAAATAACGGTTTTACAATAAGTACCAACATTACATTCAAAACAAAGCTGAAACTACAAGATGTAATCAGATTATTCCAAATAGCAACTACATTATCAATTTAAAAAGCATTACCTTTAATAAAACCGCCAAATGAAGCTTTTCAACCTTTCATTTTTGAAATCTCATAACAAAGTCCTTTAACCTGTTACGTCCACTTTCCGACGGCATACTAAACCTTACGCCTTTTTATTTCATTATTCATTCGCATAGATTTTGCTTTTGATGCCCATACACCATCCTGTATATTAGACATTACTACAATAAGTAGGCTTTACTACAATTCTATTTAAACCTATTTGCTGTGAAATGGAAAGTTTTTCTATAATTTAAAAAATCGGTACCTTGTTTTAAGTATCCGTCGGCTTGATGCATATTACTATAGAGTATAATTAATTCTTATAATACCCAAACCTAAAGACTCGTTGAAATAATAGAACACAATTCTCTGATAACTTTTGTTTCGAGTTTCTATTAACACCTGTGAGTTTGATAACGCTGGGATTGAATTTAATTCTGGCTATAAAACAAATTCAAATTCATTCTTTTTATATACGACCACAAATATTTGTCGTTTTCGTTATCTACAGAATTTCGTACACACCTGTGTGGTAAGTGCTTTCAGTTTTAAAAATGTATTTTTCGTCGTAAATGATTTAATCGTACCTGTTACAGCTCCCTCCGGCGGACATGACCGTCCATTACATTGATCCCTGATTGACGAAGCAGTTATCGCTTCTTTTGTAGGAAGGATGCACAAATTGCGTGGTCCCGGGTTCATCTACTCCTCTCTGTCCTTGAGGAGGGTGTGACCAATTCAACGTGGACACACGAGTGAGTGTTTCTTCACTACTTACTTGTATGGGTCTTATGTAATTGCCGACAACTCTAATGATACTTATATAACTGTACCAAGAAAAGAATTGCATGGTGCTAATTTGACGTATCCCGTTTGTTACTGGTGTGACTGACGAGTGTGATATATTCAAACACAAATTTCTTTCACGTTACTATTTATACTTATGCTATTTAACTGATAGGAGATAGAAATTCCTGACATACTGCTATTATACATATATGTATTCTCTTTATACTTAGATATTGAGTTATGTCAATTGGGGTGGGGGAAAACGTTTTGACGTAGCCCAAAGTTACCGGACAGTAATTGTAAACATTGTACATATTGGTAGATTGTAGACTGTAAATATTTTCTCGGTGGGTATGCTCTGTAGTTTGGTGAAACTGTTAAGTTAAATGCAGTTTAACCCAATAAACCATTTAATTTTTTTTTAATAACTTAACGTGTTAATTTCTATTGCAGGTCGTACTAAACTTTTAATTTTTTTATTGCAGGAAATTTCTTTACTTGTAAAACCACGCCTACTCGCCGATTGAGTCTGGTCATTCTTTCCTTATCCCTTCAGCTTACATCTAGGTACGTAGCAAACCTTGTCGACTAGATCAATCTTCCCTACACATGCGCCCCTTATAAAGTAAATTCTGACGTAACGGATTGCGTGCAGAAACCTGCAAGTGGTTACTGAGCTATTCTAACAAATACCTTCAAATATCGAAATGTACACTATAATATATGCAATACTTATCAACAAATGAGAATCGACTAGAACTCTACGGATCACTACAACCTCTTTTAGTCTCTTTTGTTACTGAATAATTAAACTCTGTTTTGTGTTTAGTATTTATGCATGTCATTCTCTCACATTTGTTAATATTCAAATATAGTTTATTATCATTACACCAAGTGTGTATATTGTTATTTCTTTATATATTTTCAAATTGTCGTCAAACTAAAGATATTTAATATTATAAATGGTCATTAACAAAGATAAAAATAAAAGAGGACCAACATTGATTCCTTGTGGTACATCAGACGTTGTACTAAAGTATTGAGAGTCGGCTCTTTGTGTGTCACAAACGATTATTAGATAAAGAAGATGCAAGTAACCCAATTGCTTGTAGTGAAAATGCGTAAAATGCCAATTTTGCAAACAAGATGTCCCTAGGCGAATCATAATCACGGGAAACAACGGATAGGAATTCTTCTCTATTGTTTCCTCAGGTGATTATACTATGCACGTCTTTACTTATAACGGACATAAATTGTACTACAATTATCATAAACTCTGTTTAAACCTTTGAAAGTACGTTCATAATTTATTTAGACTGTATGGTATTCCATATTTCCTGTCATTATATTAAATGCTTTATAATATTTTTTGTAAATTATTTAAATATATTCGTAGATTTAGATTCTAAATAACGATATATTGTTCCTATTGAAGTAAAGCTCTTAAAAATGTAAAGAACTGAATCACATAGTATTCCATAACCTCAAAAACCTTTTCCTAGTTGCTCAATGACTTGGTGTTGTGATTACGGTAACTGTATTACATCACATTTATGATGCTTGCATAAATACTCCAGATGTACGCTAATTAATTGTTTACCTTATGAACACGTGTGCATGGGTGGTCTAGTTTTAAGACAAGTTGCTTTCACACTGTTATCCTTGTTAATCTTTTTGTTCCGCCCTACGTTTTAGATGATATATTTTGCAAGCTGCGGGCGGGAACCCTCATATCCTCTTAGAACTTCCCGACTTCGAACTCGATACCATGTGCAAATCGATATTTTATATTACTGCTAGATCTTAAATTAACAAAGTATAAACACATGCTGTATTGGTTCACGTAACTTATGCAGAATATATTCTGAAATATGACGGCGATTTAGACACAACTAGATATTGATATAAACGAAATTAAGAAATTGAGAACGTTCGCAATTAAACTTTAAAAGTTGTAAGAAATAATAGATTTATAATGCCACACAATCACGCAAGATTTAATTACGGTGTAATAAGATGAAGCATATAGAGTAACTAGTTGCTAACTCGATTTCTCGCCCTTAAAACGCGAAAACACGATGAAATCCTACCGATGGGCCTTCGCAGATAAACTCAAACATGCTATTCTCAACCTGGGTTAATTGTGTTGCCTACATACAGATTCACATTCTAAATTTTACGTATGAAAACATACATGTTACAAACATATGTCACTAATCGCAAATATCAAAACCAGATATTAAATATAATTCACTTATATTATTTAATCCCTTCTGAACGGACCTGTGCCTTGAAGAAGTTCTAAAATACTAGAAGGGGTAGAATTGGCTTGTGTCTTTCAGTGAGCTAAAAAGCCGAACTATACGTTTAACCAAATTAGTGGGGTCTTTAGTGAGGAACCAGACTAAGACAGGTCCCCGAAAGAGGGCAGCAGCTTATTCTGTACTTAGAGTGGTAGAGACCATAAGGGTCGATATGGTATTCTAAGACACACTACTACGATGTGGAAGGCAGCGGGAAACCACCACATTACCTCCCAAGTACACAGCGTACATAAATTATTAATAAAGATGATGGCATCCTCTGGGGTAAAAAATATTCCCCCATTCGGATTTCCGGGAAGGAACTACTTCGGGGGATGTGATCCGAAGGTATAAAAAAAGAGTCGTGTAAATTCTGCGAGTCGGAGCGTGGGATGTCAGAAGTATGTAACAAGTAGGTAAACTAGACAACTTGAAAATTAAAATGGATAGGTTAGCACTAAACGTAGTAGAGATCAGCGAAGTTCAGGTGTGGGGATAGTTATGCGAGAAAAGATAGGACAACGTGTAGAAAACTACTTTACAAAATAACGAAAGAGTACTAATGGTTAGATTAAAATCTAAACCGGTAAATACAGTAATAATACAAGTATACATGCCAACCTCTAGCTACAGTGACGAAGAGGTAGAGGCGATCTACAAAGATATCGAAAACATACTAAGATACGTAAAAGACATTAATAATTACGGGGGATTTTAATGCAGTGGGAGGTGAGGGTAGAGAAGGAGCGGTAGTAGGTTTATTTGGTTTAGGCACGAGAAATGACAGGGGAAATAGGCTGGTAGAATTTTGCGACAAGAACAATTTAACCATCACAAACACATTATTTCAACATTATGCTAGAAGACGATACGCGTGGAAGATGCCTGTAGATATAGGAAGATATCAAATAGATTACATTATTCTTAGACAACGGTTTAGGAATCAAGTAAAAAACTGTAGAAGCTACTCAGAAACAGATATAGACACTAATCACGACATCGTAATTATGAAGACCGCTCTTAAATTTAAAACTAAAAGATAAATATATCCACGAAGGATTTGAAAAAAAATCAAACGAATTACTGAAAGATTGGGAAAATTTCTTATACTACGGAAGTAGAAACAGAATGGAATAACATTAAATCCAGCTTAGACATGGTGGCCAGAGATATTCTGGGGTGTTCAGGCGCAAGGGGTCTTATAAATTTATATATCGACTTACCTCCGCGGTTTTTTGTTGTTCTAAGCTGCAGTTCCTATTCCTTCAACTAAGTGGACTGAATGCGATATTTAGTCCGTGTTACGTTGCACTTGCACTGTGTTTTTTAGGGGTTTAACAAATAAATTCACATTTCGCTGCACTCTGACTAACTTACGTTACCGAACGAAAAACCGACTGTCTGCTTCGATATCCATAAGAGAGTGTTTGTTCACTGCTACCCTTAGTCCCACTTATTCACACGTGCACCAGGAATTTTTACGGCAGGATATAAGGGAACAAGGGATGACAGTTTTACTATTAGATTTACAACTACAAATTTACGACCTAAAATTAAACACGACAACGTGCGACAAAGAGACCGAACATGGGGTATATACAGAAGGAAATAAGAAACCATGAATAACGAAGAATATTCTGAATCTAATAGCAGAAACACGAAAATACAAAAATATATCAGATGAAACAGGAAAACAGAGATACCAAGCCATAAAATGGGAAATTATTCGCATATGCAAAAAGCTAAAGAACGATGGATTGAGGAAAAGTGAAAAGAGGTACAAGATAAGATGGAAATAGGAAAGACAGATGAAGCATGCAAACTAATTAGAACGAATTTTAGGGATATAAAACAATATAGCAAAAATATATGGGACGCAGGAGGAAATGTCATTATAGAAAATATAGAGAAAGTGGATAGATGGCAAGAATATATAGAGAATTTATGTGCAAGAGAGGAACTAACAGCATTAGAACAAGAATCAGACATTGAAAGGGATGACTTGGTATATCCTATACTTAGAGATGAGTTTGAATTAGCATTAAAAGGTCTGAAAAATGATACGGCACCGGATACAGATAAGGTACAAGTAGAAACCCTAAAATCCGCTGGAAAAGCAGTAATAGAACGTCTCTTTCTACTTGTAAGCTATATGTATGAAATACCCAAAGATTTCAAACGTAACATCATAGTCACTATACCAGAAAAGAGAGGCTAGGATAGATGTGAAAATTTTCGAACAATAGATTTGAAAGCATATGTGTCAAAAATATTAACTAAAATTGTACAAAGACGAATGAAAAACGAGCTGAAGAAGTACTAGGAGAAGATCAATTTGTGTTTAGGCAAAGCAGGACAACACGGGAGGCTATTTTAGCTTTGAGGGCGATAATAGAGAAAGCAATAGAATTTTTAGATCTGGAAAAAGCATTCAACAATGTAAAACGGAAAAAAAAAGTTTGAAATACTCTAAAAAGATTGGAATGAGTTTTAGGGATAGACGGATAGTACATAGCTGAAATGGAAACTGTCCTAACAGAGTTATACGGTATGAAAATTAACAAAAATAAAACTAAGGTATTAGTATGCAAAGAAGGGCAAAATAAATTAAAAACAAGAATACAAATAGGTAACCTGAACTTACAAGAGGTTAAGGATTTCTGCTACCTAGGAAGCCAAATAACGCAAGATGGGAAACGCGCAAAAAATGTAAAACAAAGATTAGCACAAGGTCGTGCTACATTTAACAAGAAAAAGCAATTACTGTGTTCAAAGACAACAAACTTAGAAACAAGGAAAAGATTGCTTAAAACATATGTGTGGAGCACAGCACTGTACGACTGTGAAACCTGGACAGTAGGAGAAATGTACAGGAAAAATGTGGTGCTACAGACGTATGATGAAAATTTTTGGACCGACAAAGTTAAGAACAAGGAGGTACTACAAATGATAGGGGAAGACAGAAATATGTGGAAAACTGTAACAGATAGGAGACATTCTAAGGCATGAGGGAATATTGCGAAATATATTAGAAGCAGAGATAGGAAAAAAAGAGATAGAGGTAGACCTAGGTTATACTATTGCACACAGACGGTGAAAGATGTAGGCTGTGTAAATTTCAGGTAAATGTGCAGACTATAGCAAAATAGAAATCTATGGAAGTATGCATCCAACCAATTCGAGGATGGAAAACTTAATGACGAAAAACAAAACTGTACTTAAACCTGATGATTATTATAAGTAACTACTGATATTGGTTTTGCAATACTCTCAACTAATGTTAATTGTGCGAAAGAATTTGCTGGAAAACTATTAATTTAGCAAACGTCTAGTTGTTGGGGGATCCTTGGTAGCCAAAGGCTGCTTAACCCCCTTCACATGCCACTGAATCTTGGTGAAATAGGGCATACAATTAGGAAACAACAGAAGGGGAACAGTGCTGTATCTAGGCTGTGGGAATTTGAAGGGAACGGTGTAGACTAGTTCAGAATAGAAATAAATGAAGGTACGCGTCCAACCAGTTTCAAGACGGAAAACCTAATGACGAAAAATTATAATTGCACTTAAACCTGATGATTATTATAAACCACAGGTGTTGGTTTTTAAATATTTTCAACTAATGTTGATTGAGCGAAAAGATATATTGGAAAACTATTAATTCAGTAAATATACAACTGTTGGTGGATCTTGGTAGTCGCAGGCTGCTTAGCCCCCTTCACATACTACTGAATACCGAGGAAATAGGGTATATATTTATAAACAATAGAAGGGAAACCGAACTACATTTAACAAGAAAGACTATTTTCGAAGACAACAAACATAGAAACATAGAAACTTGTTGAAAGCATATGTGTGGAGCACAGCACAGTTCGTCTATGAAATAAGTAAGAGAAAGCAGACAGAAAAACGGTAGAAGCCGTTTGGAATGTTGTGCTTCAGATGTATGAGGATGATAGCATGGACAGACAAAGTTAATAACAAAGAGGATATAGAAATAGTAGGAGAATAAAGATATCTGTGGAAAAAATATAGGAGAAATAGAATGGAAGGATACGCTCTAACGCATTTTTGGGGAATAGTGCTGGATATATAACAAGCAGAGATAGGACAAAGGAGGTAGAGGTAGACCTCGATCAGACTATTGCACACAGATAGTGAAAGTTGCAGACTGTGGAAATGTCAAGGAAATGTGTAGGTTAGCACAGAATAGGAAACAATGAAAGCACAGCGTCTAACCAGTTTCAGGACTGAAAAACTAGGGATGAGATGATAATAAGCTTCCTTCAGGAGCTTCAGAAGACGAAGAAAGTAAAGATGCTGCCACAGATGAACAACGCATCCAGTTTTAAAGTCTATGACTTTGTAATTCTTTTTTATCCTTCTATGCAAATAAACAACTCGGGTAAAATTATAAATATTTATGATTCCAGGTTGGGACCGTGTCATCTTAAACTAGGGTAGGCGTTTTACCCACTTTTGTAAGGAGCTTCATCAGGACAAGAAAAAAAAATATAAATATAAAAATAAAAATAATAATAAAGATAAGAATGATAAAATATTAAGTAGACAAGTGTAAAAGTATGAAAAGTTACTCCTGAATTAGCAGACTCACAAGTCCATTTAAGCCAAAAGGTGTCTTGTGGCACAAGACTCACCGGCACATTTAAGCCAAAAGGTGTGTGGCACAGGACACCTATTGCCTTAAATGGGCTGGTGAGTCTGCTAGTTTAGAACTAACTTTTCATACTTTTTATAAATACTCCCTGTACGTTTCTTGTGATTTGTTTTGTATTTTTGTTGGTCTTTCTTGGGTATTAAACCACTCACAGTTTTTAAAATTGTCTTTATTTACGTTTCAATCCATGATCTAGGATATTTTGACAACGATCCTAGGTCATGAATCGTAACGTAAATAAAAACAATTTGAAAAACTGAGTGGTTTAATACCCAAGAAAGATTGAGAAAACCATAAATATTTATAATGACTCCGGCCGTGAAAGCCTCCGACAGTATCATAACTCGGGTAAAACATGAATTTCTTTCATTTACGTACAGTGCGACATGTCCATATTTGTTCTAAATTTTTCTAGAAAACCATAGCCTGAAGATTATTTTAATTTATACGATAAAGTGCCTAATACTTTATAATTAAGTGTATACAAATGATTACCAAGTCATCTTAAAAATTTTGTCCCTATACGTTTTTCGTGGTTTTCTCCAAATATGTTCATTTGGCATGTTGCACTTTGCATCTATACACCTCAAATCCTATAATATCATTATTATTTATCTTGGATCACAAATCGTGATCCCATTGTATGTTATAATTGTAACTTTTCTTTGCAGGTGCAGTCCCTTCTAGTGAGAACCGTTTTGAGTGTCCTCAGGGTGTTTGTTTTTAGAATCCTTGTGCATTGTTCCTTGTTTTTGTTGCAGTATTAGAGGTAGTGACACATTCCCTTCCTCCCTTACCGTCTGTTATAGACCCAAGAACAAACTCACTACCACTCTCGTGCCTTCTGCAGGGTTCATGCCAGTAGTAACGCTTACATCTTCTTCCAAAGCCATCTACCATCTATCGCCTAGGCTTTCTTTTGTTGTAGGTAATACGCTTTGACTTACCCATACAAAAGATAGATTAAAGGGTTTCAGTTCAATCATTAATACTCCAGGTAAAATAATTTTTATTACAATTAGTCTGAATTATAGTTTAACGCTGAAAATTCGCCACATTGCTCATTTAATTACGCATTATACGTTGCTAAATTCCAAGAATGAAACAATTTTGTATTAGAAAAAAGCTTGTAACCGATCCAACTGTTGGTGATTTAATTTATTTTCAGCGATAATGAATTTAACACTTCAACATCACCACCTGCAAAATATTTTGCATGCATGAAATTTAAAAACACAGTTGAACCCTGAAGTAACCTTTCAAAACAATCTGTGTTTATGAATCGAAGACAATAAAATCCAATGAATGCCATATCGTATTGTCCGTAGCATTACCAGCTAGACTAAAGGGACCGCTAATTGACGGAAAAGAATGTCTGGTAAAACACATACAAAAGTATTGTAAAATCGATTAGAAGGTGGTGTGTCGGTCAGTTACACAGGGTGACGAAGCTGAAGCCTGATGGTGTCATTAACTTGGGGCAACTCCGACGGTTACATGGTCTTTGAAGCGTGGCTGAGCTGGTGACATCAATGCAAGTTCGCTCCCACTAAAATAAATTAGGATCATTTGTCTTTGATTTTAATTTGTGAGAAAGTGTGTGAAATAATGAAGCTGTTAATAGCAGGATCGAAGCGAATGTGCTTCACGATTATTTTTTATAGGTATAACAAATTTTTTTAACTGTTTATGAGACTGACTGCGTAAAGTCATTATTTTTATGATGTCACAGATAATTTTATTTAGGGATCTTCGAATTTTAGTGAATATTTATATACTAACGGTACTTGCTGCATATTGATAAAATTGAACTTCCCACAATAAATCATAAATTGTTTCATTTAGCCTGCAAAACGAGTACCTCACAAATAAAACTTCTTTTCCATTTAAATCGTAAGATGTGATAAATGTAATTGAACGAATTTTCAACCACTTCCTGTGTTATTTAATAACACACAACGGTTACCTCTTTTTGAAAAGATGGTAAACCCGTTAAATCTTTTGAATCAAAGTTACCGTCGTTAGCTTTTCGCCCAACAATGGTAAATAGAAACTACAGAGAAGACTCAAAGTTATAACGCGAATCAGGATGGAGCTTCGCCTCCACGGTGATGCAGAGTCCGTGCCGTGAGATGTCACTAAAGTCTTCAGGAACTAACGGCGTTCTCACGTCCTGTAAAGCATCTAGAAATAAAACAACAGACGGAGGGATATGGAAACCCTCCGGCATAATTACTGCAACAAAATGACCAAATCTTACTAAGTACACTATACCTCGTTAAGAAAAATACTTGTAATAGAATGACATAATCCGTATAAACCATTAAGGTCACCAAGTGCGCCTCTAAGTCCCTAATGAAATATAAAGAAATGAAATAAATAACGCAACAACCAATCTAAATAATTCAGGAATGTCCACTACGCTCATATTTAAGGGCCTTACATGTGATTTTCCAATGCTCCACCCGAAGGTACTACATTGGCCAGGAAGCGAGTTTTTTTTTTACCTGGAAAATTTTGAATTTTGCCGAACCCTTGCAGATCCAAGCAAGGTAGGGATCTTTAACGTGCGTGATAACACTCACACATAAGACCTCCATTTTAGCTCTCATCCGAACGATGGTGCATTTTTGTGAAAAATGCTAGCCTAAGATTTTTCAAGCGGACCGTGTCGGGATTTGAACCCGGAACCTTGGGCATAGTAGTCGCACTCATACCAACTACGCCACGGAGCCGCCTTGATTTAATTCGATCGCTTGCCGCCTGGATATTCTTTCGGACGTTTTTGTGAATGCTACTTGAATTTTCACGAAACTTACTAACGTAATCTTTACCTGCGACCTCTCCTCCAGGTTTAAATCCAAACTGAAGACCACATGGTAGCCGCAATTCACGTCCTAACATCACGCAAGCGGGAGAGTATCCTGTGCTGTCATGTACCAACTACGCCACGGAGCCGCCCTCATATTTAAGGGCCTCTCAAACCTTTCTCGAACAACAATTATACAGTGCGTCCCAAAAGTAACGGATATATTCGATTAAATGATTATTGACAATTTCTGAGTAAAAAGCTCTGACACGTCTATTTATATTTTTAAATTGTCATTTAATTATGTAGTTTTTAACCCACCACCCTTCAACCCCTAAGCGCTAGCATCCCCTATTTAAAAATTTTAAATAGCAATGTACCCCTTGTGATACCTCAATTAATAGCATTTTTCATGCAGAAATAGAATTTTACAAAAAATTCTAAATCCGTTGATAAACAACTGCTTTATTCAATAAAAACTTATTCACTTAAAGTGCCAATTATCGGGTAGGCTTTGACAAACAAAATGTTTGTAAAGTGTCAAATAAGTTTAGTGAAAGTACGTTAGTTAAGTGCGTGCTGCTTGTTTAATAATAAGTCAGCAAAAATGAGACTTAACGAAGCCGAAAGGATTGAAATTTTAATGATGATTGGCTTTGGAGATAGAATTCGAACGCCCAAAGAAGTTCGAATTTTATTCAATGTAATTCATCCCGACCTCCCCCCAATCTCGCAATCAACAATAAGCCTAATTGAAAATAAATTTCGGAATATTGGACGCGTACGAGATAAATCTAAAAATGGACGTCCATCAGCTTTAGATAAAGATTCAGAATTGGATGACTTGCTATTTGTGCAGAAAAATCCACATTCAAGCGTTGCGGGAGTCGCTTCACAGTTAAATGCATCAAAAAGTGCAGTCATAGTTTTCTCTGTAAGCAAAAGTTTTACCGCAAGAGTTATCAGATGATGATTTTGATAGGCGAGCGCAATTTTGTGAGACAATGATGGAACTTTGCAATGATAATCCTGGAAAGGAAATACGTTTTCTGGTGAAGCAACATTTTATTTATATGGCACCGTTAATAAGCAGAATTGCCGTTATTGAGCTAATGAAAATCCGCATTGGATGATGGAAGCAAATACACAATTTCCACAAAAGATTAATGTTTGGGCGGGAATAGTGGGTAGTAAAGTTATTGGACCGTACTTTTTTGAGAGAAAACTCAATGGAGAACAGTATCTAAATTTTCTCCAATTTGAATTAATTCGGGCTTTAGCGGTACTACATCCCAATGTAGAAGATCCTGATTTACCTCATCCCAGTATTTGTCTACAGCAAGATGGTGCGCCTCCCCACTGTGCACGTCCAGTACGGGAATATTTTGACCAGGTATTTCCTATGAGGTGGATTGGTAGACGAGGTCAAATTGAATGGACCGCTAGGTCTCCCGACTTAACCCGTTTGGATTATTTCCTCTGGGGTTATTTAAAATCTAAAGTGTATCTGAATAGGCCTCAAAACATAAACGACTTAAAGCAGAGAATCCGGAATGAAATTCGCTTAATTTCTCCTCAGACAGTAAACAAAGTTCAACAAGAGTTTATCTCTAGATTAGGATACTGCCTAGCGACTAACGGACAGCAGTTTGAACATTTAATTTAAATTGGGTTTGTTTTTGTTTTTTATTCAACTTTTGTTTATTGAATAAAACTGACTTATTATTAAACAAACAACACGCACTTAACAAACGTACTTTCACTAAACTTATTTGACACTTTACAAACATTTTGTTTGTCAAGGCATACCCGATAATTGGCACTTTAAGCGAATAAGTTTTTATTGAATAAAACAGTTATTTATCAACCGATTTAGAATTTTTTGTAAAATTTTATTTCTGCATGAAAAATGCTATTAATTGAGGTATCAAAAGGGGTACATTGCCATTTAAAATTTTTAAGTAGGGGATGCTAGCGCTTAGGGGTTGAAGGGTGGGGGGTTAAAAATTATATAATTAAATGACAATTTAAAAATAAAAATCGACGTGTCAGAGCTTTTTACTCAGAAATTGCCAATAATCATTTAATCGAATTTATCCGTTACTTTTGGGATGCACTGTATAGATATTTTAGTGCTAGATACCTCGCATCTAATACTAGCTAACACAATAGTTTTAGAGCTAGTAACTAATAATTACGGGATGGGGGGGGGTGGGAGATAATGTGACGCTAGGATATTAAAATAACTCTAGCACTAGATAGCCTGCGCCTAGCACTAGCTAGCACCACTGAAATAACCTCGATATAACTGTTGATTGCCGGGGTAGGTAGTGTGACGCTAGCGCCCCCTCCACTGGTTGCCAATAACTTCAAATTTTTAGCGCTAGGTAGCCTACACCTAGCACTAGCTAGCATCCGAATCCTAAAATTAGCACTTCTCAAACAGCCTGGATACTGGTATAACACTAATCATGATCTGAGTGGGTGTGCTGTGACGTTAGCCCCTACTGGCATCCCATAAATAGCTCTAGATAGCCTACAGCAATAAATGCCAACACAATTTATAAATAAACACAAATAAACACAATAAACCAAAATACTTCAATTATTAAAATCATGATAAAAACACGATGTTCATTAGTAGTTGTATTTAATAGCAAATTTTATAGGATACATGTGAACGCGCGAGGGGTCTTATAATTTTATATATCGACTTACCTCAGCCGTATTCTATTGTTCTAAGTGTCAATTCTACTCTTCAACGAAGTGGACTGTATGGCTATTTACTGGAAATGCTACGAACGCACTATCACTGTTTTTTAAGTTTATCCATAAAATCACATTTGGCGACATTAATGACTTAACTCACTTTACCGAACCAACAACCGTTTCTCTTCGATGTCTGTGAGCAAGTGTTGATCACTACCCCTTAAGTTCAACTTAATTTCCACAGGCACAAAGGAGATTCTATGACAAGATATAACAGGACAAAGGATGACAGCTTTGCTATTTTATTTACAACCACGAATTTACAACGACTTAAAATTAAACGCGAAAACGTGCGACAAAGAGACTAAACAATACAATTGATATAAAATGTTTTTGACGTTTTTGCTATTGAGCTATGATACACATTTTCTCGCACAGAATTGCGACTATTTTAAAAAAATATATGTCGAAAGTGTTCTAAATCTATTCTTCCCCAAAACAATTTTTATGGAAACTCATTATTTAAATTCTAACCGCAATAACCATCTTCCTTTTTATTTCCAAACAAAACTCCACCAACAAAGTTTTCTTACAATGTTAGTAGAGTATAATTGGGGCTCCTTGCTTGCCCCAAAACCCATTTGCCCACTTTCAGTAAACCCATTTAAAGGAGCAAATGGAGGAATCACATTTGCTCCACTCTAAACCAAAAGTTTCCACTAGCTTTTTACTTTATCTGAACCAAAAGTTTTCCGACTAGCCAATTTTTTCTTTCACTAACCAATGATAACCAATGCAATCTTTTGAAGATAAACCTACTTGTTTGGTATTAAAAATTAAGAATTTTCCGTACCCGAATTTAGAATTTTGATTGCACAACCCCCAGGAGGCCCTACCCTGAATTTAAGTTTTCTTAACCGTTAGCGACCTTTTGAGCGTTCTTAATAAATTTTTATACATGCGATACATTAAATTAGTTTAAATTTTACAGAACAGAAATCTCAAAAGATTTAAATCGGACCCACGCCCTGAAAAGTTACAATTTAACCTCTGCGAGGAAAATTTTTCCACTTTATCACGATAAACCTACCCTTGTTTGGATCAATTAAGATAGAATTTTCTAACTACCCGATTTCTAAATTTTTTAAACGCCATTCCCAGGGCCACCCTGATTTTAAGAACCGACGATTTTATCGTTCAAAATTTTTTACAGCTCACTTGTTAGCAAATTTTATTAAATCCGAACTGTCGATTTAAAACGGCCATTACCTTTTAAACCCTCAAATTTAAACTTTCCGCGTTAACCAAAAGAAAATTAAAACCATTCTTCTTTTTACGGAGAGTTCGCAAAGACTTTACTGCGTATGTTGTATTTTTTTCATTATTAATCGAATAAATCGCCTTTCTGCTTCCAAAGAAAAGGGCACTCCATCGTCGACACCGGCGTTGGTTGTTAAACGCGTCTAACCATTTCACACCATCGTCCAGTAGCGGTAACTGATGCATTTTATGCGTTGCTCCTTAAATTGCGGCAAGGGCCATTTCGAAATCGCATACTTTACACATAACGGGTTGTTTGTCAAGCCCTTTAACAGCTGGCGGAGTGAACGTTTACGGCTTAATGACATACCGTGCTGTTTTTCCGTGTCGCTGTGGCCATTCTCGTAAAGCGATACCGCAAGTCCCACAGTTTGTATTTGCTGCGGACGGATGTATAAGCAAGGGACGATGTTACACCACGACATTTGTTCTGGTGCCGTTTGGAGCATTTTCCTGGAAGCACCCGGTTGCATTTAAAACGTTTGCAGATACCATTTTAGCAAAACAAAACCGCACTATAAGACTTGACTTGTAAGCGAACTTTAAATAACTAAAGAGTTTACCCGGCACCGTTTATGCCCTATAGAATGCAAACCGAAGGTTTCCGAAACCCGAACGAAGTTGAGGATTCAGGGGAACAAATGACGTCAAATCCTTGCTGTCCAAACATTTAGCGCCAATGCAGCACCTGGTTCGTTCGTCGATGGTGCGAAGCCGTTTAGAAACACCGGAAAACGTCTTCCATTTATACGGACGCGGCAATTAAAAATCCAAAGGGTGGTGCACAACAAAATTTTCAACTGTTAAGATCAGGCAATAACCAAAAAACTTTAAAATTTAAAAAAACCCTTTTGTCCAGGATACAAAAATTTAATTTTAAATAACTTCTACCATATTTAGGAAAGGTCGAAATTTTCCTAATCACCGCAAAGAATGGCGATTAAAACCCATTAATTTCCCATTTTCGGGCTTTCATTTCGAAGCGGTCGGCACGAATGATTTCAGAACCGGAAACCGATTCCCAAAGAAAAGTGTCGATTCGTCCTTAATTCCCCGTAAAGGAGAAAACCAGTCAACTCCATTATACTTGACCCGTTGTTCGATTTTAAAATTTTCAAACGCTGGGGAAATTTTAAACCTCCGGGTCTTTAAGCTGTCAATTAAATACTCCGTAAATAACATTTTTGCAAGAAATTCATCAACCCCTTCCCGCACGCTACGAGTTGCTTGGAAAAGTCATCGCCCTTTTACTCTCCCTAAAACCCATTCCAACTTTTTTAAAACAATGCACTTTTGTCGGAAATTAAATTTTTTTAGTGGCCTTTCCCGCATTTAAACCAAAGAGTTAACCACCGTTTTCTAACGGGCCACCATCAACGAGCTTTTTTAATCAACGATCCAGGGCCCCGCCTAACAGACGTATTTTTTATTTGTTAAACAAAACTCCTATCCCAGGGAGTAAACGAGTTTTTTGTCGGAAATTAACCAATTCATTAACCTCAACATTTTATTTAGCACAAAACTAATTTTTCAAACCACAATTAATAACGCTTTAAGGTTACATTTCTCCAACCCAAGCTTGCTCACAGGAAACTTTAATTTCTTTTGGAGAACTTTTCCCCAGACCTCAGTTGCGACCCCTTTTGATTAACCATGGTTGTAAACCCTCGGTTTTAAACACAATTCGGAGTTTAATCTTTTTAACATCTTTCTCGCCTCAATACGTAGGACAACATTCTCCAACAAACAAACTGGACCCCTTAAAAGCAATTTTCCTCCTTTTTTTGCAAGGTTTAAATTTATTTAACCCGGGGACATTTTTGAAAATTACAGGTTCCAATATTAAATTTTCAGGGCCCCAAAGAAACGATTTTAAAAGGACCACCCTCAAAGTTACTTTTAAAACAATTTTTGCCCATCTTTTTAACCCACTTTAAAACCTTTTTTTAACCAAAAAGGCCAACCACCCCGAAATTAAAACCGCCGGTCCCGCGAATCCACGGGAATCATATCTCTGTCAACCAGGATGGCCAAGGTTTAAGGGGGGGCAAAATTTGGAATTTAAAACAAATTAAATTCCTATCTTTAACAGCCCCCATCGAGATTGGACATTGGAAGATGACCTTTTTACCCTGATAAACAATTTTATTAAAAGCTGCATGCAAATCGATTTTTACCCGGATACATACCAGGCAAGATTCCACAAATAAAAATTGGAGCTTTCTTTAAATCCGCTTTGGTTAGAGAAACCCGCCCGGCACCCCCATTTTCCCCCCACCCCCGGCCACCTGTGGCCCCCTTTTGGCATGTATTTGTTAATAATTTTATAAATAAAGCAATGTTATTTATTATAAAATGTTTATTTGCATTTCATAAAAATTTAAAATTTTAATGCCAAGCATGGGCATTTTTAATTTTTCAAAGTTTCAAGGAAGTCCTTTTTTATGTTTGTTTGGGGGGTTTTAATTTTTTAAACGCATTAAAATTTAAATCAACCCAAGTCCCTTTTTTTTAACCAATATTTGATAATGGCCTTAGGCAATTGTAAAATGACCAATTTCCTTAATTTGTTTTATTCGCCAAACAATCCTTCTTTAAAATTTTGATTTAAATTTTAAATTTCCTAATATGCATCGTTCTTGTTATTATCGACTTTTGGGTATTGGAGAACTCCCCAAATTGGGTGCATGCAATTTGAAATATGGTGTTATGGTTGAAAGGTTTTAAGGTGAAAGGTTTTTACAGAAAACAATTTAAACCCCCTTTTTGTTTGAAAACCCGACCCCTTTTTCCAGTTTTATAAAATTTTAGAAATTTAAAGTATAGGAAAAAACCTTTTTAAACGCTACAAAAAAGTCTTCTTTCCGAAAGCATAAAGAAACCGGATATTAAGTTAGTCCAGAAAAAATTCTTTTAATCTTCCTCATTTTTCCTTAAAGGTTCTTGTTAACCATTTGTATTGGATTCCGAGTTTTCATGTGAATTTGCTTTTATCATTTTTAACAGTGTTTTTATAAGGTTGGATAATAATGGGGAATTTCTTTATAAACGGAGATTTATAAAATTTGGTTTAAATTAATTTAGGGTACTACAAAATTCAAATGACTACTTTGAATAAATAGTTTCAATTTAAAAAGTTATTTAATGACATTGGAATTTTATTTAATTTTTCTTTCCAATTCTAATAATTTAGGTAAATAGTTAAAAAAAAAGATACTTATAATTTTCCCTTCCTTGGTTTTGACAAAATTAACCCTCAATTTTTTAACCCCCAGTTGAGATATTATTCCTAAAAACCTTTTATGTCCGAATTTAACATTTGAATGGCTTAGTTAAATGGGTAAATATATTCAAAAGAAAAATTTTAGGTTAAGTTTCCGACTACCAAACACAAATTTTATGTCCTTTTTAATATTTTTTAAAGTAGGAAAATGTTCTTAGCGGAAACAAAAATCTTATATAATTGCCAGTTGTTAAAACTTTTAAACCCAAATTTAAAAATTTAATTTTGATTGGTTGTAAAGTAACAACACCCATTTTTTGCAACTAAATTCCTTTTTTTCCTTTAGCAAAAGTAATGGTTTTGGTTAATAATCAATTCTTTGAAAACCAAAATTTGGGTTATCCAGAAAATGAATAATTTTACTTTAAATAATTCGTTCCAATAAAGTTTTTAACACATTATTTGAGGAAAAAATTTGGAATTTTTTAAATTTGGGTTTTTTTCCGAATTTTTATCTTGGTTTAAAGTTTCAAGAAAGAGGTTTTTAAACATGAGAAAAATTTTTTAACTTTTTGTAATACGTTTAAAACCAAAATGAAAAATTTTGTTTCAATTTGTTTCAAAAGGGGTTTTAACAAATTATATTTAAAAATGGTTTTGAAGGTTTTAGTCCCACAATCTTTCCTTCACAAAAAATTACCAAAGCACCAGATTATTGGCAATTTTCTCCAAAAAATAATCAAAATCGTTTCATTTATTCCAAAGTTAAAATTAATGAAAGCTATGTTAATTTAACTACGCAAATACTTTGAATAAAATTTTAATTAATCCAAAGGGGTATACCGAAATATAATATTTTATAAGTATTGTAAAAATGAATTTTATTTAATAAATTTTAATCTGCACATAACCAAAAATAATTTGCCTGACCACTTGATATAAATGACCCATTATAACATGAAGTAATGCAATAACCATCAAAAGAGAACCATCATATAGCTACTTACGAAAAATTGCTTTAAGTTTTTAAAACCCATTAAAGGCTTTTGGAGTTTTTTACAAGGGGACCTAGGTTGAAGGAAAATTAAGTGGGTGGGGCCCGCTAACCGTAATTTTCATAACCTGGGTCCTTAATAAATAATTGGTTAAAAAGCATGGTGGTATCATTTAAATTTGCTGCGTAAATTGTAAAATTAAAAATGTGTCATGTGTTATTTGTATTAAATGTCATTGACCTGCTTGGTCATTTATTTTTAAATGTTGGTTATGTCATTGGCAGTCTTTGGTTAACATTGTTGGGCTTTATTTATAAGGTGTGACGTGACCGAAATGGGAAAGGTTTTGGTGCACAGGAGGTTGCTGGGAACGACGCATGGGCAGGGTGGCGGCTGGTGGATGGGCGGGGTGATGCGCAGTGGTGTCCTGTGGGCTTGGGTGTCTGGGCAGTAACGGGAAGCGGATGTTGCGCATAACTTTTTGGATGAGTTCGAGCGGTCTGCTATGTCCGGGGTAAAATGACGAACGATTTATAAATGGCTGTTGGTGCGGAAGATCGGTAACATCTTCTAATAGCACACATCTCGTGGGGCGAAATGTTAAGTAGTTGTTTATTGTGATAATAGTTTTAAATTGGCATTGAACGTGTACGCTTCAAATCCTTCGCTCATCCCTGGTTGAAGGTAATCGTTTACCCCCACGTGGTGCGGCACCTTTGGTTTTGGACCGGGGAAATTACATATGTCTTGGTTGCGAAAAGTTTTAAAGATGGAGTTAAATAAAGATGTAAAAATTAAGTCTTTAACAAACTTTGTCTTGGGTCTATTAAAATCTGTTACGAGGATGGGCTGGGAAAATTTAATATTAGGATACCTAGCTGTTATGCTTAAAGGTGACTACCGGCGTATAAAAATACAATGTACGCTTTGTAACAAAGTTGTGGAAAATTAAAACAGATTTAATGGCCATGGTCTTGGAAATGTTGGTTGTAAAAGTGACTCTGTATTGAGGCGAAAGAATTAAAAATTTAAGGTTTGAATGGTGTTGTAAAAAACTGAATTAGACAATTGTCGGATGGCGTAAGTTTGTTTTTTTCCAAAAGAAATTTAAAGGGTTTTGGGTAAATTTCCTTTTTGGTAAATTGGAAATAAAACGATTTTTGGGGTTTGAAAAAAATTTTTGGGACAAATAAAAAGCTTAACGGTTAATTAAGGTTTTCCTGGGAACCTACAAAATTTGGTTTGGGGGGGTGGGGGCCATTTTGCCTACGCAGGGGGGAAAGGATTGGTTTTTTTGGGTTTGGGGGCCAAAAAGTTTTTCCCCTTCATTCCCGGTTTTCCGGTAAAACCGTTTATTCCCGGGTGGGGCCCTTTTGCCCCGGGGGGGGGAAAAATTGTTTTTGGGGAAAAGGTTTTAAAAGTTAAAAAATGGGAAAATTTGCCCAAAATCTTTTTGGGGTTCCAAAATTGTTCGGGGGGGCCCTGGTTTTAAGGGGAAAAAAATTTTTATTTGGGTGGAAGTTTAAAAATTTTTAAAGCGGGGGAAAAATTCCGTTTGGGGGGGTTTAAATTTGTTGTTATGACTAGGTTCCCGGTAAAAAAAATTTGGCCCGGTTTAAAGTTGGGAAAAAGGGTTTAAAATTTGGGAATTTGGGGAAAATGTAGAAATGGGAAATTTGGGTTTTTCAAAAGGGTTTTTGTTTTTTAGCCCAATTGGGGGTTTTCGGGAAAAAAGAGGGAAATGTGGTTTAAAATTTTGGGTTGTGGAAAAAAAGTAAAAAATTTGAATTTAAATTTGGGTTTTCTACCCTTTTTGAAAATGGGAAAAGGGTTTTTTAAAAAAAACCGGGGGTTTGGGGGGGGAAGGGGTTTTGGGAAAAAAGGGTAGGGTTTGGTTTGGGGGGTTTTGTTTGTTTAAAAGGGTTAAAAAAAAAATTTTTAAACCCCTTTTCAAAGTAAAATTTTGAAAAAATTTTTTGGGCTTGGTTTAAATAAGGGGCCGGGGTTTTAAAAGAACTCGAACGTGCCGGGGGGTTGCGTTTTCGTGTTTAAAATTTTTTCCTCCGGTTTTTAGGGTTTGTTTAAAATTTAAAAATTCGGCTTGTCGTTAAAATGTTTGTAAATTTTAAAAGGGCGGGGTTTTAAGATGCCATTTTTTATTTAAAGGGTTTGGAAAAAAAATTTTTTTTGGCGAATATGGGCCCGTTGAAAATTTCTCGGTAAGTTTTTTTAAACTTTTATTGGCGGGAAAACGGTTGGGAAAAAATTAAAAAGGGTTTTAAAGGGGAAAGGGTGTTTGTTCGTTTGGGGTGCAGGGGTTTGGGGAAAAAATTTTGGGTTGAAAAAGTGTTTCGGGTAAACCCAAAATTTTTTAAAAAGGGAAAAAAATTTTTTAAAATTTTGTTTAATTTTTTGGGGTTCTAAATTTGCCCTTTTAAATTGGAGTGTTTTTTTTTAAATAATTTAAAAAATTTGGTTTTTAAAATTTAAAGGGGTTTTTAAAATGTTTTAAATTTTAAAGGGCTTGGGGTTTGGGGGTTTAAAAAGGGGAAAAAGGGGCGAAAAAATTCCGGGTTTTTCCGGGTAAAGGAAAATTTGGGCAAAAGGTGTGGGAATTTTAAAAAATGGCGGCGGTTTGAAATTGGGTTGGGAAAATGGTTTTCCGAAACGGGCATTTAAGGTCAAAGGGTTGGAAGGGTTTTATAAAACGTTTGGTTTTTTTTGGTTTAAAAGTTTGAAAATTTTTCGATTACCAAAAAAAAGGGGTTTTAAAAGGCACGCAAAAATTGGGGAAAAGGGTTGAAAAATCCCCAAAAGTTTAAAGGGGTTGTTCCAGGAAGGGCAATTCCCGGAAAAACCCTTTGATAGGTTTTCGGAAAAAGGGTTTTAGGTTTAAAACCACCCTTTTTGATATGGGTTTTAAAATTGCGAAAAAGGGGAAAAACCCATAAATTTGGGAAAAGCTAAATTTGTTAAAATTTTTTGGGTTTAAAAATTTTTATGTTTCCAAAAAAATTTTTCGGGCCTTTGGAAATCATCTTTAAAGGGGGTTTTTTAAAATTTTAAGGGGAAAACTAAGGGTTTTCATTGGGGGGGACCCAATAAAAACAATTTTTTTTAAAAAAAATTGGGATCTTTTTTCCTGGAAAAAACCCGGGTTGGGAACACCAGAAAATTTTCGGGAAATTTGAAACGGGTCGGGGCTTTGGAAAGGTGTTATTGAAAATTTTAAAAATAGGTTGAAATTTTGTTTTAAAAAATTTAAAGGGTTTTGAAATGGTAAAAAAATTTGAAATTTGGTAAAAATTTAAGGAAGGGGGGTTTTAGAAAGGGGGAAAAGGAATTTAGGGGTTTAAAAGGGTTTTAAATGTTAAATTGGTTTAAATTTGTAAAAAGGGAAATTTTAAATTTTTGGGGGAAAGGGTAAGAAATTAAAAAGTTTTTTGTTTGCTTTTTTTAAAAAAAATTGGGAGGGTGTTTAAATTTAATTTAAAAATTTGGTTAAGGGGGTGGGGGTTTTTAAAGGGGGGTTTAAGGTTTTTATTTTTTAACGAAATTTTTTAAAAAATCAATTTTTAAGAAAAAAATTTAAAACCTAAAATCAAAAGGAACCCTAAAAAGAAAAAGGGGAAAAATTTAAAATTCCCTAAATGAAAAGGAAAAATTTAATTTAAAAAAAAAAGGGGAAACGACTAAGTGCATCGGAGCAGGTGGAAAAGTTGCCGTTTGGTATGGCTTACTTTTGAATGGGTTATTGAAATCCCGGTGTTTTGGGAAAACACCCAAAAGGGCACGTAAAATTGTTTAAACATTTTCCGCTGGATAAAAAATCGCGGGGCGCAACGCTGTTGTTGTGTTAGGGTTTTAAGAAAGCTTGGGGGAATTTATTTTGACCCATTCTTGTTGAATTGTTTTTTAAGTGCTTTTAACAAACTGGAATGACAGGGGATTGGGTATTGTCCCTTAAAGGCCATTTTCGAAATGCCGATGAACTTTAGAGGGATTTGCAATTAGCTTGGTGCAATTTTTAAAGTTTACATGGGGGGAACCCGCCGTTATTTCTGGCGTTGAATTTGCAAGGGCCAAAATCCTTAAAATTTTAAATTCTAGGAATTCTTTTCCTTGTTTCAAATCTTAAAATCCTCTTTTAAAGCATATGAATAAAAATCGAAAAAGTTAAAAGTAATTAAGTTTACGAGTGTTAAAATTTAAAATTTTAAAAATTTAAGTTGACAGTTATTCAAAAAACCGAAATTTTTCAATATACTGAATACACAATAATAGAATAACCATGAAAATAACTAAAAGGCCACTGCCACTCACCAAAACGTTCAGGAAAAAACAGAAAAATGTTCAAATATCCCTATGATATAGTCAAAAGATAGAAATTCGATTTCGGGAACGATAGAGAGGACAAAATATATTCAGATAAATGTAGATACAAAGGTAGCACTAGTGATTACTATTCGTTAGGAGTAAAATAGAAAGGTTTTAGGTCTTTAATATGCCATGGTCCTTGACTTTTGCCATTAATTTGAAATTTATAAATTAATGCAGAAACTATACGATATACTTATCATAAGATAAATTTGAAAGCTAATTTTGTAGTAAACTTTTTAGTTATATTGGATAAAATATATATTGGTTTTATGTTTAGTTCAAAAGTGTAAAGGTAGTTTCATCTGGCTTTACATGTAAGACAATTCATAACAGTTAATAATATGTAAGATAAGATCAAACACTCTCGGTACGTAGAGTGACAGAGACCATAGGGGTCGGTTTGCTATGTGGATGGTAACAGGAAACCACCACATTACCTCCAAAGTACACAGCATACTTAAATTGTTATTTAAAATGATGGCATCCTTTGGGGTAAAAATTCCTGCGTTAGAATAGTCCCCCATTCAGATCTCCGGGAGGGGACTACTTCAGAGAATGTGATCGTAAAGTTTAGAAAAACAGTCGGGAACACTCTGCAAGTCCGAGCGTGGAATGTCAGAAGTATGAAGCAAGTACATAAACTAGAGAACTTGAAATTGAAATAGATAGGCTAGCGTCAGATATAGTAGCGGTTGGCAAAATCGGTGATCAGAAGCGGGAGATTTTTGGAGGGGAGACTTTAGGATAATTCATATCAGAGGAAGAAAATTCTGGTGTGGGATAGTAATGGCGAGAAAGATAGGACACTGCGTAGAAAACTACTTACAAAAGAACAAATGAGTATTTATGGTTAAATTAGAATCTAAACTGGTAAATACAGTAATAATACAAGTATAACTGCCCTCCTCTAACTACAGTGAGGAAAAAGTTGAAGTGATGTACAAAGATATCTTACATTTGATTTTGCAATTCTCCACCCAAAGGTACTACATTGACCAGGAAGCGAGTTTTTGTTACCTGGAAAGTTTTGAGTTTTGCTGAATCCTTGCTGTTCCAAGCACGGTAGGGATCTTTAACGTGGGGTGACAACATTCACACACGGGACCTCCATTTTACCTCTCATCCGAACGAGGGCATATTTTTATGAAAAATAATCGCCTAACATTTTTCAAGCGGACGGTATGAGGATTTGAACCTGAGACCTTGGACGTAGTAGTCACACGCATACCAACTACGCCAATGAGCCGCCTGATCTTCAAAGATATTGAAGGTTTACTATAATACGTAAAAGGACATGAAAATTTAATAATTACGAAGAATTTTAACGCAATGGTAGGAGAGGGTACGAAAGGAGCGGTAGTAGGTTTATTTGGTTTAGGCACCAGAAACGACAGGGGAAATAGGCTGGAAGAATTTTGCGACAAAAACAATTTAACCATCACAAAAACATTATTTTAATATTATGCTATAAGACGATACACGTAGAAGATACCAGGAGTTATAGGAAAATTTCAAATAGATTACATCTTGTTAAACAACGGTTTAGGAATCAAGTAAAAGACTGTAGAAGCTACCCAGAAACAGATATAGACACTGACCACAATATTGTAATTATGAAGGCCGCCCTTAAATTTAAGAATTTGAAAAAAAGGAATGGAAAAAAACACTTTGACTTTCAGAAACTAAAAAATAACGATATCCACAAAAGACTTGAAAATAAGTCAAATGAATTCCTGAAAGATGTCGAGAAAAGTTCTGATAATAAGGAAGTAGAAACAGAATGCAATAACATTAAATCCAGCTTAGACATAACAGCCAGAAAATAAGAAACCATAGATAACAAAGGATAGCCTGAATTTAATACAAAAAGATGAAAATACAAAAACAGACCGGACATAGCTGAAAAACACAGATACAAAGCCATAAATTAGAAATTATTCGAAATATGCAGAAAAGCTAAAAAACAATAGATTGATGAAAAGTTCAAAAAGTTCAATATGTCGCAATCTTTTGTAGCTCATTCGTTATCTGAACGGCACGATAATAACTCAATTGATCATTTTCTTTCTGAATGGATACGCTAGAAAGTCAAACCACCAAAAATTATAATCATTGGCTTTAATGACTGCAGTACTTAAATTATTCACTCAGTTCTCCACAATTCATTGGTATACGTCTGCAAAGCGGCTCCATGGCGTAGTTGGTATGTGTGTGACTATTACGCCAAAGGTCCAGGGTTCGAATCCCGACACGGTCCGCTTGAAAAATGTTTGGCGAGCATTTTTCACAAAAATACACCCTCGTTCGGATGCGAGGTAAAATGGAGGTCCCGTGTGTGAGTGTTATCAAGCACGTTAAAGATCCCTACCTTGCTTCGAGCAGCAAGGGTTCGGCAAAATTCCAAATTTTCCAGGTAAAAAAAATCGCTTCCTGGCCACTGTAGTACCTTCTGGTGGAGCATTGGAAAATCACATGTAAAGTATACGTCTGCAACCCCAAGGTCCCGGGTTCGAATCCCGACACGGTCCGCTTGAAAAACGATAGGCGAGCATTTTTCACAAAAATACGCCCTGTTCGGATGAGAGGTAAAATGGAGGTCTTGTGTATTAGTGTTGTCACGGACGTTAAAGATCCCTACCTTGCTTGGAACAGCAAGAGTTCGACAAAATTCAAAATTTTTCAGGTAAAAAAAACCCGCTTCCTAGCCAATGTAGTACTTTCGGATGAAGCATTGGAAAATCACATGTATACGTCTGCATATTACGAAGCACTCTGCCAAAAAATACGGAATTACCAAAATGTGCCGTTCGTAACGATGTTTGTCATGTCATGCATCTTGTAAGTACTTGGCCATGCTGTAAAGTTACTACCCATCCAAGATTTAAACAACTGTATATGCATGCGATTGGCCTACTTGTTACTAGTACAAACTATGAACACTTGAAGTTACTGTTGCGTAAAATCTTTACAATTTCCTTGTATTTAAACACGAAAAGCCTTTATAGAATTGAAAAATCCATGCGAAGACGCCAAGCAATTATTGCAAACTCGAATAGCTGGTCGTTTAGCGAATTAAAAAATATAGAGTGGTATGGAAAAACTGAAACACGTGCAGAATTCAACTTATGACCTTGCTTACATTGAAGACCAAGATACCACTAGCGATACAACACCTCCTTTATCATTTTATATAGATGTAAAAATAATTTTTGATGAAATAGTAGCCGATGCGTCTTGTTCCCAAAACGAAAGAGATAATGGAAATCTGCGTTACTGTCCAGATATAACCTCAAAATTTTTTAACTTCTGCAGTATACTTCCATTTTGGTCTGGCATTATGCAACCCATATTTAAATATGGAAATCCAGCTGCCACCAGTGCCTAAGTTGAAAACGTCTTTAATCAGATAAAAGATTGAACTTTCATCACGAGACTCTTCTATTAAGAGTAGACAATTTTGTTATAAAACATATAAAAACAAATTTAGGTAGTTCACGTCTTTTGAAGTCCACAGACGGGTATAGAATTGAAAACGCGGAAAGCGAAGAAATAGCTGTACAATCAACTACAGAAAACAACGTGCAAAATTACTTTAATGATGACACTCCTGTTCAAAGTACAGAGGTCGAAAACTGGAGAGGGTTGGAAATTCAAGTGAAGATACAGAAAAATAAGACCTATTTACGAAAGAATCCTGTGTTTTCAGTGCTTAACTTTACATCAAAGACAGTTTCCCTAACTGGCATTCTTAAAAATGGAAATAGTAACTTGTGCAACTATCACATAAATCGTAAGTTTTACACATTTACAAACACATGTGCATTTGATCCGATAGTTCAGATATTTTGTGTAGCATATGCAGATAGTGTAAGTTATACTAAATTTTGCAACTAAAATAAACCTGCATCACTTATTTCTAACATTATTCATGACGGTGTAACAGTTCAAAGCTACAAGAAACGTGGAATAATTTTGTTAACGCGCGAGGGGTCTTACAATTTTGTACATCGACTTACCTTAGCCGTATTCTATTGTTCTATAAGTGTTGTTTCTACTCTTCAACGAAGTGGACTGTGTGGCTATTTATTGGACGTGCTACGCACGCACTATCACTGTGTTTTTTAGAGTTTATCCATAAAATCATATTTTGGAGACACTAATGACTTAACTCACTTTACCGAACCAACAACCGTTTCTCTTCGATGTCTATGAGCAAGTGTCGATCACTACCCCTTTAGTTCAACTTAATTTCCACAGGCACAAAGGAGGTTTATGACAGAATATAACGGGACAAGGGATGACAGCTTTACTATTTTATTTACAACTACGAATTTACGACTTAAAATTAAATACGAAAGAACGTGCGACAAAGAGACCAAACAAATGTTAAGTAAGACTATGAAACCAACTCCTCAATTGAATAAATATACTTTTAGCGTCGATACACAGACTACGGTGAGTTATTTAGTAGCTCAGTTGTTCAAAAGTTTTTCAACTGTAATTCAGGCTATGACATGCAACACGTGTAACCACGAATGGCTTCGTAAAAAAATAACTATCGTAGCAAATTTATCAGAGAACGCACTGGGTTGTTGGTTTCGGTCCAGAAAGCAATATGTTTACCAAAGCAAAAGTACGATAATAATAAGTGTACTTCTAGTTATATTATACATAAGGTCACAATTTCTCACCACATTGTTATCGAAATGTTTACTCCAGGTTTTGAAGGCCATCACGACATTGCCCACTTGATGGCATACCGCCGAAAATTGAATTGGAAAGCAAAAGCTACACAGTACGAGGTATAGTTGAGTTTGTCGGTCCTAAAAGCAATGAACCAACTCAATGTGACATTATATTGCACACTGTTGGCGTAGTGCTGAAAACATTTGGCAAATGTTTGATGACTAGCAAACATCGAAAAATATATCCATTTCTAAATCCACACGACAAATCCGAAGCCAAGCGATTGCCTTTTCTGCATAATTATTTTTTTAAGTATTTTGACATTATATATTAAATAAAACTTTTATAATAAATACTACAGGTTTTATTATTTATAGAGAGTAGTAATACTACGCCCTTGGCCATAACTACAAAAAAAAACCCTACTAGTGTAGTTTTCTCAACTCTTATACTGTCTTCTAATAGTAATAGCGTTTATAGATATGGCCATGGCTTTTGCTAATGTAGTGGAGTATTGTCCTTTGTATAAGATTTTAAAAGCAGCAGAAAAAGTAGTTGAGATAGGGACAGTAATTAAAAATGCAAATGCTGAGGTACGTGGATGATATAGCAGTATAAGTAGAAACAGATAAGAAGTCAGAAATCCTACTAAGAAAAATTAAAGAAAACAAGGCAGCAATATAAAATTAGAACATGATTGATAGCAGAGCAGAAAGGAAAATGTGTAGAGGAAAGCAGACTCAAATATATAGAGAGATTATTAAAGATATATTAGAAAAGATAGTTACAATATACGAAAAGGAAAGTTAGTTGATAGTTACCAAATTGGGATTATATATAATTATAAAGCTTCCCAAAATCAGAAAATAAGAATCCTGAATTTAATAGAAGAAAGACAAAGATACAAAAGTAAATCAAGACGAAGCAGGAAAACAGAGATACAAAGCCATAAAATGAAAAATTATTCGTAAATGCAGGGTAGCTAAAGAACAATGGATTGATGAAAAGTGCAAAGAGATACTGTGTGGTACACGTTGGAGTGTATAAAAATCGGGACAGCTCCAGAACGTTTCCCAAAGCGTAAAGCTTAGCAAATGGACTGTAATTGTATGCAATTGGAGGTAAGGCGCAAAAAACAGTAACATAGGTCAAACCGTAATTAATGCTTGCTTACCTTGCAATGTTGCTCACCAATTTACTCCCGCGAAGATAGGTGTCGGGCAGCACCACTTAAGCACTCGCGGTTGTAGTTATTAAGTGTTGAGTCGGTGAAAAACGATACGAGACTGATGTTGGTGAAGCGAAAAGGATTTATCGCTCCGCCATATGTGTAGCACAACAATAATATACGTTAAGGTCATCTATATTGTCAATCGCTGACTTCCAACTGTATGAAGTTGTAACAGATACAAACTAAAATGGAAGTAGGAAGACAGATGAGGCATGCAAACTAATTAGAATGAATTTTAGGGATATAAAACCGTATAGCAAAAATATAAGGGGCGCCGGGGGAAACGTCATTATAAAAATTTAGAGAAAATGGGTAGATGGCAAGAATTTATAAGGAATTTATATGCAGGAGAGAAACTAACTGCATTAGAACAGGAATCAGACATTGAAAATGATGACTTGGGATATCATTTACTTAGAGATGAGTTTGAATTAGCATTAAAGAGTCTGAAAAATGATAATAACCGGGTACAGATAAGGTGCAAGCTGACAGTCTAAAAGCCGCTGGACAAGCAGTAACAGAACATCTCTTCCAACTTGTAAGCTATATGTATGAAACAGGCGAGATACCCAAAGATTTCAAACGTAACATCATAGTAACTATACCAAAAAAAGAAAAGCGCGAATTGATGTTGAAAATTTTCGAGCAACAAGTTTGACAGCACACGTACCCAAAATATTAACTAGAATTGTACAAAGAAGAATGGAAAAACGAGCTGAAGAAATACCAGGAGAAGAGGAACACAGAAGGCTATTTTAGCTCTGAGAGTGATAATGGAGAAAACAATAGAAAAAGGGGAAAGCGTGTATATAGGGTTTCTAGATGTGTAGATCTGGCATTCGATAATGTAAAATGGAAAAAGATGTTAGAAATACTCAAAAAAATTAGAATGAGTTATGGGGATAGACGAATAGTACATAGCTTATACAAAGAGCAAACAGCAGTAATAGTATTAAAGCAGGGACGTAGAGAAGTAAACATTGGGAAAAGGGTGAGACAGGGATGTGCCCTATCCCCATTAATTTTTAACTTGTACATTGAAGAGGCAATGAATACTGCCAAATGCAGGAAGACATTTGGAATTACTATGCAGGGACAAAAAATTGATATGTTTAGATTTGCAGATGATATAGCGGTATTAGCATCTAGCAGGAAAGAGCTACAAGCTGCTCTTAATGAAATGAAAATGTTTCTAACAGAGGTACGGTATAAAAATTAACAAAACTAAAACTATAGTACTAGTATGCAAAGGAGGAGAAAATAAATCAAAAACAAAAATATAAATATGTAGTGCGAACTTACAAGAGGTTAAAGATTTCTGCTACCTAGGAAGCCAAATAACGCAAAATGGGAAAAGCGCAAAAGATATAAAACAAAGATTAGCACAAGGTCGTGCTACATTTAACAAGAAAAAGCAACTACTGTATACAAAAGCAACAAACATAGAAACAAGGAAAAGATTGTTTAAAACATATGTGTGGAGCACAGCACTGTACGGCCGTGTAGCCTGGACAGCAGGAGAAGCGGACAAGATAAAGGTAAAAGCCTTTCAAATGTGGTGCTACAGACGTATGATGAAGATATCATGGACAGGCAAAGTTAAAAACGAAGAGGTACTAAAAATGGTAGGGGAAGAAAGAAATATGTGGAAAACGGTAAAAAATAGGAGAGATAGGATGATAGGCCACATACTACGGCATGATGGAATAGTGCGGAATATATTAGATGCAGAGATAAGAAAAAAGATAAGGAGAGGTAGACCTAGGTTAGACTACTGCACCCAGATAGTGAAAGGTGTAGGATGTGGGAATTTCAGGGAAATGTGTAGGCTAGCTTAGAATAGAAATCAATGGAGGTACGCATCCAACCAGCCCCAATATGGATAAATTAATGACGAAAAAAGTTACTGTAGTTGAACATGATGATTATTATAATCAACTACAAGTATTGGTTGGACAATATTCTCGAATAATGTTAATTGTGTGAAAGGATTTACTAGAAAACTATTAATTTAGCAAATGTCTAAGTGTTGGGAGATTTTGGCAGCCACAGGCTGCTTAATCCCTTTCACTGAAGCTCGGTGAAGTAGGCCATAAAATTAGAAAACAATAGAAGGGGAACCGAGCTGTATACAGGCTGTGGAACTGTGGCTGGCTCAGAATATAAATAAGTACAGGTAAGTGTCCAACCAGTTTTGAGACGGAAAACCTAATGACGAAAAAATAAGCGCAGATAAATCTGATGATTATTATAAACAACTACATGTGTTGGTTGTGAAATATTTGCAACTAATGTTGACTGTGCGAAAAGATATATTGGAAAAAATATTAAATCGGTAAATGTTCAAGTGCTGGGGGAACTTGGCAGCCACAGGCTGCTTACCCCCCTTCACAACCACTGAATGTCGAAGAAATAGGGTATATAATTGTAAAACAATAAAAGGGGACCGACCTGCTTCTAACAAGAAAGAACAGCGCCTATGATGAAAGACAACAAACATACAAACAAGAAGAAAATTGTTGAAAGCATATGTGTGGAACACAGCACAGCATGCCTAAGAAATACGAGCAGTGCTGTGCATCAGGGCTGTGCTTCAGATGTATGAGGATGATAGCATGGACAGCCAAAGTTAATAACAAATAGGTTATAGAAATAGTATGGGAATAAGGATATCTGTGAAAAAAATAAGAGAAATAGAAGGGCAGAATACGTTCTAAGGCAGTTTTGGGTAATAGTATTGGATATATTACAAGCAGTGATAGGAAAAAGGAGGTAGATGTAGACTTAGATCAGATACTGATATATGCAGACTGCAAATTTCAGGGAAATCTGTAGGTTAGTTCAGAATAGGAAACAATGATGGTACGCGTCTAACCAGTTCCAGGACTGAAGACCTAATTATGATGATTATTAATTTTATATCTTTGACATTGCGATAGATTACAGCTTTTATCCTGCAAATCTTAAAGTTTTGTGCAAACATTTAAAAAATTTCTTTGAGCTCATAAATCAGAAATCATCATTGACGAACAACCACATTCTGATACGAAAAGCTCAATTGTGAAGAAGTACCAAAGTAAATTGAACCTACTTTCAAACCGGTGAATAATTTAAAAACTCCTAACCCACATCTCCTTTATGATATTAGTTCACAAAGGTCTTTATTTGCTTAGGGCCTTCATTTATTAGTATTTGCATAGCCGCGTTTCGTATTATTTCAGTAAAGCACGTTATTCCGGCTTACATACATAAACAGTTGCGTTATTTGACGACAGGGGTTGATTTGTATAAGGAAGCAGGGAAATGCCATCTAGAGCTACCCTAAGAGGTCGTTTCCGCGGATTATCGACTGCTCCCTTTGTAATACAAGAGCCACTTATTGTTATTACTTTTATTATACAACATGTGCCAATTATTATTGAACAAAAAGCATTGTTAATTTTTCAAAGCTCAAAGATTATACGAATATACGTTCTTCACGATGAGGCATAACCGACACTCACGTCAAGTGTTATTGTTTCAGGAATTCGTTTAATCATTTTATTATACTTGAAAACTGCTGCATTATAAGGTACTTGCTTCTTTTTAGAGTATGAAATCATTGTTTAGAAGTTTTAATAGGTTAACTGAAGTGAGTAATGTAGCTTCTGCTGAGATGGCAGTTCTTCTGTTCGTCCGTCGTCTAAATATTCATGCTGTAATCTGTAATACGTTTTATTCAATCTAAAAAAGGATCAAGTCTAAAAATATTGATGTGATGCACTTATATCGTATAAAAGCTCTGTTTTTAGATATAATTCATCGATGCTGCTGTTGTAACTGAGATAATGGAACGTGCGTCATGATTTACAAGAACAACAGCACCTAGTAAAAACTAGTCGAGAAAGTTTGCAAACCCAGTTAGGCTACACAGAGTGCGTGGGTGGGTTTACATCTACTTCCTTTTTCCTATCTCTGCTTGTAATATATTCCATACTACTCCTCAGCACATATTCTGCCCTTCTATTTCTCCTATTTTTTCCACAGATTTCTATGTTTGTTGTCTTTCAACATAGACGCTGTTCTTTCTTGTTAGATGCCGTTCGATCCCCTTCTATTGTTTTACAATTATATATCCTATTTTCCCGACATTTAGTGGTCGTGAGGGGGGGTAAGCAGTCTGTGGCTACCAAGTTCCTCCAGCACTTGAACATTTACCGATTTAATATTTTTTCCACTATATCTCTTCGCACAGACAACATTAATTGCAGATATTTCACAACCAACACCTGTAGTTGTTTATAATAGTCATCAGCTTTATCTGTGCTTATTTTTTCGTCATTAGGTTTCCGTCTCAAAACTGGTTGGACACGTACCTGCACTTATTTATATTCTGAGCTATGAGCTAGCCTACACAGCCTGAAATTCTCACACAGCCTGTATACAGCTCAGTTCCCCTTCTATTGTTTTCTAACTTTATGCCCTATTTCACCAAGATTCAGAGAAAGAGGTTAAGCAGCCTGTGGCTGCCAAAATCCCCCAACACTTAGACATTTGCGGAATTAATAGTTTTCTAGTAAATCCTTTCACACAATTAACATTATTCGAGAATATTGCCCAACCAATACTTGTAGTTGCTTATAATAATTATCATGTTTAAGTACAGTTACTTTTTCGTCATTAATTTATCCACTTGGACTGGTTGGATGCGTTCCTTCATAGATTTCTATTCTGAGCTAGTCCACACATTTCCCTGAAATTCCTACAGCCTACATCTTTTACAATCTGTGTGCAGTAGTCTAACCTAGGTCTACCTCTAGTTTTCTTTTTTTTCTATCTCTGCTTCTTATATATTCCGCATCATTCCCTCATGTCGTAGTGTGTGGCCTATCATCCTATCTCTCCTATTTTTTACCGTTTTCCACATATTTCTTTTTTCTCCTATCATTTTTAGTACCTCTTCGTTCTTAACTTTGTCTGTTCATGATATCTTCATCATACGTCTGTAGCACCACATTTCAAAGGCTTTTACCTTTTTCTTGTCCGCTTCTCCTACTGTCCAGACTTCACAGCCGTACAGTGCTATGCTACAAACATATGTTTTAAACAATCTTTTCCTTGTTTCTATGTTTGTTGTCTTTCAACGCAGAAGTTGCTTTTTCTTGTTAAATGTAGCATGACTTTGTACTAATCTTTGTTTTAGGTCTTTTATGCTTTTCCCATCTTGTGTTATTTGGCTTCTTATGTAGCAGAAATCCCAAACCTCTTGTAAATTCTTGTTACCTAATTGTATTCTTGTTTCTGGCTTATTTTCCCCTCCTTTACATACTAGTACTTTAGTTTTAGTTTTGTAAATTTTCATACCGTATCTCTCAGTTAGAACTGTTTCCATTTCATTAAGAGCAGTTTCTAACTGTTTCTTGCTAGATACTAATACCACTATATCATCTGCAAATCTAAGCATATCAATTTTTCGTCCCTGCATATTAAAATTAATGAGGATAGGGCAGATTCCTTTCTCACCCCTTTCCTAATGTTTACTTCTTTACGTTTCTGCCCTAATTCTATTACTGCTGCTTACTCTTTGTATAAGCTATGTACTATTCGTCTATCCCTATAACGCATTCCAATTTTATTGAGTGTTTCGAAATTTTTTTCCCATTTTACATTGTCGAATGCTTTTTCCGGATCTACAAATCTTATATACACGCTTTCCCCTTTTTCTATTGTTTTTTCCATTATCACTCTCAGAGTTAAAATAGCCTTCCGTGTTCCCCATGTTTCGCCTAAACCCAAATTGATCTTCTAGTATTTCTTCAGCTCGTTTTTCCATTCGTCTTTGTACAATTCTAGTTAATATTTTTTATACGTGTGTTGTCAAACTTATTGTTCGAAAATTTTCACATCTATCCGCACCTTTCTTTTTTGGTATAGTTACTATGACGTTACGTTTGAAATCTTTGGGTATCTCACCTGTCTCGTACATATAGCTTACAAGTTAGAAGAAACGTTCTGTTACTGCCTGTGCATCGGCTTTTAGAGTTTCTGCTTGCACCTTATCTGTTCCCGGCGCCTTATCATTTTTCAGACCCTTTAATGCTAATCCAAACTCATCTCTAAGTATAAGATATCCGAAGTCATCATTTGCAATGTCTGCTTCCTGTTCTAATGCAGTTAGTTCATCTCCCGCATATAAATTCTTTATATATTTTTGCCATCTAACCACTTTCTCTACATTTTCTATAATGATGTTTCCTCCCGCATTCCTCGTATTTTTGCTGTATGGTTTTATATCCCTAAAATTCATTTTAATTAGTTTGTATGCGTCGTCTGTTTCTCCTATTTCCATCTTAGTTTGTACCTCTTTGCACTTTTCATCAATCCATTTTTCTTAAGCTTTTTTGCATTTGCGAATCATTTCCCATTTTATGGCTTTGTATCTGTTTCGTCGGATCTATTTTTGTATTTTCGTCTTTCTTCTATTAAATTCATGATATCCTTTGTTATCCATGGTTTCTTATTTTCTTTTTGTGTATACCCCAGCATATCTCTGGCCGCCATGTCTAGGCTGGGTTTAATGTTCTTCCATTTTGTTTCTACCCTTAGCATAAGACATTTTCCCGATATCTTTTAGCAATTCATTTGATTTTTGTTTCGAATCTTTCTTGAATATCTTCTCGACTCTGGACTCTCCGATCGCATCCTCCGAAGTAGTCCCTTCCCGGAGATCCGAATGAGGGACTATTTTAACGCCGGAATCTTTTACCCGAGAGAATGCCATCATTTTATTATAATTTAGGTACGCTGTGTACTTGGGAGGTAATATGGTGGTTTCCCGTTGCCTTTCTGTTTTGCGATAGCGTGCCTCAAACTACCATACCGACCCCTATAGTCTCTACTAATCTAAGTACCGAAAGAGCCGCTGCCCTCTTAGTCTGGTTCCTCACTAACGACCTTACTACTTTGGTTGGACCTGTAGTTTGGCTCTTTAGCTCATTACAACACTCAAGCCATTTCACCTGTTCTAGTAATCTAGAACTTCGGCAAGGTGCAGGTCTATTCGAAATGGAAAACTTTCTAGTGCTTGCAAAAAATTTTCTAAACTAGGAGAGTTTCTGGATTGGGAGGGTGCATGAATAATTGTCGAATAAACAGATCGCCGTATGGACAAAACGCGGAAAACTTTGACAAAACTCCGAAAGAGATCGGCGGGTAAAACGCTGAATCTGGTCAAAATGTCAAATTATGTAAAACGACGATTGTGGCATCGAACGCGAGTTCTCAATACGCTGACTGGATATATCAAACGTGCCCAAAACACTAAAATATTTCTTTGAATATCTCGCCGAATGAAGTTAAAACGCCAAATAACTCTCTAAACATATCGCGAAACGTGGTCCAAACGCCGAAACAATTCTTAGAACTGATCATCGAAATAGTACATAGCAACCAAAACGACGATACAAAAACTCTCCCATGTACCAATGTAGAATGGACGGAAGTTACTTTCATAAGATGTACACGGAGATTCTCGCTCTATGTGCTATATGTATGTGGAGGAGAAACAGACATACATTAACCTAATCATCTTGCTAAGTACACATTGCTATTTGTCTGAGCTTGTCACTCACTCAACCACAGGACCGCTAATGTAATTAACTCTTTCGCTAGACCTGTTTGTCATATTAGCACTTTTAGTAACATTGACGCTGTATATTTCTCAAAGGCGGCTCCGTGGCTTACTTGGAATGCGCGTGACTACTAAGCCAAAGGTCCAGGGTTCGAATCCCAATATGTTCCGCTTGAAAAATGTTAGACGAGCGTTTCTCACAAAAATACGCCTTCGTTCGAATGAGAGGTAAAATGTAGGTATCGCGTGTGAATGTTGTCATGTACGTTAAAGATCACTATCTTGCTTGGAACAGCAAGGGTTGACCAAAATTCAAAATTTTCAAGTACAGAAAACTCGTTTCCTGGTTAATGTAGTACCTTCAGATGGAGCATTGGAAAGTCGTATGTGGTGTGTATTTCTCAAACATCTTTCTCTCACCTGTCTGTACTTTATTTATATTCCACCATGTTAGCAAATATTCGCATATCTTCTAGTGCGCAATTAACCCACCCTCCCAACCGCCTTCGCACAAACACGTGACCTGTAGGTTATTAATCCGTTTACAATGTTACACAATATACACACTGAATATTGCTGAAATAAGGTGTAGTATTTTTGCATGTTTAACTTGATGTTTAATGCTAATTTTTTTGTAGGTAATTGGTATTGCTAATGCGCTATTCTTATTTAATTTATAAAGGTGTTCAAAACTAATGTGATTGTTATGAACTGTTAATTTCGAACAGAGCAGCTATCTTAATAATTAATTTAACCCTAGCGGAACATTATTTAGGTACGTTGCCTGCTATATACAAACATATATATTTTAGGATTCAAATACCTTTTTGGCATCGTGAGCTTTTTATTTTTACCCTACGTCGTCTTGGTCTCTGTTCGATGTATTTTTTTTAAACATAGTAATTAGATGAAACAATAACTTAGACTTTTATGCAAAACCCAAATGATCATTTCAAATCGAGCTAAGAATTGAAAGATAGGAAATATAAGGTCCTGGACAGGACTCGACCCTGTATTTTAGGCTTCCGAGACCCATGCGTTTTCCAATTACGCCACCGGGATGGGTGACGACAATTGGAAAATAAACAAATTAATTAATTAACAAATGGAAAGGAGGTCAAATACTGGAAGAAAAGCGTGTGGAAATATGTGGGCAGTGAACAGGAATGAAGGATTGAGTACAAATACAAAGCTGGCCATTTACAACAGTGTGTTTGTGCCAACTGTTCTGTACGGAAACGAAACTTGGGTCTGGCAGGAGAAGCGTGTTAGTCGTATAAATGTTGCAGAAATGAGGTTCTTAAAAAGTGTGTGCGGAAAAACGTTGAGAGACAAAGTGCCAAACGAATGGATCAGAGCAGGGTGTGGGATGAAGAGACCCTTAGGGAGTTAAGCGAGTGAAGTACGCTTAGATGGTTTGGACATATGGAAAATGAATGAACAAGAATAGACTTACCAAACGTATATATACAAACCAGATGACTGGTAGAGCTGTAAGGTGCAGACCACGTAAAGGATTGTTGGAGGTTCTGAAACAACGTCAGATGAGAAGTATGAAAAATAAAAGAGCATGCCAAAAGCAATGTATGAATGTTACAGAGCCAAAGGAAGTGTGTAAGGAAGAAGGAATGCGGAGAAAAGCGTGAATGGTGCTGGGAGTAAAAGTAATGTAGTAGTCTAAAGTTATACCGTGCATATCCTCCCAGATGGAAATGCTACGTTTGGTTACCCCAAAAGGGAATACCGTGATGGGTGATTGATTGATTGATAAATGTAAGTCGTGTATACAACCATATATCAACCTAACTTTTAATTACATTTGGCATTTTTGTCATTCATATCTCACAGTGTTAACTTTTTTGACTTATGTCAGATATAGACAGGAAGCGGCGCTCAGAATTACGGCTGATGCCAACAATTAAATATACATATTAGGTAATTAATTCTACGAGGCAAGTTTATGAATACTAAGGTATTATTTCCTATCCGGAACCTTATATTTTCGATGTTTCAATTACTAGCTCGATTTGAAATGATCACTTTGGCTTTGCATATAAGTCTAAATTCTTATCTCATCTCATTAACTATAATACCTTAGTATCCATAAACTTGGTTTGTGCAATTAATTACCTAATATGTATATATTGCTACGACCTCACTCTCTGGTGTTCCACGTTCTAGGCGTCATTTAATTGCTACGATGTCTGTCTATAATATCACTAATGCTTAGAAATTTCCTACGGCTGCTCTGCTCACTTTCCTGAAAATAAACTAGTAACACAAAAAAAAACTGCTACGGTAAATAGACAAAATTGATTTACATTCCAACTGAAATTAATATACAAGCCAAAATCAAAGTTAGTCTTCTCTCTCACACCTCATTTTCAAGTTATATAAAGGGTGTTTCAATAAGAGCGCAAGATTTGAATTGCGCGCCACGTTTGACAGTAATAATGTCACACGATTATGACGTGACAGATCGCAAGTTGACAGATGGGAGTTAGTAAACATGGAGCATTACACCGTAGAACAACGCGTCCTGATTGCCAAAAATTATTATCAAAATGATGAAAGTTTAATTGCCACTATTCGTAAAGTGCGACCAATATTCAGTCGAAATAATGTGCCTAATTCATCTACTGTCAAGAGAATAATCAAAAAATTCGAAAGTACTGGTTCGGTTAGTGATGTGAAACACACGATACCAGCTCGTAGAGGTAGTTCAAAACAAAACATCACGGCAGTTCACGAGAGTGTGACAGAAAGGCCAGAGACGTCAATTCGTCAACGGGCCCAAGAATTGGATATTTCAACAGGCGAATTCGGAGGAAAGATTTACAGCTGCATGCCTACAAAATCCAAATGACTCAACAACTTCTGCCAAGAGACCATGTCCAGCGAAGAGAATTCACCAGTTGGATCCTTGAGCAATCTGCTAATTTTGCAAACAAAATCATTTTCAGTGATGAGGCCCATTTTCACCTCGATGGCTTCGTTAATAGGCAAAACTGTCGCATTTGGGGCTTAGAACATTTACGAATGACTCATCAGAAAGCAATGCATCCACAGCGGGTCACTGTATGGTGTGCATTATGGTCTGGAGAAATAATTGGACCATCTTTCTTCGAAAACAAAGAAGCAAATGCAGTAACGGTAAATGGCGAACGTCATCGTGCTATAATAACACAGTTTCCTGTGCCTCATTTGGAAGCTATTGATCTTGACGACATGTGGTTGTAGCAGGACGGTGCCACACGTCATACCGCCCGTGAAACATTGACGATCTTGCACAACTTTGCTCCTGGTCGTGTCATTTTTCGATTTGGTGACCAGAATTGGCCTCCACGCTCTTGCAATTTAACGCCTTTAGACTTCTGGCTGTGGGGTTATCTGAAGTCACAGGTTTATGCCAATAAGCCTGCAACCATCGAAGCATTGAAAGCCAAAATTAGACGCTGTATCAATGAAATACCACCACATGTACTCAATAAAGTTATTGAAAATTTCGTCAAAAGAGTACGCATATGCCAGCAAAACCGTGGCGGCCATTTACAAGATATTTTGTTTCATACAGAATTTCCAAATGTATATTTTCTAAATCAATAAATACTTCAATACTTTGCTACAGAAAACCATGTTTTATTTAACACTGAAATCTTGCGCTCTTATTGAAACACCCTTTTTAAATACTCCCTTAACAGTAACTTCCAAGATCAATATTTACACATCATAATATATTGTATTAATTGAAAGAAAGTAATAGAGCTTCAACACATATTTCGTGCTCTATTTCTGTTTAAATACGAGCTCATAGTAAACCTGGACCTCTGGTGCAAATTTCTACACACAAATATTTTAAACAGACCCTCTTATTCGTACATAATATGAAATACTTCATATACCATAAATTATTCTTAAACCTTATACATAAATTCACACATAAAATAACCCAAATTAAAAGATTCAATAAAGAAACTTTTCCCCTTTTTGTCCTTATAGTTAACATAAAATTACCCCCCAGACACAAAGTTATCAATTACATATTTACATTGTACAACGATAAGATACAGTTACCTGAAACTTATATATACACGCGCAACCTGCTACCATTCTTCCCGGGACTGCTGCATGCAAGAACAACCCCAAATCTGGATTGCTTTCTCCAAATTACAAGCTGTGACCAAAAATTACTAAGGAGTTGTCTATCTTCTACCATTCGACACGACACCCAAACTTCTGCTGTGCATCAAATTTCTACAAGGACCATAATTTTTGGTAGTAAACCAAAACTGGTTAAACGCCAACATTTAATCGTTTCAAAACTAATTGCATAGTTTACACGGTATGTGTAAATAAAATCAAACAGTTTCTACTTTAAACATGTATCATGAGTTCAAAATTCAAAAGATTATAAAATTATTTAAGTATCGAAGAGAATCTAAGAGATTTGTAAGCTTCGTCGTAAGAAAATCGTAAGAGAATTGTAAGAGAATCAATCGTAAGAGAGTTTAAAATCAATCTTCCACTAATTTTATTACATGTACCCCACCTCTAAAACCTGCTGAAATTCTCTGAAGATCGTCTTACTATATTATTTCAATTCCTAAAATTCCGACATCAACAAGGCAAAGCTCTTTTGTTTCCAAAAACTCCTCACAAACACACTCCACACGTACACAAATTCTCCGTATTTATCTTTAACCGAAACTCATTAGTAAAACTTACATTCGAATCGTTATATAATTTTAAAAACACCTTTCCGTAAAACCACTTCGAAGTGAACAACATAAACACGCGCACTATTGCTTCCTAGTATTTGAAAAATCAATACTCCAAAAACCTTGGTGTACACCCCAAGTCGACGAAAACTAACGTCTAAAATACGCCTTTATCCAACACGTGTTGCCTCCATCTCATTCCTACATATGCGCTCGTATCAACTCTCTCTGTGAATTGTTTGTTGTTAATAACACCAGCCTGCGGGTGAGGAGAATATCCTCATTAGTGTTTAAAGCAACAATATAGTAAATTGTATGTTGGGAAGGTTCACTTCAGCCTATGTGGTGAGGAGAATATTCTCTGAAGTGTTCCAGAACAACAGCTAATTATTATTTAATTACAGGTTTCCTACTGATGATGACCACATAGTGGTCGAAATACGTATCTAGTAATTTAAATATTTTTTGTGGTTAAGGGTTTTTATTTAATTTTATTTTATTAAATAATAAAAAGGAAGGTTTAACCAGAAATGTACTTTGGTAATTGCTATTTGAAATGAGAAGTTTTTATGGAGAGTTTTATAAGCTGATTTGACGTCAATTTAAAATAAGAAGATATTTTATTACAAGGATCGATTTGGGCATTCTGCAAGTATCACTTTTAGATTTATTTTTAACTAATTTATATTTAATATAAGGTTCAGAAGTCTTGGGGAACAATTTTTTTTACTTATTTAGTTTTTCTCTGATGATGACTTCATTTAGTATTTGAAACACTTTTTTGTGGTGAAGGGTTTTAATTATTGTTTATTTGAAACGGCACATTATTCATCATTCCATAGAAGACTGCCTTTCAGAATCCAACAAACAAACAACAGATATACTAACATTTATCAGATCAGTAGGATAATTTAAGAAAATCTAGCGGCAAAGATAACAATTTAAAATAGTCTTGTTTTAAGTACAACCACCTACATGAAAGTCGCAGAGTTACAAAGTTCGTTGTCTAAAAGAAAACACTTATCTTACAGCAAATGACCTACGAGGTCAAAACTGAATAAAAAAATAAGTGCTTCACAATTTGGCAGCAACTTCAAGATATCTGTCACCGATGAAGTCATAGCAAAATGTCTGATTAGTTTTTAGAATATTAGATTATTGTTGTTGGGGAGACGAAATCTATTTCTTTACTTAACATGAATTCGTAACCTAAATAGTTGACAATATCAGACACTAACTATTTTTAACGTGGTATTTACTTTGATTTACTAGAAAAAATAAAAATAGCGAGTGTTCAAATGTGAAACTTTGTTTCTACGGGTTATCTAAAAATAAACTTGAAAGTTTGCAAATGGCAGTTTAAAGAAGGGGTTGTCGCATTAGGAGCCTTCGAGTAGTTCTTACGGTAAGTAGCTCATGTCTTGAATGAATAACGACTGTTCGTGCAGGAATGCACATTAAATTAAATCGTATTTTATTGACTTTTCAACATTTTTGTGTTCGTTTTTTATTCAGACTCAAACTAATACTAGTAAAGGGTGTTTTATTTACAAATGTCTAAAAGTACATTATCACCGATACTTCCTTCAGAGTGAAGGGTTAAATGCTTTGAAAGTATGTAAATAAATACAGTCATGTTTGTTTTCGCTTGCATTTATTTGGTATTTTAGTGTCTTAAAGGTTTCCTTAATAAAACTAGTGACTTAAAATATTTTACACCGTGGAGTAGCCGGCAATGTATGGCGGTGCTAAATTGTAAAGACACCTGCATGTATAAAAGTTTATTTATGATTATTATTAAGCATTAAAATAACTTAACGAAATGAACAGTAACCCTATATTGCGTACTTTAAAATATAACTTTGAAAAAAATATAAACACTAGTATTTTATAAACGTTATTATCTCTAAGTGCAAAATTCAAAAAAATATGTACATTTAAGCCATTTCTTTTTCGAGTTTTGGAAAGTTAACTGTAGGCAACATTGTGCAACTTCATACTACAAGCAACTGTGAAACTTGTACTAGTACCTTTGTAATAGTAATCTCAAAAATAATAGGTTTTGGATCCAGATCTGACACATCACTAATCATTATGAAATTTGAAGAAGCAGTTACTAGATGTTGTAAAGCCCAGATAGACCTTACACATTTGACAAAATATTTTTGGAATACCTTTGCAACCAGGAAGCTTACATCTATCCTTTTTGTCTTCAAATGCTGGCCAATGTCCGATTTGATCGTTTCGTACGTCACTAGAAGGAATTGGAGCTGTTGCATGATATTTTCGTTTTTTTTCTTCAAATGCTGCTTCAACTTAGCTGGTACTCGGGCGTCCACGTTTTTTATATGCAGTTTTTCCTTGTATGCATAAATCTTCAGGCACCTCAGCTTTGCAGTATGGTAAACTAAGTTGCTTCTTTTTCGGTATTTCAAGAAAGTCGCAGGTTCTTCGGTATAGTAACCAAGATTGTACAATTGAGATATCCACAAAATGAAAAAACAATCTGTGATACCACTTTTTTGATCTGATGTGGATCCTGTACAAAGCTAATAATGATTCCAACAAATCGACACCACTCATACTTTTATTGTATAGCTGAATGAATGATGGGCATTCAATCTCAATATAGCTCTTAGAAGCACGCTGCCATCGCTTTTTTTCGAACAAGGATATGCTCCACCATATGAACTAAGAATAGTGACCGGTTTATTATCATACCACTTGGGTGCAGATAGTTGAACACCATCAATAGTAGTTCTTTGCTCTTCAAATGAACCTCTCCCCTTGCTTTTTAGGTCTTTATCAGTAATGAATGTGCAACCAGTTACTCTGTTAGATCTAACTGTACCCAAACACTGTATGCCATTTTTGCCCAATTCCACTTGATACACCTCAAATTTATGTACTAAACCACTAACTTATGAAAGAACAAATATTTTTATAACCTCATTTACGAGGTTTTTTAGGATTATATTGTGTGAGGCTGCTTCTGCCTTTGAATGGCACTATTTGTTAGTCTAAAAATAAAAATTCACCCATTTTGTTTTAGAGAACACTAAATTTAGCCCGTCTATTAGTGGTCTTATTTTATAAAGTTTATCGTAGTTATCTGAATCCCTTGATGGTTGCGTCAAATTGTCACTTACATGTAAATTTCTTTTGATTGTTTCCCACCTATTCAAACTCATGACATCTGCCACCTGTGAAATACGTGTAAGTGGACTCCAATACATTCGTTGTTTGGGCAATTTGTAAATTGACATGAAGCACGATATCCCTATAAATTCTTCTAATTCATTTTTTGTTATGTATAGCAGAGTATTGGGATATTTTGAGTAGCATACAAGTTTGTCTGTTTTGCTATAAGGTGAAATAAATCATCATTGAAAATACTTTTAAAGTACGCAATGGGCGTAAGAATTTCACGAGAATATGCCAAACTTCCCTTCCAGGGTGGAATTGGAAGGGCAATTTTTGTTTTGATAAGTTTCCAGGAATAGTTCGTTTTTTTCTGTTTCTAGGATGTGAAGCATTAGGTCTATATATATCGCTAGAATGTATGCCAGTCTGTGGCATCTTGCCTACATTCTCTGTTACTGCAATATCTTCATCTTCACTTACTTGTTTGTTGATATTATTGTCAGTAGTTGTACTGTTTGCTTCATCGGAGTCCTCAGATGAAGATGATGGATTATACATAGGATCATCAATATCGCTACTGCACTCATCTTCAAACATGCTGTCATCAGAATCCTCAGAAATTTGCCTAACACTAAACATAGATTTGTTCTGTCTTTTATGTTTACCGCCATAAAACGATTTCACACTCACTATAGGAAGTGCACAAAGTTGCTCTGAAGCAACATCCATCGTTTTTGCAGATAAAAACCGACTCAATTTTATTTACGTTACAGTTATAACAAAAACTTGCTATCTAAACATTATATTTCTCAAAGCAATAACTGATGCGATTATTTTTTAGATGCTTGTACACAAAATATAATAAAGTAATCAAGTACCTTGCAACGGTTCTACTAATGCTACTAGTACTGACAGCTATTTGTTTCCAAATCTATAACCAATGAGATTGAGGCGGGAATGTATCACTGAAATTTCATTGGAAGATCCAGTTGTTGCTTCTAGACACATTATGTAATAAAGGAATGACTGTATCATCAGTAATATATATTTAATTCCAATGTTGCTTTTAAACAACCCCATGCAATATAGGGTTAAAGTTTGTACAATTCGTATAACTGTGACGGAGCTTTAGTAGATTCTAATTAAAGTTTGCATGTTGCATTAGTCCTTGCCTTAGCAGAATTAAAGTTTTAATTTCTACATTTCGTAATGCAATGTACGTGATTAGTTGGCGACGATCTTACTTCCGTTATATTAAAAATGAAGTATTGGAAACAAATGTTATGCGTGGCGATATTTGTCGGACGGACATCTCCCTTGAATGCAGTATTAAAAATACTCATAGACGATCATTGGATCGCATTGAAGCTGGAGTAAGGAAGTTGGCGCTCCATGAAGTCGGTCTGACGGATGCTGTAATTACTTTGATAAGTGGGATTTTTTTGGAAACGTGATGCAGATAAAAATTTGTAATGCGAAGATTTTTGACGAACTTCATTACATTAGTGGGCGATGCGATGCTTTGAATGATGAAATAACGGTCACCGTTTGCGTGCCTACTAATCGACAGCACGTGTGAAGTATTGAATTAGATTACCTTACAAAATAAAATGGTTTTGCGTAGGCGGCACTTATCGATGAGATAAAGCTTTGTATTAAATTAACCCTAGAGCAAGCAGTAGTAGTAAAACAACAAAAAAATATGTTAGCTGCATATGAAGATGCTTTCTAACGTTAGATTCTTTCTGTTCTAATCACCAGATGATTGTAGAGAAATAAAGAAATAATTAAATTCTTCTTCTTTGTACCTGCGTAAAGAGTTAATTTAAAAATTATTTCAGGCAGCTTTGGAATTTTTGCAATGATTCTCGTTTTCCATTCTACTAACTAGATACATGTTTATCCACTAATCTGCTAGATATCTGCTCTTTTGTTTATTTTCATGTTCGTGCGTATGCGGAAAGAATTATGAATTTGTAATTTATATTTCTTTTCACAAAGACGATGTGCAAATAATTTACTTGCTTATTTCAAATAATATTGTTTACTCCATTGCCTGAGGGTAGTAGAGTGTACTAGCACTAAAGTTAGTCATTGACACATATCTTAAGAAAATAAACCTGATGTCCGCTTTCAATAGTTGTGCATAGTGCATCTTTCATTCTCGCTTTCTTTTTTTTTCTTTATTGGATTCTTCGCGGGAAACCAATCCTGTTCTGAAGATTGATAACTTTACTGTTTCTTCTGCGAAACATCCATCCTTTGACAACTGTGCAGTGTCGAAGCCGTTTTGTCTTAGTCCTCGTGGATGGATTATTACCCGTCTTCCCTTCCTTTTTTTCTGTTGTCCTAGTACTCGGTTCACTCCAATGAGTGTCTTGTGTCGTTTTGTCTGGTAGTCCGATCGATACCACTATTCGTCTTTCGATCCGGATGAGAGTTCTTTTTTTTCTTATTTTTTTGGGTGCGCTTTTCTTTTTTTTTGTCTTTTTTCGTTTTTTTTGTTTTGTTTGGTACTACTCACCTCCGCACTTTTGCTTCCCTACCCCGACCTGTTAATTTTGCTGTGGGAGGATTTGTCACGTTTATTTTCGGGATAAATTTTTTTCCTTTTAATTTGTTGCTCAGTTAAATCAATTCCGTTGCTATTTGTAAATCTTTCATCAACATCCTGTATATTTTTTCCTATTCATCATAAGCCCACTTTACAATAATTGTTTAACTCAAATCTATTTGCTTGGAAAATACAAGTTTATGATAAAATTTAAATAAGTCAATACTTTGCTTTAGGTATACTTTAATTTGTTAAACATTCCGATAACGTATAATTGCTTTCATTATGGTTTAAATCTAAAGACTTGTCGAACTAAGGTCGCGTACTATCCGACAAAAGCGTGTTTTGAAGTTTCCTAATCACGCTTTTTGATAACCACAATATGATTTGGAGCTCTGGCAGTTTAATTAAACGAATTTATGTTCACTTTCTTTTTAAAATGTTAAAAAGCACTCGTCGTAATTGCTAGATTGTTCGTTCCGTTTTTCTTTATAAAAATTTCGCGCACTCCTTACAGCGTGCTTCCTGCGGGGGACACGATAGTCCCTTGAATTGCCGCTCCTTGGGGTATAGAAGGCTGTACCCGTTACGGGATCCCAGATCCATCTGGCCCGCTCCGGTCCGAGGAGCGAATAAGAGATCCAACACTGTAGAGACGTGGGTGAGTGTTTCTTTCCTGCTTGTGTCGAGACCCTATTCACTTAAATTTTACTGTTTGGGGCTCATACAGGTCTCGAATTAATTGTATGTACGAAAATAATTTATGATACGGGGATCTATTGCCTATGGGATAAAAACTTGCTGGCACATTGGAAGACGTTATTGCCCTTGTATTTGTAATTGTAGGTTATATGTTAATATTATCAGAGCCTATGTGAGGTATCATAATATTATGATTACTAAATGAAATTGTGAAATCTGGCATATAAATACTCTAGCTAGCAAATACTAACATATATATATATATATATATATATATATATATATATATATATATATATATTACTCATATTTAGACCAGGGTAGAAAATTAAATAATCACATCAAATAATTTTAATCACCGTGTATAAGGAATTTCATTAAATAATACGCGTTATTAAAACCATGAAGCATAAATAAACTCGGTTGTTTCAGTAAAAATAAGAAATTTAAATTATCTATAAGACGAAGCAGTAGTGAAAAGCTCTGCGTGTAATGTAATTATTCCTAAACAAAGAGAAATTACGTGCAAAGTTTATATTAATTAACCCTATTTTAAGTAACCGGTAGTAAAACAAAGTGTACGTATAATAATTAATATTTAAGTTGTATTCGCTAAAAATGAAAAGGATAGAAATCAATTTTAATTGGAGTTAATTAAACCGTTAATAACATATAATACCTATAGAAACTTGTAAAAACCCAAGATTAAAATACCACGGAATAAGGCTCTGAGAATTAATATTATATTTGAACACCTGCGTAGTTTAAATGTCACATTCGGCGTAAAGTTTGCAGATAATTAATGTTTCAAAGAATCTTGGGAAAACGTCGCATAATAGTTACGAGAATTGCTAAAGCTGGGTTATTTCACACTCCATGTGGACTAAAATAATTGATAATAAAGAATATCAATTTGCACCAATACGAACAGGTTAGAGAAGGAAAGAGAAAATGCGTCAAGCAAAGACACATATTGTAAAAGGCGGGATTTAAACAACGTCACGAGGGTCACAATTGGTTGAAAATAGGATGCAAATATCAGAGGTAGAACAACAATTTCTGTACAAAATTAATTAGTTTTTCTCGGACATGCTTGCGTGCCGTGTGGAAATTTTCTGAGATTTAAATGGGGAGAGTGAAAATTCGTAAAAATCGACGCGCGAGCGACAGACTGGGAACATGGCATGAGAAATTCTTTAGAATTACCCGTTTTGGGGAACAGACCGATAGACAGGCTTTTTGCTATATATACCGAGATGAAGATAAACAAGCCCTCTTAGACTTTTGACGATTCAATGCGTTAAAAGCTCGTACATACGCGACTTGATTGAAGATGTTAAACCGTGCATTTTAGTTTGATTAAATAATTTAAAGTTTGCTAGTATATTTTAGTGATTCAAAATAGCTTGTTATTTACGTGCTAACATGAATGTACTTCAGTGCACTTAGATACAAGGTAATAAAATTTAGTTTCACTGTACCAATTAGCAAAATTTACAACGACGAAGGTATACACAAAAGTAGGCAGTTTTGGCGTATATTGGTGACAGAAGCATGAATTTCTTTGCTATTTTTCGGGGTGTTAATAATTAAATGGTTCAAATACGTGTCTGGATCCATGAAACAAGGGTCAGATAAACACAGATGAGTTCGGAAAGGCCCAGAAACGACTTTGAATGGATGGTGATGGAGAAAATTTTAAAAGCGTAGAGAATCAGAAGCCGTAAATATAATCCTGTTGAATGGTGTGATTAACTAAAGAAACGATACTTTGAAGCTACGAGGACAGTAACCTTCAGGTAAATTATACTATTTTGTTTGACATTTTGTGTGTATTGAATGACTTTATAATTGATTTACTTTAAATGGACATTAGTGAAATTGTTCTAACCATAAAAGTTTAATTTTAAGATGAAATTTGCTTGTTTAAGTTAAAAGGGGTATTTTGTTTTGATGTTCGGGAATATGATGAAAATTTTGGTATGTCTTTGAGCTCAATTAGACGAACCTGGTTAATTAACGTAAAGGGTGGTAGATGCTCCTTTATACTCAGACTCCGGTCTGCTTATATTGTTATATTAATTAGTAGGCATCCAACAAGGACTTTAATTTTGGAGGCACATTAAAATGATAATAAAATTAATCTTGAAATTCTTTTTAAAACTGAAATTTATGCTGAGTTTTCATTTTGAAATTTTAATGTATTCTGAATATTGATGTAAATAGAGTTAACGTTGATGTTTTGGTAGGAATGTGTTGTTTTTTTATGAATGAGGAGGTTTATAACATTAGGTGAGCAGCCGAGGCGAAAAGCGTAGTTCACGGATTTTAAAGGTATCACAGCATTCTTGGCGCCCAACGTGGGGCTCGAGTTCCAAATAAAATTTTGTGATTTTATTCCAGGAAACTGGCGATCTGAGAGAGAGAGTTTCTGTGTGTATAAATTTAAGAGTATTTTAGAGTGTGTGAGAGTGATTAGAACGTATGCAGAGAAAGGAGTGGTTAAGGAGTCAAGGAGTGGAAATTGGAAGTGACGATAGTGCATTGTGTGGAAAAATTCGAAAATGGAAGAAGCGGAGGCAGTAGAGATCAGTCGAGGACGGAATCAGGGATCAAGGAAATGAGTTAATGATGAGAATGTTAGAGGAAATGCGATTAGCTAGGGAAGAATCGAATAGAGCGATGGAGGAGTCTAATAGAAAATTAGAACAGCTAAGCGATGAATCAAATAGAGCGAGGGAGGAGTCCAACCGAAAATTAGAGCAGATAAGCGGGAAAATTGAACAAAATACTAAAGAATTTACAGAATTTAAAGATAGTCTTACCGTGAAATTGGGGAAGTAGAAAATAGGGTTGAAAAAATGAGCGTGATATTACAGGTCTTCGACAGGAAATGGGACATTTAAGGTCCGAAGTACGCATTTTTGTGAAGAAGAGATTAATGTAAAATGACTGAAGTGACGGACTCATGTAGGGATCAGTTAGGCAGGGTAGAACGCGAAGTTAGTAGTATCAAATACAACATGTCAAATTTAACGGGGGATGGTCCCAGATTTTCTACAGGTGGAGTATCATTGGACCAACACATGAAGTTTTATGGCGATAACAGGGTAAATCCACAAATTTTTATTAATAGTGTAAGAAATCTAGTGGGAAATTTATTTGACGAACAGACTAAACTGAATACGATAAAGGCTTTATTAAAGGACAACGCGGAAGCATGGTACAATTTAGTAGGACAGGACATAGACACGTATCAGGACTTTGAAGACAAATTTTTACAACATTACTGGAGTGATCACAAACAGGATCAGATTAGGGACGACTTGATTACAGGAAAATTTAAGGAGAGTTTGCAGGTTCTAGGGAGCAATATGCCATCCGCAAATACAGTGTGGCCAAACAACTGAATCCACCATTGACGGACAGACAGATTATCAAGTACCTATCACGACATTTTGAACTGGAAATTAGACAACACGTGGCCTTACAAAACATCACAGAACGGGAGACATTTTTAGAGTATTTGCAGAGATATGACGATGTATGTGTGGGACGGACAAGAGAGATACGAGAACGAAACGTTAACACAGTTAGGTTTGATAACAGGACACCGAATTATCCGAGATGGCCTGACTACAACAGAAATTTTCGACTGAATTGGGAACGACGAGGACAGGAATACAGGAGCAATAGTGCGACTAGGGGACCGACGCCAAGACCTAGTTACACGCGACAGAACAGTTTACCGGAAGTAAACAGGACTGTGACCAGCACGCCGAATAGAGACAGGGACACGGATATTAACACGAGGAGGACGTACGCACAGGTTGTAGAAGGACAACCAGGACCAAGCACGGAAAACAGGATGAGACAGGATTTTTAGAACGTGACAGACCACTAGATTTCTGTGTAAATGTATACGAACATCCACGTGAATTTTTCAAAATTGAGGAGGAAGTAGAGCCAGAAACTGAGGAAAAATTATGTTTGCCAATTGTTAATTTACAAATTTTTGAAAATAATGTAGAAGTATTACTTGATACAGGGGCAGAGGCGAGTTTAATATTTGAGGAATTCGTCAGCAAAATTAGGGATAAGGTTTGTGATAGAATTATGCCTATAAAGCGTAGCCATTTAGTAGCTCCAAATAAAAGAAGTTTGCTGTAGTAAATAGTGTTGTGGTGCTTAGGATAGATATAGGAGGTTTAAGCTGTGAACAGGAGTTTGTAATTGTACCTGGACTGAAGTTTCAGAGCATTTTAGGTGTTGACTGTATGATGAAGTTAGGGGTTTTGATAGATATAGAAAGGAAGGTAATAAGGATTAATGATAGGGTAGTGCCATGGAAGGGCAGTTATGAAGTCACAGAGGATGACACTGGGTTTAGTATTAATGTAGTAGAGGTAGAGGATGATGAAGTAAAACAGATCAACACAATAAGATGTCCAGAGGATAGGAGAGTAGAGGTTCAAGCTTTAGTACAAAAACATGCAGAAGTAGTGGGGTAGAAGCAACAGCAGCATATCAGGAGCAGGTGAAGGCGAAATTAAGCAAAGATGGCAAGTTTGTTTTAATCAAGTAGATTTAAGGGATTCATTCTGGCGGATTCCATTACACAAAAATTCTAGAAGGTACATAGGATTTTCCATAGAGGAAAAATCGATAATTGTAAAGTAGTATCGTTTGGTTTGTCGGCAGAAAGAAAATAAGAATAAATGAGAAACAGACATGTGTAGGGACTGAAGAAGAAGCAGTATTTAAGAGTCAGGATAATAGGGATGATAAGTTTATTGTATGTGAGATAATAGGGATGATAAGTGTAGATATAGAAGGGGAGAAATAGGATGAAGAGTATTAGGTTGGTGAGAAGAAAGACTTGGAGGGTCAAGAAGAGAGTTAGATTTAAATAGGATAGGGATAGAATAGGTGTAGATAGAAGAGTAGAAGTAAGTGTTTATAGAAAATAAAGCTAGGTATGGGATAAATATGGGAGATAATTAGAAATAGGTTTAGGATGAGAATAAAGAGGAAATGTAGGAAGAAAATAAGATAAATTAAGTATAGATATTTCATATAAAATTAGTGGAGAGTTAGGAATAGAGTAAGAGTAGGATAGGTATATAGGATTAGGTAGGGGGAAGTGAAGTATAGTGAAGATTAGTTAAAAGTTAGGAATAGGATAGGGATATAGGATAGGTGTAAATAATTTTTTTGATTGGAGACAAAGTAGGTAAGTTAGATAGATAAGGGTAGAGAGAGATAGGCAATTTTTTGTAATTTTTTCTGTCTAAATGTTTTATATTTGAAGTCAAATAAGTGAGATTATTTGTATTCAAATAGGGGGAAAATACTCATATTTAGACCAGGGTAGAAAATTAAATAATCACATCAAATAATTTTAATCACCGTGTATAAGGAATTTCATTAAATAATACGCGTTATTAAAACCATGAAGCATAAATAAACTCGGTTGTTTCAGTAAAAATAAGAAATTTAAATTATCTATAAGACGAAGCAGTAGTGAAAAGCTCTGCGTGTAATGTAATTATTCCTAAACAAAGAGAAATTACGTGCAAAGTTTATATTAATTAACCCTATTTTAAGTAACCGGTAGTAAAACAAAGTGTACGTATAATAATTAATATTTAAGTTGTATTCGCTAAAAATGAAAAGGATAGAAATCAATTTTAATTGGAGTTAATTAAACCGTTAATAACATATAATACCTATAGAAACTTGTAAAAACCCAAGATTAAAATACCACGGAATAAGGCTCTGAGAATTAATATTATATTTGAACACCTGCGTAGTTTAAATGTCACATTCGGCGTAAAGTTTGCAGATAATTAATGTTTCAAAGAATCTTGGGGAAAACGTTGCATAATAGTTACGAGAATTGCTAAAGCTGGGTTATTTCACACTCCATGTGGACTAAAATAATCGATAATAAAGAATATCAATTTGCACCAATACGAACAGGTTAGAAGGAAAGAGAAAATGCGTCAAGCAAAGACACATATTGTAAAAGGCGGATTTAAACAACGTCACGAGGGTCACAATTGGTTGAAAATAGGATGCAAATATCAGAGGTAGAACAACAATTTCTGTACAAAATTAATTAGTTTTTCTCGGACATGCTTGCGTGCCGTGTGGAAATTTTCTGAGATTTAAATGGGGCGAGTGAAAATTCGTAAAAATCGACGCGCGAGCGACAGACTGGGAACATGGCATGAGAAATTCTTTAGAATTACCCGTTTTGGGGAACAGACCGATAGACAGGCTTTTTGCTATATATACCGAGATGAAGATAAACAAGCCCTCTTAGACTTTTGACGATTCGATGCGTTAAAAGCTCGTACATACGCGACTTGATTGAAGATGTTAAACCGTGCATTTTAGTTTGATTAAATAATTTAAAGTTTGCTAGTATATTTTAGTGATTCAAAATAGCTTGTTATTTACGTGCTAACATGAATGTACTTCAGTGCACTTAGATACAAGGTAATAAAATTTAGTTTCACTGTACCAATTAGCAAAATTTACAACGACGAAGGTATACACAAAAGTAGGCAGTTTTGGCGTATATTGGTGACAGAAGCATGAATTTCTTTGCTATTTTTCGGGGGTGTTAATAATTAAATGGTTCAAATACGTGTCTTGATCCATTAAACAAGGGTCAGATAAACACAGATGAGTTCCGGAAAGGCCCAGAAACGACTTTGAATGGATGGTGATGGAGAAAATTTTAAAAGCGTAGAGAATCAGAAGCAGTAAATATCATCCTGTTGTATTGTGTGATTAACTATAGAAACGATACTTTGAAGCTACGAGGACAGTAACCTTCAGGTAAATTATACTATTTTGTTTGACATTTTGTGTGTATTGAATGACTTTATAATTGATTTACTTTAAATGGACATTAGTGAAATTGTTCTAACCATAAAAGTTTAATTTTAAGATGAAATTTGCTTGTTTAAGTTAAAAGGGTATTTTGTTTTGATGTTCGGGAATATGATGAAAATTTTGGTATGTCTTTGAGCTCAATTAGACGAACCTGGTTAATTAACGTAAAGGGGTGGTAGATGCTCCTTTATACTCAGACTCCGGTCTGCTTATATTGTTATATTAATTAGTAGGCATCCAACAAGGACTTTAATTTTGGATGCACAGTAAAATGATAATAAAATTAATCTTGAAATTCTTTTAAAACTGAAATTTATGCTGAGTTTTAATTTTGAAATTTTAATGTATTCTGAATATTGATGTAAATAGAGTTAACGTTGATGTTTTTGGTAGGAATGTGTTGTTTTTTTTTATGAATGAGGAGGTTTATAACATTAGGTGAGCAGCCGAGGCGAAAAGCGTAGTTCACGGATTTTAAAGGTATCACAGCAATATATATATATATATATATATATATATATATATATATATATATATATATATATATATATAGTTTATTCTCACTTACTTAAACCGGGCTAATGCCCATTGTAATGTTTGTTTTTCTTTTTATGCTAATTAGAGTTTCTTTGTTAATGTGTTATTTCCTTTGTTTTTTTTTTATTTAGGTATAACTGCAGGCGGGAATTTCTCCTACAGGTTGTACGTAGCGGTTAATAATTAATTTTTATTTCAGGCCTTATTTAATTTTTGTAGGTATTATACCCCGCCCACTCACCGACTGAGTCCGGTCAGTTTCTCTTTCTTTCTTCTTTGTTGTCTTTTTTTGTTGACTACGTCGCTGTACGTAGCAATACGTTTGTGTAAAGGCTTTTGCTACATCCAAAGTGTGGCTAGCGTTATTCGAGTTTGAACAAGAAAGTATGCCTTGGGTGATGTTTTGTGGCGTCAATTGGTTGTCGGGTCTGTATATTGTTAAGTTAACTTTTTTAAATAGAGTGATTCTATATTAATTTGCAACTGCCTTAATTAAGAACGCTAATCTAAACTTTTTTATGTTATTCTGAAATTATACAAGCTTAACAAGTTCAATAAATACGTATTTAAGTCCTGTATAAAATTATCCTAGTGCTTCGTACAACAGAAATACGTGAAATATATTTTTCGCTAACTTTCAGACGCGGAGAGTGGGGGGATTCACCTACATACCAAAAAAACAAAAAAAAACACGTCGCCCACAATTATCTATTTACAATAAGAATAAATAAAGGATTCTGTACAAAACAAGCAAAAGGAATAAATTAAGCGTTACCATTTCAAGGCAAACAATTATGTGATACGAACAATTTAGTACTTTAGATACGAAGCGCGCATCTCGTGTTTTACACAAAATAAAATTAATCAGTAGAAAATAAGCATCTTAACGCACAGACCTGTTATATCAGCTGTACGTCACTCACTTTATTATGAAATAGTAATGAATACGTATAATCTGAAATAGGATAAAAGTTTTTCAATTTTCAGCCAGCAGAATAACGGAATTCTTGTAAAAATAACATTATATTTATTAGTCGTGGAGAGTGCATTTGCACAGTTAAGCTTTGAAGAATTATTTCCTTCAATAATAATTAGAACATGCTGTATAATCAAAGTAATAACAGTAAGTGGTTCTTGTATTATAAAGGGTGCAGTGCATAATCCGCGGAAACGACTTCAGGGTTGCTGTCTAGATGGCATTTTACTATTTTTAACTTTATACATCCAAGGATTTGTATTTGTTGTTATTTTTGTTATCAGCTACAGAAATAAAACAGTTATTAGACTTCATTTGGACTTTATCCTGAACTTTTCATATTCAGGAGTTTACCAGTGAGAATAATTACTGTTTTGCAAGCCAGATTGTATGGGCAAAGCTGTAGGCAGTGTATTCAGCTTATATTTTCTGTTGACTGTGAGAGCGAACTGAGTACATGGAGGAAGGATAAGGGGGAAATACTGTTTTTACAATTCTTTCAGTTTGTTACGTTTACATATTGTAAACCGAAAATTTCCTGCTTCTTTCATTTCATATGTACTTTTTTTCCATTACATGGACGTCTATGGCGTATTAGCTCAATAAATATTCAAATTACTATCTTTTGACTTTTGCTCATCCATATATCCATATATCTGGTTTTCCCATTCATATTTCTAATCTTGGCTTTACTTTAACAAGACAGCTGTGTAAAACTCGAGTTTGAAAGAAGGATCTCTACGGGAATTCTTGATTCGTATTAAGGAACTCAGTGTTTCGAGTAATATTTCTGCTCAGCAACTTTTCCTTTTTACCCCGGAATTACTTACCGGAAAGGTTTTACTTTCTTCTAAGCAGATCAGCGTTCCCTCAAATGTTGGGTAGACGTTATTACTTTATTAAACGCCGAATTCCTACCCGTGGATTATAATAAACGCCTACTAGACGAAATAAATTCTGAACCGGGTCTTACTTATGTCTGCCACCATTGGGAAATATGCTTTCACTTCACATGACCGAGTTGTTAACATTTCACCTATGCCTACGTGTAGATCGCATACTTCTTCCGTGCTTTCTACTGCTCCTCTTCCTAGTTCTGCTTCTACTCGTTAGGTAATATGCTTTAATTGCGACAAACCTGGTCATGTTTCGACACGTTATACTCGTCCTCAAGTACTCCATTGCTTTGCGGATATAAGGGAGTTTCTCGCCGCAACTGTCCGCACTGTCATCCTACTACTACTAGGTCTTCGAATCATACTTCAAACTCTGTCCTCACCTCTAGGTGCCTAATTTCTTCTGCTTCTCACTCTACATTCTCTTCTGTACCTCATCCAGGTCATCCTGCTACTACTATCTAAACATATCCTTCTTCGGCAAATATAGCTTCAAACAAAATTTCTTCCGTCTCTAGTTCTACATCCTTTTCTACACCTCCTTCTGCTCGCCCTACTACCATCACCTCATATCCTTTTCAGCTATATGAGCCTTTGAACTATAATATTGATTTTTACCGTTATCACGTCTCTACTTACCAAACCTCTACTAACAAGAACCAAATTTCTTCTGTTCTTTGCAATTCAAAAGATGCCCAAATGGATCCTACGTTTTCACTTCCACCCCAAATTGTGCCTCCATCACCATTGCAACCTATACTTCGAATTAGTGACTTGCAGCTAGCTTCTCAAGAGTTTGATACCGATCTCTTAAACGATTTTACACAAGATATTCCTGTCGTGTTTGCAAGCACAAATGTCGCTGAAGTGACGATAATTTCTAATTCAGTCAGCGAAGGTCCTGTTGAAGTCCGTGAACCATTTTTAAAGCAACTTAAAGTTTATAGTGGCAACTATTGAGGATGTACAACAGAACTTAGATGTCGGTACAATCTTTGCTAAAAGGCAACGCGAAAATTTGGTTTAGTTTGGTAGAAACGGAAATGGAGGCGATTGAAGAATTTGAATGGAAATTTTTTAATTATTCCTGAACAATTGAATAATTCAAGGTCAAGAATAACTTATTAATAGGAAGGAAGAAGTAGTACGCAATAAAAAATGTAATAGTCTCGCAAAACAATTAGACTCCGTACTAGACGACAAGCAAATAGTGAGATATCTAGCGAACTATTTTGAATATGAAGTGAGACAATACGTGACCCTATTGGACATCACAAATAGAAACTTTTTTTTAGAGTACCTCAAAAGGCACTACAATTTGGAACATGTACTACGAATAGTAAACAGGAACAGGAGCAACCCCGTTAATCATTTTAGATTAAGCATGCACAGAGGTTGACAATATAATTGAACGAACTCTAGAAACCGGACACAAAGAGATAGCTATAAGAATAACCATGATCATGACAGGGATATAGTGCAAATAGAACACTTGAGACAGGAACGTACTTGGGAAAACACAAGACAGGAACGTACAACGGAAAACATGAAAAGGGACACAAACTAGCCTACTTACATGAACATAGTAACCGCTCAGGATCTTTGGCAAGACCGGTTTTTCAGTAATAGACGAGCCATGTGCCTTCAACATAAACAAGTATGAACATCAACAAGAATTCCATAAGTTTGATACGGAAGATGAAATGGAAATCAGTCATAAAATGTATTGCCGATTATAAGCATACTTATTGAAAATAAGGTGGTTTAAACGTTAGCTGATACTGGAATGGAAGTCAGTTTGAGTTTAGAGAGTTTTATGATGCAACATAAAAAAACAGGAACAGGAACAGGAAAATATGACACCTATAAAGAAAAATAATTTGAGATCGTCGAACAATAGAAGGTCTGCAACAGCTAACAGTATGATAATTTTGAACCTGATAATAGGGAGTGTTGTAGAGCAACATGGATTTTTAATAGTACCAAGACTCAAGTTAGAATGTATAATTGGGATGAACTTAATAAGTAAACTAAAGGTAACGGTTAATGCTGAGACGAGACAAAAATATTATAATTGGGGATTGTTGTATGGGATGGCACGATGAACTACATCAACGAAGACATTATTGCAAAAATGTTAATTATATTGAAAATAAAAGGGTGAATAAATAAGGCTGGATCCATTAACTATTCTGGCATAGTTAAGGAGCAAGTTGTCACAGTTCTACAGGAGTATGGGTGCAGAATCGGGAATTGCTAGAGGCTATGCATATAAATTAGAGGTGATGCCTTTTCAGTCAAAAGTATATCCGATGCCAGCGGCATATAGGAAACAGGTTAATCGTAGAGAAATTTTAGATGCATTTTCTAAATCTGCTCGTGGTGATGAAACAGAATGATGGTAGCATTTTTTTAATGTTTAAATGCGAAAAAAATTAATCAACGAACAACCTCTAGCGATGAACTCCATTTTATCCAGATTAGGGGAAGGTTATATTTTGAAAACCAGATTTCCGAAATTCATTTTGGATGATATCTTTAGAAAGAGAGTCTTGGAAATATACTGATTTTTCCGTTAAATGTAAAATTTATCAATTTAATTTCGTCCCTTATGGCTTACCTTCAGCAACTGCATCTCTTGTCAAAGCGATGAAGTGTATTTTGGGATTGTATGAAAACTTTTGCATTCACTGGGTGGACGATATTCCGATTTTCAGCGAGAACTTACAACAGCATTTAATGTATTTGGAAAAAAATTTGTTAGAATTAAATGTCGCAGGACTTCGTTGGAATTTTAGGAAATGTAAGCTTTTCCAAGAAAGTGTGAAATTTTTGAGTTTTTTAAATCAACCTAGAAGGTACGTTTATTGACAAGGACAGATAGAATACGAGGGAAGTTCCATATTAGTTTTATTTATCCTTATATACGGGAAGCACAGGATAAAGAAAGAAAATTAAAATGATAACATTTTTGTCTTTCAAAATTCCATATTTTAATGTGGGTAAAGAATGATGTAAAAACACGCCATCTTGGTCAATAATAAATAAATCTCAAATCACAGTAATTAATTATAAAAGTGAAAACTTTTATTAAAAAGCTTGGCATATGAAGGTATGCTTTATAATACTTACATGAATGGACATTGTATGCATATGTTTCATTCATTTAACATCAAACATTATTAATCAGATAGACGCATTTATTCAAATTGAAAATTGCATTAATGTTGAAAAGCAATATAATTATTAAATGTTTTACGAAGACGCAGAAATTCTTAATATATAACTACTAGAAGCAAATAGTTACGTAGGCGCTAGTTAATTCCTCGTATCAAAGCTAACATTTTCAGTGATAAAGGCAATATCAAAATAAATTTGTTATTTACATAGATAAATATTGGGTACGATTACAAATTGATAGCAAATTAAAATTACTGGAATTTACATTTGATAATGACGTCGATCTAGCATTAATCAAAGCGTTCAACGGTTTGTGGTTGTATTCAGGCTGAAGCTGGTCACCTCCAGATTTTTGCAAATATTTTTTTTTAATATCTTATTTTTTATTATTGTAAGAAAAAATTATCTAATAAGCAATAGAACAAAGTTGAAATTTTAATATCTGCGACTAAAGCGTAAATCCATATACAAAATAAAAAGTGACTTTATTTTATTGTAAGGTATCCGCCCTCGACAATTGTGTATGTATTTTGAAATGTCCTGTGTAATAATGAGTTAGTAAGAAATACTCTAACTATGTTTACACTAGCTGCAGAATTCGACTTTGCCGAAAACTTTTTTGTGTATTGTTTATTATTCTAATTCTTTTTGTATCGTTTTCCTGTACGTGTGTAGATAGGTTGAGTTTTGGAAAATGCTCCCGTGGTAACTAAAATATCGTTCTGCACAGAAGAAAACATTCTTAAAAATAATAAATGGACAATATTTCGACTGCCAAGGGCATTTTCAAAAATTCAGCCTATCCATTTTCATCTACACACGCAGAGGGAAATGATACACAAAGAATTAGAACAATAAACAATACACAAATATAGTTATAGCGCTCGCACGGAAAAAATATTCCTCAACAGCTTGTGCAACATGCAAAAATACACAGACCAAAATAAAACATTTTTCAAAATTTAGCCTATACATTTTCATCTACACACACCCAGGAATACAATACAATCAGGATCAGAACAAGGAATTGTATACAAAAAAGTTACAACGCTCGCACGGACGAAATCAGTCTTATAAAGAATATGCTATATAGATCGACATAGCTGGACAGACAATACAAAAATGACCGGGCTCAATCGGCGAGTAGGCGAGGTTTTATAATTACCAAAAATAGAAGAAATGCCTGAAATAAAAATACATACACTTATTTATAACTCACAACAAAACATAAAACAAAACATGTAATTAAAGAACATGTTACAAAAGAACAGTAGTACCAAAAAAAAATTAAGACAAACATAATTAATACTTATAACTATTATACATGACATTTTAAAGAGACATAAAGCGCAGTATAACCAAACACAAAAAAACTCAATAACCCCAACATACATACGTATATCAAAAAATCATCACTTAAAATAGCGAGCTGCAGTTTTTAGGTCACTACAAATCTTAAATATTGTGACGTGTGCGTTGTTTATACCGCATGTGTCACGTGCGTAGCTCAGGGGGTATCTAAGAATGTCTAGAGGGGTTACCCGCGGATAGAGTTCCAGGGTCGATTTATTAGTTACATGTTCCTACCAGGACTGGTGATTGAAGTTCATGCATAAATAATAACCCGAAGTACAGGATCAGTGTTTAATCTTAAGCAACGAGCATATGAACATATTTTACAGTAAGGCGTACAGATTATAAATAGTTACAGCATGACTACAAGCATATTAACATATTAGTAACGATCATTCGTTACGTAGATACATATATAATTATAAGCATGATAATTAAATAGAAATATTATAGCATGACAGTTACAATTAAAGTCACAAATATTTACTTACATTTCTCTTAGGCTGCTGGGGATGGAAGCACACACACCTTCAAGGATTTACTTTCTTCAAGACCGTTGTACGTTCTGTCTATTTTGGGCGCGCTCCTATTTTTATTAATTCGCGCTTCCCACTGATTGGTGCGTAATCTCTTTGTTATAATTAAACGTTATTCTCTCATAATTAGTAATCGTTCATTTCCTGTGTGTGGTTCTATGTTTCATGCTGATTAAGAATTTGCTTTCCTGGTAGTTGTGTGTGAACTTCCTATGACTGTTATTTCGCACTTGATAATTAATAATTAATTCTAATAATTTTGATGATTGTAAAGCTGAGTAAATAATACACGTAACATTACCCCCTGCTAAAAAACTTGGCCTCCAAGTTTCCTTGGCGTTAAGTGATGGCTCAAAAGAAGAAAAGAAAGAAGATAAAGAGAGAGGAAAAATGCTATGTTTGAAAATGTTTGAGGAACAACTACCAAGAGCATTGCCTGTGAGAAATGTAGTGTACAATACTAATACATAATACGTCATGCACGATATATGATATGAAATAGATAATACTTAATGTGTAAAGATTTGAAACATAATATACAATACATAATACATAAAGATTCGAATACAAATTACAATAGACAATACATAATTCGATAGATAATACAAAGATTTGAAATATAAATTACAATAGATAATACATAATACATAAAAGTTTGAAACATAAGATACGATGAATAATACATAATTACACTTTGGGGCAAACACTTTTGAAGGCACGTACACTATACTTTTTAGTCACTACGAAATGTATTTAAAGTTTTGGGTTTTTTCTAAGCAGTTGCGACATTGTAACATATTCGCTGGGTGATTGGCTTCGGTGACCTAGGTGTCTACTTGTGGTAGACGTTTCTCGAAGTTGTGGCATTGTCGGCAGAGTTGGTAGCGGTCTGATGACAATGTCTGTTGGAGGTAGGGTTGGTGATGGTAATAAGTAGTCGTGGTTTTCTTCTGTATCTACATTGTCTCGGTTATGTTCGGATTGTATTGGCTGCGGTGGCAATAGCGATGAGAAATTTGTTGGTCGTTTACTTTGGGTTTTTTGTGGTTGTTGTCGTATTCCATTGCGTTTAAGTGTCTTTGTTATGACACGTAGTCGTTTGGCCATGAGATACAGTATTACAAAATTTGTGAGGAAAAGGATTAGAGACAAAGAGAGTAGGTAATAAGGTAAGTAGTCGTTGTTGTCAACATCGAGACGTAAAATCCATTTTCGTCTAAGCAGTCGGCCAAACTGTCGAATTTTAAGTTGGGTTGTCCCACTTTCGGTAGTGTTAAACTGTTAAATTTGGTCCATTGAGCTGGTAATATGTGGGTTAGCTGTACATCGACTTCTTCCAAACATAATACTTTATTGGCTACTATTGTTGCATGTTGTCCGTGTAATGAGCATTTACATGGTAGTTGAAGTAAAATTGCTCCGATGTTGGAATATGACGGTAGGGAGTGGTTCATGTGGTTGCAAAGGATAGTGGTGTTTGGATGAGGATGTGTGATTAGATAATGATTGACATCTAACTGTGTTAGGAACTCTGTTTCTGTTCCTGTATCTCTACATTCTATTGGACAAGCTTTAGCCAGTTGGTATCCTGTGCTGTCCTGAAGTAAGTGTTTAACGCAAGATATTGCCAATGGGTTGTTTTCAAATGGTCGGTTTAAGAAACATAGACTGTCCTTGAATGGATCGCAGCGTGGGGTTACAAATTTCCAGTTATTAGTAGATACGTGTTGTATGTAGGCTACGTCAATGGTCGGTATCGACACTGTGCATGTATAGTGGTTCCATGCAAACGGTGGATTAACGATTCGTCGCATGGTTAGTCCATTGAATTCATTTCTTATTAATGGTACGTGTATGCCAATTAGTGTTGCCTTTTGGAAATAACGCATTCCAAAAGTGGTAGTGTATAATACGATGAGGTATATTCTAGAGATAATGAAAGATTTTGCATTAATGTTTCATTTTTATTCTACTTAAAGCTAATTCCAATGTTTGCATTGGAATGACGTCAATATGCGGAATTTTATGCTGGCACATTTCAGCTAGAGATCTTGTCCATTCGTATAATGAAAGTCGTTCTGCTATAATTACAGACATAAATAATGGACTGTTACAATTTGCAGTATTTGCATTAAAAAATGGGAAAGGTGTTTCATAATGAATTTCATTTATTGGAAGTTTTCTTTTAACAAATTTTGTTTTGTCAAAAGATCTATCTCGTAAGGAGTCGTAAAAACACGAGGGATATGGCTCCGTGTTATGTATTGAATATCAAACAGATCTCCATCATCCATTAAAATTTTATCATTGGATGTTAGGTGTTCAGCAGTAAAATTCGGCGTTATTGCGTCTAAATATGTTGCAGGTGTCAAGTATTTTTACAAAATTGTGGTTTGTTGCACATATATAATTCACACATTCTCTTCCATATTCTATTTGTGTTGGTTGTGTAAACCTGAATAGAAGTTGTGTGGAAGTTTCATAAAATGAAATATTTGGTAGTCTTTGTAGGTATATACCTGGTGTGATTGTGGTTTCACACGTTGGTTGTAAAAATTTACATAAGAGCATAATATGCATTAGTAATGGAGGCATTTCTTTAGAAATAAGTTTATTGCCTCGAGTAAAAAATTTTATATATAAAAAAATTGATTATATACTAATCTGAGAATTGAATGATGAATATCTGTTATACAAAAATAATATCTTATATTATTAAACACGTATAATCTGTAACGTTCAGTACGTTAATTACTATCGTGGCATAGACACGTCTTTGAATTCGTTTTCTGTTATGTCTTTTATCCACTAATCTACTAAATATAAAATAATCACATATGTCTTTTATTTAGACTTATCTCTCCTTTTTACTTATATAGCGCTATGTTGCATTGATTAGCAACCAAAAATGAAAACCTGTTGGTTTCCTTAATTTATACTTTAATTCATCATGTATTAAAGATACTTTATATCTTTTCGAAAATAATTCTCAAAAGTTATCTTAACATCTACTATTGAAAAGCTTATAAAATACAAATTTGCTAAAAATTTTATAAAGAAAGTAGCGTTGTAAACAACGTCTCTAACGAAATTTAAAAATTGTGTCTTTAATTCTGATAGCTCTTCAAAACTAAAGAGTTTTGCGTGTCCTTTGTACACTTGTGTTAATTTAGGACAAACGTAGTTCTTTTCGGTGGCAACAGTAGTTGAGTATAAAACGGATAGCGTTTGAGAAAAATAATTGAATAAGCAGGTGAAATGGTCTACTGTTTCACTGGAACAGAACTCGTTTCGCAGTGTAGTTAGTTGTTTTAGTGCTTCTAACTGTGTTATATATATTGTATTTTTCTTTTCGCTAGTAATAGTAGTAGTGTTGTTAGTATATATAAAAAATAAATGTTACCTGGTGATGACTTAGGATGTTGTACTTACTACATCACAATTTATCTCTTCATATAATATCGGCTTGTGTTGGACGTAACACTTGTGCCTGGTCGTGGAACTATGGTTACTGTGATATTATTCTCTTTACAGTCATCCAGTTTGTGCGTTTTGTTATCTACTTGGCTGGGTTCCTCCTCTGAACATGTAGGTAGTTCAATAGTGGAATCTGCATTTGTTGATATGTCCGTATTAATTCTTCTTGATGGTCTTCGACATAGGATTAGCCATGCCATATAAGATAGAGCTAATAGGAAAAGTAGGAAGCAGGCTACTATAATAATGAATTCCATGTCTGCAGTTGGGTATTGTGTTGAACCCTGTTGTGCCACCACTGGTGTTATCATATGTGTTGGCACATAGTATTTTTTATAAAGGAGGTATAGAACGAAAATAGACAATACAGTGTTCCAGACTAAATAAATATTATCGCTATGTGGAGCGTATAGGTCAGCATAATTTTTGTGCATAAGGTCTTCAATGTCATCTTCAATTTTACTAAATGCAGAAGATGAACTGAGGTTTAAATGTGGGACTGTAGAAGCTCAATCTGGATTAAGGTACTCTGTTATGTTATTGAACATTGGTTCGTGGTGTGAACTTTGAAGAACAAATGTTTTAAATTACTCCACATCGCTGGTAAGTAGTGATGCATTGTAAAATCTTTATGTTTTGGAGTCCACAAGGGAATCTTGGTGATATGATTTCCTCTGAGTTTAATAATAATGAGCAGCTACACGGAAGGTATAGCTTTATTGCTCCTGGGTGGTCATAATAACTGGTAGGTTGGCGTTAGTATAAATAATGATAACTATCATAAAAGCTAACTGAATAGCATACCTAAAATAAAGGTGTCGTGTTATAGGGTAACAGGAAAGTTAATTTAATTTTATTAGTTTTGCATTGTTAACTTTTTTTAATGTAAAATAATTTGAAGTTATAATATTTATTAATAAAAAGATTATAGTTAATCTGGTTCGTTAGTTCCTGCTAAAATTCGCATGTTAATTAGTAAGTGCTTGCGTGTTATCAACTGTATTTCCGTGTTTGCTTGATAACTAGGCTAGTATTTGTTTATCATACATGCAAATGTGTTTAGTTTTAATTAAAAGTTTTGTGGTAAGCAAGTGCGTGTTTGTGTTGTAAAACTGTTTTGAAAAACGAGGAATTTATAAAAGAAAATTAATGGATGAAAAACGCTGCGTATTTCGCGCAGCTGAGTGGCTTGCTGTAATTAATAAACAAGCAAGCCACCGTGCTGTGCAATATACCTGCGCTTTCAATTCTACTATTATATTTGTAACGAAGGTAAGTGTTTGCTTATAAAGATGTTAATTATTTATTACTTTAAAGCTGGGATATATAGAAAGTTTTCTCGTTGGTTCTATTATGTGCATTGGTTAGTCATTGAAATTAGAATTAATGTTTGTGTTATCTATTTATAACTTGTACTTGTTTTGTGATAGTAAGAAAAGTTTTTGTATCTGTCAATTCGTGTGTACCTGAGCGTTTGTGCTAAGGGGTTTGTGCGTTTTGTGCTAATATTAATTTATTTGAATTACTCTGTACTTAAACAAAAATATGTTGATTCCGTTATCGTTATTAGCCTTGGGTTTTAATAATGTTAGCCTTGGGTGTTTGTGCCTGTACCTTCAGTATTAGAACGATAATGCTGTTCTGGAATAGATTCTGGTTGCCATGGATCATTATAATGAATCATTCTACTAACGTGAACTGTCTCTAACTTTGCATTTGAGTGATTACCTTTTTTAATTACATAATTTACTGGACCGGACCTTTGAACAATTTCGTATGGTCCGTGATATCTTAACAAAAGCTTTTCGCTTTTTCCTATAAAACGTCGTGGTGTGAAGACACGTACGCGGTCTCCCACATTGAAATTTATTACACGATGCCTTTTATCGTATCTATTTTTTGCATAACGTTGTCTTTTTTGAATGTTTTGTACTGCTTGGTTTCTAATTAGTAATGCGCGTTCGCGTATCTTTTTACATCTTCGTTTTCGATTTCGTAATTTAAAGAAGCTTCTGTAGCAAGTGTTGCTTCGCGCGCGTATAGTAATTGAAAAGGACTGAAATTGGTTGTGTCCTGTTTAGCAGTGTTATATGCGAATGTTACATGACAAAGGAATTCGTCCCAATCTTTTTGATCCGTACTAGTATAAAGGGACATCATGTCTGCTAGGGTTTTATTAAACCTTTCAGTTAATCCATTACATTGTGGATGATATGCTGTGGTGTATGCATTTCTTACACCCATGATTTTTGTTAAATCTTTTACTAAAGCTGATTGAAAAGTTTTTCCGCGGTCACTTAATAGGGTTCGCGGACTTCCGTGTCTCGCAACTATTTGTTCGAGTAAAAATTTTGCGACATGTTCTGTTTTTCCGTTAGGAACTGCACGAGTTTCCACATAACGAGTGGCGTAATCGGTTGCTACGATAATCATCGTATTACCTTTTCGTGAACGTCGAAATGGTCCAAGTAGGTCAATGCCTACCATATCGAATGGTATGGACACTTCGATACTTTGAAGTTCTCCTGGAATTTTTGTGTATTGTGCCCTTTACGAGCTTGACAATCGACGCATCCCTTTACGTAGGTGCGTACGTCTTTTAACATGCCGTCCCAATAGTATCGGGATTTTATTCTATTTAGTGTTTTATTAAATCCTAGATGTCCTGACATAGGTTCCGTATGGTTGGAAAATAATATTTCTCCTACTAGAGATTTGGGAATGACGATTAGTAATGACTTACCGTATGGGTTAGCATTCTTTTTGTATAAGATGCCATTACGAAACTCATAATTTTTTATTCTTCGATTTAATGCAATTGGGTTACTTTCTGGGTGTTTTATCGCGTTAACTAGTTTCTTGATTTTGTGGTCTAGTTTTTGGTACTTAGCCATATTATCTTTTGTGAGTGTAAAAGTTGGAATTTCAATATTTTGTTCGTCATCTTGTGGAGTTGGTAGTGACGTCGAGTTTCTGGAAAGACAGTCAGCATCATTATGGCATTTGCCACTTTTATGTTCGACAGTGTATTGGTATTCACTGAGGCGTATCGCCCATCTTGCTAAACGGCTATTAGGGTTTTAATATTTTTAGAAAACAGATTGCACTGTGATCTGTTATGATTTTTATTGGTCTTCCATAAATTAAATGTCTTAGATAAGTTAGGCCCCAAATTACAGCTAATGTTTCTAATTCCGAAATTGTATAATTTGTTTCTGACTTTGTAAGCGTTCGCGAAATATATGCTATTGGATGTAGTTTTCCTTCGTGTTCTTGCAATAGCACGCCGCCTAGTCCTGACTTACTTGCGTCTGCTCGAAATTCTTTTGGTGCTAAAGGGTCAAAGTGTATTAAAACTGGATATGTAATTAATTTATGTTTCAGTGTTTCGAAAGCTTGCTGGTGTTCGTCTGTCCAGTGAAAAGGCACGTCCTTTTAATTAATTGATTTAGTGGGTGTGCTATTGTTGAAAAATTTGGAATGAATTTTCGATAGTAGTTTGCTAAGCCTAAGTAACTTTGTAATTTTTTAACGTTAGTGGGGACTGGAAAATCCTTTACAGCTTTTATTTTATCTGGGTCCGGTGAAACTCCCGATTCGTTTACTATGTGTCCAAGCAATTTAACTTGCGTGGACGCAAAGGTGCATTTCGAGGGTTTTAAAGTAAGACCTGCCTTTCTAAGGCGATTGAAGGCATTCCTCAATCTACGTAAATGTTCGGAAAATGTATCTGAAAAGATACAAATATCGTCCATATATAGTACTAATTCTTTCCATTTGAGATTTTCGAAAACTCTGTCTGCTAGACTTTGAATGTGCTAGGCGCGTTTGAGAGACCGAACGGCATTTTTCGAATTGGTAAAGTCCGTCAGTCGATATAAATGCTGTTTTTCTTTACTGTCTTCGTGTACGTCTATTTGCCAAAACCGCTAAAAGATCTAACACTGTGAAATATTTTGCGTTCTTTAGATAAAGTAAAATGTCATCAATTATTGGTAGGGGATAACAATCTTTTTTAGTTACGCTGTTTAATTTCCTATAATCTACACAAAATCTTGTTTCTCCATTTCGTTTCTTTACTAAAACAATGGGGCTCGCCCATGGCGAAATACTTTTTGTAATTATCCCATTTTGGAGCATGTCGTCTATCTGATTTTGTATTTTTTCACGTTCTGATTGTGATACTCTATACGGTCGGCTTTTTACTGGTTGTGCATCGCCCGTATTTATTTTGTGTGTAACTAAATTGGTTCTGCCCATGTTTGCAACGTCTTCCGTAAATATATCTTGGTATTCGGTTAACAATTCTTGTAACTGCGTTTGTTCATTTGACGATAGCTCTTTGTTGATATTAAATTCTGGTGTTGATTTTGTTATTGTTGCCACAAATTGTTTTAAGTCTAATTTTGTATTTTCAGAGTTTTTAATTGAACCTAATGTTGTACCTTTGAACAGTTTTGTGCGTTCGTGTACTTTGGATACGACTTCCATGTGGAATTCGTTACCTTTTGTATGTGGTAATTTCTCTATTACTATATGTTTGTTAATAATATTTTTATTATCGGGGACGAAATGACTATCTTTTTGGATTTCAAATGGTTCTAATGTGAGTGTAGTTATCTTGTCTCTTTGTATAAGCGTGTCATTTTTAATTTAATTTTATTATGTAATATAGGATTCTTGTTATATTTGGTTACTGATGTATTTTTATAACTTGATTCTGGCGTTTGCTGGTTATTGAAAATTATTCGATTTTCACGAAAATCAAGAGTTATCGACTGAGTGCGTAGAAAGTGTAATCCTAATATTACTGGTACTGGTAGGTCTCTGATTACTAATGCTTCTAGTGTTAAATTTTTTCCTTGTAAAATTACGTTTATTTCGGTTGTACCTAAGACTTTAACTTTATAGTTATCTGCTGTTATCAGATTTGTGTGCGCTTGTTTTCTAATTATTATATTTTCAAAATGATTTATTGCTACGATATTATGATAACTGCCGCTGTCTATTAACACGTTTGTATTAGAACCGTTTACCATGGCTTCGAATGTGAACATTTTGCTATCATATTTATTTATAAATGTATATGTTGGTTTATAGAATGATGCGACACGCGGGGGATTTAGTGCTTGTTTTTGGGGATATATTCTGCGTGCCGCCTTTCCGCGTTTGGGGACTTTGATCGACTTGTGGAGAAATTGACTATTCTTGGTCTTTGGGGTGTTCGTTGTCGAGGTCTGTAGGCTAATGTATCACTTTTACATTGGCTATAAAATGACCTGTTCTGCCACATCTTAGGCAATTTACTTTTGATGTGAAAGTGCGGAATTATAGTACGAGTCACGCGTTTGTGACCTTCCTCGTGGATTGTAGTTTTATTGTTATGGATTGAAGGGTACGTTTTCTATGCGTATAGTTTGGATTTTCATTTTATTTGTTTTGCTGTTTTCTTTAAGTGCTAGTACAGTCATTTTCTGTGTTAGTGCATCTTGTATTGCATTTGTCTGCATTTCAGACAGATGAAACGCTATATCTTTTAGTCGGTCTTCCGTTATTTCGAAGTTTGCTGACAGCATTAGGAAATTATTTCTTAAGGTCGGTAATAATCCTGCCTCGAAGTATTCACGAAAGTCATCTATATGTATTTGCGGACGTAATTGGTTCGCAATGTTCAACAGAGCATAAAATAATTTATGGTAGGTTCGTTCGTTAATTGACGACGATTTTTAATTGGATTCTTATCAATCTTAGTGCGTTTGGACCTCCGTAATATTTTAAAATGAATTTTTATATCGGACCACGTTTTATTTTTGTTTTCGTTTTCTGATTTGAAATTGTCGTACCAATTTTTGAACTTTCACGTAGGTAATGTCCAAGGAACTGAATTTTATTGGGTTCCTCCCAAAAATTTGCTTCCGCGCAACGTTCGAATTCTTGTATAAACTCCAAGCAATTCGATTTACCTGGGGTAAATTTGTTTGGTTCTGCGAATTTGGGTAGTACAGCCGTCGTTGGCATTAGTTCCGTTGCCGCTATTGTATTATTAGCCATTTCTTTATTGATTTTAATACTATTTTCTGGAGTTTTATTTACCTGTATTCGGACATCTAAATTTAGTTCGTCGTGCGAAACAATTAATGATGTTGGTGTATTTGGCGGTGACCGTAGAAGTGAATTTCGGGGATTAAATGGTCGCGTTTGCGTTTCAGTTTCGTTGGGAAGAATTGAACTAGTTTCGTTTTTTAATAATTTTGTTCTTGTGTTGTAGGTATGTTTAGGGGTACTTTTGGGAACATCCATTATCTATGTGTACCATGGTGATAATGCATCGAACCGACGTACTATGTTACGAAAATGGTTATTTGCCTGCGTGTAGTCCTGATTTTGTTGTGCTTCCGCTTTAAATGTGTTCGACGGGACCTGAAAGTATTTTATTGCCCAAGATTTCTTACTTTCTTGGATTAGTTTGTAAAAAAAGTGTAGCATACCAATGATGCTCTATGTCGTTTTCGATCGCCCAATCGATGTATTTTAAAATGTACTCGTCGTAAGTAATTTCTCCGGGAGAAAAATACAGAATTGTTGTGCTAGTTGTACTGTCTGCTTCGGCGCTTGTCGTCATTAGGGTTTTTCTTTTCGCGTTTATTCGTACATAAGTAGGAACTGCTGATTAACAGTCTAGTTTTTTAAGGGTGATTAAGCCTTAAAATCCTCTATCATGTGTGTAAGACAGAGGAGCCGGCGAACCTCCACCATATGTGACGTGTGCGTTGTTTATACCGCATGTGTCACGTGCGTAGCTCAGGGGGGTATCTAAGAATGTCTAGAGGGGTTACCCGCGGATAGAGTTCCAGGGTCGATTTATTAGTTACATGTTCCTACCAGGACTGGTGATTGAAGTTCATGCATAAATAATAACCCGAAGTACAGGATCAGTGTTTAATCTTAAGCAACGAGCATATGAACATATTTTACAGTAAGGCGTACAGATTATAAATAGTTACAGCATGACTACAAGCATATTAACATATTAGTAACGATCATTCGTTACGTAGATACATATATAATTATAAGCATGATAATTAAATAGAAATATTATAGCATGACAGTTACAATTAAAGTCACAAATATTTACTTACATTTCTCTTAGGCTGCTGGGGATGGAAGCACACACCTTCAAGGATTTACTTTCTTCAAGACCGTTGTACGTTCTGTCTATTTTTGGGCGCGCTCCTATTTTTATTAATTCGCGCTTCCCACTGATTGGTGCGTAATCTCTTTGTTATAATTAAACGTTATTCTCTCATAATTAGTAATCGTTCATTTCCTGTGTGTGGTTCTATGTTTCATGCTGATTAAGAATTTGCTTTCCTGGTAGTTGTGTGTGAACTTCCTATGACTGTTATTTCGCACTTGATAATTAATAATTAATTCTAATAATTTTGATGATTGTAAAGCTGAGTAAATAATACACGTAACAATATCCAAAAAACAATTCAACACTAAAAACAACAGTTCTAAATCATCATGGTAAGCATAAAGTTACATACAGCCCATTAGCACGTTGGGCGCCAAATTTATGTTACGTTAGCTCGTAGCCGTACGTAACACAAAGAAAATCAAAGAAATGCCCGGGCTCAATCGGAGAGTAGGGGGGGGGGTGTAGAAAGCAGACTGACATATAATGTATGCGGCGGTAAGGAGTTAGTGACAATACCTGCAAAAAAATTAGTTAAGCAAACCTGAAAAAAAAAGAATAAGCATAGCAGCAATGAAAAGTCTAAGTTATTCAGTACTTTGTAGAATGTAAATAAAACTGTTTAGATAAACTATATAATATAATCACGATAAAAGCATTACAAAATTGTTATCACAAAGTGAGGTAATATTGGGGAGTAGCAAAACGTTTCCTCACACACCAATTAAACATAAATCAGACAAAATGTTAACAAAAGATAAATAGGTAAGTCACAATTCATATGAGTAATTCAGTAGTATTGATTGTTTTTTCTTCTTTTTTCTTAATAGCAGGCAAGTCTATTGTAAAGGTATCAGAACGACGAAGACATGGCAAAACAACGGATAGATATTTAAAGTAATAACAAGTAGGAAATAGTTCAACTTACAAAAGTCCTTCAGTAACGCTTCCTTGCAATTGAAGTGTGGGATTCACGATGTCCTGCACTAACGAAGCACTTCACCCTTGACTGTGAGGGTGTTGATGGAATTTCTTACACTTTACAATAATCACACCTACGTATTTCACTAGTGTTAGCAGCAGACATTATCATGCTAATGGAACAATGTAGCATTGATAAATTTCTTGTTAATTCTATTTCTTGAGACAATAATTTCGAAATATTTTGTAACACAAATCGTAAAAAAAAATGGTAATAAAAATTTAGAATTACGGGCCTTCAAGACACGATGTAATGCATTAAACTAACAGTAACGTGAGGTGTTCTATTTGCTACCTATGGTAACAAAGAAAATCTAATGCTTTTGAATAACGAAATTTGCGCAAACAACGATCTATTTTAGATTTGTTGGGGTTAGAAAATTCAGAAACTACAGTGTCAACTGGCTTTACAGGTGAATGAGGTACATGTTTATACGAAGCAATCATTTTTTTTTTGAAACACTTAAGCTTAAAACTGTATTTGGATAATCCAAAGTATGCACTACTTTGATCAAAAAAAAGGACCACGAAAACTAGATCGCACGCACAGTTCAAATATAAAAAGACAAATCACCAAAAAAACTATTAGTAAAGCAGCGCGTATCACTAAGTCAATGTCCCGTAAAACGCACGTGCAGGTCGAGTACAACAAGTTCTACCACTTTTATTTCCAACAGACAAGCAACAAAACAAACCAATTAGTAAAGCAACGCGCATCACTAAGTCAATGTTCCGTAAAACGCACGACAAGTTCTACTCCTTTTATTTCCAACAGAAAAGCAACAAAAAAAACAATTAGTAAGGCACACGTAAGCAATAAAACCGTCCGTCAAATGTTCTTACAACCGCACTTGTCGTCAATTAAACACGTTACATATAAAGCATACTTCCTTCAAATGTAATCAGAACTACACTGCTAATCTGGTTATATCAAATAGTTGTTACCATAACTCTTATCGACCTCGTTAAATAACATAAGGGACATCAAATAAGTGAATGCACCATCATATCTAATAACTAATTACAGTTGTTTATCATTTTCGATAAGTTGGAAAATAATTTACGAATAATCCTATTTAAAACTCGTTTCTTGCAATTTATTTATTAATGAAAATCAATCTTCAATTAAACTACTTTTAAAATTAATACACGCGAGTTAAATTGCATACAAATCTGAAAACTATTCGAAAGTATTTACTTTATACAAACAGCAATCCAAAAACAATGTATTTACTAATTGGGGAAAAGCGTAAAAAATGTTAAGGTACAAAAATGCACGTTACAGATGTCTTAACTAACAAAACAAGATTTGTAACCCCCAAAAGAAAACCAACAGTTCAAAATCGCCCTCGTGAGCCTACAATTATATATGTAGAATGGTCACAATAAATACCATCTTAATAATAAATATCATCTCAGATAAAGATAAAGATAATCATGTTAAAACTACAAAGTTCAGGCATCCAATATAACCTGATAAACATATTGTTTCGACCATTTCACAGGATTAGTACAAAAAATCGTGGATAAACACTCACCCGCGTGTCCAAGATGTAGGTTTGCTTACACCTTCCTTAATGACAGGGCGGAACAGATAGACTCGGGATCACGCAGTGCGGGTGTCCTCCCATACCAAAAAGAACGGTCATTCAACGGGTCGTTATGTCCACCGAAGGAATCTGTAATAATTACGAGTACCAATTAGACCTTTTACGAAGAAAAGTACATGTTTTTAACAATAAAAGTACCTACCATATAGTGGCGTGTGTGTAAGTAACGAAAAATAAAAAAGATAACGACGAGTAATCGTTGTCGTATACAAAAATACAGACACCTAAAACAAGTTACCGACTATTCGATTGTAGAAGAGCTTTTCGTTTTAAAATAAATAGATTTAAATGCAAATTATTAGGAAGCATAAGGAAGGTGTAATATACGTTGGAGCATTGAAGCAGAATCTACCTAAGCGAATAATAAAAGTCAAAAAGATAGGTTTTAATTTTACCGTTGGAAAGTAAACGTAACAAATCCCCCCCAGCAATATTAAAAGGTCGGGATGGGAAAACAAAAATAAGGGAGTGGACAGTAGAGTACTTAGTACAAAAACAGACAAACAAAAAAAATCGCTTAAATAAATTTAAAAAACCAAAAAAAGAATCATCTAATATCCAGCTCGAAGGCCGAAATACCATAATAAGAAGAACCAAAAAAAAATTCGCTTAACAAATTTAAAACACCAAAAAAAAACACTCCAAAATACAAAAAACATTCTCATTCGGCTCGAAGAACCAAAATATCGGACAAAACCAAAAGTGAAATGGACCACAGGGAAAGATAGGTAGGTAGTAGCAATGAGTGAGGGCAAAGATAGAACGGCGTCAACACTGTCAAGGTCGTCAAAGGACGGATGCTTCTTCAGCAAAGAAACAAAACTGTCGTCCTGCAAAAAACCAAAAGTAACGAAAAGAAGCTAGGAAGAAAACCAACAGTCATCGCCAAAAGTATCAAGTCTCAAAGTAAGCCAGGGAACAACAAAAATGGTGGATAGACAAAAAAATCAAAATACTTCAAGCTGTGGTACCCAAAAATCGTAACAAACGAAAAAACCAAAGACAAGAACTGCTAACTAGTCCTAAAGTCGACTAAGTCGTGGTTTCCGAAGAATAGAAAAAATGGTCTAGAAGCACATACCACAGAAAGTGGATAGAAAAAAATTTTATTAAGTCAGCACGAAGACAGACAGAAAGTAACACCAGCCACTGGAAAAAGGAGAGAAATGTGGAACGAAAGGAACGAGAAAAAACAAGAAAAACCAAAAAAAATAACACCAAGCAACAAGTACAAGAACCACAAAAACCCAAAGAACCAGCCCAAAGAAAATTCCAGTGTAGTTATGTATGAGTATGCGAGAGAGTGTGCATGTGTGCGTGGATGTATGTGTGTGTGTGTGTGTGTGTGTGTGTTGATGTAAGAGTATGTGAGTGTGTGGGTGTGTGTAAAAAGTGAGTGTGTGTGTGTGTGAGTGTGTGTGTGTGTGTGTGTATGTGTTGGACCGCTTTAGTCTCTTACGACAGGCAGGTTGTACCCTGGGGCTATTCTATTCCCGGACCCACACGGGTGGAATAAAAAGAAAGAAAACTCAGACAAACAGGGAAGTAAATAAAGAAATTTTATAGTCCAGAAATCAAGTTCTAAGGAGAGCAAAATCGGCATAAGACTCTGGGGCGCGAGGACTAGATATTGAGCTTAAGACGTGTGCGCCGCCAGCTAGAAATCGAAACGAGGTCGAGAACATTAGGATTTCGTCGACATACATCTTCACGTTTTGTATCAGCATAGACTAATTTCTGCCTCTTATGAGCAGTTTTCTGCAAAACAGGAACAGCAGGGTAGTAGTTGTAGTTTAGGAAACTCAAAACGCGTTATGGAAGAAAATGGTTTGCTTTTAGAATTGGTTGAAAGAAAGTTGACGGTAGAAGAGGAAACATCATGGGTTGTCAGAATATCAACTGTAGAAAAAGTAAAAGTATTGGTTGTAAGAGGAACAACCATACGAAAAGAAACACAAGCAGAGTACACTTCAGTTACGGTAGATAAACAGACAGAAGCAGATAATATTTTATCGATGTTAGATAAAGGATTAGCAGTATCACAGTTAGGAAAGAAAACAGCGTTGGCTGTAAGAGTATCGCCCTTAGGAAAAGGAACAGAACCCGATAACATATCAGCATCATTGCATAAAGAAACAGAATCAGGTAGAATTTCATCAACCTTACAAAAACAAACAGCATCAGGAAGAACTTCGTCAATCTAAGAAAATGAGACACCAGCTAGAATTTCACCAACTTTAGCTAAAAGCACAGAAGCAATTAGAATTTTGTCAGCATTAGATACAGAAACACAATCAGAAAGAATTTTGTCAACATTAGAACAATGAGTAAGAGCAGGTAACGTTTCATCAACGTCCGATAAAGAAGTAGTATCAAGTAAGACTTTATTAATGTTAGACAACGGAGTAGGAACAGACAAAACTTCAGCCGCAATATAAACCGATTCCTTAACAATAGTAGATAAAGAAACAGGATCAGATAACACTTTGACGACAACAGCAACCGGCAGTATAGCTACGGGTTCACTAACCTCAACAGGATCTTCTCTATCCGTATTAGGAGTTATTGCCACTTCAGCTACAGCTGTTATTGCAGACACGACAGAAAGTTCTTGAGTAGAACCATTTAAGAAAGTAGGAACAGGTAACATTTACACAACAACAGAAACAGGCATTAAATATACAGGTTCCTGAACTTCAACAGGACCTTCTCTGACTGAATTCAAAGTTATCGTCATTTCAGCTGCATTTGTTATTGCAGACACGACAGAAGTTTCTTTAGTAGAATTATTTACGCAAGCAGGAATAAACTCTTGAGAAACTAGCTATAAATCGCTAATTTGAAGTATGGATTGCAATTTTGGTGGAGGCACAGTCTGGGGTGGAAGTGAATACGTAGATTAGATTTGATCATGGTTTGAATCGCAACGGAAAGAAGAAATTTGGTTCCTGTTAATAGAGGTTCGGTTAGTAGGGGCGTGATAGCCGTAACAGTCAATATTATAATTTGTATATACATATGGTTGAAAAGGATAGGATGTGCTGGTAGTACGGCGTGCAGAAGCAGGTGCAGAAAAGGATGTAGAGCTAGAGACGGAAGAAATTTTGTTCGAAGTTATATTTGCCGAAGGAGGGTATGTTTGGATAGCAGTAGCAGAATGACCTGGATGAGGTACAGACGAGAACGTAAAGTTAGCAGCAGAAGAAATTTGGTTCCTAGAACTGAGAACAGAACTTGGAGTATTATTCGCAGACCTATTAGTATTAGGATGATAGTTGGGACAGTTGTGGCGAGTAACTTATTTATTCTTTTTAATTTTTCTTGGAAATAAAACCACTTATATTTGTTAAAATGATCTTTATTTACGTTTCGATCCATGACCTAGGATCGTTGTCAAAATTGTCACTATTAAATAGAGTATGATCCATTATTTCAACGAATATTTAGATTGAAGTAGTATACGAAGTAATTATACGCTATAAGAATATGAGCTAAACCAACAGACACCTAAAACAAGGTACCGACTATTCGATTGTAGAAGAGCTTTTCGTTTTAAAATAAATAGATTTAAATGCAAATTATTAGGAAACGTAATGTAATATACCGGGTGTTGTTGGAGGATTGAAGCAGAATCTACCTAAACGAACAATAAAAGACAAAAAGGTATAATTTTACTGTTGGAAAGTGAACGTAACAAATATTTTCTTTTTTGAGGCCGCTGTAACTTTTTGTTTTTTGTTTTGGTTCCGATTCCTTTTCTACGGCATTCCCGGGTGTGTGTGTGTGTGTTGGGTGTGTGCGTGCGTGCGTTCTTGCGCGCGCGTGCGTGCTTGCATACCTGCGTACAAGAGGGCGCATGCGTGCGTGAGTGCGTACGTGTGTGCGGGGGTGTGTACGGGCGTACGTGCGTGCAGCCAAAATTCTGTTCCATACAAAAAACCTCAAAAATAATAAAAAGACAATATTTGGTTGCCAAAGGCATTTTCAAAAATTCAGCTTGCCCATTCTCATCCACACACGTTCAGGAATACTATACAAAAAGAATTAGAACAATAAACAATACACAAAAAAGTTACAGCGCCCGCTCAGAAAACATACTGAATTATACAATAGGTTGATTAATTGGAATTTTAAAAATAACAAAAAAGTTAAAACCTCAGGAATTTGTGCCTAAAAGACCAATGTTGTCCAATTCTGTACCTTAAAGCCAAGCCTTATTACGCGAATCCGTTGTTTGTTTGTGTTCATTTTTGTACTGGTGTTTGATATAGTTTCTACTTGAACCAAAATTTGTTTGTTTTAAGGCCAGAACTTAAAGGGAAATAATATTTTTTGCATCTCGACTCCTACCACAATCTAAATTCATCTAAAACCTTATCCGTAAAATATGTTCTTACATTATTTCGAAAAATTGATTACGCAGCTTTTTGAAGCATGCTTTTCTCGCATTGAGGATATTCAATAACTTCTCTTGGTGATGATCTGGAAATAAAATTAACTTTTACATCTGCAACAACTTTGTTTAGATTATATTGAAGGTTAATCAACTGAAAACAATGAATATATAGTTGTCAGCACGTATGTTTAACAAACAAAGAAACGTAATATTTTGTGTTTATAATTTGAAAAGAAGACTTGTTTGTTGTGTCAGCTAAATCCTTGCAAACGTGAGATCAAGAGCAAATTAAATTAGATTTAGTTGGTGCGGAATTTTAGTAGGTTCATATCGGGAATTGTGATTACAAACGTGTATAATGCTACAAGAATTCCTTGCTCCATGTACAATGACAAAAGCAGGTAAATACAGTAACAAATTGTAGTTTTATAAACAATTCCTTTGGGTAACTACAATTAGTAATTTCTCTCTTTAATATGTACGGCACCATATAAGGGATTGTTTTTAATATACACTTTTAAATGACGGGAACTTCTAAAAAAATTTACTTTTAACACTAGGGTGTTTCTTAATATCAAACTTAATGCTTATCAATTACTGTGTTATTTATTTATTTATTTCTAAACAGGTTTACCCCTAATTACACGGAAACTTAATATTTCCACGTCCACCTTTTTGTAGGGCATGCTTTCAGTGCCGTAATGTAACTAATAATGTTTGCGAATTACAATAAATTCAATATACTACTTTTGGTGTTAGATATTATATAATTATTCAGGCAAAGGAAACAAGTAGTGCTTAATATTTATACGCATGTATACGAAAGCGTAGAAGGGCCACAAAAAATCGCTCGCTTATTTTAGTTAAATTAGACTTCGATCTCGAAATTTAGTTAAATTTCGACTTCGATCTCGAAATTTAGCTAAATTTCGACTTCCATCACGAAACTTACTTAAATTTTGACTTTGATGTCGAAATTTAGTTAAATTTCGACTTCAATCTCGAAATTTACTTAAATTTCGACTTTGATCTCGAAATTTAGTTAAATTTCGACTACCATCTCGAAATTTACTTAAATTTCGACTTCGTTGAAATTTAGTTAAATTTCAACTTCGATGTCGAAATTTACTTAAATTTCGACTTCTTTCTCGAAATTTTGCTGGATTTTTAACTTACAGTCAAAAGTTTATTCTTGTTGGTATTTCGAGATCGAAGTCGAAATTTAACTAAATTTCGAGATGGAAGTCAAAATTTACCTAAATTTCGACATCGAAGTCGAAATTTAACTAAATTTAGAGATGGAAGTCGAAATTTAACAAATTTCGACATCGAAACCGAAATTTAATAAATTTCGAAATCGAAATCGAAATTTAATAAATTTCGACATCGAAGTCGAAATTTAACTAAATTTCGACGTCGAAGTCAAAATTTAACTAAAATAAGTAGAACGTTTTTTTTGAGGCCTTTCTACGCCTTCGTACAAAAGTTTATTCTTGTTGGTATTTCGAGATCGAAGTTGAACTTTAACTAAATTTCGACATTGAAGTCGAAATTTAATAAATTTCGAGATCGAAATCGAAATTTAACTGAATTTCGACATCGAAGTCAAAATTTAACTAAAATAAGTAGAGCGATTTATTTGTGGCCCTTCTACACCTTCCTGCAAAAGTTTATTCTTGTTGGTATTTCGAGATTGAAGTCGAAATTTAACTAAATACATGTACATTCACAAATAAAAATATATCGATATAATACAAACATAAGCTATTACACAAGGGTCCGCTACCTAAGATCAGGTATTTTAATGTGTATCAAATTAGCATCCCTTTCTTCAAAATTTATAATTTTGGAAATTTTTCCAGATTGTTTTTGCTTTGTACTATAGTGTTCCAAAGTAATAATGCTTCATTTCATCGGTTTTGGAATGAAATAAAAAAATTGCATTTTTGAGCTTGAAGCAATTTTGTCTAAAACGGAACATTTTGCTACCCTGGTAGATTGTTTTTGTTATTTCAAACACATGCATAAGTTGAATTAAAAGTCTAATACATTAAAAAAAAAATTTCATAAACCGCAAAAATTCGAAAAAGATGGATTTTCCAGCACCCGACGTCAAAGGTAAACTTATATTTTCTTCTTTGTACCAACCAAGTCCTTTTTGTTCTGAATTGTTTTAGGCTTAAAAAATTATTGTTTTAGAGAATGAACCTCATACCATCATCAGTTCTCAAAAAGTCCAAAAAAATTGATTTTCTAGCACCCGACGCCTAGAGTAAGGATGGTTATGGCTAATATGATACATATCCAATGAGATGAATTCGCGTAACATGTTAGATATTAGTATATAGTATTGTGATATATACAGAGTGTCCCCCAATTAATGGTACATAGCAAAACTGCAGATTCCTTACAGAAAAATATTGAGATTTGGCCAAACCTACCTCAGTTCAAAAGTTGATCAGGTAGAAACTTCTACATTACTTTACAAATTTTTGCGGGTTTTCAACGATTTTAGCAGAAACATGCAATTTTAGACATGCCTAAATATAAATATAGTTGTAAAACTAAATATGGTTGCTAATAATAGATGTCTATGCAAAATGTTTAAATCCATTTATCAGGAGCACCATCATCATTAGGTCTTCAGTCCTGAAACTGGTTAGACGCGTACCATCATTGTTTCCTATTTTACAATAACCTATACCTTTCGCTGAATTTTGCACAGTTTGCATCTATCACTCTCTGATCTAGATCTACATCTACCTCTTTTTCCTATCTCTGGAACGTATTCTGCCCTTCTATTTCTCCTATTTTTTTTCCACAGATATCCTTGTTCCCCTACCATTTCTATGACGTACTTGTTATTAACTTTGTCTGTCCATGCTATCATCCTCATACATCTGAAGCACAACATTCCAAAATGCTACTACCGTTTTTCCATCTGCTTTTCCTACTGCCGGTATTTCATAGGCATACTATGCTGTGCTTCACACATATGCTTTCAACAATTTTCTTCTTGTTTCATGTTTGTTGTCTTTCATCATAGGCGCTGTTCTTTCTTGTTAGATGCAGTTCGGTCTCCATCAGGAGCACCAATGTGGAATAATTAGGAACCACCACTTTTAATGATAACAAATTTGACAGTACCACATAACCTCACACAATGATTTGAATTGTTTAGTTTTGAAAGAAATAACCACAGCTGATGATTTCCCGGATATTTAAGCTTGGTGCAAAAAAAAACAAATATTGTGGGTTTTTTGGAAAAAAAATATACTCTAGAAATAAGCATACTGTGCACTTACAATGACAGATTTTTTATTTGGATTTTCGGTGGTTTCACCAGGTTAGGTTACTGTTAATAACAGCTTTACTAATTAAAATTATGTTTATCAAAGAGCAATCACTACAGATTTTCATCGGCTTATATACCCAGGTCAGGTTAGTTGTTAGTAGCAGATTTTTTATTTAAAGTAATGCCATGTCTATTAAAGGGCACCCGCTACAGATCCACATCGGTTTAGATCCCCAGGTTTGGTTAGTTGTTAGTCGCAGGTTTTTTATTTACTGTAATGGCGTGCCTATTAAAGAGCAACCACTACAGATACACATCGACTAAGATCCCTAGGTTAGGTTAGTTGCTAGTAGCAGGTTTTTATTTAAAGTATTGATATGTCCATTAAAGAGCACCCGCTACAGATCCACAGCGGCTTAGATCTCCAGGTTGGTTAGGTTAGTTGTTAGTAGCATGTTTTTATTTAGAGTAATGTCTATTAAAGAGCACTTGCTACAGATCCACATCGGCTTAGATCCTCAGATTAGGTTAGTTGTTAGTAGCAGATTTTTTATTTAAAGTAATGTCTATTAAAAAGCACCTGATACAGATCCACATCGGCTTAGATCCCCAGGTTAGGTTAGTTGTTAGTAGCAGTTTTTTTATGTAAAGTAATGTCATGCCTATTAAAGAGCACCCACTACAGATCCACAGCGACTTAGATCACTAGGTTAGGTTAGTTTTTATTTAAAGTAATGTTATGTCTATTAAAGAGCACCCGCTACAGATCCACATCGGCTTAGATCCCCAGGTTAGGTTAGTTGTTAGTGGCAGGTTTTTTATTTAAAGTAATGGCATGTCTATTAAAGAGCACCCGCCACAGATCCACAGTGGCTTAGATCCTCAGGTTAGGTTAGTTGTTAGTAGCAGGTTTTTTATTTAAAGTAATGCCATGCCTATTAAAGAGCACCCGCTACAGATCCACATCGGTTTAGATCCCCAGGTTTGGGTAGTTGTTAGTGGCAGGTGTTTTATTTACAGTAATGGCGTGCCTATTAAAGAGCACCCACTACAGATCCACATCGGCTTAGATCCCTAGGATAGGTTAGTTGCTAGTAGCTGGTTTTTATTTAAAGTAATGGCATGTCCATTAGAGAGCACCCGCTACAGATCCACAGCGGCTTAGATCTCCAGGTTGGTTAGGTTAGTTGTTAGTAGCAGGTTTTTATTTTGAGTAATGTCTATTGAAGAGCACTTGCTACAGATCCACATCGGTTTAGCTCCTCAGATTAGGTTAGTTGTTAGTCGCAAATGTTTTATTTAAAGTAATGTCTATTAAAGAGCACCTGCTACAGATCCACATCGGCTTAGATCCCCAGGTTAGGTTAGTTGTTAGTAGCAGTTTTTTTATTTAAAGTAATGTCATGTCTTTTAAAGAGCACCCACTACAGATCCACAGCGACTTAGATCACCAGGTTAGGTGGGGTTTTTATTTATAGTAATGTTATGTCCATTAAAGAGCACCCGCAACAGATCCACATCGGCTTAGATCCCCAGGTTAGGTTAGTTGTTAGTGGCAGGTTTTTTATTTAAAGTAATGTCTATTAAAGAGCACCCGCTACAGATCCACTTCGGCTTAGATCCCCAGGTTAGGTTAGTTGTTACTAACAGGTTTTTTATTTAAAGTAATGGCATGTCTATTAAAGAGCACCCGCTGCAGATCCATATCGGCTTAGATCCCCAGGTTAGGTTAGTTGCTAGTAGCAGGTTTTTTATTTAAAGTAATGTTATGCCTATTAAAGAGCACCGCTACAGATCCACATCGGCTTAGATCCTCAGGTTAGGTTAGTTGTTAGTGGCAGGTTTTTTATTTAAAGTAATTGCATGTCTATTAAAAAGCACCCGCTACAGATCCACAGTGGTTTAGATCCTCAGGTTTGGTTAGTTGTTGGTAGCAGGTTTTTTTATTTAAAGTAATGTCTATTAAAGAGCGCCCGCTACAGATCCACATCGACTTAGATCCCCAGGTTAATGTAGTTGTTAGTGGCAGGTTTTTTATTTAAAGTAATGTCATGCCTATTAAAGAGCACCTGCTACAAATCCACATCGGTTTCGATTCCCAGGTTAGGTTAGTTGCCAGTGGCTGGTTTTTTATTTAAAGTAATGGCATGTCTATTAAAGAGCACCCGCTAAAGATCCATATCGGCTTAGATCTCCAGGTTAGATTAGTTGTTAGTAGCAGGTTTTTTATTTAAAGTAATGTATATTAAAGAGCAACCGCTACAGATCCACATCGGCTTAGATCACCAGGTTACGTTATTTGTTAGTAGCAGGTTTTTTCTTTAAAGTAATCTCTATTAAAGAGCACCCGCTACAGATCTACTTCGGCTTAGATCCCCATGTTAGGTTAGTTGTTAGTAGCAGGTTTGTTATTTAAAGTAATGTCATGCGTATTAAAGAGCACCCGCTACAGATCCACATCGGCTTAGATCCTCAGGTTAGGTTAGTTGTTAGTAGCAGGCTTAGATCACCAGGTTACGTTATTTGTTAGTAGCAGGTTTTTTCTTTAAAGTAATCTCTATTAAAGAGCACCCGCTACAGATCTACTTCGGCTTAGATCCCCATGTTAGGTTAGTTGTTAGTAGCAGGTTTGTTATTTAAAGTAATGTCATGCGTATTAAAGAGCACCCGCTACAGATCCACATCGGCTTAGATCCTCAGGTTAGGTTAGTTGTTAGTAGCAGGTTTTTTATTTAAAGTAATGGCATGTCTATTAAAGAGCACCCGCCACAGATCCACAGTGGCTTAGATCCTCAGGTTAGGTTAGTTGTTAGTAGCAGGTTTTTTATTTAAAGTAATGCCATGTCTATTAAAGAGCACCCGCTACAGATCCACATCGTTTTAGATCCCCAGGTTTGGGTATTTGTTAGTGGCAGGTGTTTTATTTACAGTAATGGCGTGCCTATTAAAGAGCACCCACTACAGATCCACATCGGCTTAGATCCCTAGGATAGGTTAGTTGCTAGTAGCTGGTTTTTATTTAAAGTAATGGCATGTCCATTAGAGAGCACCCGCTACAGATCCACAGCGGCTTAGATCTCCAGGTTGGTTAGGTTAGTTGTTAGTAGCAGGTTTTTATTTTGAGTAATGTCTATTGAAGAGCACTTACTACAGATCCACATCGGTTTAAATCCTCAGATTAGGTTAGTTGTTAGTAGCAGATGTTTTATTTAAAGTAATGTCTATTAAAGAGCACCTGCTACAGATCCACATCGGCTTAGATCCCCAGGTTAGGTTAGTTGTTAGTAGCAGTTTTTTTATTTAAAGTAATGTCATGTCTTTTAAAGAGCACCCACTACAGATCCACAGCAACTTAGATCACCAGGTTAGGTTGGTTTTTATTTATAGTAATGTTATGTCTATTAAAGAGCACCCGCTACAGATCCACATCGGCTTAGATCCCCAGGTTAGGTTAGTTGTTAGTGGCAGGTTTTTTATTTAAAGTAATGTCTATTAAAGAGCACCCGCTACAGATCCACTTCGGCTTAGATCCCCAGGTTAGGTTAGGTGTTAGTAACAGGTTTTTTATTTAAAGTAATGGCATGTCTATTAAAGAGCACCCGCTGCAGATCCATATCGGATTAGATCCCCAGGTTAGGTTAGTTGCTAGTAGCAGGTTTTTTATTTAAAGTAATGTTATGTCTATTAAAGAGCACCGCTACAGATCCACATCGGCTTAGATCCTCAGGTTAGGTTAGTTGTTAGTGGCAGGTTTTTTATTTAAAGTAATTGCATGTCTATTAAATAGCACCCGCTACAGATCCACAGTGGCTTAGATCCTCAGGTTAGGTTAGTTGTTGGAAGCATTTTTTTTTTATTTAAAGTAATGTCTATTAAAGAGCGCCCGCTGCAGATCCACATCGACTTAGATCCCCAGGTTAATGTAGTTGTTAGTGGCAGGTTTTTTATTTAAAGTAATGCCATGCCTATTAAAGAGCACCTGCTACAAATCCACATCGGTTTCGATTCCCAGGTTAGGTTAGTTGCCAGTGGCTGGTTTTTTATTTAAATTAATGGCATGTCTAATAAAGAGAAACCGCTACAGATCCACATCGGCTTAGATCACCAGGTTATGTTATTTGTTAGTAGCAGGTTTTGTCTTTAAAGTAATCTCTATTAAAGAGCACCCGTTGCAGATCTACTTCGGCTTAGATCCCCATGTTAGGTTAGTTGTTAGTAGCAGGTTTTTTATTTAAAGTAATGTCTATTAAAGACCACCCGCTACAGATTCACTTCGGCTTAGATCCCCAGGTTAGGTTAGTTGTTAGTAACAGGTTTTTTATTTAAAGTAATGGCATGTATATTAAAGAGCACCCGCTGCATATCTATATCGGCTTAGATCCCCATGTTAGGTTAGTTGCTAGTAGCAGGTTTTTTATTTAAAGTAATGTTATGTCTACTAAAGAGCACCCGCTACAGATCCACATCGGCTTAGATCCTCAGGTTAGGTTAGTTGTTAGTGGCAGGTTTTTCTTTAAAGTAATCTCTATTAAAGAGCACCCGCTACAGATCTACTTCGGCTTAGATCCCCATGTTAGGTTAGTTGTTAGTAGCAGGTTTGTTATTTAAAGTAATGTCATGCGTATTAAAGAGCACCCGCTACAGATCCACATCGGCTTAGATCCTCAGGTTAGGTTAGTTGTTAGTGGCAGGTTTTTATTTAAAGTAATTGCATGTCTATTAAATAGCACCTGCTACAGATCCACAGTGGCTTAGATCCTCAGGTTAGGTTAGTTGTTGGTGGCAGGTTTTTTTATTTAAAGTAATGTCTATTAAAGAGCGCCCGCTACAGATCCACATCGGCTTAGATCCCCAGGTTAATGTAGTTGTTAGTGGCAGGTTTTTTATTTAAAGTAATGTCATGCCTATTAACGAGCACCTGCTACAAATCCACATCGGTTTCGATTCCCAGGTTAGGTTAGTTGCCAGTGTTTTTATTTTGAGTAATGTCTATTGAAGAGCACTTGCTACAGATCCACATCGGTTTAGCTCCTCAGATTAGGTTAGTTGTTAGTCGCAAATGTTTTATTTAAAGTAATGTTTATTAAAGAGCACCTGCTACAGATCCACATCGGCTTAGATCCCCAGGTTAGGTTAGTTGTTAGTAGCAGTTTTTATTTAAAGTAATGTCATGTCTTTAAAGAGCACCCACTACAGATCCACAGCGACTTAGATCACCAGGTTAGGTGGGGTTTTTATTTATAGTAATGTTATGTCCATTAAAGAGCACCCGCAACAGATCCACATCGGCTTAGATCCCCAGGTTAGGTTAGTTGTTAGTGGCAGGTTTTTATTTAAAGTAATGTCTATTAAAGAGCACCCGCTACAGATCCACTTCGGCTTAGATCCCCAGGTTAGGTTAGTTGTTACTAACAGGTTTTTTATTTAAAGTAATGGCATGTCTATTAAAGAGCACCCGCTGCAGATCCATATCGGCTTAGATCCCCAGGTTAGGTTAGTTGCTAGTAGCAGGTTTTTTATTTAAAGAAATGTTATGCCTATTAAAGAGCACCCGCTACAGATCCACATCGGCTTAGATCCTCAGGTTAGGTTAGTTGTTAGTGGCAGGTTTTTTATTTAAAGTAATTTCATGTCTATTAAAAAGCACCCGCTACAGATCCACAGTGGTTTAGATCCTCAGGTTTGGTTAGTTGTTGGTAGCAGGTTTTTTTATTTAAAGTAATGTCTATTAAAGAGCGCCCGCTACAGATCCACATCGACTTAGATCCCCAGGTTAATGTAGTTGTTAGTGGCAGGTTTTTTATTTAAAGTAATGTCATGCCTATTAAAGAGCACCTGCTACAAATCCACATCGGTTTCGATTCCCAGGTTAGGTTAGTTGCCAGTGGCTGGTTTTTTATTTAAAGTAATGGCATGTCTATTAAAGAGCACCCGCTAAAGATCCATATCGGCTTAGATCTCCAGGTTAGATTAGTTGTTAGTAGCAGGTTTTTTATTTAAAGTAATGTATATTAAAGAGCAACCGCTACAGATCCACATCGGCTTAGATCACCAGGTTACGGTATTTGTTAGTAGCAGGTTTTTTCTTTAAAGTAATCTCTATTAAAGAGCACCCGCTACAGATCTACTTCGGCTTAGATCCCCATGTTAGGTTAGTTGTTAGTAGCAGGTTTGTTATTTAAAGTAATGTCATGCGTATTAAAGAGCACCCGCTACAGATCCACATCGGCTTAGATCCTCAGGTTAGGTTAGATGTTAGTAGCAGGTTTTTTATTTAAAGTAATGGCATGTCTATTAAAGAGCACCCGCCACAGATCCACAGTGGCTTAGATCCTCAGGTTAGGTTAGTTGTTAGTAGCAGGTTTTTTATTTAAAGTAATGCCATGTCTATTAAAGAGCACCGCTACAGATCCACATCGTTTTAGATCCCCAGGTTTGGGTATTTGTTAGTGGCAGGTGTTTTATTTACAGTAATGGCGTGCCTATTAAAGAGCACCCACTACAGATCCACATCGGCTTAGATCCCTAGGATAGGTTAGTTGCTAGTAGCTGGTTTTTATTTAAAGTAATGGCATGTCCATTAGAGAGCACCCGCTACAGATCCACAGCGGCTTAGATCTCCAGGTTGGTTAGGTTAGTTGTTAGTAGCAGGTTTTTATTTTGAGTAATGTCTATTGAAGAGCACTTACTACAGATCCACATCGGTTTAAATCCTCAGATTAGGTTAGTTGTTAGTAGCAGATGTTTTATTTAAAGTAATGTCTATTAAAGAGCACCTGCTACAGATCCACATCGGCTTAGATCCCCAGGTTAGGTTAGTTGTTAGTAGCAGTTTTTATTTAAAGTAATGTCATGTCTTTTAAAGAGCACCCACTACAGATCCACAGCAACTTAGATCACCAGGTTAGGTTGGTTTTATTTATAGTAATGTTATGTCTATTAAAGAGCACCGCTACAGATCCACATCGGCTTAGATCCCCAGGTTAGGTTAGTTGTTAGTGGCAGTGTTTTTTATTTAAAGTAATGTCTATTAAAGAGCACCCGCTACAGATCCACTTCGGCTTAGATCCCCAGGTTAGGTTAGGTGTTAGTAACAGGTTTTTTATTTAAAGTAATGGCATGTCTATTAAAGAGCACCCGCTGCAGATCCATATCGGATTAGATCCCCAGGTTAGGTTAGTTGCTAGTAGCAGGTTTTTATTTAAAGTAATGTTATGTCTATTAAAGAGCACCCGCTACAGATCCACATCGGCTTAGATCCTCAGGTTAGGTTAGTTGTTAGTGGCAGGTTTTTTATTTAAAGTAATTGCATGTCTATTAAATAGCACCCGCTACAGATCCACAGTGGCTTAGATCCTCAGGTTAGGTTAGTTGTTGGAAGCATTTTTTTTTTATTTAAAGTAATGTCTATTAAAGAGCGCCCGCTGCAGATCCACATCGACTTAGATCCCCAGGTTAATGTAGTTGTTAGTGGCAGGTTTTTTATTTAAAGTAATGCCATGCCTATTAAAGAGCACCTGCTACAAATCCACATCGGTTTCGATTCCCAGGTTAGGTTAGTTGCCAGTGGCTGGTTTTTTATTTAAATTAATGGCATGTCTAATAAAGAGAAACCGCTACAGATCCACATCGGCTTAGATCACCAGGTTATGTTATTTGTTAGTAGCAGGTTTTGTCTTTAAAGTAATCTCTATTAAAGAGCACCCGTTGCAGATCTACTTCGGCTTAGATCCCCATGTTAGGTTAGTTGTTAGTAGCAGGTTTTTTATTTAAAGTAATGTCTATTAAAGACCACCCGCTACAGATTCACTTCGGCTTAGATCCCCAGGTTAGGTTAGTTGTTAGTAACAGGTTTTTTATTTAAAGTAATGGCATGTATATTAAAGAGCACCCGCTGCATATCTATATCGGCTTAGATCCCCATGTTAGGTTAGTTGCTAGTAGCAGGTTTTTTATTTAAAGTAATGTTATGTCTACTAAAGAGCACCCGCTACAGATCCACATCGGCTTAGATCCTCAGGTTAGGTTAGTTGTTAGTGGCAGGTTTTTTCTTTAAAGTAATCTCTATTAAAGAGCACCCGCTACAGATCTACTTCGGCTTAGATCCCCATGTTAGGTTAGTTGTTAGTAGCAGGTTTGTTATTTAAAGTAATGTCATGCGTATTAAAGAGCACCCGCTACAGATCCACATCGGCTTAGATCCTCAGGTTAGGTTAGTTGTTAGTGGCAGGTTTTTTATTTAAAGTAATTGCATGTCTATTAAATAGCACCCGCTACAGATCCACAGTGGCTTAGATCCTCAGGTTAGGTTAGTTGTTGGTGGCAGGTTTTTTTATTTAAAGTAATGTCTATTAAAGAGCGCCCGCTACAGATCCACATCGGCTTAGATCCCCAGGTTAATGTAGTTGTTAGTGGCAGGTTTTTGTTTAAAGTAATGTCATGCCTATTAACGAGCACCTGCTACAAATCCACATCGGTTTCGATTCCCAGGTTAGGTTAGTTGCCAGTGTTTTTATTTTGAGTAATGTCTATTGAAGAGCACTTGCTACAGATCCACATCGGTTTAGCTCCTCAGATTAGGTTAGTTGTTAGTCGCAAATGTTTTATTTAAAGTAATGTCTATTAAAGAGCACCTGCTACAGATCCACATCGGCTTAGATCCCCAGGTTAGGTTAGTTGTTAGTAGCAGTTTTTTTATTTAAAGTAATGTCATGTCTTTTAAAGAGCACCCACTACAGATCCACAGCGACTTAGATCACCAGGTTAGGTGGGGTTTTTATTTATAGTAATGTTATGTCCATTAAAGAGCACCCGCAACAGATCCACATCGGCTTAGATCCCCAGGTTAGGTTAGTTGTTAGTGGCAGGTTTTTTATTTAAAGTAATGTCTATTAAAGAGCACCCGCTACAGATCCACTTCGGCTTAGATCCCCAGGTTAGGTTAGTTGTTACTAACAGGTTTTTTATTTAAAGTAATGGCATGTCTATTAAAGAGCACCCGCTGCAGATCCATATCGGCTTAGATCCCCAGGTTAGGTTAGTTGCTAGTAGCAGGTTTTTTATTTAAAGTAATGTTATGCCTATTAAAGAGCACCCGCTACAGATCCACATCGGCTTAGATCCTCAGGTTAGGTTAGTTGTTAGTGGCAGGTTTTTTATTTAAAGTAATTGCATGTCTATTAAAAAGCACCCGCTACAGATCCACAGTGGTTTAGATCCTCAGGTTTGGTTAGTTGTTGGTAGCAGGTTTTTTTATTTAAAGTAATGTCTATTAAAGAGCGCCCGCTACAGATCCACATCGACTTAGATCCCCAGGTTAATGTAGTTGTTAGTGGCAGGTTTTTTATTTAAAGTAATGTCATGCCTATTAAAGAGCACCTGCTACAAATCCACATCGGTTTCGATTCCCAGGTTAGGTTAGTTGCCAGTGGCTGGTTTTTTATTTAAAGTAATGGCATGTCTATTAAAGAGCACCGCTAAAGATCCATATCGGCTTAGATCTCCAGGTTAGATTAGTTGTTAGTAGCAGGTTTTTATTTAAAGTAATGTATATTAAAGAGCAACCGCTACAGATCCACATCGGCTTAGATCACCAGGTTACGTTATTTGTTAGTAGCAGGTTTTTTCTTTAAAGTAATCTCTATTAAAGAGCACCCGCTACAGATCTACTTCGGCTTAGATCCCCATGTTAGGTTAGTTGTTAGTAGCAGGTTTGTTATTTAAAGTAATGTCATGCGTATTAAAGAGCACCGCTACAGATCCACATCGGCTTAGATCCTCAGGTTAGGTTAGTTGTTAGTAGCAGGCTTAGATCACCAGGTTACGTTATTTGTTAGTAGCAGGTTTTTTCTTTAAAGTAATCTCTATTAAAGAGCACCCGCTACAGATCTACTTCGGCTTAGATCCCCATGTTAGGTTAGTTGTTAGTAGCAGGTTTGTTATTTAAAGTAATGTCATGCGTATTAAAGAGCACCGCTACAGATCCACATCGGCTTAGATCCTCAGGTTAGGTTAGTTGTTAGTAGCAGGTTTTTATTTAAAGTAATGGCATGTCTATTAAAGAGCACCCGCCACAGATCCACAGTGGCTTGATCCTCAGGTTAGGTTAGTTGTTAGTAGCAGGTTTTTATTTAAAGTAATGCCATGTCTATTAAAGAGCACCGCTACAGATCCACATCGTTTTAGATCCCCAGGTTTGGGTATTTGTTAGTGGCAGGTGTTTTATTTACAGTAATGGCGTGCCTATTAAAGAGCACCCACTACAGATCCACATCGGCTTAGATCCCTAGGATAGGTTAGTTGCTAGTAGCTGGTTTTATTTAAAGTAATGGCATGTCCATTAGAGAGCACCCGCTACAGATCCACAGCGGCTTAGATCTCCAGGTTGGTTAGGTTAGTTGTTAGTAGCAGGTTTTATTTTGAGTAATGTCTATTGAAGAGCACTTACTACAGATCCACATCGGTTTAAATCCTCAGATTAGGTTAGTTGTTAGTAGCAGATGTTTTATTTAAAGTAATGTCTATTAAAGAGCACCTGCTACAGATCCACATCGGCTTAGATCCCCAGGTTAGGTTAGTTGTTAGTAGCAGTTTTTATTTAAAGTAATGTCATGTCTTTTAAAGAGCACCCACTACAGATCCACAGCAACTTAGATCACCAGGTTAGGTTGGTTTTTATTTATAGTAATGTTATGTCTATTAAAGAGCACCCGCTACAGATCCACATCGGCTTAGATCCCCAGGTTAGGTTAGTTGTTAGTGGCAGGTTTTTTATTTAAAGTAATGTCTATTAAAGAGCACCCGCTACAGATCCACTTCGGCTTAGATCCCCAGGTTAGGTTAGGTGTTAGTAACAGGTTTTTATTTAAAGTAATGGCATGTCTATTAAAGAGCACCCGCTGCAGATCCATATCGGATTAGATCCCCAGGTTAGGTTAGTTGCTAGTAGCAGGTTTTTTATTTAAAGTAATGTTATGTCTATTAAAGAGCACCCGCTACAGATCCACATCGGCTTAGATCCTCAGGTTAGGTTAGTTGTTAGTGGCAGGTTTTTTATTTAAAGTAATTGCATGTCTATTAAATAGCACCCGCTACAGATCCACAGTGGCTTAGATCCTCAGGTTAGGTTAGTTGTTGGAAGCATTTTTTTTTTATTTAAAGTAATGTCTATTAAAGAGCGCCCGCTGCAGATCCACATCGACTTAGATCCCCAGGTTAATGTAGTTGTTAGTGGCAGGTTTTTTATTTAAAGTAATGCCATGCCTATTAAAGAGCACCTGCTACAAATCCACATCGGTTTCGATTCCCAGGTTAGATTAGTTGCCAGTGGCTGGTTTTTTATTTAAATTAATGGCATGTCTAATAAAGAGAAACCGCTACAGATCCACATCGGCTTAGATCACCAGGTTATGTTATTTGTTAGTAGCAGGTTTTGTCTTTAAAGTAATCTCTATTAAAGAGCACCCGTTGCAGATCTACTTCGGCTTAGATCCCCATGTTAGGTTAGTTGTTAGTAGCAGGTTTTTTATTTAAAGTAATGTCTATTAAAGACCACCCGCTACAGATTCACTTCGGCTTAGATCCCCAGGTTAGGTTAGTTGTTAGTAACAGGTTTTTTATTTAAAGTAATGGCATGTATATTAAAGAGCACCCGCTGCATATCTATATCGGCTTAGATCCCCATGTTAGGTTAGTTGCTAGTAGCAGGTTTTTTATTTAAAGTAATGTTATGTCTACTAAAGAGCACCCGCTACAGATCCACATCGGCTTAGATCCTCAGGTTAGGTTAGTTGTTAGTGGCAGGTTTTTCTTTAAAGTAATCTCTATTAAAGAGCACCCGCTACAGATCTACTTCGGCTTAGATCCCCATGTTAGGTTAGTTGTTAGTAGCAGGTTTGTTATTTAAAGTAATGTCATGCGTATTAAAGAGCACCCGCTACAGATCCACATCGGCTTAGATCCTCAGGTTAGGTTAGTTGTTAGTGGCAGGTTTTTTATTTAAAGTAATTGCATGTCTATTAAATAGCACCCGCTACAGATCCACAGTGGCTTAGATCCTCAGGTTAGGTTAGTTGTTGGTGGCAGGTTTTTTTATTTAAAGTAATGTCTATTAAAGAGCGCCCGCTACAGATCCACATCGGCTTAGATCCCCAGGTTAATGTAGTTGTTAGTGGCAGGTTTTTTATTTAAAGTAATGTCATGCCTATTAACGAGCACCTGCTACAAATCCACATCGGTTTCGATTCCCAGGTTAGGTTAGTTGCCAGTGGCTGGTTTTTTATTTAAAGTAATGGCATGTCTAATAAAGAGCAACCGCTACAGATCCACATCAGCTTAGATCACCAGGTTACGTTATTTGTTAGTAGCAGGTTTTTTCTTTAAAGTAATCTCTATTAAAGAGCACCCGCTACAGATCTACTTCGGCTTAGATCTCCATGTTAGGTTAGTTGTTAGTAGCAGGTTTGTTATTTAAAGTAATGTCATGCGTATTAAAGAACACCCGCTACAGATCCACATCGGCTTAGATCCTCAGGTTAGGTTAGTTGTTAGTAGCAGGTTTTTTATTTAAAGTAATGTCTATTAAAGAGCACCCGCTACAGATTCACTTCGGCTTAGATCCCCAGGTTAGGTTAGTTGTTAGTAACAGGTTTTTTATTTAAAGTAATGGCATGTCTATTAAAGAGCACCCGCTGCATATCTATATCGGCTTAGATCCCGATGTTAGGTTTGTTGCTAGTAGCAGGTTTTTTATTTAAAGTAATGTTATGTCTATTAAAGAGCACCCGCTACAGATCCACATCGGCCTAGATCCTCAGGTTAGGTTAGTTGTTAGTGGCAGGTTTTTTATTTAAAGTAATGGCATGTCTATTAAAGAGCACCCGCTACAGATCTACAGTGGCTTAGATCCTCAGATTAGGTTAGTTGTTAGTAACTTCTCCAATAGTAAATTATTTTTAGTTATGTAAATTAAAAACATTCTTAAAATTTGAAGAAAATCAAAAATATCTCAGAAAGTAATGGATTTAGGTATAGGGAATGCTTAACAAAAATGAAAGGACACTTAATGAACTATCCATTATAGCAATAAAATTGGTAGGATACCATTTAAAAAAGTTTTAAAAATTGTATTCTGCGAAACCTGACACCCTGTATACTGTGAAAAAATTTCAAATGAGTGATAATTATAAATATACTATGGTATAAAGTAAAATTTTCGGCATCTTGAAAATTAACATAAGTTGTGTATTAGTGCAGTGGCAATGTATCTAATCAGGGTCATTTTTTCTAAAAACAATTGAATATCTCAAAAACTAAAAGGAATAGACAAATACAATTTGATATCAAAATAAAGCTCTTTTTATGGGCTTTTCAAAAATGTAATAATATATAGGGTGTTCCATTTAAAAAAATAAAAGTTTAATATGCCCTGGAATTATGAAACACCCTGTATACTTCAAAATATTTTTAAAATGTGCACTTTAGGCATGCCTAATATTCCTCCAAATTTGGTTTACGTAGCTTTTATAATAACGGAGTTATCGACCGTTGCCACACTAAAAACTCACCCTGTATATATATATGGGATAAACTTTAAAATTTTATCCTACCAGTATCTGGGTGTTTTACCATATTGGCCAAATTAAAATAACAACATGTGTATAATTTTATGACGACACAACTATGTTTCATCTTATTTTCAAAAAATATAATTTAATACCTTTCAAGAACGCGATGAATTACAATTTTAATGCCATATAATTATACAAGGGGTGCCATTTAAAGCAGTACTTTTTATTTTAATTTGACGAACATCAGTTAACATCAATACTGGGGGTTAAAATCTGAACAAACTTTTAAAAAAATAATGAAAAATTAATTAGTGAAACTCTTATCTTATTTACAGAAAAAATAATAATAAACTAAAAATGAAACAAAATAATTGTTTCTATAACCTTTTTTGCCAAAAACTAGTTTTCCTTATTCCTTTGTCTGTAAATTTTTATATTTTCTTTAATCACCCAAGCCACATTCGCTGAAAGTAAATATCGACCGATAGCTGTCAATGAGTCAGCTAAGTAGCAATTCTGCGACATATGTTTCAAAAATTGATGAGTGTTGTATTATTGTTTGAGGTTAATAAACCTGCTAAGAACGAGGCAAACGTACTGTTTTTAGAACAAAAAGAAAAGTTCAAGAGCTGAAATTAATACTAAATCTGCTCGACCATATTTAACGCGAGTTCGTTTCAATACTTTATAACTTACTATGTAGTGCAATTTGACCTACGTTGAACGCAAATTTAGTAGACTAAACAAATCAGAAAGTAATATGCAACTGCAATTAACGAATTTATTACAGTTCCAGAGGTATTAAATTATTCTTACTGCAGCCGCATTCAGATGGCCATTCTAGTAAATAAAGAAATCCTGAAATTTGAAATTTTGCTCGATATAAAATCTGAAACGATTTTACTAACTTTTAATATAAACCTTTGGATAATTTGAGACACCTTATTTAACTATGACATGAATATCAATAAAATATCGTGGGCGTAAAAGCCGCAGCTACAAAAATTTGGGGAATAAATAAGAATATAGTAATGACATATGTATGAGGGGTATTTATACCGTATGTCCGCTTTCACACCGCAACATAGGGAATTTGCATGTACAATACTTAATTTGTGGTTCTATCTCTACTATGGGACTTTAAAAAAAAACTACTGGTATAATATATGACACATTTGAGATGCCAATAGATTTCGAAAAATATATTATTATCTCAATTCCAAAAAAGTCAGAAGCTGATAGGTGTGAGAATTTTAGAATGGTTAGTTTAACTTCCCACGCTTCCAAAATACTAACCACAATAATTAAAAATAGAGTAGAAACTTTGACTGATAATTATTTAGGCGGAGACCAATATGGTTTTCGTAAGGACAGAGGGACTAGAGAACCGAAATTAATGATTAGGGTAATTATCGAAAAAAGATTACAAAAAAGTAAAAAGACTCATTTCGCGTTCGTAGATTTAGAAAAAGCATTTGATAGGGTTAATTGGATTGCTGTGTTCAGGGTTTTGCGAAAAATAGGAATCTCTCATAGGGATACAAAAATTATTTACAGTTTATATAAAAACCAAAGCGTAGTAATTAGATTTGATGAAATAGAAAAGGAAGCTAAGATTGAAAATGATGTTAGACAGGGCTGTATACTATCTCCCTTGATTTTTAATGTTTATATTGAGGAAGCTTCAAACTTAACTAGAGAGAGACAAGAGATAGGCATTAGTGTACAGGGACAGAAAATAGACATGTTACGTTTTGCAGATCATATCGCCTTTATAGCAGAGTCTAGAAGTGAGTTAGGGGAGTATTTAAATATTTTAGATGAGATACTACGGATTAACTATAGTATGAGTATTAACTCAGGAAAGACAAAGATAATGACAAGTGAGTTACAGCCTAGTTCTAAACCAAAATTTAAAAATAGGTAATACCGAGTTAGAGGAAGTAGATGAATTTTGCTATTTAGGTAGTATAATTACAAAGGACGGACGTAGCAGAAGTGATATAGTAGCTAGAATAGCTCAAGCTAGACAAATATTTTTAATAAGAAAGACTTACTAATAGCTAAAAGTATTAGTTTAGATCATAGAAAATGTTTCTTAAAGCCGTACGTTTGGAGCGTTCTACTATACGGTAGTGAGACTTGGACAATTAAAGAGGTAGATAAGAAAGAGATAGAAGCTTTTGGAACTTGGTGTTATAGGAGAATGTTAAAGATTAGTTGGACAGATAAAGTAACACATGAGGAAGTTTATAGAAGGATAGGTGAGGAACCTTGTATGTGGAAACAATTAAAGATCAGGAGAGATAGAATGATAGTGCACCATTTAAGACATGAGGTCTTAGAGTATAGACTACCAAATAAAAATAGAGTAGGAAGATCTACACAAAGCTGTATTAGTCAATTTATTAGAGATTTAGGTTGCGAAGGGTGCGTAGACATTTTTTAGACTAGCTCAGAATAGAAAAGAATTTACAGCTGCGTCAAACCGACCTTAAGTAAGTTCGAAAACAAAACAAAAATAAAATAAATAATTAAAAATCAGTTAACTAAATGTCACCATGACATAACTCACAATTAGTTAGAGGTCTGGTATGTTAGCAGCGATTCGTTGCTTAAGCCTTACCATAACATATAACTTAATAAACGTCTTCATGACATAACTCAGAATTAGTTAGCGGTCTGGCATGTTGGTAGCGATTCGTTGCTTAAGCCTTACCATAATATATAATCTAACACTTTTCGTTTTTTGAAGGGAATAACCAGGTAATATTTCATTTCCTTATAAATGGGAATCATGTAAACATGTTGGAGTCTTTAACAACCATCAGGTTGCTAATATCTATGTAGAGCCAGGTAGACAAGAAAAAGAGAAGAGTATAGGGAGATATAGACCAAGCTATATTAGTCAAATTATTAGAAACTTAGGTTGTGAAGGGTATGTCGAACTTTTTAGATTAGCACAGAATAGAAAAGAAGTTAGAGCTGCGTCAAACCGATCGTAAGTAAGGTCGAAAACAAAATGATGATGGTATAATATTCGTGATTTTTTCTACAAAGAAAACACTCAATCATTGGCGGCGGATCAAAAGAGGGTGTCGGGGGCTATCGCTCCATGATGACAGCATTTGCATTCAGCGTTTTCAGCTACGCGAATCAGAATTTCTTCATCCTGATCGTAGTTATGGCATTAGGGCTTCCTGTGGAATCTCGTTTGGGAAAAAAAGAGCCTGTTTCTCCCAAGTGGTCATAGAGATTCTTGAAAATCTAAATATCTGACTGTCTCCGTTATGGATCGATTTCCAATAATTTTTGATGGGTCTTTCGTCCACTGAATTTTTTTCCTAAGCGTATCCACATACTAGGTCCCGTGTTCGTGAGAAAACTGGTTTTGTGTGGGCACTTCGTACTTACGAAAAAATCTTTCATAAACTATGTAAAAACGCATACAATAATAAACGTCAGCAAAGTGTAACATTATCTAAATGTGTAGTGTTTATTGTATCTGATTTAGTCACAGCTTACTTAAAAAAAACTTACTTTCCGGAATTTAAAAAAGGTGTACTAAATAAATGATACGGAGATATCTGGGAAACGGTCACTCACTTTCGCGTAAAAAAATGTAAAATACACCATCTTTAATATATAGGATAATACACCGAGACACAAAAAAGTTACGTCACTTTAAAGAGAGTTAATGTAGCGTAGGTGGTGCTCTCTACAAGTGGCATCCAAACTAAGAACAAATTTGAATTTCTCTTGTCAGAAAATCCCCAAATACCTAATTTCGCGCCGTTATGTCACTCTGTTGATGAATATTAAAAAAAACACGAAATGCAAATTAAAACTTTGACACTCCGTATCTCGGTTCTGATCAACTAGTCCGGGGTACCGTTACAGACGACTCCTAATAAAACGAAAAACTGCAACGTATGCTAAAGACTTAGAAAATTTTGCGGTTTTTGCCAAATTTTTGAGTAATTCCAAAAAAAAAGATCGTTACTACTTACCGTGTCCATAAAATCTCATTAATACGTTTTCACTACTATTTCGTGGAGGAATACAATACAGAGCGTGCGCATTGGATGATCCCGCCATCAATCATGCAATTTACATCCAACCAACAGCTATATTGTTGTTATCGGTCGTCCCTACTACACTGGTTTTACCTTATCTTTGAGTTTTTGTGTTCTTTTTATTTGTGTGTTTATATTTTATCAACAGACTTTCTCAAGACTAATTAATCAAGTTCTATTATATTTTTAAAATGGATTTTGCTAATATCACCAGTGTTATACGATATTTCGATAGAGACAATGCCCTGCTAGTAGCAGACCTACGTGATTCAATGTAAGCCACGTTGTAAGAATAGAAGATGCCGGGTCCAGATGGTAATAGTGATGGATCCAAACCGCCCATTTGGTCAATTTTACCGCTGCCCGAGACGTCATACTACCACAAGCTTATACCAAAATACTTTTTTAAAAATGCCAAATTTCTTTGATTACACTGTTCCAAGTGATGTGATGTTGGTGCATAAAGTCGCCCGTAGGTGTTACAATGGATTTAATAAGAGTAACAAAGGAAAGTGTGATCCGGCATAATCGTTACTTTCGGGACACTTGTAGTTGGAGGTTGCTACAATGTCCAGGCTTGTTTCAGTTGGGAGGGCAGGCCACATTGTACAAATCGATGAAAGCTTAATTACGAGACGGAAGTATAACAGAGGTTGTGTTGTGGAGCAGCGTTGGATATTAAGCATATATGATACTGCAACTAAGTCTGGTTATATCGGCCATATACCAAACCGTACTGCGACCACTTTATTACCCATCATCGAAGCGCATGTCTTGCCAGGTTTGAGAATTTAGACTGATGAGTGGCATGCTTACGGGCGTCTAAATAGATTGGGTTACAACCATGAAACCGTCAATCATCACAAAAACTTTGTAAATTCCCAAATGGCTGTGTGTACAAATCAAATTGAGGTCTATTGGAGCAGATTGAAAGGATTTTGTCGTAGATTGTCTGTGTTAAGTTCCTTTATGATGGATGACTACATAGATAAGTTCATGTGGAGACAACACTTGGCAATGGCTCTGCTAGTTTTACATTTGTATGATACAATATGTGAAATCATTTCATCTGTAAAAAAAATAGTTGTCAGCACAGTAACTGTTCTTGCATATTTCTATATGATCAGCACAGTAACTGTTCTTGCATATTTCTATATGATCGCTTTACACCAAGAAGACGAATAATTATATTTTCAGGCCTTGTTTTTACGGCTAAGTTTCCATGCTGCTGAGACCATTTTGTCGAACCATCTTTTCCAACATATTCGTTATTTATCCGAGATACTCTGATTCTTGATTCAGTAACGGCTGGAATATCTTCATCATAAGTTATTTGGTCGGTGTCCGAATCTGCAGATTTTTCACTAAGATGGTCTTCTTCAGCTTCTGAAACTGATTCTAATTCCAGTCTTACGGTATTATCGTCTGCTTCCGCTTCTTCCCATAACTTGAGTAGGTGCTCTTGCTCCTTTTCATACGACATTATTCTAAAACATAATTTGATAATTGTCTAACGCTGCAAGTGAACTAGATAAATTTACCTTGAAAAAGAAATAGAAAACTAAAACAAAAATGCAAACTGTACTGTGGCGTATGAGCTGCGCGCACTACATTAAACACTTATTACTCTAATACTAATAGCTTACTAATACTAACTAAAATCAGTACATACCCGTTTGCTGAAAGGACTAGTACGAAGATACACGAAGTCTAGAGGCAATAGTGCTCCTTGGCGCCTAAATATGTTGTTAAAAACTACGTTAGGGTATATAATACCCCACCATACCGACGCCGGGTTAAAAAACAGCCTCTGATAACATTTATGTATGACATTATACGTTCACTAATCACAACTGATAAGAGAAGAATTGACAAACTTCTATCTGAGAGACCGCTGCAAAAAATATTGAGCCCTGTTGCTATCAGACCTTCAGAAGATAACCGACTGAATGACGTCGATAACTTTTCAACAACTACAACAAAAGGCCGTTGTAGATAATGACCTAAAGGTCAAACTTAATTTTTATGTCAAAAATACAACATACGATTGTTTAATATAATAAAACAACGAGTTACCATAAAAACAAATGATGTTCTTTATCTGTGATTATTGTTAGCTGGTATATTAAAAATGAATTAGAACTTTTTGTATATTTTTTTGACATCAAACAACTATATTTAAATCAGGCAGTGTGTCTTTTAAGATACAACAATTTTTTTTATATTATAGGGGAAAGTAAAACACTCCCAGGTATGCTAAATCATATGCCTCTAAAGTTTTTGGGTGCTCAAGATATTTTCTTTTGTTATTTTTTAGGTGCTTGCCGAACAGAGGGTTAATGGAAACGTAAGCGTTCAGTAACTAAAACTGCACGTGTTACAGCATTTTGCATATTATCTTTGAATTAAGAAAAAAAATACTTTGTATGGGTGTTTTTGATAATGTTACTAAAAAAAATCGAATTTGCTAACGAAAATAGTGGTTTAATCATATAACTTTTTATATTCAAACTGGAAATGTACATTTGCCCAATAACATTTAACTATCCTAAAGAATGCTTAACATGTGTTTCGCTGAAATTTCTTCGTCACAATCGGTTTGACATTTTAATCCTCATTCCTATATTGTTATTCTTTCTCTCAGTTTTGTAAAGTACCGTTACTCGTCTCGTCAATAAGTTTCAGGTGTTCACATAACCATTTGTGCAGATTTCCTTATTTGGGCTTCTACAGAGCGTTTATTGATTTATGATCTCTGTCCTTTGCTCCGAAAGGTTTTTACAATTATGTCAGGTATTTTACAGGTGTCAAATACTAATAGAAGAATGTTTATACAACCTGCAAAATTTGAATTTTATCATTTGAGACCGAAAGACTTTCTTGGTTCTCACACCCATGCAATGACTGCAATAACAATATAGCGCAAGCTTTCAATGCACAGGTGCGAATAACGGGAAGTCTGTAACACGTTTAAAGTATTCTGAAAATTGTAAACCCTGTGAAAGTAGTAAGAATTTCATAGTCAACCCTAAAGAAAGGAATTTCTTGTTTTACTTACCAAAAATTCTTTTTAAATAAACTAAATATGTCCAGCATCAAAAGTATTTAGCCGTATATAATACGTTTTTATTAGATTGTCATTTTAATGCTCCACGAGCAATAAAGAAGGGTTAGTTTGGATACAGAAAATTTTATTCGAGATTTTAATGATAAATGCTACTGGGGACTGGGATGCCTCTGGGCTTTCTCTAGTTCCATTGAGATTTTTTGAAAAATTTAAAATTACTACTAACGTTTTCTTCACGAATAATTAATTGCACCACTGCATATTTCTAATAAATAAGGTTTTTGAATTTGTAAAGGTCACAACTTAAGTAACTAGTATTAATTAAATAAAATTGTTAATTTTGATTATTAAATTCTTGTAATACTTAGTTAAAAATAATGCGCATTTCTTTTTTTCAATTTTAGTTATAAACCAAAATCATCTTTATTTTGCATATTCGCAACTACTAATACATGGGTCCTATCTTAGTACCAAATAATTTTAGTCGAAATTCAAGCACGCCTACATTCAAGTCTAATTATCTCTGAAATCATTGACTTTTTTATTCAAGTGTCATGCGTTTTTTCAACTAAAATTAACAAGAAATCGATAAAAAATTGAAAATAGAATCAGTGAAGGAACAAAAAGAATTGCTACCCTTATGTACCGCCACTGAATTAAAAAATTGAATTAATTTTTACAAGAAATTAAAGTACTTTAGACTGAAAAATTACTGAACAACAACAACACACAACACACCAATCACGGTATTCCCTTTCGGGGTAAAAAAACCAGCACCTCTTTCTGGGGAGATATGCAGGGTATTGCTCTAGACTACTACACTACTTTACTCCCAGCACCATTCACAATCTTTCTCCACATCCCCCGAACTCAATACACCTCCTTTGCTTCTGCAACATTCCTACATTGCTTTTGGCGTGCTCTTCTATTCCTCAAAATTATTACCTGTCGTTCTTTCAGAACCTTCTCTACTAGGTCGAACCATCTTTTACGGGGTCTACCCCTTGCAGCTTTACCAGTAATTTTGCTTGCGTATATACGCTTGGTAAGTCTATCCTCATACATTCTTTCTACATGTCCAAATAGTTCAGTCATCGAAGCTGAAAATAATCGATAACCTCCGAATTCTTTGTATAAGAACCGATTTGGATGAAAATTTGAAACAAGGTATATCTTACCCTCAGTTTCAAAAGTGACATGAGCCCGACTGCCGCTTTTAGTTTTTTAGTGGTGAACACTACCCCATAGTGAAAAAAATTCCAAAATCAAAGTTTAAGCGTTATATTGATAAAAATATACTTTAAACATGAATATTTAATATCACTATATGGAAAATATTTTTGACAGCTTTATATCTTTAAAGCATGCATTTAATTATAATGAAAGATGGGTAAGTGCTCGTGGAAAACTTTTTTATTATAGATACTTTTCAACCCTTAAAAACACCCCTTCCAGAAAAAAATTATAAAAGTTGCTTATTAATAGTTTGTAATAGTTTAGTTATACAATCGATCAAACTAAAAATTCCCTTATTATCTATTAAATAATTTTTCACTATCTCAATTTTTCAACTCTTAAAAACCACCCCTATACCAAAACTGATGGCAAAAAATTATGGAATTATTTAAAAAAAATTTCTTGGCTGCATTTTATTTAAAATAAAATTTATTTAAATTTATTTTTTATTTATTATACATGAATTCTTTAACAACCATTTTCCTCATCTGAGCCTTCTTCGTTTATTACCTCTTCTTCCATTAGTGGTGGGCAATTCTGACAGTTGTCTCAGCTGCATGTACCAAAAGTTGAATTACAAAATAAATCAACTTTTCAGCAACCACAAGCAACACCGCATCCTCTTTTGCAATTGCAAAAAATCATTTTTAATAGTTCTTGAGGTGCAGGTAAACATTCAGTTTTTACTGGATTCAAATCATTTTCATTTTAGTTCACCCCCAATCAGTCGGATGGATATTTTTGTTTCCAAGCCACATCTGCGTTTGCAAGTAACCCCTTTTTATGTGTTCATTAAGGGCACCAATTGTTGGAACCAGAGATGCTAATTTTGCAGCACTATTTTTCGTCGTAGCCTTAATGAAACTTCCATAGCGCATCTGCTCGAGATATGTTGATAAATTATTGATGGCATTCAATTTATTTATCTGTAGGTCTATAGTTTGACCGTAAATAAATATAGTGCAATATCTATCAGCTTCTAAAAAATTTCCAAATCAGATGTACTGCTATAAAAAGCTTCTGCCATATTCTTAAATCTTGCCTTTTTTCTAAATGTTCCATACATTTTTTTTTCTTTATTGTAGAACTCTGATGTTGAGTCGCAACCAGTAAAACAATGAGAGAAAAGAATCAATTTCGAGCTGTTTGGATAATCCGGGTCGAGGCTTCTCGACGAATATACTACCGATTGAACATTGTTTACCTAATTTTAAGAAAGAAATTTCGTCGTAATTCATAGCCCTTGCATTCAAAATTACTAAAATATCGACGTCTTTTTCCACGATCACTTTTTTTAATTCAATGTTATCCTGAACAGCTTTCTCTACGATTAATTCATCAGTTTCGCCCGTTCCTTGGCAACATTTAATTCATTTTTCTTCTAGTTCTTTTATTAGATACGATATAAATCGATTTTTGTTTTTATAATTTGACAGAAATTTTTCCTGAGCAAACAATTACTGGCATTTCTTTTGTGAATTAATATTCCTTGGAACAGAGTTCTAATTTTTCAACCGCCAATAACTCATGAAGTATTGACTTTTTGAAAAAATTTTATCCCAAACAGGCTCCCTAAAATTAGTCAATCTATCGAGTTCTGCAGTTATTTTGAATAAAATATTTCCCACCCCCTAGAAGGGGCGGCATCCACCCCCAGGGTGAAAGCGGCAATCGGCGCTGTCACTAATGTCAGTTGACATATTCTCTAGATTATTACCAAATTTCAAGTCAATCGGTTTTTATACAAAGATTTCGGACGGGTAAAGCGTCAATGACTGGACTAAAACCATCTAAGCGTGCTTCGCTAGGTCAACTCTTTAAGGGTCACTTGCACTCCACTCTGCCCTGGCCCATTCGTTCGGCACATTGTTTCTCAATGTTTTTCCGCACATACTTTTTAGGAACCTCATTCCTTCAGCATTAAACGACTAACAGGCTTCTTCTGCCAGACCCAAGCTTCGCTTTCATACAGAACATTTGGCACAAACACACTTTGTAAATGACCACAGCTTTGCATTTCTACTTAATCCTTCGTTCCTATTCACTGCCTACATATTTTCAGACACTTCTCTTCCATATTTGCTTTTTTTCTATTTCACCATTCAGCTTTCCATTACTCAAGTACTTTCTACCAATATACACAAAGTCATGTACTTCCTCTATTGACTCATTGTCCATTCTAAATATAAAGTCATTAATTCAGCCATCTCTATCAAAAATCATTACTTTCGTTTTATCTGCATTCACTTTTAATTATTTTCACACGCTTCCAACAGCTGTCAAGCATTCGTTGCAAATCTTGTTACGATTCAGCCAACAATACTGCGTCATCGGCATATAAAGCACACTGAGATTTGTTTCACCAATTTTCACTCCTTCCATTCTTTCGCAAGCATGCCTCATACATTTATCTATAAATACATTGAACAACCACGGAGACGTCACACAACCTTGTCTTACACCTTTCACAATGTCAAAGTATTGCCCCGTGTTACCATTCACACGTACACACGCCCTAATGCCATCGTACATCGCTCTGATAGAATTTATCAAGCTCTTACTTACATCATTTACACGCAACACCTTGCACAATTCACTTCTGTTCACAGAGTCATACGCCTTTTCCAGATCTACAAATGCTGCGTACATTTTCCTTCTGGCATGCATTTGTTGCATTGCTAACATATGATCCACACATCTTCTTCCAGGTATAAAACCACATTGAACGTCCCAAATCTTGATCTGCGTTCTCTTGCGAACTCTCTCGATCACAGTTTTTCTATACACTTTACTGGGTATACTCAACAGACATCCCACGATAATTTTTACATTCATACTCACTGCCTTTACCTGCGCTTGTTCTATACACAACTATCAGTTTGCACAAACATTCAATCAGTACCTCGGGCCCATATTTAAGCATTTTACTTGTTATTCCATCTACAGCCTCTGCTTTGCAATTCTTCAGAGTTCTCACCGCCTTTTATACTTCTACACTGCATTCGAATTTTATACTATTATTTATGTTTTCAACCAATACATTACTGCTCTCCTCATCATCCACACAGTCATCTGTGTTCTTCTTGCCAACACCATACAGCATCTTCAAATACTCTTTCCAACAATTTCTCATACTCGCTTCGACCAAAACAATTTCATTCCTACAACAATGCGATTCACACGCTTATTTCCACTCTTTCGTGTCCTCCTTACCCATTTCCAAAACAAGTTTTTATTAGTTTCAAAATTGCTCTGCATTTTTTCACTCTCCTTCTCCCCCAGTTGCTCTTTGTTTGCCATCACTACGTCTTTTGCATATTGCCTTTTCCCTTATAAACTTCGTGAAGTTGTTCTCTGAACTCAACATCTTTTTCTGCAAACATTCTCTTATAAGCTACTTTCTATTCACCGACAAACTTTTGTGACCTTATCACTCCACCAATCATTTTTATTACATGTACCAATCATTGTCGTTCCACATACTTCCAAAGCACTTTTCATCACACTATTCTTCAAACAATTCCATGCTTTCTCCGCCTCTTCAGACTTCAGAGCATTCTCCCATTTCTGTTTGCAGTCATACAACTTCCTCTATAACATAGTAGCGTACTCTCTTTGAATCGACCCTTCCAACAAGTCTTCTACTTTCACTCGTGATTGTTTTACATTCTGCTTTCTTTTCCACACCCACTTTCGTCTAAGATCAATTCTGGACAAAACCAGAGAATGATTTGTCCCACACTCAGATCCTCTCATTACTCTCATGTCTTTTACCAGTTGTCTTAAACTTTCATCAAATACAACCAAATTAAATATACTTTTTGCATTTCCTCTTTGTTCTGTGTACTTGTGTATGTACTTATGTTTATACCATGTGTTGGATACAAACAGTTATCTTTACATGCATATACTATATTAACAAATCTCCACCTTCGTTCATTCTTGGATCACCAAACGGACCTACCACATGTTTAGCATTTTCCTCATGTACTCCACCCCAATTATTCATATCACCTAATAGAACCACACGGCCACTCCTTTAGTATTTATCTAACCCGTCCGATGAATTGCCGCCATTTCTCAAATCGAATTATCAACTTGTACACATTCCACTCTAATTTCAAATACTAGCACACAAAATACTCTTATCAATAGAACTTAAATAATAAATAGAAATGTCTGTTTCCTTCAATTTTAATACGATGTAATTTTATTTTACCATGTAAATCATCCATCCGTGTCCAAATCGTTCAAATTCTTAAAACTCCCTATTAAATACCATTAAACATCAAAATTGTATTCCAAATCCATATACGCTTATATTCAAATTAATTCTTTATCTTGCAGCAACCAATCACTGTTTACTCATTTTACGTACTTCCAATTAATCTCTCTCACTTCTGCATATTTAAAATACTTTTCCGTCACTTTTTAAATAAAATAATTTCAACTACGAAACTGTGGTATTCTGCTACGTGATATATTATCACTAGTTCGACAACATCGTGATGTTTTAATAAGTACTGAGCAACTACTTATTAACTGCCTCCTTGACCCGCTTTTAATTGGTTATATGGTCGAGCCTTCGTGTTACGTCACGTATCTACAATAATCTAGCGAACTTTAGACTTCATTTCTATATTATCAGCATAGAGAGAAATCATGAATGATGCAGTCTTTAGAAATCTTTCGTTCTAATAACTTCGAGCTACTAATTATTACCATTTACTTATGCATTATCAATTTTTAAGATTTATGGCTACAATTGATCTTATTTTCTACGACTTTAAGATTTATAGCTTCTAATTGGGACGATGTCGTTTACCTATGCGATAAATGAATTTTTCTAGAACTTCTATACACCCATTTTTTAATTGAAATGCAATTTCCTTGTTTCTTTGAATATCGGTTGATATTTTAAATGAATATATTTAAATACTAACGTGTTTAGTATTAAGTAAAATAAAAATACTGTACACGCGACCTTGCGTCTTTTGAAAACGCTTGGTAATGGCGGGCTGCAGGGATAACAATCACCGACGGTGTAGCGTTCAAACCGGGATAAGAATCACCGGTGGTGTTATGAAAGCATAAATGTACGTTTATCCAGGATAACAATCACTGGTTGGGTGGAATGTGATTTAATTAGCGTAAGCTTGTACGTATCATAATGCTAGGCTTCAGAATACCAATGACAAGAGTGCTAGTAGGTACTGTTTCATGGATAAAAATCGACAAGGACTGTATTTCGGGTCGATTCGAAGCTGTTTATATACGTTTTCTGTATTCTGATTGCAGGTGTGGCTATCGTAATTGGGGCAAAAGGAATTACGATTATCTGAGCTTCTATATCTGGCAACAAGCTAGCAACCAAAAAATGGCGAAGATATAACTGTTCAAAGTGCGATACCAACCCTTCACTAAACTTTTAATTTTTTCGTTTACACCTGCTAGTACTAGCAGCACCACCAGTCGAATACATAGCACCTACAAAATTGCAAAGATTGTTACACTCGGTTTAACGTTTTATCTGGTCGGTAATACAGTTATCCAAATATTACACTTAGATGGTCGTACATTGAAATGGCGATAGATGGCTCTTAAAAGCCTGTAATACAGTTACCAAAGTTCATAAGATACACCATGACGTCATCGACAATTTATATTGCGCGTAATTACAAAATATTACATAAAATTAAAACAATAAAAATTAGAGAATCTACTCACGTGAAGGATCCGCTAACCGGCAGGAAATCACGCCACGGTAGCCTCGGCATCGCTGTTGCTGGTAGAGCTGGACATCCAAATTATCTCGGGGTCATGGGATGCTCCAGGGTCATCTCCGTTCCTATATGCAGTGGAAGACAGGAATAGGTAATTAAGGAAAGATAATCAAGATAAGGAAATCTACATAATAAGATAACACACGACACCCCGCACGACTGTTCACTTCAAAGTTCGGCGTAAAAGCCACGTTTCCGCGCGAGAACCGCGGAACTCCCCTACTCTTTGTAGCATTGCCTTACCCCTATGGGGATAATTCACACTTGCCAATTGCACTATTGTGACGTACCGGAAGCCCCGCCCAGTTCATTTAAAAATGTTCGCGCGTCTTGCGTATTTAAAATTATGGCGGGAACTTCCGCACATCAAGAAAACTAGACTAAAACAATGTTTAAGTGCAAATTGATTTGCACGTAACAATCGCGACAAAGCCACAAAAGAAAAACTTAAAAAAAGAAAAAGTCTGTTAGCACAGTAACAGCTTAAAATCTAAGTCCTTACTACCCTATATAAACCCTAACTTAAAACCTACAAAATGTTTATATAAGGCGCCACCTGGTTTTTCGACCGATAACACGTCTACCGAAGTACCAGGAAACGGAATAGGTAGCCCGATAGTCTTTGACTACACTACTTACCGACAGCACAAATTTGTCGGGAGCATGAAACACTGCTTAAACTAACACGGGTGCGACAAGTCGCCTAACCTATCTAAACCTATCTAACTAAAGCTAACATAAAGTTCTTATATGCAAACACACATGAGTGTCGCATCAAACTATTCTTCTTTTTTTGGCAAGAAGTGCCCAAATTTAAAAAAATGTTCATGAGAGTGCGTCACTTGCACTCTGGCAAATTTTGTTTCTGGTACTTTGGTTTTCTCCGATGCACATTTAACTTGTCCATGACACAGTTGTGAATCCACAAATTTACCAAAAGTACCGCCTACTAAATCCTTATATGCTAACCTACAAATTACATTTCTAAATTGGGTTAGCTTTTCATAATTTTCAGAAAGATAATTCCCACGTCTGGTCATATATACCACACGTTAGGACGATAAAAGATAAGATAAGATCTCAAATTGATGTTAAAGATAATAGATAAGGTAAAGATATTAAGCTTAAGTTGTTATCCTCAAAGGTAATGAATAAGATAACGGTATTAAGCTTTAGTTATTATTTGAGATACTCGATAAGATAACACGATATTAAGTTAAAGTGATTATAAGAGATAGTAGGTAACATGAATTTAAACAGAAGTTATTACTCAAGATAACCGGTAAGATAACGCGACATAACTCGAAGTTATTCCTAACGGTAGTCGGTAAGATAACGATAAATTAAACCAAAATTATTACTAACGGTAATCGGTAAGATAACGATACTAAACTAAGGTTATTACCAAAGGTAATCAATAAGATAACGATATTAAACCTAAAGGTATTATCGAAGATAATAAAGAAGACAAAGATATTGGCCTAGTTATTACCCAAGACAATGATAACAACAAAAGAGTGGCTCCAGTAGAGCCGTTTAAATGGGATTGACCCTATAAAACACAGCGTAGTCTGAAGGACCACCTGCGATATTAATCCGACAAGATAAGATATACACATTTTTAAAATTCACTAGACTCCTAAGAGAACTAGTACGATAATTTTCCTAACGAGTGCTTCGACTACGATAAGAAAATCAGACAAAGATAGACACGACAACTTAAAAGTATCATTACAGATACAAACACACAAAAACAACTGTTTTAAGGTAGTTTTTCAAAACGGTAGCACCCTAAACACACACAAATGCCCAATTATAAGCAGTTAAATACAGATACACTGTCCCCATATGCTAAAACAACCGAGAATTTAATAAAATAACAATAAGAAGCGATAGCGTCTCACCACAAAGTTCAATAAAAATAACGAAAAAAGTTTATAAGTTATGTAGATTTAGTAGAAAAGGAAGGAATAATGTTGTAGTATAATGATGTAGTATAATGTGGGCGATTGCAATAATTCAGAGGAAAAAAAACACACGGAATAGACAATCCTAGCTTTTGCAACTGCGAATATGAACTATTTCTTTCAATGGCATAGACTGCGCATGTTCTATGTGAGCCCAAAGAAGAAAGCATTCACTCAACATCAGCCAAAACCAGTCATAAAAATTCAATGGGTTATTTCAACCAAAGTTACGACAATTACCATTCAATTAAACCATATAAGAGAAATACTAAAGACCGAACAATATGTAATAGGAAAATTTCAAGGGTTAATTAAATGAAACGACAGAGCTATATTGGGGGTGTAGAGGATGAAGTGATATATGAGTAACGGTATGGTCGAGGAAAAGTCAACCAGAAGAAAAGATAGCTAAATTAAGGTAAGTAAAGTTAAACGTGTAAGAAATTATATACTATATGAGGGAAGGAATAAGTAATTAAAGATACTAATTGATGGTGAGAACAAAAATATTAGGTAAATCGTGAGGATAATGGGGCATGAAAACTTAATTAGCATTTGGGTCGGCAGAGAATGGCTTAAGGTCTTTAATATGCCACCTGCCTTGGCGTTTTCCTTCAGTATCCTGAAGTTCGTAGATAAGGGGACTAATAACACGTGTGACTTTACAAAGAATGAATTTAGGGGCCAATTTTGAAGAAAATTTCTTAGATGCATCCGATAAGACATAGTTCTTTTCCAAACTTGTTCGCCTAAGGCAAAGGAAATATTTCGCTTACGCAAGTTATAATGGTCCTTGCTCTTTTCGTAAGCTTTTAACAAATTTTTCTAACGTCGTTAAAGATAGAAGGTAGTGACTGTTGGTCCTTGTCCCAACGTACTTTATCGTCAAATTCAATTACGTTAGTATCGTCAGGCACTAAACCATAGTAACTCCCATCGATTGGGGTATATCTTCCAAAAACAAGAAAAGACGGAGTGAATTGGGTTGCTTCGTGTTTAGATGTACGCAAAGCTTGAGCAATTTCAAAGATATGTTCATCCCATGTAGTATGGTCTGAATTAATATAAGAAGAGATAGCGGTAATTAAAACTCGATTTACCCTTTCGGTAGGGTTTACTTGGGGGTGATATTTTGCGTTAAACCAAATTTTTTGTACTTTGTAACTTTTAACGAAATTCTGAAAATCTTTAGAGATAAATTGTGCACCATTGTCACAAAGAATAATCTGGGGGACACCAAAGATAAGAAAGACATTCTGTTCTAGAAATTTAATTATTGCAGCGGAGGTAGCTTTACGTAAGGGTTGTACCATAACAAATTTAGAAAACCAATCGGTAACGACTAAAAGATATTGATTGCCTCTTTTCGATCGAGGGAGAGGTCCTAATAAGTCAAGCGATATTAATTGAAAGGGATAAGATACACGCTTAAAGTTACCCATTAAACCAGGGCGAGCATCTTGCGAACTCTTATGGGAACCACAAATTTTGCAGCTTTTAATGTAGCGACAAACAGATTGCTTAAGTGTGGGCCAGTAATACAATTCAGATATTTTCGCGAGAGTTTTGTAACACCAAGGTGTGCAGCTAAGGGATCGTCGTGACATAATTTGAGCACCTCACTGCGATTTGCAGTGGGCACAACGAGTTTCCATTCAGGTATATTCGATATTTTATGTGGGGACGAGGATACAAATTTATACAGTCTATTATTAGTTACTCGAAAGGTAGGAAATTTGTCGGGATTATCGGAAACTTTTTATCATATTGAGGTACCAGGTATCCAGAATTAAATTTGGAAGGTTTAGAGAAACAACATCTCGAGATAACGCATCAGGTACGATATTTAATTTGCCAGGCCTATGCCTAACGTCGAAAGTAAATTGAGATATACGCAAGTTCCATCTTGCCAAACGACCTGCGGGTTGTTTCAAGTTATTAAGCCAAGTGAGTGCTGCACAATCAGTGATTACGGTAAAGTGTGTACCTTCGACATATCCTCTAAATTTCTCGATGCCAAAGATAACGCCCAATAGTTCTCGTTCGGTAGCAGAGTATTTTTGTTCGGCAGAAGTTAAGGCACGGCTCGCATAAGCGATTGGATGTTCTAAACCATTGTTTACCTGGAACAACATTGCACCTAACCCAGTAAGTGAGGCATCGGTTTGTATATAAAACTTATCATCGAAATTTGGAGAGATTAAGATAGGTGCTGAAGTGATTAATGTTTTAATTTGTTCGAAAGCTTGTTGGGATTCTAAATTCCACTCGATAGTTTGGGATTTCTTTTTATTTTTAATTAAAGCAGTAATGGGTGCGGATATAGTTGAAAGGTTAGGTAGAAAAATGCGATAGTAGCTAATCATTCCTATCAAACGTTTGATTTCGGTAACAGTTTTAGGTGTTTTAAATTTAGTAATGGCATCAACTTTAGCAGGATCTGCTCGTAAGCCTGTCCCATCGACAATAAAACCAAGAAATGTAAGGGATGAACGACAAAATTGAGACTTTTCCCAGTTTATCTTAAAACCTGCTGCATTTAAACGTTCTGCAACTTCATCTAATGTGGCGATATGTTCATCGAAAGAACTTGAGATAACTAAGATATCATCTAAAAATACAAAGGCACGTTCTTGATGTAAGATAGGACCTAACGTTTGATCCATAGTACGTTGTAAAGTTTGTGGAGCGTTACAGAGACCAAATGGCAAAAAATTATATTCGAAAAGACCTCGGCCTGGGACACAAAAAGCAGTTTTTGACGAGAAGATAAGTCGAGAGGTATCTGATAAAAGCTTGTCTTAGGTCGATAGATGAGATAAATTTTGCATTACGAAGCCTGCTCAAAATTGAGTCAGTTCTAGGTAAAGGGTAAGCGTCTGGAACAGTAACAGAATTTAGCTTCCTGCCATCAAAACAGACACGCCATTCGTCATTCTTTTTCCGAACTAGCAATACAGGAGAGGTCCATGGTGAATTTGAAGGAGAGATAACACCAGATACTAACATTTTGTCTATTTCTGCATGTAAATGCTTTTGTAAGGCAGGCGATAAGGGATATTGACGTTGCTTAAAGGGAAGGGCATCACCTGTAGAGATAACGTGTGTTGCCGTTGTAACGCAACCCAGTTCGGAGGTATTAAGTTTGCGAAATTTGTCGATTGTAGCGTTAAGAGTTACATTTTGGGAATCAGTAAGAGAGATTTTGTTAGATATTCCTGTAGATGCACAGGAGTTCGTTTTAATAGAGGTTTGCCATGAAAATCCTGAAAGTAAAGTGACAGATTAAAAGTTTACAGAAATCAACGCCCAGTAGAAAAGGATACGCTAATGCAGGGACAATCAAAATAAAACATCACGTTCAAGAGATTCTACTCGAATTTTTAACTTAAGGAACCGGTTACATGTATTTGATTATCGTCAGCTAAATTTATGGAAGTTTTTCGGGAATAATTTGAATTTTGATATTTTGTTGAGATAATTGATGTAAACCTTCGTTATTTATAAGAGAACATGAAGAACCTGTATCCAGTAAAGCAATTACATTTAAGGAACCAATTGAGATAGATAAGTGTGGACGGTTATCGAAGGGTTTTTTAACAAGTTGTGAAACGGTAGCAGTCTTTTATGATAAAAGGAATTGACGGTTTGTAACCACTTAGACCACTCGGCTGGGGTAGTGTAGCATAATTCCTCTAATGAAGGTAAGGTATTTTGTACATTAATAGTAGCGGTATTATTATTAGATAAATTTAATGATGGTACAACGTTAGAAGTGGTTTTATAATTTGAATTTATGGCGTCTGTGTCCGTTGGATGATTGGTGTTGAGGGCGATTTTGGTTTCTTGAGATATTCACACCCTGATTTGAAATATCTCGACGGGAGTTTCCCGATACGTTAGGATTACAGTTGGTGCAGTTAGATTTGTAGGTATTTGAGCGACCACAACCATAACAAAAAATATTTCTAGGGTATGTGCAGACAGTATAGCTATGTCCACTTCGTTTGCAGTTCCAACAGGTAAGTGCGTTGTTAGTTACGGTAGAAGGAACGTTAAGGGTAGATAGTTTACGGAAGCTCGAACTTGGCAAGCTAAATCAGGTTCGAGAAGACCAGATAGTTCCTCGGGTGGTGGTCGATATTTGTCAATTCTTGACCTCACTTCTTGGAGAGAACGACATAGGTCTTTAAAATGAGCTAGCGAAGATATGGGCTGTAATGCCAAACGTTCTGAGAAATGGGGGTTTAAATTTCTAAGTAATTGATCGATAATTTCGGATTCGGAAGGTTTTTTGTCGAGTCTGCTATATAAAGCTTCTAATGAGGTAATAAAAGAAACAACATTTTCGTCGGGACCTTGGGTTCGGTTACGAATTTCGTTCCAAAGATCGTTAATGTAGCCATAAGGTAGGAAATCTCGTTTTAAACAGGCAACTAACTCATTCCAGGTAGAAATTTGGTGTCGTATGTTTCTGTACCATATTAATGCCGAGCCTGCGAACAAATCACCAGCTGAGATAAATAGGTCCTGGTCGGTACACCCGCGAGAAATTTTAAAATCGTTAATCCGGTCAAGAAAGGATGATAAAGAAACCTTCGAATCAAACCCTTCAAAGGTGAGACCCCATTTGTATACAGGTATAGGTTTTCCTAATGGTTTAGGTTCGACAAGCGCAAGATTTGAAAAAGGTAACGATATATCTACGTCTGCGTTAGGATTAAGTCTTTCTAAAAGAATTCCTTCAAGCAATAACACCTCGGACAACAAACTTTGTTTAGCTTGAGTCGCTTGGTCATCGTTATATAAAGATAATGATTCGATACGGTGTTTGACGTGGGTTATTCTTGAAGTCAATCTCCTAATTCGATATTAGTAGCCGCAGGATCTGTTTTGTTTATTATACCCGATATATCATCTAAAGATAATTTAATTTCTGATACGTTGAGTGGCCAATCGCCAACAGGGTTCTTTAAGATAGCAACGCCTTTGGTTTCCTGTGACAAAACAGCCCTAAGTTGAGATCGCCTATCATTCTGATTGCTCGCAGCTATGATACTTCTACATTCCAGCTCGTAGATTAATTCGAGGGATTTTAGATGTGATACGTTCATTATGAATACAATATTCAAGACACGATATAAAAAAATATGCGATTTTGACGCAGATTAGAAGGTAAAAAACACGTTACAGTTACTTTAAGGTAATACGATACGATATTTAGAGGTAAGAGCTTGTTAGAACGTCACCGATAACACCAAAGAAACACATTTAAGGTATATGGAAACGAAATCAATGTTCAGCTAAATACATATTTTATAGATAATGACAGACAAGCCTTTCAAAATGGAAAATGGACGCAGAGGATATGTTATTTAACCTATAAGGCAACAACGTATAATCAAACACTTCTTAAAAAGGTATACTAGCAATTTATTTCACTCAAGTGTTTTTAAACACAAAATTTTCATGTAAAGGATAAACCATAATGCAATTTTAGAATGTAACATAAAGGACAATGTATTTAAGTTTCAAAAACGGCCTTTTAAAGGTTAGGAAAACGAACTAAAGTTATATTTTAATAGGTAATTTTGTATTTAAAGACATAAGGTAAGGTAAATACTTACATGAATAAAAGTACGTTTCCTTAAGTGAAAAAACTGTTTCAATAACATCTGTTAAAACATTGCTTGCTTGTAACTGAAATTAACATAACCTAAAAACAAAGAAGAAACCCCTGAAGTTCATAGCCTGAACAGGTTGAAGGCGCCATCTGTTACACTTCGTTTAACGTTTTATCTGGTCGGTAATACAGTTAACCAAATATTACACTTAGATGGTCGTACATTGAAATGGCGATAGATGGCTCTTAAAAGCCTGTAATACAGTTACCAAAGTTCATAAGATACACCATGACGTCATCGACAATTTATATTGCGCGTAATTACAAAATATTACATAAAATTAAAACAATAAAAATTAGAGAATCTACTCACGTGAAGGATCCGCTAACCGGCAGGAAATCACGCCACGGTAGCCTCGGCATCGCTGTTGCTGGTAGAGCTGGACATCCAAATTATCTCGGGGTCATGGGATGCTCCAGGGTCATCTCCGTTCCTATATGCAGTGGAAGACAGGAATAGGTAATTAAGGAAAGATAATCAAGATAAGGAAATCTACATAATAAGATAACACGACACCCCGCACGACTGTTCACTTCAAAGTTCGGCGTAAAAAAGCCACGTTTCCGCGCGAGAACCGCGGAACTCCCCTACTCTTTTGTAGCATTGCCTTACCCCTATGGGGATAATTCACACTTGCCAATTGCACTATTGTGACGTACCGGAAGCCCCGCCCAGTTCATTTAAAATGTTCGCGCGTCTTGCGTATTTAAAATTATGGCGGGAACTTCCGCACATCAAGAAAACTAGACTAAAACAATGTTTAAGTGCAAATTCGATTTGCACGTAACAAGATATAACGATTTAAATTGGGGAGGAATGCTGTGGTGCCAGTGTCTCACTACATTTGTTTTTAATTATGTTTTTGCACCTGCTAGTACTGCCATAGCACCACGTAGTACCACCATTCTCATAGCAAGTACCCAAAAAGACAAAGATATAACAGTTCAAAGTGTATGGCCCTAGGCGATGACAGCCCATAAATACAACTTTTTAAATTTTTTGTATTGCACCTGCTAGTACTAGTTTAGCACCACCATTCCCATAGGTAGCATTCACACACATACATTGCCTTTTCAGCATCTGGATTTCCGGCTGCCGATGGTCCGGACTGATAAGGCAATATCCGTAGAGCGTTCCTCTTTGACGACTGGGATATCCGGCTTCCTATGGTCCTGATTCTAAGGGGTGAACGTAACACGGATACCAACATCACATACACAACACATACACACAACCCTCACACACACACACACACGCACAAGCACACCCCCACACTCACACACACATGCACGCACGCACACACGCACGCACGCACGCACGCACGCGCACGCGCACACACACACCTTACAAACACAAATGCCTATTCATACACTTACATTTTTTTTCAACCGGATTTCCGGCTGTTGATGGTCCGGACTGACAAGGCAATATCCGTTGAGCGTTCTTTCTTGACGACTGGGATATCCGACTGCCGATGGTCCTAGTCCTAGATGGGGAACGTAACACGGATATCAACATCACACACATACACACAACCCTCACACAAACACACACACACAACACTCTCCTTACTGACGGTTACTTTCTGGGGGGAAGCCAGCTCTGCTTAAATTTCAGGTAGCAGACTACTGAAACGTTGGAACAAATATATAAAATAAAAACAAATAAAAATAGGTAGCACACAAAAAATGCCGAATATATACCAGTTCAAAGTTTATGCCCCTAGGAGATGCCAACGTCCCACTAGACTTGTTTAAATTTTTTCTCCTGCACCTGCTAGTACTAACATGGCACCGCATGGTGCCACCAGTGGAATAGTTAGCATTTACAAAATGCGAAGATATTGCAGTTTAAAATTTGGGGAGGTTTAAAGTGGGACCAGTCCCCCCATTGCATTTTTCTTAACTTTTCTCTTGCAACTGCTAATTCTAACATAGCACCACCTAACACCACCAGTCGAATAATTAGCACCTAGAAAACAGATAAAACAATTCAAAGTAGTGTCAGCCCCCAAACATTCTTCTACACGCAAGAGAAAAAAGAAAAGAAAAAGTGTAGTGCGGGACTACTAATACTTTATCTCTCTCTAAACGGAACTGCTATATCTTTGCAATTTTGTAAGTGCTAGCTATTCGACTGGTGCTGCTATGCGGTGCTATGTTAGCACTAGCAGGAGCAAGGAAAAGTTTAAAGAACGTGCATGCTGAGGGGGGGGGCATTGTCAAGTGTCTTAAACTTTGAACTATTATATCTTCACTATTCTTTGGGTGCTAGCTATAGCACAGGTGGTGATATTCGGTGATACGTCAGCACTAGCTGGTTCAAGCGACAATTTTTAAAAATCTCTGGGGGACTGGCATCACTCCCGAAACTTTGAACTGTTATATCATCCCCATTTCTTGGTTGCTAACTATGGAAATGATGGAGCTACGTAGTGCTATGTTAGTGCTAACAAGTGCAAGATAAAAAATTTAAATAAAAGACCACAAATTTTGAACTGTTCTATCTTTGCCATGGTTTGAGCGCTAGTTATGCGACAGGTGGTGCTATGTCAGTACTAGCAAGTGCAAGACAAATATATTTTAAAAAATATAGTGGGGAATTGGCACCGCTTTGTCCCTCACCAAACTTGAACTGGTACGTCTTAATCATTGTGTATGTGCTAGCTATTCGACTGGTGGTGCTATGCGGTGCTATGTTAGTACTAGTAAGTGAAAGAGATAAAATTAAAAAACAAATGTAGTGGAGAACAAACACTACTACATCCCTCCCAAAATGTTGAATCGTTATATATTCGCCATTCTGTAGATGTTAGCTTTTTTACTGGTGGTGCTATGCAGTGCTGTTAGTACTAGCAAGTGCAAGAGATAAAATTTAATTAAACTGCAATGAGGGACTGGCGTTGGCTAAGGCCATAAACCTTGAGCTGTATATCTTCGCCATTTTTTAGGTGCTTGCTCTAAGAATGGTGGTGCTATGTGGTGCTATGTTAGTACAAGCAGGCGCAAGCGAAAAACTTAAAAAAAAGTAAATGAGGTGGGGGACGCTGGCATCATCTAGGGTCATACCATTTTAAGGGTTAAATTTTCGCTATCTTCTAGGTGCTAACTTTGGGAATGGTGGTGCTACGTTAGTACTACTAGCAGGTGCAAGCAAAAAAATAAAAAGTGTATGGTGGTGGTTGCATTATCTTGGTTCCCCAAACTTGGTTGTTGATGCTATCTACCTGACTGGTGTTGGTGCTATTAAGTGCTATTTAAAAAAAAATTTTAAATTGTCATGGGGGGTCAAGGTGATCTTCTGAAAGATACACACCAGAAGAACATAAAAACTGTTAGTGACTTTGTAAAGGAGCATATCTTGGATACCTTGGTGCTAGGCTTGGTGATCAAGATAAAACCCGGGCACCGCATCGTCTATAAAAAATTGTGCAGAACGTTTACGGTAGTCGACTACCGGGAGAATAGAAATTTAAAATTCGGGGTATCGATGGTTTGGAAAGAGCCCAAGAACAACTTCGATGAATGTTAATTCTGCTTAGTAAATATTACTGGAATCAATCTTAACAAGTGGACTTATCTGATTTAGTCTCTGTGAGACGCCCAATCTCTCGCTCAGAGGAACTACCGATTTCAACCTTTCACCGGTAACTATAACTGTGGGGACGAGTGTTGTCCCCCCTCATCGCCCTTTTGAAACTGATGAAGGTGACAATGAGTATGAGGAGATGTCATCGCCTCCATGTTTTAATGATGAGTTAAGTAACCTCACCAGAGATCTCAACCTGTCAAAGAAGCTGCTGATTTGCTGGATTCCAGGTTGAAGGACAAAAATTTACTAGAATAAGAAATTAAAATGATCTTCTCCAAAACAAGAGAAAAGAACTTGCTACTTTGCTCTCCCGAGAATACAATCTCGTATCTTGTCCGAAATTAGAGGACTCCTGGAAAAATCGGTTTTCTTGATTATTTTCCTATTTATTGATAGCTCAAAGCATAGTTTGAAAAGTTTTATTCTACACAATGGGAACAAATATGGTTCAATACTAATTTCTCACTGAACGAAAATAATAGAAGAAGAACAACACCGTGGCTTTAGCCTTTGAGAAGATAAAGTATCAACAACATTAATAGGTGCCTTGTGTGGATTCAAAATTCATAAACTTTGTCATTGGACAGTAAAGTAACCACACCAAATAATGTCTCTGGGATAGCACTACTGGGTTAAAAAAGGGTGGCCTAAGAGAGAAAACATGGACAATGGGAAAAATTTTATTAAGGACTCCTTAGTTAAACGGTAGAAGATCACCTTCCCTCACTGCATATCAAGATGGGCGTTATGAAGCAGTTTGTAAATACTTTTGATATGAACGGATCATGCCTTGCATATATAGCGAAAAAATAACTTCAGTTGAGTACGGAAGAAATTAATTGATGGCCCACAATTAAGCCATCTCATTAAGGATCCTGCCTTCGCAAATTCGATGAATGAAGCTGATCGAAAAGCCTGAATTTCATTCTTGCAATTTTCGGCAATTTTCTGTGCAAAGGCAAAACTGAAAGCTATGTTGAACTAGTAAACGAGTTGCTTAATAGTTGCAAATCTCTTGGGTGTGTAACATGAATATTAAAATGCACTATTTATACTGCCAATTACACCGTTTTCCTGAAAATTTAGGAAACACTATTGAGGAATAAGGTGAAAGATGATACCAGAATATTAAAATTATGAGTACCGCTAAGCAAGAAGATGGGATACGCCCATTATGGCAGATTACTGCTGGAATTTAAAAAGTACTGTTCCAAAATACATTCAAGTATGTCACGGCAAGGAAGCTTTCGAAGTGTTCAGTGATTTGTTGATTTCATCGATGACTTTTCCTCTATCTTTGTATTGGGATTAAACTTAAAAGTGTTAACCTGTATTCTACTAAAATGCTATATCTTAGAAATTTCAGCTCCTAGGCAAAAACTAATGTCATATTTGAATTCAGGATATCAAATTTATATGAAATCAACTTGAAATATCCTGCCACCAAAACAACTGTTGGCCTGTGAATACAAGTTTGGAAGTGTGGCCAAGAAATGTGTTGACTCATGATCTTATTTTTTGCCGTGTGTCGATAAACATTACCAGAACGTATTCAATTGTTTCGAGGTTTATAGCACACATTTATCTCATTGGAAAATATCGCCAGTGACCAGCGCCCCCACGTCCTCCAGTGGTACTTTATAAGTATAATATCTAAATAACTTCTCTAATATAGACATTTAGTATGGGCTTCTTGGATTTTGCAAAGCTGTTGTAGAAGTTGGATTTGCTCTGAACATTCTGTATAAAATACGCAAACCCTGTATTTAATATTTAAATGAGGAATAAAATGGCGCCAGGGTAATGCGATTCAGAAACTTCAAGTACGCTGTTCATATAGATGAAATGCTCTTATATTTGAATTCAAACAAGGCCCTTTACATAAATTAAACTCAGGAGCTCTTCGTTGTTCTAGTTTTTCTCTGATACTTTTGGAAAGGTGTTAATGAATTTTTCATTTTGGTTCTGGAAATGGTATCCTCAGATTTTATGAGGCGTAGGGGTTAATGCAGATTATATAGTTGTTCTAACAGTCATTTTATCTCGAACGTAGCATGGTTTCCTTCAATGTAGTTCAATAATTATGTAGTCAGTTTACAATATCTGAGTACGAGTGTTTATGAAAATACCTAAGGAACAGATTTAATTTATAATTTTGTAAATACACCGTACAGCCAACTTGTTCTACTATTTTATTGCTTTATAAAGTATAGGCAAAGAGTTCTTGCAAATGCTTTATCAAAAGATGGAAGCGCGAAGTCGATGTTACAGTCACCGCTCAATTGAGATTTCGCGTTGCCTCACCCAAACCATGAGGGAATTGACGCAATTTGTCGTAAGATAATTGTCGTTGCCATTAGTCAATTCTATAATTGTTCGAAATAAACTTAAACGTTCACGCGCTGCTGTTTCCGTAGATTCTAATTGAGACTAATTAAAATTTTCTTTGAAATACAAACTATCAAAATCGCAGCTGCAGAGAAAAGATATGCTTTAACAATGCTCGAGCTCATTGGGTAAATTCCTGTAACTTGTATTTTTATAAAGCTTATATCTCTTTAATTTTAATATTTCCTTAACTATAGACCTTTCCCCAAAAGCTAATAAGTGGCTACAATTTTGTTTCCTCGAACGTTCACTGGACTTTATTGAGTTTATTTCTTATATTTTATAAGCTTATAATGTATAATAAAAGGAGAACTACTTTGCTACATTTTTATGTTCTTCTCCTTTTCGAATTCTCTTAACCTATTGAAACTTATATTTCTATACTAGAGTACCTGAAATCCTATTTTATATAAGTCAGAATATAGAAATCTATTGATTCGGGGTAACTCAAACTTTTACTCAATCAATATAAAGAGTAAGTTTTATTGAATTTCATGGGCCTATTTATCTTTTTTTGCCTAATATTTAATTCTGCGATGTTCCTCTGAAAATAAGTTGGTAAATTCGTGCCCCACACTTTGGGCGTCATAAATTCTCTGAAGTCTTGGGTCTGTTAAGCTCGAGCACCACCGTTGAGCGCCATTAGTTCTGCGTACCTTACCTGGACCAGAACACCACCAAAATTGACATAAATGCTACAATTCACTCCCCGATGATGTTCTTCTTTTTGGACGCTAAAATATTCCTAGTTTTTTCTCTATACTAAAAAGAAACTTTGCTTCATCAGTGAAGTTTGCCACGTCTGCTCTACGGTTACCTCTAAACTCCTGCCCTAATTTCTATAAAAGAAACTCGACTACAAAAAAAATCAATCACAATTTATTTACACAGAAAATCTAACAGCAAACTTTTCAAATTATTATTGCATACATTCGTTAGTTACATATATCCTCATTGATTACCAATTCATTTTCATTGAATATTTCTATAAACAATTTTAATCATCTGATTAAATAAACTATTGAAAGTAACTCAACTAGACTTGTTTGTTTATAACGATTCTTTAAATAAAATTCTTGACGACTATCGTCCCCCTTTTAAATTAATACCGCAAATCTATTTTCTACGTTCTACTTTTACTAGAAATGTTTTGTTTGCTTGAACTGTCTTTCTTCGAACCTTTAGCCGTTTATAACTTGTTTATCGACAGCACTTTCCTATCTTATGTTATACCTTTACAAGGTTAACCAATGTTAAAGTTTTATATTACACTACGCTAAATTATGTACACTTTATGCAATTACACAATTCACCCTCCTAAATTATTGATTTTCACTACACACAGAATCGGAAAACTTTCAGCTTAATAAACCTACAAGCTACTTCTTTAAGATACAAGTATTTATACTACGCTTTACGGAACTACATTTCCTACCTAATATTTGTAATTAATATTTACAGTTATGTTACAACGACGCAAAATTAACCCTAAAGTTTATTATAATTTGTAAATTCCTATACTATCGTTTTGAAAAACGTCTTAAATTCTAATTGACTTTTATATTCATTGGTTATTCTGCCACAAATGATTATCTGACCTATCTAACATCCATTATAACCTATAAATCCACAGAAATATATATATAAAATTTGTCAATTTTTGATTTTCAATATATAATTTTGATTGCGCCGGCTAGCTCAGTTTTTGAATTACGCACGGAGTTTGCGACAATACGACAAACAAAGCCTTTAAACCCACCATCTACCTCTCTTTCCTGTTCTAATCTTTAAACCAAAACACCATTAAGCACAAATTATTATAATGTTTTCAACAATATTTACAACATATGAAGAGGTTAAAATTCTTTAACTGGAATTTATCTTCTAATAATGGAATCAATAAATTTAATAATTATTATAACCAAAGATGATTAAAAAGTCAGCAAAATCACTAGTATTATGAATTATTAATTGAAGCCTGATGAACGTTCATTTAACCTCATTTATTTACGTAATTTACAACGTATACACAAAATTAAATCTTGCCGACCCCTCACATAAATAATCATGAAAGTAATTTTAAAGTATTTAAATTTGTAACATTTAATTAAATGTTAAATCTTAAGTTTTCAATTTAGCAAAGTGCAATGAAATATCCACAAATAAAATAAAATAATAATAAACATTTATGAATAATTTTGCCTAGCATGGAGAAAGTAATGTTTAATTGGAAACGGATTGGTTTCCGTCGACCAACTTCCTCGATTAGCACTGGGTGTAGTACCTTCTTAGAAGGTCCGCCAGTGCTAGGTAGGTAACAGGTCATTTGTTTATTTAATAAACATTTAGATTGGCTAACCTGTTGTTTTTCAGCTTAAATCAGTCTCTGGTCCAACCGTTGTGTGCGTCCCTCATAGGATCGCCTTAAATATACTAGCGTACTGCATTAAACTCCTTCACCATTAATCATTGAAGTAAATGCATGCTGCATTTCTTCTTTTGTTCCATTAATAATTGCTTCAGCATTTAGTTAAACTTGTTCCCATATTTATATAGACTGGACTCCAGTAATTATTTAAAGCCGTCTCCCGTAATTGTTTATAGCTGTCTCCGGTGATTCTTTAGAGATTCTTTAGAGTCCTTTTTCTATTTAAGGATAAAACGACAAACCATTCATTTTCCATATTCAGCGCAATTATTTCACACTTTACAATTACTCACTTAACGTGTATATTTTGGTTTTCAGAGACGTGAACTATACTTTATTTCATTATGAACAGATTTGTTTACAAATCTGGTCATATTTAAAAGCGCCGTCTATCTATTGACAAGCGCAAAGTTCGTTGTTTGTGTATACCAGGTTTTCGGATATTTCATGGTATTATGGTTGTATATTAACATCAACGCGTTCCTCTTGTCACGTACGATTTCAAGTTAATAGCATTGATCCGCTTGGATTTTTATACTTTTAGATAAGTAAACCGTTGTTTGTTCAAATAAATTTGGTGAACTTTGATTTTCAATAAACATGCTTCGTTTGTTTCCATTAAATCAGGTGTCGATTTTAATTCTCTAGTCACGTAGACGAATATAATATATGCATTAAATTATCTGCGTTTTCTATCCTACGCATTATTAAATCTGCATGTATTAATTAGGATTCTTGATGTAATAATGTTGCGTTATCCACGCGTGTCGCGTTTCAGCTTGCATTTATGTTATATAACGACTTGCGGACTTGTTTTATTTAAATAAATCTTCAAAATATTTTTCATTAACTGCTTTAATTACGATTATTATTTATGTACAGGGCGTTGTCATTTACTTTCCAGTCTAATCGTCGTATTTCTTGTTATCTTCAGAAAACGGTGTCGTTTTCTGAGCCCTTATGTATTTTATGTGGAGTGCGCCATACTCTTGGTCCTAACTACCCCTAAATGACCCTATTAACACAGCATTTTATATATATATATATATATATATATATATTGCCGAGAAAAAGACACCATCTTGGTCAATAAAGATAAATCCCAATTCGCAGTAATCCCCATATTTGAATTCAAATAATAACCAAGAAGTTGGTTTTATTTGGATTCAAATAGGGAGTATTTATATGCACTTATTCTTACTAATACCTATAAAAACCATTATTTATACCTGTACACTCTTTTATACCCATCCTTCCTACTATATACATCAAACTATCACTAATATATACGTCAACTATCACTAATATGTACACTTATTCCCGACATAAATCTGACCCCCTTCTTTATCCTAAACGTGATCCTCCTCATATAACTTACTTCTGTGACTTTTCTAGTTTCATCTACCACTATATGTTTGAATTTCTCGTTCAGTATATGAGAATTAAAACGGAAGGCATTTATCAATTCGTTCATCTCGACGAAACTTGGATTTTCCAAAACGGTACCGTTTGTCGTTCCTGGCATTATAAAGATATGCGAAGTGTAAGAAGCCTACAAGTCGATGGAAAAAGATTCATTGTGTTGCATGCAGGCAATGATAATGGGTTTATTGAAGGTTGCGAGTTGATATTTTGATCTGCCATAAAGTATGGAGATTATCATCAGAGATGAACGAAGCAAATTTTCTTAATTGGTTTGAAAATCAATTGTCGAAGAATTTGGAACAACCGTCTGCAATTGTTTTAGATAATGCTTCATACCATAGTACAGTGTTGATTAAAGAACCGAATTACAGTTGGACTAAAGGAGACATATCAAACTGGCTGACAAATCAAGGCATTGCACATGATTGTACTTCTTTTAAAAAAGATCTTCTTAATCTTGCTACCATGTACGAATAACAACCCAATTTATAATTTGTGTAATTAACATGGTTATTAATTTTCAGGCATAAACCAAAAATTACTTGACCGAACAGTATGGCCGATTGAACTTGTCTGTGGCATATCCAAAACTTATTACAATCTCACATTGGTAGGAATGGCAAATAGGCAGAGAATTTTTTGAAAATGTGGCACAACCATTATTCCAGATGTCTGGGCAAATGCTGTAGCTCATTGTGAAACTTTAATTGGAGGCTGATACAATAGAGAAGTACGTTTAGATACAGTTGATGTTGCACCTCATGTGATTACTTTTAATGCTAATACCGAAAGCGATAGCACCGATTCAGATGTCCACATGGATTATATTTAAACATCGCTGGGGAACTTAATGGACAAAGGTTAGCAAATTTATATTTTGCTGATCTACACAAAGCTGTATGACAATGTGGCATGAAACATTACGACCCTAGCTTTTCAAGTTTGGACAAATTCTGTACACAACACAGAAGCAATTATTAAAATATGGAGGATCGCAAAATTAAGTCTGAAAAGGATGTTGCACCGTTGATCATTAACATAAACGACAATAGCAACGATAGTAGCTGGGATTCAGACAGCAGTAGCAACTAATCGATAAAAGGCCATGGAATCAGAGAGAAGTTAATGAACTACATTTTGTACACGAAGAAATATCGATATTTGTAAATTAATTATCGGCATTTAGTTTATTGTGAGATAGTCAGTATCTGTAACTTTCTGTATGATAAATAAATAAAACTAAATATATTATTTTATTGATAATTTACAAGCATTTAATAGAGATTTATTTAATTTCTTCGGTTACATCTGTCGACAACATTGACTGCAAAATCGCAATATTTTTGTGATACAATTGATCATTTTTGAATTACTTCTATCGTGTTTGACAATCTTCTTTTGTTAAAGTTGTTTACTTACATCTTATCATTAATAAAGTGTATTGTATTTTCAAATTTACGGAATACTTGTATCATTCTTGAGAATATTATTTAATTTACTAACTGCATACTCCTCATACTGGCAAAACTGACACCGGGTACTATCAAGCTTCTACATCTTCCAATTTCAACAGGTTTCGTAAATCAACAAGTTTGCAATATATTGTATGCGTTTGTTTAACATCCAGCAAACCTTAAAGAATAAATTTTGAAGACTGTTCGTCCTATATACACTTACCTACGATATATCAATATCCATGTACTTTCGTATTACCTTAAAGAATACATATTTGTTTTATATTTTGCTTAAAATGACTACATATTATTTGAATAGTAAACATTCAGAGATCAACCCTATTTACCGGCAAAAAAAAATACTACTTTACAAAGGCGGAAAGAAAATTGAATTTTATACGTATTTTGGTTATTTTGTGCTGGCAATCCAAAAATTATTTAAAACATAAATTACATACTTTTAATTTAATTTTGAAAAACATAACCTGAGTTGTTGAATAACGGTGGCTAATATTCCTTGTCTGGTGCAATATGCTTATTGCTATAAAATGAATCACATTAAAAACACTAAACTATGTTTAAAATATGCTCAGTAGTAAAACTTTCAATTAAAGAGCTTATATTATTTAGTTAAAGAGCTTGGTCTACAATTATGTCCATACACTAAAAATTGCATTTTAAAAAGTTACAAACTACATTTCTTCATCTATTAGGAAATATTTGCAACATCAATATTCTACCGATGGCCTCATTGTGGGTACGAAAAATTCGTATTTTGATAGTCGCAACCGCGCCATGTTATGACATTACGAATATTGATGACGTAAATCGGAACTTAAATTACAACGACTATAGTACTCTAATATTCTATTTAATTTGAATCTTTTGTGAATAATTTCCACTTTTGTTCTAAAACTCTAACATGACCTCATTGTCTCGGATACACTAAATTGTTTCTAAAATAAAGATTTTCAAAACAAGAATTTATAGTTCTAATTTTGATAGCTTCTTTTTTCAAAAGCGACTTTAATATAACCTTCTCTTTCAGAACTTTCCAATACTGCACGTGGTGCAATGAAGGAGAAGAGTAAAAATGCAGCACGTTCACGAAGAGAAAAAGAAAATGCGGAATTTCTAGAATTAGCCAAGTTATTACCTTTACCTGCTGCAATCACATCGCAACTGGATAAAGCTTCTGTGATACGTTTAACAACTTCTTATCTTAAAATGAGGCAGGTTTTTCCAGACGGTAAGACTATGTACACATTTTTTATATTCAGATTGTTAAAAAGATGATGGGATTAAATGAAACAGTAACGGAAAGTTGTCAAACCTTAACTTAACTAAAAGGTAATCTCATAAGAAAAAAAAATCCTTTTTTGGAAATGGATGTTATCTCTTTCAAAATAACTAGCATGTAGTTCATAGAACAGTCAATTGTTATTAAGTAGAAGTAGATAAGCTCTAGGTTTAGGTGCACCAGCAAAGAAACCCGATTTCTTAAATGTATTTACCCATTAGAAATTCTACGGTTAAAAAATTATATCTGTGAATTTTAAAATCATTCACCCCACTGGACTCCTAGGGGTCGGCCGCCTAAGGCTTTGCGGTAACGTGCGACTCCTAGGGGTCAAGTGTGGTAAATGATCTTTAGAACCTACAAAATGTCTTTTTGAGCTTAGATTTATATATGAGCTCAATAGGAGGACGTGCGATTGCTGTCTAAATATGCATCCGCACTCTGCAATAAATGAAAACATTATTTACCTGAAATAATTTTATGCAAAAATGCTGCTTACTTTATCATATTGTTACTAATTATTCATATAACCGTGCTGTTGCATTTTCGACAACCCTTACTTTGAGGCTATGCAGATATTGAGTTTTTTACTTCTTTCAACAAATGTATAGATAATTATCATTGAAACTTTTTAATAATTAATATGTTCATTTAGAATTAAACTTAGAAATTGAAGGAAACATTGAACTCGCTTTTTTATTATTTGTAATGCGATTTAAACCTCGCGCTACTCTTTGTACAATTTTAACACCCCGTGCACGCACTATCAATGTAGTGATGTGTAGGGCACGTCTGGAGAAATCCTATGTATTTTAGTTCGTATTGCCTATAAGTAGGTCACGCAAAAATAAACTACTCAGAAAAACTTGAACAGTATAGATATTATTTAACTATTCACGCCACTGTCTCACAATCTGTGGCTATTAAAGTTTTCTTGGCGGCTCCGTGGCTTAATTGGTTCGCGTGTGGCTAGTAAGCCCAAAATCCCGGGTTCGATTCACAACACGTACCGTGCATTTATATTTCCAATGCTCCACCATAAGGTACTACATTGGCCAGGAGGCCAGTTTTTTGTTGCCTGGAAATTTAGAATTTTGCCGAACCCTTGCCGTTCCAGGCAAGGTAGGGATCTTTAACGTGCGTGACAACACTCACACACGGGACCTCCATTTAACCTCTCATCCGAACGAGGGTGTAATTTTTGTGAAAAATGCTCACCTGTCATTTTTCAAGCAGTCTGCCGTGTCGGGATTTGAACCCAGGACCTTGGGATCCGTAGTCTTACGCTTACTACATTGATCCACGGCGACGCCTCACGACACGCACCGCTTGAAAAATGTTAGGCGAGCATTGTTCGCAAAAACCCACCCTCGTTCGGATGAGAGACAAATTTTACTTTCCGTGTGTGAGTGTTGTCACGAACGTTAAAGATTACTGCCTTGCTTGGAATAGTAAGGGTTCGGCAAAATCTCCAGGTAAAAAAATCGGGTCCTGGCCAATGTAGTACCTTCGGGTAGAACATTGGAAAATCAAATGTATGTACGATACACATGTATGTTTGAGCCTTTGTTGAATTTACTAACATTTTATGGCCGTGCAGGGTGGAACATTGGTAGTCAAGGTCATTATCTTTCCGGTGTTCTTCCTCTTCAACTTTGGGCATATGGTAATGGCTCAGCCGTTTCTGTTATATTCTAGAAAAGATTATCTAGACTACACGAACATTTCTTCAGTCTCATATGTAGAATGTCTGAGTAACAGTTGACATCCCGTAATGTTAAAAGCGCACAGAGTGCTTGTTGGACGCCCCATCCTTGGAGAAGTGTATTTATGCAGTTAGAAGCGCAGGGTTGTTGAGGTTTTATCTGCCGATACTCTTTCCTTAGCGTTAACCAAGGAAGTTCAGCACTATTTGCTCTTGTAATTTATGTTTAATTGATGGTAGCCTAATTTTGAGGTTATCATATAATAATTAAAGTAGGGTCGTTAACTATGATAGTTTTATTTCAAACCTTCTCGCCTTAACGCCATCTCAGTGTATATTTGGGTTAAGTTTCTGTCACACAACTTAGGCGTCAGTAGCCACAGCCACTAGACGACTCGATCACAAGCCAGGTATTGTCAAGAGAGGGCGTTCGTTCGTTTGCAGGTAGGTGACGTTACAGAGTTTTGAACTATTTACCTTATCCATCATGTCCTAGTTTATTCGGGAATGTTCTGTTCAATTGTTTGTAGCAATTGTAGCATAGTTCTATATTTAATTCCTTATCTATTTTATAAATAACAAAATCTATCTCAAGAAGCAGTTAACTAATAGTGGTTGTTACGTTACTTTGCGGACGTCACGTTGGGCGCCAAAAATTTGTTACGTTATTTTTTTTTGGCAGGCGCGTTGGGCGCCAAAGTTATGTTACGTTGGCTCGTAGCCGTGCGTAACAAAAAGAAAAGCAAAGAGAAAAAAAGAAAGTTACCTGGCTCAATCGGAGAGTAGGGGGTTGTAGAAAGCAGACCAACCTATAAGGGACGTGGCTGTCAGGAATTAGTAACAGTACCTGCAATACAAAAATTAGAATAGTAAACCTGAAAAGAAAACAAATTGGTCCTGCAAACCTGAAACAAAGGGGAAAAAAACATAGCATACGGATCAAGTATAAATTGTTCAGTACCTTGTAGAATAAAAAAAAACTGTTTGAATAATCTATATAATTTAACAACGTTAAAAGCAATCTAACAAATCTTTAGTACAAAGTGAGGTAATATTGAGGAGTAGCAGAAACGTTTCCTCACACACCAATTAAACATAAATCAGACAAAATGTAAAAAAAATAAATAGGTAAGACACAATTGATATAAGTAATTCGATAAATTTTTAACAAAGACATAGATAAATAGATAAGCACAATTGTTATGAGTCATTCAGTATGGTTGATTGTTCTCTTTTTTTCCCCTTTTTTTTTGTTTTAAAATAGCCTGCAAGTCTATGTAAAAAGGGATCAGAACGACAAAGAATATTGCAAAACAACGTATAGATATTTAAAGTAACAACAAGTAGCAAATAGTTCAACTTACACAAGGTCCTTTAGTACCGCTTCCTTGCCATTGAAGTGTGGGATTCACGATGTCTGGCACTAACGAAGCACTTCACCCTAGACTGTGAGGGTGTTGATGGAACTTATCACAAATTACCCTAATCACACCGACTTATTTCACTGGGGTTAGCAGCGGACCTTATCACGCGAAGGAACTATGTATATTATTTTTATAAACATACAAAAAGCAGCGAGGAACTTCAACCACTACCTTTGTAAGCCAGTAGTCTGTTATATTTTACCAATAACGAAAGTTGCGCAGGCAATGTTCTATTTTAGATTCGTTGGGGTTAGCAAATTCGGCAACTACAGTATCAACTGTATTTGGAATCACCCAAACGTAGGCACTACTCTGATACAATAACAAAGGAACCGCGAAACGAGATCGCACACACCGTTTAACTATCAGAAGACAAAATCATCAAACAAAACAACCACAATAAGTAAAGCACGTGTATCACTAAAGTAAGTTCGTCTAATCTGTTCCGTAAAACACTTGTGTACAGTTAATATACAATTTTTCTTGCATAAGAAAACAACTAAACACAATTAGGAAGACACGCGTAAGCAATATAAACCGTACCTCAAATGTTCTTAAAACACACGTGCGTCGAGTTTAACCAGCTTTACTCCGTTTAGTTCCAACAGAAAATCAACTCCACAACATGCCGCGTTTGTTCAGGAACGATACGAAAATTAAGCGCGCATTAATTTTCACTATTTTTAAACGCAGAAAAGCAGTATTTGTATTTTAAAGAACACTTTAAAAGTTAAAGCGCGCATTAATTTTCACTATTTTTAAAAGCAGAAAAGCAGTATTTGTATTTTAAAGAACATATCGCAAGCAAGAAGAAAACACGACTCTCTATATGTTTATTCACAACGTTCCATTACAACTTCTTATCTACACTTGTTAATCCACATATTAATTACAGCGGTTTTATTTATTCTTGATAAGTTGGAAAGTACTTTTACGAGTATCCCAATTTACAATTAAACTATCTTTTAAAATTAATACATGCGAGTCGAATTGCATACCATATGAAAACTATTCGGACGTATTTACTTGATAGAAACAGCAATTCAAAGGAAACGATGCAATCTATAATTAATTATACGATGCATTCGCCTAAGGAGTTAATAAATATTAAATATAGAGATCGTAATTTGTAGAAAGGTATTTATGAATTCAAGAGAGCGTAAAATGTTAAAATATACATGAGGAACACCATCAAATCAACAACAACAAACAAGCTACAAAAATGCCCGTTACATGGTTATGGTTTGCTGGTTGATTAACTTTCTCCATATAACTCTAATTCTCCTAGAAAATTTTCGGCCCCATAACGATCTATCTAAATTTACGTCTGTCTTGCCATGACACTTCGTTAATGTTGCAGTTAGTGTCATTTCAGACAACCTCTTTCTATTTGGATACGAACAACAAACAATTACTTAAACTTTTGAAAAATTAGCTAACAGTTTCTAGTTACGGCAATCTTGTTCCCAAACGAACTTGGACGCCTCCGCCCTTGTAAGTGTTTGGTAACTTTCTTTTTAAGGTCCAACAACTCCCTTCATAGTTCTTAGATAGTATACTTGTCCTGAGTGAAATCCTTTGCTATTGAGTAGTAAATCGGAACCATATCTATCGTGTCAAAACAGCTATAGTTTCCCTACCGTTTGTTCAGGCGCCACACCTCTTTCTAAAAGTAAATTTGTTAATATGCGCCATTCTTGGAGCACGCGATGCACAATGGAAAAATTCTCCGCTACTTGGTTGCCGTCAGGTTGCTTAACCCCCTTCGCGTACCATTGAATATCAATGAAATGGGTATATTTTTAGAAAACAATAGAAGGGGAAAGGTGCAAAAGGTATAAAAAAAGATTAGCACAAGGCCTTGCTGTAGCTAACAAGGAAAAGCAACTGCTATGTTCGAAGACAACAGACATAGAAGAAAAAACTGTTGAAAAGCGTATGTGTGGAGAACAGCACTGTGCCGGTGTGAGTCAGTAGGGACAGTAGGGAAAGCAGTATGGTCAAATCTCAACACACAGTTTTGGCAGAACAAATGCGTATAAATGAACTTGACCATTCTAGTGCAAAAGAAGAATTTCAATCTAGCTAATCAAGAATTTTTCTTCAGGTTAGTGAAGTAATGAATATCTTACTTTTGCGCATCTTGGTACTAGGAAAGAGTTTATTGTTATTCATATTGGTATCTTTAAACTCGAAGAACAACGTTTTTCATTTGCAGGTCTCAAATGGTGTAATGTTATCAAACCCTAGTTATGAATAGTAATGCCGTTCTAAAATAGTATGTAGCATCAATGATCTAAATCGAAACGAGCAGCTGCACCGTTTTTAAATTTTGTAAAAATTTTAACTTATTCTGAAATACCAAAATTTTGTAGCGTTTGACTTGACATACTACTCTTTTCTACAATGGTTCTCAACCACTGTTCCGCGGCATAATAGTGTGCCCCGAAGCGTTTCTAAGTGTTCTTCCTAAATTTCGAAATATAATGTTCTGAAATTTTTTTGACCTTTTAGTGTTTAACATTCTGTTTGTGCGAATTATTATTGTTCTTAACATTTTTAGTGATGGTTTGTAACGAACCTATTGGCTGGTTTGACGTAACTAACCAAACCTCTCTCTTCCTCACCAATTACCTCATTTTAACTATCTAGCACAACCGATATGTTATGTAGTTTCTATAAGATGTTCAAGTCCTTGTTCAGCGATGCAATTCTTCAGACCTATTCTTCCTTCAGTGTTACTAATTCGAGATTTTGTAGGCGATAGCCTACCAATCGACCGCTTCTCTTTATTTTGTATTCCCCAATAGACCGCTCTTCACGAATTCGTTTCAGTATCTCCCTATGGGAAAATAGTGGCTAAGCGAAATGGAAAACTTTAAGAGGACACCACAACAAAAAAAAGGAACCTAAGAATGTCGTGCTAACTAACTAACTGTGGGTGGGGGGGCACTTATTACCGATTTGCCCTGGAGTTTTTTTACATAGTTGTCCAAGTTGAAGCTTGCCATACTTTTTATCTCTCAATATCTACCTTCATGCTCAACCGTTCTAGTTATAGTGTTTTGTGGTTGATTCAGTCTTCAATACAGTCTTCTGTTAAAAAGATGTTTTTATAGAAAAATGGAAATCACGACACCTTCGTTCGTCGTTTAAAATAAATGCCATGCATATAAATGTAAACAAAACAAACACTTTCTTACCATTTTATACGTTGTCTTTCATTCCAGGTCACGTCTGTTATTGTAGGATTGAAACTGCTTGATAACAATGGCCATCATGTCATATCTCACTTGAAGTTGTTTTTAAGTTCTTAACAACAAACGACACTTGTTTATCGAAAGATCACTAAACTTGTCTGTCACATAAGATAAACAAACGGTTAGGAAAAATACAACTTTTGCCTTTCAGAGTAAACTAGAACTTTAACTAAAGTGCATTCATCCCATTTCCCTCAACGAAACATACAACACCGAAACTAATACATTTTTATATTAAATCTCCAACAGAAATTACGTTTTTAGGCTACTCTTGAATAGCAGGAAAACTCATTTCGGGCCGCGCTCATTTCTCAAGTGTACGTCTCAGGTTTTGCTAGTGTAACATAAAACTGTATAAGGTGCAAAATGGGAAATGTAGACTGTCGTGCTCGTGGATTAAATGTAGGACGCGTATAGTTGGTTTTTAAAGTAATGATGCATTAAATTGTTTTAATATGAAATAGAACGTGACAAATCTTTCCCCGCCCCTTAGCAAAATTAAAAGGTCGGGGTTCAAAAGAGAAGCAACGAACCAAGCAATGCACTAACAGGATGAACCACAGAAAAATTCGATTATGAGAACTAAAGGAAAAACCAAAGAAAGAAAAAAAATTCATCCGACTGGAAGAACGAAGATACCGGACAAAGTCAAAAAAATGCAGAGGACTATAAGAAAAGTAAAGGTACGGGGTAGCAATCTACGATGACAAAGATGGAATGACCTAACACTGTAAAAGTCGTCATAAGTATACACTCATGTTTTCAAACCTCAGGAAAAAAAATTGGTTTACCTCAAAGTATGCTAGGGAACATCAAGAATGCTGGATAATCAAAATTAATGTATTTTAAGCTATGGCAACAGAGAATCGTATCAAACGAACAATCGAAGAAATGAATAGTTAAATAGACCGAAAAGTCGACTAAGTCGTAGTTTCCGAAAAAAAGTAGAAAGGTCTAGAAAACACATAACAAAGGAAGAAGATCGAAAATTGAATAAAGTCAGTTTGAGGACTGACAGTAAGAAACCAGCCAAAGGAACGAAAAAGGAAAGTGGGGTAAAAGGAACGAAGAAGAAAATTGATATTCAAAAACACTAAAGAAACAGCACAAGATCTGAAAGAAGCAGGTAAAACACGAAATTGAGTGCAGTTATGTTTGAGCCATGTGTGTGTGTGTGTGTGTGTGTGTGTGTGTGTGTGTGTGTGTGTGTGTGTGTGTAGCTCGTTGAGTGTGTGCATGTCTGTGAGTTTGTGTACGAATATGTGAAGAGAGGGTGTTGAATCGCTTTAGTCCCCTCCCTCCCGCGACAGGCAAGCCGTACCCTAGAGCTATTCTAATCCGGACCCACTCGAGGATGAGTACAAGGAGCGAAACGAACAAAAGACACAGCAAACGAAAATATGTGTGTTTGTGGAGGGGGGGGGTTGGAGGGTGTGTGTGCATGTGTTTACGAAGAGTGTGTTGTGAGAATGTATTGGAGCGCTTTAGTCGCCTCTTATGACAGGCAGGCTGTATCGTGGGGCTATTCTGTTCCGGATCCACTAGGGGATGAATACGAAGAGCGAAACGAAAGAAAAGTAAAACAAACAAAACAAGAAAATTATTTTGAAGTGAGTATCAAATCCGGGAATCAGATATAAATGAATATAGAAGATGGGACGCTAGAACTAAGGATGGGGTTTACGACATTTGTGTCGCCCAAAGAGAAACGAAACGAGATCAGGGATATCAGGATTGTTTCCACGGGCAGGTTTAAGGTCTTTGACGTGCAAGGTGCTCTCATCACAGTAAAGACCAGTAGGTTCATATGTCCAAGGAGAAACAACTTTACTGATGGGTAAAAGACCAAGGAATTTAGGAGCGTGTTTAGGATTAAATTGACTTGAAGCGTCAGACAGCGAAATTACGGCGCTTATTTGAAAAGAAACAGGGCGCCGACAGATATTATACCAGTTATGGGTGTTACGGTAGGCAGCGGAAAGTTTCTTGAGGACATGGAAGCAGATATTCTTGAAATGTTTGGGATTATGAGAAGGATGTTCAGGATCAAGAATATACAGTTCCTTTACTTTGGACAGTTGTCCGAAATAATCTCGACCGAGCAAGGTAAAGAAAGGACTAGAGCCAGTGACTTCAGTTTGGAGGTTCGGATAGCACAGAAATTCGTAGAAAAGTTAACTTCCCAGTGACGCTGGTTGTCACGGATATAAGAAGCAAGCGTTGTCTTAAGGGAGCGGTTAACACCTTTGGCAGGATTGGTTTGGAGATAGTAACGGGGTGTGAAAAGGATTTTGAAATGATAACGGGTACACAATGCGGGATTGTACACCGTTGTCAGTGATGAGGAATTGCGAGACGCCAAAAAATAGGAAAACTTGTTCCTCAATAATTTTTGAAACTGAAATTGCAGTGGCACTACTCAAGAGTAAGAAAAGGGGAACTTAGTAAAGTAGTCAGCCACTACAAAGATAGGTAAGTAGTCACCTATTATAACAAAAAAAAGGGGCGTAAAAGTGCCGTGCTAACTAACTAGTTGTAGAGAGTGCGGAGCCAACAAAAGATTAAAAAAATTTAATACTGATTTGTCCTGAAGGATTTTACAAAATAGTTCAAGTTGAAGCATGCCATATCTTTCGTCTTCGAATATCTACACTAATGCTCAACCGTTTTAGTTATAGTATTTTGCGGTTGATTCAGTGTTTAATACAGTCTTCCGTTAAAAAGATATTTTTTATAGAGAAAGGGAAATCACTGCACCTCCGTTCGTTGTTATAAAATAAATGTCATGCATATAAATGTAAACACAACAATCACTTTTTTACCATTTTAAACGTTGTCCTTCACTCCAGGTCACGTCTGTTATTGTAGGATTGAAACTACTTGATAACAATGGCTATCATGTCATATTTCACTTGAAGTTGTTTTTGTTCTTAACACCCAACGACATTAGCTTATCGAAAGATCACTAAACTTGTCTTCGCATAAGATAAACAAACGATTGGAAAAAATACAACTTTTACTTTTCAAAGCAAACGATAAGTTTAACTAAAATACACGCATCCCATTTCACACAACTAAAATTACAACGCCAAAACTAATACATTTTTAAATTACATCTTCTACAGAAATTGCATGTTTATGCCTACAACTGTTTTTAAAATCGAATACTCTATGAATGCAAGGAAAACCTATTTTGGAACGCGTACATTCGTCAAGTTTACGTTTCAGATAGGATCTCGCAAGTGTAACATAAACTTGTATAGGTACGATATAAGAAATGTAGGAAACCGAACTCGTGGATTTAATGAAGGACGCGTAGAGTTGTTTGCCTATCTATTCGAGTTGAATTTATAGAAGTATTAATTAAAATACGTAGGAACTGAACGGGTTTTTAAAATAACGAGGAATTAAATTGTTTTGATATGAAATAGTACGTAACCTCTTCTAAGGACACTTCTTCTAAATTGAATCTGCGTAAGTTCATAGATTCGTCTTCAAACAATTGCTGTATTTTTATCTCAGTTTTACAATTATAATTCTCTATATTTGTGACTATACCTAGACCATTGGTTCAGGCTAGTCGTATCATCATCATCATCAGGTCTTAAGTCCTGGAACTGGTTAGACCCGTACCCTCATTGTTTCCTAGTCTGAACTAACCTACACATTTTCCTGAAATTTGCACAGTCTGCATCTGTCACTATCTGCATGCGAAAGTCTGATCTCGGTCAATCTCTACGTATCTCTGCTTGTAATATATCCTGTACTATTCCCCAAAATGCCTTAGAACGTATCCTACCCTATTGTTTTCTAATTATATGCCCTATTTCGCCGAGATTCAGTGGTATGTGAGGGGGTTAAGCAGCCTGTGGCTACCAAGGATCCCCCAACACTTAGACATTTGCCGAATTAATAGTTTTCCAGTAAATCCTTTTGCACAATTAACATTAGTTGAGGCTATTGTAAGACCAAAACCTGTAGTAGTTTATAATAATCATCATGTTTAGATACAGTTATTTTTTTCGTCATTAGTTTTCCATCTTGAAACTGGTTGGATGCGTAACTCCATTGATTTATATTCTGAGCTAGCCTACATACTTCCCTGAAATTCCCACATCCTACATCTTTCACCATCTTTGGCCAATAGTCTAACCTAGGTCTACCTCTACTTGTCTTTTTTCTTATCTCTGCTTCTAATATATTCCGCACTACTTAGTACGTGGCCTATCATTCTATCTCTCCAATTTCTTACTGTTTTCCACGTATTTCTTTCTTCCTTTACCATTTCTAGTACCTCTTTGTTCTGAACTTTGTCTGTCCACGATATGTTCATCATTGTCTGTAGCACCACATTTCAAAAGCCTCTATTTTTTCTTGTCCGTTTCTCCTACTGTCCAGGCTTCACAGCCGTACAGTGCTGTGCTCCACACATATGTTTTAATCAATCTTTTCCTTGTTTCTATGTTTGTTGTCTTTGAACACAGTAGTTGCTTTTCCTTGTTAAATGTAGCACGGCCTTGTGCTAATCTTTGTTTTCTATCTTTTGTGCTTTTCCCATCTTGCGTTATTTGGCTTCCTATGTAGCAGAAATCCTGAACCTCTTGTAAGTTCTCGTTACCTAGTTGTATTTTTGTTTTTAATTTATTTTCTCCTACTTTGCATATTAGAACATTAGTTTTATTTTTGTTAATTTTCACACCATATCTCTTTGTTATAACTGTTTTCATTTCATTAAGAACAGCTTCTAACTCTTCTTTGCTAGATTCTAATACCGCTATATCATCTGCAAATCTAAGCATATCAATCTTTTGTCCCTGCATAGTAATTTCAAATGTCTTCTTGCATTTGACAGTATTCATTGTCTCTTCAATGTACAAGTTTAAAATTAAAGGGGATAAGGCACATCCTTGTATCACCCCTTTTCTAATATTTACTTGTCTACGTTCCTGCTCCAATTCTATTACCACTGTTTGCTGTTTGTATAAGCTATGTACTATTCATCTATCCCTAAAACTCATTCCAATCTTTTTGAGTATTTCGAACAGTTTTTTCCATTTTACATTGTCGAATGCCTTTTCCAGATCTACAAACCCTATATACACGCTTTTTCCCTTTTCTATTGTTTTTTCCATTATCACCCACACGATATTTCTCCCTTTTTTGATCTAGTGACTATGATGATAGGTTTGAATTCTTTGGGTATCTTACCTGTCTCATACATATAGCTTACAAGTTGAAAGAGATGTTATGTTACTGCTTGTCCAGCGGCTTTTAGAGTTTCTGCTTGCACCTTATCTGTACCCGGTGCCTTACCATTTTTCAGACCCTTTAATGCTAATTCAAAATCCTCTCGAAGTATAGGATAACCCAAGTTTTCAATGTCTGGTCCCTGTTCTAATGCTGTTAGTTCCTCTCTTACATATAAATTTCTTATAGATTCTTGCCATTTAACCACTTTCTCTACATTTTCTATAATGATGTTTCCTCCCGCGTTCCTCGTATTTTTGCTATATGGTTTTATATCCCTAAAATTCAAATAAAATTAAATAAAAACCCTTAACCACAAAAAATATTTAAATTCTAGATACGTATTTCGACCACTATGAGGTCATCATCAGTAGGAAATCTGTAATTAAATAATAATTAGATGTTGTTCTGGAACTCTTCAGAGACAAAAGACAAAGTGGAAAAATTGCAAAAGTCGGGGATTTGTGAAATTTGTTGTGCAGGGCCAGGGTGTTTTCAAAAATATATTGGTCAGACCAAGAGGAATATAACAACAAGATTTAAAGAGCACATTGCTTACTTCAAATATGGTAAATACGAAAGGTCTCAGGTCGCCAAACATATATTTGAAACCAGCCACCCCGTTAAACTAGAAAATGTTAAATTGTTAAAAGCGGTACCAACGTTTTCCTCCTTAAATGCCTATGAATCAATTAAAATTGTAAAACATAAAGGACCCCTCTTAAACACTGATAAAGGGCCAATAGAGCCATCTGCTTTGCTTTCCCTATTGGTCAACAACCAGTGAGAAAGCAAGATTAAATTGGTTCCGCTTCAGTAGATTTAGAATCAGTATAAATTATGTAGATTTAAGTTATGATGTCACAATTCACTTGTTTGTTGTTAATAACACCAGCATGCGGGTGAGGAGAATATCCTCAATAGTGTTTAAGCAACAATATAGTAAATTGTATGTTGGGAAGGTTCACTTCAGCCTATGTGGTGAGGAGAATATCCTCTGAAGTGTTCCAGAACAACAGCTAATTAATATTTAATTACAGATTTCCTACTGATCATGACCACATAGTGGTCGAAATACGTATCTAGAATTTAAATATTTTTTGTGGTTAAGGGTTTTTATTTAATTTTATGTAAATCGTGCCACAGTGTTCCTATAGATTATTAACTATGACTTCCCGGTCTTCGGAACTTAATAGGTATCGGAGCTTAGCTCTTAAAATTAGTTTTGTAAAAGCAGATATTCGATTTCTAAAAAGTTGTAAAGCCCACAAAGTTTTTCCAAATTTCATTACCGTAAAAATCAGCAGTAATTGTAAACGTAGTAACGCAATAATCAATTTTGCAAAAGATAAATGGCTTATAAATACTCCCTGTATGTTTGTTGTGGTTTGTTTAGCATTCTTCTTAATCTTCTTTGGGAATGAAACCACTCATAGTTTTTAAAATCTATTTTATTTACGTTTCGATCCATTTATTGATGTTTGAAATATTTGGTTTGAGTACACTAAGCAAAAATTTTTTAAAGTTTAAAAGAATGATTGCCTTCAATTTGTGTTGCGACCTGGGATCGACTTTCCTATGGTAGCCAATACGCTTAACGTGAAATCAGCTGATTAATTTTTATTGGTGAATTTTATATAAATTCAATAATTTGGGAAACATTTTTTAACATGTTTCTATTTATACAATTGAGAGATTTCTGATTTTATGTCTTATTTTACCGAGATTCAGTGAAGGGGGTTAAGCAACCTGTGGCTACCAAGATCCCCCAACATTTATAATTTGCCGAAATAATGGTTTTCTAGTTAATACGCTTATTGTTATGTAATTAGTTATTGTATGTATAAATAGAAATCATGTATGTAGGCTGTATTTCATGTTAATATCGCAAGGAAAACCCAGGAAAAACTTGCAATGCTACCTAGATATTGTGGGCATTTGATCTTCATTTGTTATGTCTTTTAGTAATGGAATCCATTGTTTACTGAAAGTCACGGATTCGTTTGCAACGCAGTTATTTTTATGTAGGGTTATATAGGCAGCTTCTTTGATTTTGCGTTTTTGGTGGTTTTCTTCTTTGTCGATTATTTTTGCATCTTCCCATTTTATTTTATGACTGGAGTCCCATGCATGTTGGCAAATCATGGATTTTTCAAATTTTCTATTTTTTATATATGATTTATGTTTTCTTAATCGAACTTCAAATGGTCTGGAAGTTTCTCCTATATAAAACTTATTACATTTGCACGGTATTTTGTAGATACAGTTTTTTGAATTTTGTATTGCGTTTTTGGGTTTTGTTTTTGTTAATTGTGCTCTTAGTGTATTGTTGGTTCTAAATACTGTTTTAATTCTAAATTTGTTTCCTATTCTTTGAATTTTTTCGGAGAATCCTTTTATGTATGGTATTGAGAGCATTTTGTGGTGTGTATCGTTGTTTTTGTTTTCTTTTTCTTTATTTTTAGGGTTTTTATTCATTTCTTTCACTATTATTCTTTTAGGATATTTGTTTTCTATTAGTGTACATCTGATTAGATCTTTCTCTTTCTTTAAAATTTCTTCGTTTGATGATATTAATTTTGCTCTATCATACATGGTTTTGATAATTCCTCGTTTGACACATTGTGGGTGGTTTGAATCGAAGTTTAAGTATCTGTTTGTGTGCGTTGGTTTTCTATACAGGGTGTTTTTTTTAAGTGGGAGGTCACCTGTATATGGAAGACCAATGGTAGAAAGAAGCTGAAACTTTGCACTAGGAGGTTATCGAATGTGCCCTACACGTCTAAAATAGTTTCGATACGTTAGCACTTCCGGTTATACCGGAAGTAGGTATTACTATCGTTATTTTAAATAGAACACCCTGTATATTTATGCATTTTCGAATTCCTTGTCGAATTTTATGTGAACTTTTATAACACAACCATACCTCTATCTAATGCCGTTTTCGAGATATTTTGACTTTTAGTAGATTTTTGACATTTGCACGCTGTCACATAAATTGGAATAACTAGAAATTGAACGAACTTACAAAATTGTTTTTTTGCAATCACATTCATAATACTTGATATTATTACTACGTGCAAAGAAAATCTGATTACAATGTACAGGGTGCTAGAAAATTCATTTTATAGTTTGACTAATCAAATGTCAAATATTCCGTTTTTTTAAATGGAACCTACCATATTTTGTTATATTAATCGATTCTATGGAAAAAATACTTTAGGTATGTAATTACAACAATCCATTTATTGTAAGCCGTTTTTGAGTTATTTGCATTAAAAGAGAAAATGCACTAGTTCAGTAACATAATAACATTTGCTACTATCAAGTAGCTTTTGTCCGATACATTAACAAAAGAATAATTGGTTATTTTTACGAAACGTCAAATGTAGATAATTCTACGCAGATTGCAATTCCCTTACTGTAGTTATTTATGAGGGTTAATCGAAACTTTACAAATCAAGAGATACAAAATGATAATTATTTATGGCGAATGTAATAGATTTCTTCGAAGAACTGGCGATATTTTTCATCAAATATTTTGTTATATTAATCAATTCTATGGAATTAATATCTTAGTACTTAGAAAGCAGGAAATGCTTTTGCACATTTTAGTTGCCAAAAATGGCAGCGCAAGAACATTTTTTGAAAAATAATGTATGAAAGCTACACAAATATGGAACAATGTATTTTATCTAACAATATTTTACCTAAAGAAAAATAAATAAAAACATAAGAGGTTGTTTATAAATGTTCTATTTGGCGGCCATTTTGATCCAAGCATTTTAAAATGCGTCTTTTAAACTCTTCATTTGTTGCCTTTTGTATTTGCTCTGGAGTTAAAGAATTTAGAGCATTTAATACTCGTCTTTTGCAATCTTCCTCAGTAGTAGGAGCGTAGGAGAAGACCGTATCTTTTACATACCCCATAGAAAAAAATCCAATTTCTAAATATCGTTCCCCTGTAAAAAGTGTTCATCGAGAAGAAAAAGAATTACTAAAACAATATGTACTTTACCGTTTAAATTTTCCTGGTAAAACACTACACATACAATTCGCGAATCTCTAATAGTACAATAAACGTTAAAAGACCATCTTTCCTGAAAATTTGTTATGTATGCTTGTTGAGGACTTTCTGTGGAACAATGGTGTGAATTATGTCGGTTAAACACTCTGTTTTTCGTAAACTTTGCTTCATCGCTCCAAATAATATTTTTCAAAAACTGTTTATCCTCTTGCGTTCTAAGTAATACAAATTCGCAAAACAACATCCTTCTTTCGAAATCGGTTTCCTTAAGCTGCTGAACAGGATAAAGTGACCAACTTTTAAAATTATATGCTTTCAAAATATTGTATATGGAACTACGGCTCATTCCTATATCCTGTATAGCATTATTTAGTTAAGCTCTGCTGCATGAAAATATGCCAATACATTAGTAACTCCAATTACTTCCTCCGTCACGGTGCTGGTCCTGTTCTTTGTAATAAATGATCCATTATTCGCACAGTTTTCAAGAAGCCTAACATTCGGCGCTGGCTTTTCAGGAAATTTTTGATGAAAGACATCGCAAGTTCTTAGAAGAATTCTGTTGCATTCGCCATAAATAATTATCATTTCGAGATAATCTTGATTTGTAAAGTTTCGATTAGCCATTACAAATAACTACAGTACGGGAATTGCAATCTGCGTAGAATTATCTACATTTAACGTTTCGTAAAAATAACCAATTATTCTTTTGTTAATGTATCGGACAAAAGCTACTTGATAGTAGCAAATGTTATTATGTTACTGAAGTAGTGCATTTTCTCTTTTAATGCAAGTAACTCAAAAACGGCTTACAATAAATGGATTGTTGTAATTACATACCTAAGGTATTTTTTTCCATAGAATCGATTAATATAATAAAATATGGTAGGTTCCATTTAAAAAAAACGGAATATTTGACATTTTATTAGTCAAATTATAAAATGAATTTTCTAGCACCCTGTACATTGCAATCAAATTTTCTTTGCACGTAGAAATAATATCAAGTATTATGAATGTGATTGCAAAAAAACAATTTTGTAAGTTCGTTCAATTTCTAGTTATTCCAATTTATGTGACAGCTTGCAAATGTCAAAAATCTACTAAAAATCAAAATATCTCGAAAACGGCATTAGATAAAGGTATGGTTGTGTCATAAAAGTTCACATAAAATTCGACAAGGAATTCAAAAATGCATAAATATACAGGGTGTTCTATTTAAAATAACGATAGTAATACCTACTTCCGGTATAACCGGAAGTGCTAACGTATCGAAACTATTTTAGACGTGTAGGGCACATTCGATAACCTCCTAGTGCAAATTTTCAGCTTCCTTCTACCATTGGTCTTCCATATACAGGTGACCTCCCACTTAAAAAAAACACCCTGTATACCGATGTATTAATTGTTGTATCGTTTTTGCTAACTAGAATATCTAAAAACGGAAGTTTTCCATGTTGTTCTAATTCATATGTGAATTTAATAGTTGGTTCTATTTCGTTAATTGACTGTATAAAGTTTTTAATTAATTCTATATTATGAGGCCAAATAGCATAAACATCATCAACGTATCTCCACCAGATCAATGGTTTCAATTCTTGTGTGAATATCACATCTTTTTCGAATTCCTCCATGAATATATTACTGAAGATTGGGGATAGTGGACTTCCCATTGCCATTCCGAAGCTTTGTTTGTAAAATTGATCATTTATTTTAAAATATGTGGTATTTACGCATAAACCAAGTAATTCCATAATCGATGATATACTTAGTTTTGTTCTTTCTTTAAGATTGCCATCTTTTCGAGTTTGTTTTTATAATATTAAGCGTTTTGTTTATAGGGACATTTGTAAAGAGATTTACTACATCAAAGCTTACCATTGTGTGTGTATTTTCAATTTTATGTTTGATAGTTTTTCTAAAAAGTGTTGGTTGTTTTTAATGAAAGAATCCGTTTTGCCTGCTAATGGATTTATAATTTTTAGTAGAAATTTTGCTAAATTATGGCATGGTGAATCTATTGAGCTTACGATAGGTCTTAAAGGAATGTCTTTTTATGAATTTTGGTAGACCGTAAAAGTGGGGTGGTTTACTGTAATGTGGGACTAGTTTACTTCTTTCTTTGTCTTCGAATTCATTTTTAAATTTAAATAGAGTTTTGTATATTTTATTTTCAATCGATTTTGTTGGGTGTAATTCTCAGTGTTCAATAGTTCGTTGACTTTTGTGTTGTAATCGTTTTTATTCATTATTACTGTTGCATTGCCTTTGTCAGCAGGTAGAATTATAATTGAGTTATCGTTTTTTAGATTGCGAATTGCTTTTATTTCGTTATTACTTACATTTGGCGTTACTTTGTGATTCTTTTCTATTTCGATTTTACATCGTATTCTAAATTCGTTTGCTTGATCTTCTTCGAGTTGGTTTGCTGTTTTCTCAATACAGCTAATTATTTCAAAGGTTGGTATTGATTTAATTGTTACTGCAAAATTAAGGCCTTTTGAAAGAATTGATTTTTCTGTGTCGTTAATAGTTCTGTTTGATAAATTTATCACGGTGTTTAGCATGGTGTTCCTGTTTTCTAACGTTTTAGTTCGTGTGTTATTTTTCTCTATAAATAGGTTATTAAATTTCTTTATGTGAATTTCTTTTTGTTTGGAAAATACTGATTCGTAGTAGGTTTTTGCACTAACGAGAATTTTATCAAAATCATATTTTATTACCTTTATTCGTATGAAATTTATAATGCCCTCAATATCTTGTTTTAACTTATAAATAATGTGTCGGTGGTTTTGTAGTCTTTCCCTCATCATACTGTAACTTGCTCTTTCGAGAATTCTTGATAGTTTATTGCTTGTCTTTCCAAATTTGATTCTAAATTCTTTTGGTATTATTTCGTTGTTTCTGCATTTTATTAGGAATGTGAGTGAATTTTTGGAATGCGATAGCTTTAGGTTTAGATTGTCCAACTGTCTAAAACAAATACAAATTTCAGGCCCATACCTGACTTGTAAATACTCCCTGTATGTTTGTTGTGGTTTGTTTAGCATTCTTCTTAATCTTCTTTGGGAATGAAACCACTCATAGTTTTTAAAATTTATTTTATTTACGTTTCGATCCATGACCTAGGATCGTTGTCAAAATAATAAAAACTTCAAGTTTGACGTTTATGACATAAATTGAAGGTTACTTTGATTTATTGATGTTTGAAATATTTGGTTTGAGTACACTAAGTAAAAATTTTTAAAGTTTAAAAGAATGATTGCCTTCAATTTGTGTTGCGACCTGGGATCGACTTTCCTATGGTAGCCAATACGCTTAACGTGAAATCAGCTGATTAATTTTTATTGGTGAATTTTATATAAATTCAATAATTTGGGAAACATTTTTTAACATGTTTCTATTTATACAATTGAGAGATTTCTGATTTTATGTCTTATTTTACCGAGATTCAGTGAAGGGGGTTAAGCAACCTGTGGCTACCAAGATCCCCCAACATTTATAATTTGCCAAAATAATGGTTTTCTAGTTAATATGCTTATTGTTATGTAATTAGTTATTGTATGTATAAATAGAAATCATGTATGTAGGCTGTATTTCATGTTAATATCGCAAGGAAAATAGAAAACAAATATCCTAAAAGAATAATAGAGAAAGAAATGAATAAAAACCCTAAAAATAAAGAAAAAGAAAACAAAAACAACGATACACACCACAAAATGCTCTCAATACCATACATAAAAGGATTCTCCGAAAAAATTCAAAGAATAGGAAACAAATTTAGAATTAAAACAGTATTTAGAACCAACAATACACTAAGAGCACAATTAACAAAAACAAAACCCAAAAACGCAATACAAAATTCAAAAAACTGTATCTACAAAATACCGTGCGAATGTAATAAGTTTTATATAGGAGAAACTTCCAGACCATTTGAAGTTCGATTAAGAGAACATAAATCATATATAAAAAATAGAAAATTTGAAAAATCCATGATTTGCCAACATGCATGGGACTCCAGTCATAAAATAAAATGAGAAGATGCAAAAATAATCGACAAAGAAGAAAACCACCAAAAATGCAAAATCAAAGAAGCTGCCTATATAACCCTACATAAAAATAACTGCGTTGCAAACGAATCCGTGACTTTCAGTAAACAATGGATTCCATTACTAAAAGAAATAACAAAAGAAATAACAAATGAAGATCAAATGCCCACAATATCTAGGTAGCATTGCAAGTTTTTCCTGGGTTTTCCTTGCGATATTAACATGAAATACAGCCTACATACATGATTTCTATTTATACATACAATAACTAATTACATAACAATAAGCATATGAACTAGAAAACCATTATTTCGGCAAATTATAAATGTTGGGGGATCTTGGTAGCCACAGGTTGCTTAACCCCCTTCACTGAATCTCGGTAAAATAAGACATAAAATCAGAAATCTCTCAATTGTATAAATAGAAACATGTTAAAAAATGTTTCCCAAATTATTGAATTTATATAAAATTCACCAATAAAAAATTAATCAGCTGATTTCACGTTAAGCGTATTGGCTACCATAGGAAAGTCGATCCCAGGTCGCAACACAAATTGAAGGCAATCATTCTTTTAAACTTTAAAAATTTTTGCTTAGTGTACTCAAACCAAATATTTCAAACATCAATAAATCAAAGTAACCTTCAATTTATGTCATAAACGTCAAACTTGAAGTTTTTATTATTTTGACAACGATCCTAGGTCATGGATCGAAACGTAAATAAAATAGATTTTAAAAACTATGAGTGGTTTCATTCCCAAAGAAGATTAAGATAAATGGCTTAATTTAGAAATCAAATATCTGTATAGTAAGCTTAGTAAATTGGAACTGGAAACGTATAAATCGCACCTAGCACTAACGTGCAATTTATCCGAGTCCGGTTTTCAGGAATGGAGTAATTTCCAGAGATTTGTTTTTGAAGTCAACAATCATAAATTGTTAGACAAAATTAATAGTCAAAACACTAAGTTGAAGTTTCTTTTAAAGAAACACAATGTCAATGTACCTCCTAAAAAACTGGAAATTACTTCACCTCCATTAGAGTCAATAGTTGTTAACGAATCGTCGAAAATCTTTAATAATGAAGAGTTGACTTTCCTTGATCGAGGCCTAAAATTTGGAGTAGATCATTTGAAAACTCCTTTGGAAGACATTATTGCGGGCATTGAAAATCCATTTCAAAATTAGATGACAATTCAAAAAACTTTATTAGAAACGCGTGCAAAATTCAACTTTCGAACAACTTACGCACTTGCGCAAGGAATGCCTCAGAACAAACAAGGAAAGATCATCTGATTATTAAAGGTTTACGACAAAAGAATTGTTATCATTTAAAGGCTGATAAGGGGAATAGGTTGGTTATTCTGGATAAACAAGACTATGTTGATAGAGTAGAGACTTTGCTGTCTGAGGGTCCTTATAGACCAATAGTCAAAAAACGTAAAAATGAAGTTCCTTTAAATAAAATGATTAAATCAACAGAGTCTGTTTTGAAAGAATGTCCAAACCTAATTTCGCCCACACTAAAATTAAAATTGACAATTTCAAATCCTGAAATGCCAAAACTTTACTGTTTACCAAAAATTCACAAAAATAATAAATCGATGAGACCAATAGTTTCAGGTATCAACTCACCGACTTACTATTTATCACGATGGCTGTCAAATGAATTTAATAATTTAAAGTTTAATAGTTTGTCTGTACAAAACTCTTTGGAGTTTATTAATAAAGTAAAAATATCACATTAGAAGAGAACGAAATTTTAATTTCATTTGATGTCAGTTCATTATTTCCTAGTGTTCCAATACCACGTACTTTAACATATTTAAAGGATGTTCTTATAGATAGTAATATTGATGATGATAAAGTAGAGGATTATATCAAGCTTGTTTCGCATTGCATGTACCAGAACTGTTTTTAATTCAACAACAAGTTGTATGAACAACATGAAGGAACTGCAATGGGAAATAGCTTATCACCTTTCATAGCAAATTTATTTATGTCTCGCTTTGAGACCGAATTAAAAGAAAACTCCATATACTTCCCAAGAATATGGTTAAGGTACGTGGATGATATTTTTGCTGTTTTTGACACTACCAAGTCAAATGTTGATGACTTTCTTAAAGAATTGAATTCAAAATTTCAAAGTATAAAATTTACGTATGAACTAGAAAATAATGGACAATTACCCTTTTTAGATACATTAGTAATTAGAAATGGTAATAAACTGGAATTTGACATTTATAGAAAAGAAACCAACGTAAATCGCTTTATTTTGTCTTCCTCCAATCATAGCATACCACATAAATTGGCTTCATTTAACTTTTTAATTAATAGATTATTGAATTTCCCTTTAAATAAAAACAGATTTAATAAGGAATTTGCTCTTATTAAGCAAATAGCGAATTACAATGGTTTATCTTCTGATATTATAGATAATATTTTTAGAAAGTGTAAAAGTAGAATTAACATCCGTAAATCAACGACTTTGCAATCAACCACCTCTAAAGATAATGTTAAATATGTTCAACTTCCATTTCACAAAACCACAAAGGGTCTTAATAAAATATTCAAACAGATTAATTTTAAAATTGCTTTTACTAATACTAATAAAATTAAAGATTTGCTAGGTAATCCAAAAGACAAAGTGGAAAAATTGCAAAAGTCGGGGATTTATGAAATTAGTTGTGCAGGGCCAGGGTGTTTTCAGAAATATATTGGTCAGACCAAGAGGAATATAACAACAAGATTTAAAGAGCACATTGCTCACTTCAAATATGGTAAATACGAAAGGTCTCAGGTCGCCAAACATATATTTGAAACCAGCCACCCCGTTAAACTAGATAATGTAAAATTGTTAAAAGCGGTACCAACGTTTTCCTCCTTAAATGCCTATGAATCAATTAAAATTGTTAAACATAAAGGACCCCTCTTAAACACTGATAAAGGGCCAATAGAACCATCTGCTTTGCTTTTGCTATTGGTCAACAACCAATGAGAAAGCAAGATTAAATTGGTTCCGCTTCAGTAGATTTAGAATTAGTATAAATTATGTAGATTTAAGTTATGATGTCACAATTCACTTGTTTGTTGTTAATAACACCAGCCTGCGGGTGAGGAGAATATACTCAATAGTGTTTAAGCAACAATATAGTAAATTGTATGTTGGGAAGGTTCACTTCAGCCTATGTGGTGAGGAGAATATCCTCTGAAGTGTTCCAGAACAACAGCTAATTAATATTTAATTACAGATTTCCTACTGATGATGACCACATAGTGGTCGAAATACGTATCTAGAATTTAAATATTTTTTGTGGTTAAGGGTTTTTATTTAATTTTATTTAAATCGTGCCACAGTGTTCCTATAGATTATTACCTAAAATTCATTTTAATTAGTTTGCATGCGTCGTCTGTCTTTCCTATTTCCATCTTAGTTTGTACCTCTTTGCACTTTTCATCAATCCATTGTTCTTAAGCTTTCCTGCATTTGCGAATCATTTCCCATTTATGGCTTTGTATCTGTTTTCCTGTTTAGTCTGATCTATTTTTGTATTTTCGTCTTTCTTCTATTAAATTCAGGATATTCTTTGTTATCCATGGTTTTTTTTTTTTTTGTGTATACCCCAGAATATCTCTGACCGCCATGTCTAGGCTGGATTTGATGTTATTCCATTCTGTTTCTACTTTCTTAGTATCAGAAATTTTCCCGATATCTTTCAGCAATTTATTTGACTTTTTTTCGAATATTTCTTGAATATCTTTATCTTTTAATTTCTCAAAGTCAAAGTGCCTTTTTCTGTTTCTTTTTTTTCAAATTTTTAAATTTAAGAGCAACTTTCATAATTACGATGTTGTGGTCAGTGTCTATATCTACTTCTGGGAAGCTTCTACAGTCTTTTACTTGATTCCTATACCGTTGTCTAACAAGAATATAGTTTATTTGATATCTTCCTATGTCCCCTGGCATTTTCCACGTGTATCGTCTTCTAGCATGCTGTTGAAATAATGTGTTTGGGATGGTTAAATTGTTCTTGTCGCAAAATTCTACCAGTCTATTTCGCCTGTCATTTCTCGTACCTAAACCAAATAAACCTACTACCGCTCCTTGTCTGCCCTCACCTATCACTGCATTAAAATCTCCCGTAGTTATTAAATTTTCATGTCCTTTTACTTATCTTAGTATGTCTTCCATATCTTTGTATATCGCCTCTACCTCTTCGTCACTGTGGCTAGAAGTGGGCATGAATACTTATATTATTTCTGTATTTACCGGTTTAGATTCTAATCTAACCATGCGTACTCTTTCATTCTTTTGTAAGTAGTTTTCTATACGTTGTTTTATTTTTGTTCGCATAACTATCCCCACGCCGGAATTACCTTCCTCTGATCCTGTGTGAATTACCCTAAAGTCTCTACTCCAAAAATCCCCCGCCTCTGGAAACCAAGCTTCGCTGATCCCTACTGTGTCTGATGCCAACCTATCAATTTCAATTTTGAACTTCTTTAGCTTACCTACTTGCTTCATACTTTCGACATTCCACGATCCGACTCGCGGAATGCTCACGACTCTTTTTTTATAGTTTTGGATCACATCCCCCGAAGTAGTCCCCTCCTGGAGATCCAAATGGGGGACTATTTTAACTCCGGAATTTTTTACCCCAAAGAATGCCATCATCTTTAATAACAATTTAAGTACGCTGTGTACTTGGGAGGTAATGTGATGGTTTCCCGTTGCCTTCCACATCGCAGTACTGTGTCTTAGAATGTCATACGGACCCCTATGGTATCTGCCTCTCTAAGTACCGAAAAGGCTGTTTCCCTCTTTTGGGAACCTGTCTTAGTCTGGTTCTTCACTAAAAGCCCTACTACTTTGGTTGAACCTGTAGTCTGGCTTTTTAGATCACTGGAACGCGCAAGCCATTCCACCGTTTTAGTAAATTAGAATTTCTTCAAGGTGCAAGTCCATTCGGAATGGGCTAGTCGTATATTCTAATTAATATAATTGAATGAGGTCAACTACCTTTAATTTGAAGTTGTTCTATTAGCGCTGGTAGTGTAACTTGTGCATTAGCCTTTGTCGCCTCCCTTGGCTAGGGGTTACGTTTGCTTGACGTCCAACGCGAGTAAGTGTGTATAAGCGTAAGTATGCACTTGTGTGTGTGTGTGTATGTGTGTTTGCGTTTGCCTGTGTTTGCGCGAGTGTGCATGATTGTGGTATCAGTATATATAGGGGTAGGGGGTCATGAGAGTGTCAGTTCGTGTGGTTATCTGAATTTGTGTGTTTTGTCGCGGGGTTTATTTATGTGGGAGGTTTAGTGAGGAGTATTTCGTTTAGGAAAAGGTTGGGTTCGTTTGGGTTGTGTGTGATTAGAATATTTATATTAGTAAGAAGTGTGAATTGGTCTAGATTAAAAGCTATCCTAGAGGTGGATAGTAGCGGGACTGTGAGCGGACAGGAAGATGAATTGGAGTTTCTGGGTGGAGTTGGTTCAGACAAGGGCAAAATATCGGTTTACCGGGATTATGATGTGGTATAGGATAAGTTTTCGGGTGTGTTTTGTTAGTTTAACGGATATGCGTAGTGAGGGGTATAGATTGACGAGGATGGTTTTGGTGTTGATTGAAAGGAAAGAAGAATTAATTTGCAAACGATAACATAAACTTTAACTTTTTGTTATATTTTTATTTATAAGTCCGGAAGCGTACGCCCAACATGGACACCGTGTTACACTCTTTCGACTGACTTACTGGCAACACTGGCGCATCGCACACTCGTGCTAGGCTAAACGAATATACAACAGAACAGACTGTTAAGTAAGGGGAGCTTTTAGAATTTTAATAATCTACTACCTTTGTTTATTTACCAAATTTAATAAAATATGGCACTGAACCAATAATACTTACTTTATGAAGTTGAAGTAGTCGGATAATATAAAACAAATGTCCGGAAGTTCATTAAAGAATATACCTAAATCCATAGTCGCTAATTGGTGTCATTCATTTTCGACTAAGAACTGGAACAGAATGTTAGCGATTTGCAACTAAGCCATTTGTGTATGAATATGAGAGTCTATTTTCTTATGGGATTGCCAATACAGTAAACATAGGGTTGGAAGCTGTCAGACGAACACCCATAAACCCGTCAAGCTGACAAGGGCTTATCAGTATTCCGGTTTCTGTATATTACCTAAATGCACGGCAGGCATAACCTCATCGTTACCTGCTTCATCTACCCTGGTAGTGGAAACTCGTGTCTAATCATTGCTTCAAATTTTTGATATTAGAAAACGATAAGCGGCGCTGTACCATTAACGAATAAAAATAAGCTTACGTATTTGTTCGCAAAAATATTTTTATAGGATTCGATTTTCAACGATACAATGTTCAGTATATAACCTAGTTATGGTAGCAGAACATTTCTATCTGCATAAATTTGCAAATTTTTGAGCGGCACCAGTTACATATACCCCAAATTAGGATATATATGTAATTAAACAGAATTATGAAACCTTAAGTTAGATTGTTACAATGTATAAATTGAAGGACATATTTGAAAGAGGTTAATGAAAGTTTACAAGCCAGATATTAGAACGGAAACAGACATTGTATTCCAGACGCAACATGATTCTGCAGGTGCAGGTCATAGTAGGTTATAAGACAACAATTATTCGAATTAAGATACTAAGAAGTAATACATTGTATTAAATACAGAAATAAGGAGACATGAGCTCTGCAGTTCCCATAAGTGATGTGAGGGGCAGGGATAGCATAAATACTCTTGAGAGCCCAAGATGGCCAGTCAGTCTAGAGCTTCACAACTTTAACGTTGTTGGTAGTTCAACTACTCACCGTAATTTTAGTTTAATTAATTAAAGTGAATTTCAACTTAGAATTATTTCGATCTCCACACGCTACTGCATATAATGTACTTGTAAATTAAAATTAATTGTAATTGCTGTATAAAATAAATTTATTAGAAGAGCTTTTTGAAGAAGCTTTTTTAAAAAGCCGCTCCGAGAGGCCCAAAACCCATCTCGCTGCCGCTCGTTAGTGGATCGGTGCACTGGGCAATTACCCGGTATGCCATATGGTTCATCCGCCACCGATTTTGTTGCACCCCTGATGAGGCGGCTCTCAAAATTCACCAGTAAAATGGCAGTGGTCGCGAATTCTAACATGTTTTAAACTGAAAGGCTTGCGCAAATGTGAATTAATAGCAGATTTAAAAATGAACATTAGTTTTTGCGTTTCAGGATTCGTAATGTTACTGAAAATAGTATCAGCCATTTCTGAATGTCATTTCAATTTTCCAATAAACCATTCTATAGAATTGTTAAATAGTATAGATGCTTGGAGTTGATGGTATATTGACATTGGTTTTGAATAAAGTATCTCTAGATTCAATGGTATGTGTAGCTAAGTATTTCAGAAGCTCTGAAAATAGCCAACAATGATCCTGACCACATTATTGCTGATGTAAAAATTTTGAACTGATAATTTTGTGAAGATATATCTTGTTCGTAAACTCTTGTCTTCTATTTTCTGAAATATTATTAAATGAATTCAAAACAAACTTATCTGATCCTGTTTTTGTACCTCTTCTTATTGAAGTTTTAACTGTCTTTAGTACACGTGATGATGCATGCTATTCAACTATATGCACCGACAAAGATGTATTGATTAGATGAATAAAAGAATATTTAGAATAAAGTAATATAGAATCAAAGAGATTGACGGGTGATCAGATTGTAGATGTATTTACAATTTGTTAGTTTCTATTCATTCTATCGTTATGAATATAAAATGTCTTTTTTTCATATTGGATTGTGTTTTTGCATTCATCCCTACACGAACTAACGCCATACGCATATAATTAACGCTCCACTTCCTACACTATATATCTTCCAGAACGTTCAATATGTATGCTTTTAATTTTAGACAAAAAGCCCACTGGATGTAAACACCTTTATAAACTAGTAGCATATGAAAGTTATTAGTAGTGATTCGTTTTTTCTTAACTTTCTTTAATTCTTGTACGTGTGTCTGCTATAGATCTGTAACAACTTGAAATTAGTTGAGTTATAAATTGTTATCAGGTCGCTTTAAGGGCTTCTAGTAAGGCATAGATTGTGTGAAATGATTTTAACCGTTGACTATCATTTGCCTCACAATGAATTGAATGCTCCATTCGAATATGCATCGGCAAGGAAGCACATTTTTCTTTACCTAGAATGCCGAATTCATTGCCAACGGGTGGGCTCCGTGTCTTAGTTAGTTTGCATGTGACTACTAAGTCCAAGGTCCCGGGTTCGTATCCCGACACAAACCGCTTTAAAAATGTTAGACATGCATTTTTCACCAAAAAAAACCGTTCGGATGAGAGGTAAAATATAGGTCCCGTGTGTGAGTGTTGTCACGCACGTTAAGGATCCCTACCTTGCTTGAAATCGCAAAGGTTTGGCAAAATACAAAATTCCCAGGTAGAAAAAACTTGCTTCCTGGTCAATGTAGTATCTTCAACTGGGAAATTGGAAAGTTAAATGTAGGGTTCTAGCGTGACAACGACAGCATGATCTACATTTAACCTATCATCCGAACGGGATCGTATTTTTTGAAAATTATTCGTTGGACATTTTTCAAACGATCAGTACCGGGAATTAAAACTGGACTTGGGGATTAGGAGTCATACACGAAACAGACTAAGTCCCTGAGCCTCCTCGGATGTATCACCATTGTAGTTGGTTTCATACGCAACGATCGTATAAGCATGAATGTTTCTATCTAGACCATTTTATAACTTATTAGATGTCGCTACAGACTATAAATCTATTTATTTGTCCAGGTTCTTTCTATATCTACGTTTGGTCACCTCGGCGCATGTGTTGTCACTCGTATTGGCTTCTGTTAAGTTTTTTTATTCAATAGTTTATGGTAGTTGTATTATTCCATTCTGAACGGACTTGCACCTTGACAACGTTCTAAAATACTAGAATAGGTAGAATGGCTTGCGCGTTTCAATGAGCTAAAAAACCGAACTATAGGTTTAACCAAATTAGTGGGGTCTTTAGTGAGGAACCAGACTAAGACAGGTCCCCGAACGAGGGCAGCAGCTTTTTCGGTACTTAGAGTGGCAGAGACTATAGGGGTCGATATGGCCTTCTAAGACACACTACTGCGATGTGGAAGGCAACGGGAAACCACCACATTACCTCCCAAGTACACTGCGTACAGAAATTGTTAAACATGATGACATCTTCTGAAGTAAAAAATTCCGGAGGTAAAATAGTCCCCCTTTCGAATCTCCGGGAGGGGACTACTTCGGGGGATGTGATCAGAAATAATAGAAAAAGATCCGTGAACATTCTGCGAATCAGAGCGTGGAATGTCGGAAGTATAAAACAATTAGGTAAGCAGAGAACCTAAAATTCGAAATGGATGGGTTAGCACTAGACATAGTAGGAATCAGCGAAGTCCGCTGGCTAGAGGCAGGGGATTTTTGGAGTGGAGACTTCAGGGTAATTCATACAGGATCAAAGAAAGGAAATTCGGGTGTGGGGATAGTTCTGCGAAAAATGATAGGACGACGGGTAGAAAACCACCTACAAAAAAACGAAAGATTACTCATGGTTAGATTTGAATCTAAACCAGCAAATACAGTAATAATACAAGTATACATGCCTACCTCTAGCTACAGTGAGGAAGAAGCAGAGGCGATCTACAAAGATATCGAAGACATACTAAGATACGTAAAAGGACATGAAAATTTAATAATTACAGGGGATTTTAATGCAGTGGTAGGTGAGGGTAGGGAAGGAACGATAGTAGGTTTATTTGGTTTAGACACGAGAAATGACAGGGAAAATAGGCTGGTATAATTTTGCGACAAGAACAACTTAACCATCACAAATACATTATTTCAACATCATGCTAGATACTGACCACAACATCGTAATTATGAAGACCGCACTTAAATTTAAAAATCTGAAAAATAGGAACGGAAAAAGGCATTTTGACTTTGAGAAGCTAAAAGATAAAGATATCCACGAAAGATTTGAAAAAAGTCAAATGAATTGCTGAAAGATATCGGGAAAATTTCTGATACTAAGAAAGTCGAAACAGAAAGGAATATCATTAAATCCAGCTTAGACATGGCGGCCAGAGATATTTTGGGGTATACACAAAAAGAAAATAAGAAACCATGGATAACAAAGGATATCCTGAATTTAATAGAAGAAAGACGAAAATACAAGAATAGATCAGACGAAACAGGAAGACAGAGATACAATGGCATAAAATGAGAATTTATTTGCAAATGCAGGAAAGCTGAAGAACAATGGATTGATGAAAAGTGCAAAGAGGTACAAACTAGGATGGAAATAGGAAAGACAGACGAAGCATACAAATGAATTAGAATGAATTTGAGGGATATAAAATCATATAGCAAAAATATAAGGGATGCGGGAGAAAACGTCATTATAGAAAATGTAGAGAAAGTAGCCAGATGGCAGGAATACATAGGGAATTTATCTTCAGGAAAGGAATTAACAGCATTGGAACAGGAATCAGACACTGAAAAGGATGATCTGGGCCTATACTTAGAGATGAGTTTGAATTAGCATTAAAGAGTCTGAAAAATGGTAAGGCGCCGGGTACAGATAAGGTGCAAGCAGAAACTCTAAAATCCGCTGCACAAGCTGTAACAGAACGTCTCTTCCAACTTGTAAGCTGTATGTATGAGACAGGCGAGATACTCAAAGATTTCAAACGTAACATCATGGTAACTATACCAAGAAAAAGAGGCGCCGATAGATGTGAAAATTTTCGAACAATAAGTTTGACAACACACGTTTTAAAGATATGAACTATAATTGTACAAAAACGAATGGAAAAACGAGCTGAAGATATACTGGGAGAAGATCAAATTGGGTTTAGGCGAAATAGGGGAACACGGGAGGCTATTTTAGCTCTGAGGGTGATAATGGAGAAAACAATAGAGAAGGGGGAAAGCGTATATATTGAGTTTGTAGATCTGGAAAAGGCATTCGACAATGTAAAATGGAAAAAACTGTTCGAAATACTCAAAAAGATTGAAATGCGTGTTAGGGATAGATGGATGGTACATTGCATATACAAAGAGCAAACAGCAGTAATAGAATTAGAGCAAAAAAGTAGAGAAGTAAACATTAGGAAAGGGGCGAGACAGAGATGTGCCTCATCCCCATTAATTTTTAACTTGTACATAGAAGAGGCAATGAATACTGTCACATGCAGGAAGACATTTGGAATAAATATGCAGGGACAAAAGATTGATATGCTTAGATTTGCAGATGATATAGCGGTATTAGCATCTAGCAAGGAAGAGTTAGAAGCTGCTCTTAATGAAATGGAAACAGTTCTAACGAAGAGATATGGTGTGAAAGTTAACAAAAATAAAACTAAAGTTCTAGTATGCAAAAGAGGGGAAAATAAATCAAAAACAAGAATACAAATAGGTAACGAGAACTTACAAGAGGTTAAGGGTTTCTGTTACCTAGGATGTCAAATAACGCAAGATGGGAAAAGCACAAAAGATATAAAACAAAGATTAGCACAAGGTCGTGCTACATTTAACCAGAAGACCACAAACATAGAAACAAGGAAAAGATTGCTTAAAACATATGGGTGGATCACATAACAAATAGGTTGTAGAAATAGTAGAGGAATACAGATATCTGTGGAAAATGAAACAATAGGAGAAATAGAAGGACAGGATACGTTCTAAGGCATTTATGGGGAATAGTACGGGATATACAGAAAGCAGAGATAGGAAAAGAGAGGTAGAGGTAAACCGAGATCAGACTTTAGCACACAGATAGTGATAGGTGCAGACTACAAATTTCAGGGAAATGTGTAGGTTGGTTTAGACTAGGAAACAATGAGGATATGCGTCCAACCAGTTTTAGGACTGAAGACCTAATGATGATGATGAGTTGTATTACTACCTATACCAAACATGGGTGTTTTTCTATAGCTCAATAGATGTTGACTTTAAATTATTTAACCAGGTTTATCTATATCTACGTTTGCTCACTCGTGGTTTACTCGGTACATGTGATTTCCCCTCTTATCAGAGTGCTAGAGTTGGCTTTTGTTGTATTGGTTTTTATTTGTTCAATGATTTGTGGTTTTTGTACTTCTGTATATACCAAATATGGATGCTTCTGTACCTTATTAGACCGCTTGAGATTTTTAATTCATTTATTTGTTCGAGTTTTTATCTATCTACGTTTGATCACTTGCTGTTCACTCGGTGCATCCCACGTATCAGAGTGCTGTATTCCGTGGTTTTGTTTTTTACTGTTCAATGATTTATGGTTATTCTACTTTTGTTTATACCAAATATGGATGCTTCTATACCTTATTAGACCACTAAAGACTTTAAATTCACTAATTTATTAGGGTTTTTATCTATTGAAGTTTGATCACTTGCGGTCACTCGGTGCAGCCCACGTATCAGAGTGCTCTATTCTGTTTTTTTGTTTTTTATTGTTCAATGATTTATGGCTATTGCACTTCCAGATGGATGTTTTTGTAAATTATCAGATGCCGCTACGACTTTAAATCAATTTATTAGTTCGGGTTTTCCGCTCCCTATGTTTAGTCACCTTCGGTTGGGTTATCTCACGTATCAGAGTGCTATTCTGTTTGTTTCTTAGCTCAGTGATTTATGGATATGGTTATTGTACTTCTGCATAAATCAAACATGGATGTTTCTATAACGTATCAGATGTCGCAAAAGACTTTAAATCTGTTTGTCGTCAGGTGTGTTACGGGTGAATGAAGCGTTAAATTATTAAATTTGGAACAGCTCAGATAGGGCAGGAATCCCATAACAAATAAAGGGCGCACTAGTTAACTACAGCGGTGCGAGAGTAAGTCCCTAAACAAACAGTGGAAGAAATGGAACAAAAATTGAAAAATGTATCAATTAACTAGGTGCGATTTTAAGTTACATTACCAATAACACTTTGAAAGGTTTTCCACACTCTCAGATTTATGGCCGTTAACTCGTCTAGTAGTAATCTTCTTTATGACAAGTAATCCTTGCGGATCCTAATTAAGTCGGCATCCTGGTGGAATGGAGTTCCTCTTAAATCAATCGATATATTCAATCAAGAAAAATACGACCTCACTGTGTCACCTAAATCTATTTTAATACAACATCATATTCTTATTCCTGTAAACAAGTATATACAAAATTTTTAAAGTTATCTAAATAAATTTTAATACAAGCCGCATAACAATGTTCCTGAAAACAAATACGTACAAAATTTAAAAGTTATTCAAATCCAGTTAAATACAAGCAGCATAACAATCTTCATGTGAACTGGTACGCATACAGCATTCGAAATTATATAAAGAAGTCACTTTCGATTGGTCACAACTTTTTGTTACCTATAACCGTTTAGCCACATCCCTCCACTTTGTTGACTCTAATTCCTATGTCTAGGATTCGTAAATCTAAAAAGTAAACAGTATAACCTACAATACGAGTGGATGTTTTACACTCTTAACGTCTAGCTAAGCAGGTTTCATAAATACAGTCACCACATAACAACAAAACAATTTATAAATATCTACCAAATTTATAACTGAGTGCCCATTTAATAAAGGCGATCCATTTTACCAGCTGGAATCCACGTTGAAAAAGAACTATTTAATTTCCTACAGTGGTGGCATGGAGTTAAACTATCCAAATTAGATATTGGGTTCTTGTTGATTTATCTGCGGATCACCACTTTAAACTCCCAGTTGCCAGTCCATAGCCAATGGTTATTCCCATATCTATAATAACCTTTTACTCCTCTTTTAGTTTTCGCGAGTAATTCCTTACTTGTTTGCCGAGAGCTGCCTATCTTTCTTCCTCCGACTCCTCGTGTATTCGGGAGATGCCGGGGATGTCATGGTACCACTTGCTATTGAGTGTATGAAATGAAACATGTGAAAGATGCGAGATGTATGTCTTATGGTTTACGTATGTTAAAGTCACATACGTATGTTTTCAGCAATATAAATATATACCTTAAAAACATTTTTATTTTAAATTAAATGACACGATTGAATTATCTATAACTTGATATTTGGGAGTATTATTATATAAGTGTCTGCATTTTTAAGTAATTACCTCTGTTTGGTCTCTTTGTCGCAAGTTTTCGGGTTTAGTTTTAACTCTTTGTAAATTCGTAGTTGTAAATCAAATAGTAAAGCTGTCATCCCTTGTCCCGTTATATCCTGTCATGAAGCCTCCTTTGTGCCTGTGAAATTAAGTTGAAAAAAGGGGTAGTGACAGACACTTGCTCACAGACATCGAAGATAACGGTTTGAATCGGTAACGTGAGTTAAGTCGTTAGTGTAGCCGAATGTGATTTTATGTGATAATCTCCTAAAAATCACAGTGATAGTGCGTACGAAACACGTGCAATAAATCGCCTTACAGTCCACTTTGTTGAAGAGCAAGAACGACACTTATAGAACAATAGAATAACGCGGAGGTAAGTCGATATATAAAATTATAAGACCTCTCGCGCATAAACAACCTCCATTATCCGAATATGCATATGATATTTGTCTGGGGTTTACTTTGTATTATAAATACACGCGTGTTCATGTAACATTTTTTTTTCTCAATCCTACTACAAATTCTTTAAAGCTCTGTTGTATTGAGAATAATTATGATATGGAACCTGCATATTAATAATTTCACGATTATTTACTTCTTTATTCTAAAATATATCTGAAAATGACATGAAAACGCTATAAAAATTGACTGTTTTTTCGTGCTTTTAAAATAATTTATGGACATGAGTTATGTTCAAATATGTATTCCACAGAATAACTATGTTTTTGTTGTTCTAAATTTATGACCTGATTTTTCTTTAATAAAACTAAAAATTTATTGAAATGTTATGCGTAATGAACCCTACTATTCATGAAATCAGATATACAGAGCACATCAATATTAATTTTGTCCGTTTAAGATTAATTTTCCTTTTTCATTCGATTTATATTTAACGTAACGGCAACGCATTACAGGTGTTTTCCCACATCCGTTGCTTTGGTTCTTTTTTGTTAAATGATTTATGTTTTTGAACTTCAGTAAAAACATAACATGGATATTTCTATAACTTATCATATGCTGCTAGAGATTTTAAATCTATTTATTTATCTGAGCCCATTGACGTTTGATCATCTGTCGTTTAATCGCTATATCGGCTATCCCTCTTATCACGGAATTCGTGTTGGCTTCTGTTGTTTTGGTTTTCTTTTGTTCAGTGATTATGGGTATTGCACTTTTATAGAGAAATATTAAATCCAATTGATACTGAAAGTTAACCTTGCTTTGGTGGTCTGTAATCGGCAGGTAGGGTTTTTATACAAATTTGCCATTGTCCCCTTAAATTTGCTTTACGTAATCATTATCACCATCGTTAGGTTTCTGCTCTGAAACTGGTTGGACGCATAACTCCACTGATACTTACTCTGACTTAACCTACACATTTTTCTGAAATTTCTACAGCCTACATCTTTTTGTGTGCAATAGTCTAATCTAAGTCAACATCTACCTACTTTTCTTCCGTTCTTTTCTCGTAATATATCATGCTTTATAACGTGTCCTATCATCCCATCTTTCCTATTTGTTTGATATTTTCCACATAGTTCTTTCTTCCTCTACCATTTCTAGTATCTCTTTCTTCTTAACTTTGTCTGTCCACGATTTTCTTCATAATACGCCTGTTTACATTTCAGAGGATTCTTTTTCCTGTCCGCTTCTCCTACTGTTCACGTTTCTCAGCCGTACAGTGCCGTGCTCCACACATACGCTTTTATAAATCATTTGGTTGTTTTCATGTTAGTTTTGTTCGAAAACAGTAGTTGCGTTTTCTGTTAAATGCAGTACGAACTTGTGGTAATCTTTGTTTTAAATCTTTTGCAATTTCCCAAATTGCGTTATTTGGCTTCCTTGGTAGCAAAGATGAAGAACTTTTTACCCAGCAGAAAACTCTTGGTTTGCACAAAAAAATAGGCAAAGTTTTACGAAGGGTTGACAGGACAAAAAGAAAATCGCCGTCCCGCTAAGGTATTGATGATTAAATATACGAACATGTCCATATTAAAAAACAAATAAAGGGGAAGCGGCTAGAAAATTAACACTTAAAATTTGGTGAGGATTTATTGTGATTATAACTGAACCGGAGTAAAAAATGATGACAAACACTCTAAAAAGAAAGAAACCTCCGAGATATGACAGCCAGATGAGTTGTTAAACTCCCCGGGAGCATAAGAGAATCGTGTGTCTGAAAAAAAGGAATAGCGTCACCGCATCTAGTGAAATAACCGAACATACTATACTATACCTTACTTACCTTTGGACCCATGGAACCTTTCTTCTAAAACTGCTTTATTGGACTGTACCTGAAAACATGAGTTCACTACATAGCACCGCATAAATTGAGGACACTTATTGTGCATTAGCATAGAGGGTATAAGTTTTCACAGAGAATCTGTATCCTGATAATAACCAATATGAACAACTCTTGTTTACTCTTAATTGTATCTTATGACCACAATTATTTTACTTTAGCACTTCCAAAATGAAGAATTATGTCTTGAGACACCTTAGATTAACCACACGCAAGCCAAAATAGCAATTCTCTATTATCTTATAACTTTCAAAATTTCATTTATATGCATAAACGTGGAAATGTAAATGTATACTCATTAAAAACTAAAGGAATGCGAAACACAAAAACATTAACATGTTTTTTTACTAAATAAATAATGTTTCACGTTAGATTATATAAATAGGCAAAGGTTATATAAATACTTTAATAATTGTTACGTGTGTACATCACTAGTGGACTCAAAAAATTTTAGAATCAAAAAACTATCTCAAAGAGAGCTAACCACATTCAGTAGATCTACGCCTTGTTTTCAACTCAGTATCAATTAATTTATACTTTACATTTTCTCAGAAAGTTACTTTTACAATTTAAGAACAAGCGCAAGAATTACCTTGACTTGGGTATCCTTTGTTTTCACTATTCATATCACTACAAAAAAGCTTTTAACAAGGTTATTTTGAATACAAGCATTATAAATTGAACAAATGATCTTATTTAGCAACAGATGTACAACACAATTTGTACATCAATTTATTAGAACACAATGTGTCTTTAAAATATGGACAGTAGAATATATTTAACGAACAAAAATATTTTTTACACACGGGTTTGAATATGAACTTTAACCTACTTATTATATGAACAATAACAAAATAAATTTCGGTATTTTATACACATTACATATGATTCAGTTTAGCAAAACGACATGGAACCACAATTATCAGACGATTTATACTTCCTCCGTTCTACAGATCAAATTCTCCAGCATAAACAAATCCATGCAGGGACCAATCTTTATCTAAACCTTCTGCAAACACTAACAGCTACGATCGCCGTTATCTACTTCAACCAAACGACGGCGAAAACAATTGTTATCTATTAATATAATACTCACCAGCTAACATAATACCAGGAACTAAATCAGAGGTAGCTTACATCCAAATAATGTTTGCTTGCTCTACAAGAAAAGAAATTAGCGCGTAAATATGTATTAATAACTGCAGGCCGTTAATAACTAAAAACTTAAATAAACTTTAACAACCATCGTATTCAACCGACTTAATTCAAAAAGAGTGGAAATTAATTCCATTGGCAAAATTCGCCCGACTATGTAACTACATAAATTACAGTACCAGTCTCTTATGTTCACATTTCAAGTAAATTCTAACTTGGTGCTATGTATCTCCGTAAACGCACCTTAAAGTGAAAATAAAGAAGTATTTTGAATTCACTATTTACGTTTGCAAACACAGATTACAAACAAATCTTAATTATTTCGATTAGGATTGGATTTATATAAAATCAGCTATTAAATATAATTGTCTTATATTACTTTATTGATAAAAATATTTAAAAAAGTCTTTCGGGTGACTTATAATGAAAATTACTGCATATATTGATGCAAAAGTATGTGTGCGTAATAAAATTTGTTACAACCACTTGCAAATTGTCGTTCCCTATTTATATTCTAGTTTTTGACTTATTTTTCTCTTACACTTTTGTTTTATTTATTTCTACGTTTTACCATATTTCTCTGCTGGTATTGTTTCCATTTCATTAAGAGCTACTTCCAACTCTTCCTTACTGGATGCAAATATCGCTGTATCGTCTGCAAATCTGAGGACATCCATCGTTTGCCCCTTCTTAATAATTCCAATTGTCTTTCTGCATTTGCAAGTACTCTTTACCTTTTCGATGTAGAAGTTAAAATTAAGGGGAGAGCGTATATCCCTCTCTCACCCCTTTCCTAATATTTAATTCTTTATGTTACTGCTCTAATTCTATTACCGCTGTTAGCTCTTTGTATAAGCTATGTACTATTAGTCTAGACCTATAACTCATTCCTATCTTTTTGAGTATTTCAAATATTTTTCCCATTTTTTACTGTCAAATGCTTTTTCCAGATCTACAAACCCTATATAAACACTCTCCTTGTTCGAATTATCAACCTTAAAACTAAAATAGCGTGTCGTTTTCTCCTGTTTCGCCTAAGCCCAAATTGATCTCCTCCTTGTTATTTCTTCAGCCCATTTTTCCATCCGCCTTTGCACAATTCTAGTTAATATTTTCACATCTATCTGCACCTCACCTTTTTGATATAGTGGCTATGGTGTTATGTTTGAAATCTTTGGGTATCTCGCCTGCCCCACACATATAGCTAACAAGTTGTAACAGACGCTCTGTTACTGCTTGCCCAGAGGCTTTTAGAGATTCTGCTTGCTCTTTATCTGTACCCGGCACCTTATTATTTTTCAGGCTCCGTAATGCTAGTTCAAACTCGTCTCTAAGTTTAGGATATTCTAAGTCATCTTATTCAACGTCTGTTTCTTGTTCTAGGGCTTCCAGCTCATGTCCTGCATATAAGTTGCCTATATCTTCTTGCCATCTATCCACTCTGTACATTTTGTTTAATGATGTCTCTTTTAGTGCCCTTATATTTTTCCTATACCGCTTTATATCCCAAAAATTCATTCTAATTATTTGTATTTCTCATCTGTCTTTCCTATTTTGATCTTAGTTTGTACTTCTTTGCATTTTTTCTTAATCCATTGTTCTTAGCTCTCCTGCATAGACGAATAGGTTTATATTATTGCTTTGTATCTCGGTTTCCCTACTACAGCTGGTCTGTTTTTGTATTTTTGCTTTTCTTCTATTAAATTTACAATATCCTTTGTCACTCATGATTTCTTATTTTTCTTTTTTATTCCAAAGAATATCCCTGGCCGCCCTGTCTAAGCTGGATGTAATACTATTCCATTTTGCTTCTGTCTCCTTAGTTTCAGAAATTTTACTGATGTTTTTCAACAATTCGTTTGACCTTGTTTCAAATCTTTTATGGATATCTTTATCTTGTAATTTCTTTAAGTCAAAGTGCTTTTTACGATTCTTTTTTTCAAATTTTTTAACTGAAATGCGACTTTCATAATTACTATGCTGTGGTCAGGGTCTATATCTGCCTCCAGGTCGCTTTAATAGTCTTTCACTTGGTTCCTAAACCGTTGTCTCAGAAGAATGTAATCTATTTGACATCTTGTAACAGATTCAATCGCTATATCTTACTTTTGCACTAGTAAGTTAAAGGCGTGCTAACTACCACAAAAAAGAGCCTAATTGACAAATAGGAAATGGCTTTAGAAAAAGTTATAAGCGTTACTCCTTGTAGTATGCACGAAAGTGTTCGTAGGTTTTTTTTTTACTTGATTAAATAACAAGTGGATGGGGGAAGGGAAGGCGCTACTACCTCTTACTCTTCTACAAAGAGATGGAACAACTCACAAGGGGGTAGCAGAAATCCTTATGCTCAGGACACTTTATACAAATACCATAAGGACGCTCGATAATGATTCCCACTAGAAGGGACTGCACCTGACTGCACTAGAAAAGGAAAGTATATACAATGGAACCATTTTTTCTGATCCAAGATGAACGATAATGATAATAGAAGTATTAGGACTTACCGATTTTCGATATTTTGTGTATAACAATAAAAATATGATGAGCATTACCCAATAAACTATTCGTATTTATCAAATTTAATAAATTTTTATTTTTATTACAGGTCTTAATAAAACATTTACAAGAATAATGCTTAATTGTCCAGCCTAAATTTATCATATGGCAGAGTTTTTTCATTTAATTTAATTAATAACATTGATGAGGTGCATTTCGTTTGTATGAGGCCTATCAGCTTTCATAAAAAATTTTAAATACATAAGGTCAACCTAGAGATATTAATAATATATTTGTGTTAACTTTTCATTTTGTATAATCCTGGTATCAAAAGTAATCATTCCAGAGATATGGATGGCAATATAATCTTACTTATTTTTAGCTCAAACAAATATTTAATGGAACAAATAATTTGACTATCCAAAATAAACTTCTTCAAGAGAACATCTGATTATGCATTATATGATACTTTCTTAATCGAAATAAACGATATGCGTTGAATCTACTTGACCAAACAGTAATGAATAATGTTCATAACCCCAATTTCTCGAGGATTTTATGTAATAATCCAGACGAGTACTTGAAGTTCCACATGTATTTAAAACGCCATTACAAACAACAGCTGGTTCAACATCAACTAATCACTTTATTATCTTGCTAACTTAGCACACCAACGAAACGATCAATTACGGAACTAACTAACGTCCATTTTACTAAATTCAAAAGGCAATTCTCAGATTGCCCGCCCGCCGAAAAAGTTTGAGCAGGTGCAGGCGTATAAAGACTCCTACCACTGTGTTCAAAACGACACACCAATATTTATAATAAGGCGTCTTAACGCCTGAATATAACACTGCCCAAAATACGTGTAAGTAGAGCGTGAAAGTTCATACTTTACCCAATACTAATAATAGTACCTTTGAAGACATAAAGCAATCGGTTATGACAATTTAGACCAAAAATGTTACAAATTAAAAAATGGGGTATATATACCTGCTACAATCTCTCTGTCCTTTGTATCATCCACGTGTATCGTCTTCTAGCATGATGTTGAAATAATGTATTGGTGATGGTTAAATTGTATTGTTGCAAAATTCTACTAGCCTATTTCCCCTATTGTTTCTCGTACCAAAACCAAATAAACCTAATACAGCATCTTCCTTACCATCACCTATCACTGCATTAAAATCTTCCGTAATTATTAAATTTTCTTGTTTTCGAATTCTTTGTAGATCGTTTCTACTTCTTCCTCATTGAAGCTAGAAGTAGGCGTGTAAACTTGAATTTTTACCGCATTTACAAGTTAAAGTTCTAATTCAACCATGAGTGCTTCTTCGTTCTTTTGTAGCTAGTTTTCTACACAATGTTTCCTTACTCCGATTCTGTATGAATGAGGGATTATTTTAACTTCGTATTCTTTTACACCAGAGTATGCCATTATTCTTAAAAACGTTTTTGTTACGCTGTGTACTTGGGAGGCGGCGCCAAGGCGGTTGGCATGCGTGCGACTACTATGCCCAAGGTCCCAGGTTCGAATCCCGATACGGTCCGCTTAAAAAATGTTAGGCGAACATTTTCCACAAAAATACGCCCTCGTTCGGATGAGAAGTAAAATGAAGGTCCCATATTTGGGCGTTCTTGCGTACGTTAAATATCCCTACCTTGCTTGGAACAGCAAGGGTTTAGCAAAATTCAAAATTTTTCAGGTAAAAAAAAACTCGCCTTCTGGCCAATGTAGTACCTCATGGTGGAGCATTGAAAAATCAAATGTGGTGTGTACTTGGGAGGTAATATGGTGTTTTACTTTGCCTTTCACATCGCAGTAGTGAGTCATAGAATGCCATACCGACTTCTATGGTTTTTGCCACTCTATGTACCGAAAGACCTGCTGCCCTCTTTCTGGGATTTGTGTTAGTCATGTTCCTCACTAAAGACCCCACTAATTTGATTAAACCTATAGTTTGAATCTTTAGCTCAATGAAACATGCAAACTATTCTCCCCGTTCAAGGTGTAGGTACGTTCAAGAACGGTTTTACATACTATGCAAAAAATTCGATATGTGAACTGAATTATATTGAGCATTATACTCATACTACGCAAAAATATTCGATGTGAACTGAATTTTATTGAGCAATATACTGACTAAATATTTACAATATAACATAAAGATGTAGAAATAAACTAGAACCTATGTTAAGTAATTATATCTTTTCTTGCTTTATATTTGTAAGTCGAATTAAATAATCAATCCAATTCTTTTAGTAGATCAGATTCTATAGATGCTCTGGCAAAATTATTTGTGGATTTTGTTCCTTCGTCGACCTGTGGAACCTCAAATTTGGATTTTGCATAACTTTGCTTGCGAAATTGTCATTACTTTAAATATTATACCAAAACTTAAGAATCCGAATGAACTCAACGTTCTTTTATTTTTTTAGCTACGAGGGACACTATTTATGTATTGAGAATTGAAAGAATAAACAAATAAATTTGATGACAAATACTACTATTGCTTTTCAAAAAATCGTCTTTAAGATCTATACATTTTTGCATGCGATTGAACCACACTTCAAAGCACTTTGTCAGTCAGAAGATGGTAGCTTTAAAACATGCGTTTTGAAAGTCTCAACCGCTTCTTCGGGCGATGGAAATCGTTGTCTACGCAGTTTATCTTTAATTACTGGACACAAGAAGATGTCATTGGATTATAAGTCGGGGCTGTAAGGCGGATGACCTATCAATTCGATCTTTTGTGTGTCCAAATATTCGTTTGTTGCATGTGATGTGTGTGAGCTCGCATGATTTGTCGTTTTGGGTTGCTTTCTCTCAATTTACTGAAAACTTCAGGCAAACAAATTCTCGTGTACCACGTTGAATTAACGGTCTTTTGATTTTCGAGTGCCACAATTGCCAAAAGACCGGTTTTCATGAAGAAAAACGTCACCATTTACTCTTAACGTTTCGAGAACGAACAACTTTTGTTGGCTTTGCTTCACATTGAAACACTCAAACTGTAGGCTGGCCTTTTCTTTCTGGCTCATACGCATAAATTCACGACTCGCCACCTGTGACGATGTTGTATACCGCTTTGAATGCACCACAGTTGTGTTTTGAAATCATTTTACGGCACCAATCGACACGAGCATTTCTTTTGAGCATCTGTCAACAAATGTAGAATCCAACGCGCACACAGCTTTCGAACACATAAATGTTTGTGCAAAATCTTATGTATGCTGGTCATACTAATGCTTAAACATTTCTCGATTCTTGATATGTCACATGACGATCTTCTTTAATTAGTTTTCGCGCAGCATCAATATTTTCAGGCACAGGGACCGATTTTGGACGACCTTCTTTAACTTCGTCCGTGAGTGAACTACGTCCACGTTTGAATTCAGTGTAATAGCGATATGCAGTGGCTGTGGATGGTGCTTCATCGCCAAAAGTTGAATTCAGTTGATTGGTGCATTGTTCTTGAGTTAGACTACGTCGAAGGTCTTAATAAATCATAGATCGAAAATTTTCGCGAATTATTTCCATATTTTGGCTGAGATGAAATTTTAAACACTGCAGAAAACAGAAATAGTGCTCGCACGTCAAAACATTCTGAGAACCTATAACCTCAAAAATGTCAAACTTTACGATGGCAATTTCAGATTTCAACTGGCAATACCAGTGTTGCCAGTTCTCAATACATAAATAGTGTCCCTCGTAATAGTATCAAAACGCCCTACTCTTATTTCAAATAAATCAGAATATACTTCTCCAATTTGATACATTAAATGTCTCTTAGCATCGATTCATCTAGCTGGACTATTTTTAAATTAGGATTATTATACGGTTCCTAAAACTGGCCAATATTTAGGAGAAGATGAAAAATATGACAATAATTTTTCAATTACAGAAGAAAACTTATGCCGTATTGTTATTTAAGCTATGATTGCAACATGGATAAAAACAAGCTCATTGCTACAACCTTAAACCTGGCTTTTGCAAACCATTGTGCTTACCACTATAGTCATAGTCCTGATCTCGGGAATCGTTGATTTTTAACCTTCTTTTTTTAATACGTTTTAACGATCTTTAGATAAACGATCTTTTTGTTTTGATCGAAGCTAGACCGAATTCTGTTAATGCTAAATATTTGGCCATAGCGCTGAATTCTTAGATATTTATAATGTTCTTTAATGTTTGTGATTTCAAGTGCCGGGATGTCTGTTAAACTCGATACTTCGTTTCTATCATAAATATAGTTTTTATTGACAATTGAAAATGTTGAAGCTCTGCTTTCCTCTGTGTAAATTTCCTGTCCAACATTTGAAGAAGATTAAGATTGAAACCGAAACTTTGTAATTTTAGGATTCTTTTTAAACGCTTCTTCTCTTTTTTCTTTCATTCAGAAATGTGGGTACTTCGAAAACTTTTGTGACATCTGAGGGGTAATAATAAATAAAATACGAAAACTAAAATGTGAACATTGATTACATTACTACTTATATCGATTATAGTTAATATTCCTAGCTGTTGGTTTAAAAATAGAATAATCTTAACAACGAACTAGGGTTATCGTGATCGGAAGTCACAACCAGAAAACACGAACAGATTGAACAAAGATGAAAAAATTTTGTCCCCTTCCGTGGTAGTGTTTGACGCTATCTTAATATCTGATTCGGTCCTGGTTTTGGGTTTCCCCGAGTTCTTCCTCCCCCTATGGGTGTTGAGGGGGTGTGGCGTGTTATTTAAAGTTCCACCTTCATTTGTATCTACGTACCGTGCTTGGTATTAGCGAAATGTTTGTAAATATATTTTTCGAATACGTGTTATTACTTTTGTATTTACAAAGATAGTTCAATGGAAACGTTTAGAGGCTGTACCGTTTATTCAAGGAACTTAAAGAAAGTGTCAATTAACATTAAGGCATGAGTACCACTGCTCGATTACTGTATAGATTCCCTGCTGCTAAAATTCCGGCAGCTGTTTTCGGAAAGTCAGCGTCCAAATTCAACCGCCGTCCTTTTAATGATGGTTTTAATCTGTCAAACATGTGAAAATCGCATGGGAACAAGTCGGGACTGTAAGCTAGATGTTGCAAAACTTCCCATTTCACATGGCTAAGTATACCTTGAGTAGTCTGCGCTACATAGGGTCGAGCATTATCATGCAGAAGAATGACACTATTTTGAGCATCCGGGGAGGTTTATTCTTGATGCTGGCACGTGAGTCTTTAAAGATGACTGCATAGCGCTCATCGTTAATGTACAGTACATCTTGGTAATTAAAAAATACGGTCAACATTACTTTTCCTGCTGAAGGTTGAAATCGAATTTTTTTGCCTTTGGAGATTGTGCACGCTTCCACTGCATACTCGCTTGGCAGGGTCGTAGTGATAACACCAAGACTTATCACCGGCAGCAATTTGGTGTGGAAAAACATTACGTTGTTCATAGCGCATCAAATGTTGAATTGATTAGGCCGGACGCATATTCTTCCGCTTACAAGTAAGCAATCGTGGGATCCGTTGAGCGGCAACTTGACGATAGCCAAGACCATGAATGCTAGCTGATGTTCAACATTTGAAGAAGTTCTCCAATTTTGATGCATCTATTTCGGCGTAACGCATTTTCCAATTGTATTACATTTTGACCTGATGCTGCAATACGTGCAGGTCCGGAACAAGCGAATTTTCTTCCATGTCGAAACTTATTGCACTGTTCAATCATTGTCGTGTGAGAATAACTATAACCACCATACACAGCTTTCGTTCTCTTACAAATTTCTATTGGTTTGCACCGTCCCCTTTTCCGATGAGATATAAAGGGTAGGTGTACTACAGAGTATAAAGTAAATATATTCTGGCGAAGCTAGCATCGCCTCTGATGCCGTTCCAAAAATTTGCTTTTGGAGATTCTACCGAAACTAGTGCTCTACGAAAGTTTTCTCGGACCTCTCAATTTTCGAAGAGTAGGCTTCATCAAGATTTATAAATATTGAAATGTTGCAAATACGTATGTATTCAGTCATATTACAGTGATATTTTGATATACAGTCATAAGGTAGACTAGATGGTGAAAATCGGTTTAATGTGAGAGAGAGGCCGGGCCCAGAGCAGAATGTATTGTGAAACTATATAATAGTTACTGTAGATAAAAACTTTGTAAAAAAATTGCTGAATGAATTTGATCAAGAAATTTCTGGGAAGAAGCTTTCGGTGCGTATTGGTTTGACAAAGAAAAAACTCTCAAGAATAAAAGGCCGGCCGGAGCTGAAACCGAAGCCGTAGCCATAGTAGGAGGTGGTGTGCTGGTGGGCGATATTTGTTTACTGCTTCTTTATTATTTATTACATTTAAACTTTACTCTATGCCCAATATACATTTTTAATACTTCAGTCGTTATAATTTTGGAATGAAATGCCATAATTTGAAAATATTTGATTTTTTCTGCATACAGATCGTACGTGAAACTTTAGTATTCAAATTCAGCTTATGTTTGGTGTGGAGTGATCCAAATAAGACAAACATTTTTGTTTTAGGTCTTGGTGATGCCTGGGGAGCAGTTCCTGCAATTAATTCTAGAGAAACTCCAATAAAGGAACTTGGTTCTTGTCTTCTCCAAACGCTAGATGGTTTTATATTTGTTGTGGCACCCGATGGAAAAATTATGTACATATCAGAGACGGCTTCTGTACACTTAGGACTATCACAGGTACGAAATATATTTACCAAATAATTTGAACGATTGTTTTACGTTTTGATATTTAATTATGAAGTGTTGGAACTTCCGACAGAGGTAAGTTTTCAATTCGTAAATGTAGTCGTATTGTGCTTATGTTATAATTTTTACATGAGGCAAGAATCGAAGACCAGCTGATCTTCCTTAAATATAGTACCTGTTGTATGTTATTCTTATCCTTTCTAATTAGCAATATATCAGCTGACCTTAAACCTATAATTCTAAAATATTATATATATATATATATATATATATATATATATATATATATATATATATATATATATATAATTAGTATTATTTCTCGAACGAAAGTAAGTAAACAACTGATTTGATTAAAATCTTGGGATGCACTCGTAATCAAATCAGTTGTTTATATATATATATATATATATATATATATATATATATATATATATATATATTATTAAGATGAAATGAAAACCCACTTTTAGTGGTTTTTAATTACTAGTTCGATTTGAAATGGTAATTCAACTTTAAATACAAAGTTGGGTTTTCATTTCATCTTAATAACTATTAATATATATATTAAGCATTCATTTGCATTCCAAATGTGGATTATTCTTTTCTATTAATAATAATATAATTACATGTTTGTATTATTCCGAACGTTGCAAAATGGGATGATCAAGTTATTAGTACATGAATTATGTATATAACTTGATTCAATTTCCTTAAATGCAAGACGTAATTGAAAATCGTTAACAAGAGCCAAGCTTGAGTAGTATTAAGTATAACATCATCTAAACAATTAGGCTAGATAGCTCAATTGGTTAGAGCACTGATCCGGAAAATCAGAGGTTGCAGGTTCAAGTCCTGCTGTAGTCGTTCTTTTAGTGGTTTTCAATTACTAGTTCGATTTGAAATGATAATTCAACTTTAAATACAAAGTTGGGTTTTCATTTCATCTTAATAACTATTAATATATATTAAGCATTCATTTGCGTCCAAATGTGGATTATTCTTCTCTATTAATATATATATATATATATATATATATATATATATATATATTGATATTATAACGCCGTACGCCGATATGATAAACGTCCAGCTGAACGCCACCGCACTGTGTTTCTCTCTAATCTTCCAATTTTATTATGCCACGGCTAGCCCTTTTTAATTTACACAGAGTGCACAACGTTACGATGATCAATTTTTATTTACCCCTTTAACTCTTACCTGTGTGAATTGATAAAACGAAGTCAATCAATATTCATATAATGAAAGGAAATAATATTTACACTTCACAATTTTTGTAATCCTTTAAATACACCCTTCGATCAATTAATATTATATGGATCATTTATCCCAAAATTTATATCCTTTTAATTTAAAGTCACCAAAAACGACACCTTTTGCAAAAAAATCTGGAACGTTCGAGACTCTTTTATGATTTTTACGTAAGTTTCAACGTATTCAATGGTTTTGTTGACTCCTTACAAACTTTAGAGAAAATTAATATATTCAGTGTTAAAATTTAAATTTGAAAAAATTCCTTAAAACTAGGCAGCTCTGACCTGTGATATTTTTGATGAGTTGTTGCCTGTTGTGGATCAACACCCCCTTGTTATCTTCAATCGAAACCAATGCTCTGCTTTGTACTTCTTATGTTTGAACCAATAATTCATTACGGTTACCCATTGTTTCCAAAATTCACCTCGTGCTTTATTCAATATTTCTCTGGATACGCTTTGGAGCTCTTCACTTAAATGCCACTTGAAATTCGTAGGTTTCTTAGTATTATGAATTTAGAATTGTATTATAAGTGGATTGGCAGTGGATTAAAATACCAGCCTTAGGACTATGGATTAGAATTGTCTTAGAAGTGAACCAGAATTGTATTAGACGCGGATTAGAACCCCTATATCATTATAAATATTTAATTTAAATTAATTGACCAGTTTCTAGTCACGTTTTCTGCAAAAACGGCAAAAACTTTTTCATATATTCTTAACGCAATTCTTATACAGCACTGTTTTGCACTATAATATAAAATTTATTTATCTGACGCGTAAATATTTGATTAAGAGTATTGTGGATATGACGTGCTTCAAATTGAGACTGACTGTTTCTTATCGCCTCTGGGTGTTATATAGCTTTTTCCCTCTACATTTGGATTGGTTTTCCAAGCAGCTTTGCAAATTGTTGCGACCAACTATATTTGTCCTGGACATTCCTAGTATATTTTCAAGCTGATTTCTGATGAAACTATTTTGGAGTTTCGTATCATGCCGTTATTTAGGATCTTTGATCGTCTTGTTCTTTTATTCTTTTATTGTATTCGTAAGAGTTTATTTACAGATACATAATTTTTTTTATTGTATATGTATATATATATATATATATATATAAATATTTTAGGTAGTTAATTACATATTATATATATTACTATGAATATTCACCCACGATTGGGCGTACCATATTTTTATTGCTGTGATTTGCCCTATTATTATTATTATTTTAAGCCCCAATGTTATGAAATGTTAAATTAAAATTTTTTTACTCCGACTAGCTTACTGAATACATCTTATTGAATCAAATAAAGCAATTCTAGAATACACAATATAAGAATTGATAATACTTACAACACTCAAAATTTTCCTTTTTGTACAAAATATCTACATGTACCAGATTTATGCTTTTTCTGAAAGCCAGCAAAATGTCTTTTAATTATATTCAGGGATGTTCAAACGTTCCAAGATACCTATTCCGTTTTATAAATTTTTAAGTGACCTTTTTGATGACTCTTACAAATATACAATGTATGGCAAATATTAAATCAAAACAGTTTTCAATAATAAAGTGTATTAAGATTGCTAACCTGGAATGGGTTCTGTAGTTCCATCCTAGTCTATGATCTGCATCCCCTTTCTGTGTCTGCTTTGCTTATTGATATGCCGGCCCCATATAAAAATCGCCTCCCATAAATCGCTTCCAATTAAAATCGTACTAAATCGGAATATGTCCAAATTAGAATACGTTCATTTTTAAATTATCTGCAAAATTAGAGTATGTTCAAAGTTAGAAGTCCTAAATTAAAGTCGTCTCAATTAAATATCCCAAATTAAAGCCATCTCAATCAAATATGTCCCAAATTACAGCCCAAATTAAAGTCGTCTCATTTAAATATGTCCCAAATTAAAGCCATCTCAATCAAATATGTCCCAAATTACAGCCCAAATTAAAGCCGTCCATCTATAGATCGGCTTAGTATTCGTTGCACAAATTCTCGCTCTTTTTAACTCTGATTTGTTTTGATCTATACTTCATTAGTTACGTAAGTTTTTAACACCTTTGAACATAGTCGTTGCTCAGTTTGAATATAGACTCAAATGTCGTTCCGTTACTATCGTATATATAAGCCCTCTTCATTGGCTTGTTTACATTCTAGGCTGATACTTTTTCCTACTCGCATAACTCGGAATTTTTACAAATTACTTAGTTTAAATCTTTGATGCATGCTCTGTTTGTCACGCCCGCATCCTGAATATTGTAATATTATTCGAGAATTTCCAACTTTTGACTTTCATTAATTCACGTATTTGGATGTTTGTTAATTTTATCGTATAACTGAACCGCCTGGTGTTTATTTGTTTCTACAGAATATTGGTTTTCTGAATAAATGTGTTCTCTTCCAGTCACGTAACAATTTAATGATAATGAATTATTTGGAATGCGTGTACGTTGATATTTTCGACGCAATTGTTATATATTTGCAATGCCAATTTATCTATGCTTCCCGGTGATTTAATTTTGTTGCAATTTAATGCGTTTTAAAATCTTATCCTTACTTGTAAACTACACTTAGACATATTTATGTTCTCATACATTTAATTCTGCATATTTTATATACAGTGTTCTCTTAATTAACATTATGTAGAGTGACCGATTAACTCTTATAATTTCTGGAATTACTTGCTTTTCTTAAAGTTGAAGTTGTTTATATTTATTCTACGACCCCTATGACTTAACCTACCCCTAAACTACCCTATTATCATAGCAATAGAGAAAGTGGTTAGATGGCAAAAATAATTTAAATTTATCTGCAGGACAAGAACTGTAAGCACTAGATAAGGAAACGGACATTGAAAAGGATGACTTGGTATATTCTGTACGTATCGATGGGTTTGAATTAGCATTAAAGAGTCTCAAAAATAATAATGCACCGGGTGTGGATAAGGTGCAAGCAGAAACTGCAAAAGCTGCTGAACAAGCTGTAACAGAACGTCCCCTCCAGCTTGTAAGCTAGTGTGAGACAGGCGAGATACCTAAAGATTTTAAACGTATTACCATAGTTGCTATACAAAAAGAGAGCTGTGAATAGATGTGAAAATTTTCGAACAGTAAGTTTGACAGCACACATGTCAAAAATATTAACTAGAATTGTACAAAGATGGATAGAAAAACAGGCTGAAGAAATATCAGAAGATCTATACGGCTTTGGGCAAAACAAGGGAACACGGCAGGTTATTTTAGCTCTGAGGCTGATAATGGAGAAAACAATAGAAATACTAGAAAGCACGTTTCTAGGATTTGTAGATATGGAAAAAGCATTCGTTAATGTAAAATAGGAAAAAATGTTGGAAATACTCAAAAAGATTGGAATGAGTTATAGAGATAAACGGATGGTGCATAGCCTTTACACAGAGCAAACAGATGTAATAGAATTAGAGTAGGAAAGTAGAGAAGAATATAATAGAAAATAATAGAAAACGATAAAAAAAAAAAGAGGAAAGCGTGTATATAGGGTTTATATCTGGAAAAAGCATTCGACAATGTAAAATGGAAAAAAATGTTTGAAATACTCAAAAAGATTGAAATGAGTTTTAGAGATAGACGGACAGTAAGTACATAGCTTATACAAAGAGCAAAGAGCAATAATAGAATTAGAGCATGACTCTAGAGAAGTAAATATTAGGAAAGGGATGAGACAGGGATGTGCCTTATCCTCCGTTAATTTTTAACTTGTACATCAAAGAAACAATGAATACTGTTAAACGCAGAAAGATATTTGGAATTTGATGCAGGCACAAACGATTGATATGATTACATTTGTAGATAATATAGCGGTTTAGCATGTTGCAAGATAGAGGTAGAAGCAGCTCTCAATGAAATGGTAACGGTACTAACAGAGAGATGCGGTATGAAAATTAACAAAGATAAAACTAAAGTTGTAGTATGTAAAGGGGGGGGGGGATGAGGCAAAAACCAGAACAAATAGGAAACGAGAACTTACATGGGGTTGGGGTTAAAGATTTCTTCTACCTTGGAAGTCAAATGACGCAAGATGGGAAGGTGTAGAAGATATAAGTCAAAGATTAGCACAAGGCCGTGCTGCATTTAACAAGAAAAAGCAGCTATTATACAAAGACAATAAACATAGAAACAAGGTAAAGATTTCTGATAGCATATGTGTGGAGTATAGCACTGTACGGCTGTGAAACTTGGAAAGTAGGAGAAGCAGAGAAGAAAAAGGCAGAAACCTTTGAAATGTGGTGCTACAGATGTATGATGATGATATCATGGACCGACAAAGTTAAAAACAAATAGACTCTAAAAATACTAGTGGAAAACGGTAAAAAATAGGAGGAATATGATGATAGGATACTTTCTAAGGCATGATTGAATAGTGCGGCGTATATTAGAAGCAGATAAAGGAAAAAGTGAAGTAGATGTATACCTATACCAGACTAATTGCACATAGATAGTGAAAGATGTAGGATATGGAAATTTCCGGGAAATATGTAGATTAACTCAAAATAGGAAACTATGGAGGTACGCGGATAATTAGTTCCAGGATTAAAGACCTTGTGATGATGAAGCATACGGAACGTAACGGAATTAACACAGATAAAAGTTTTTCGTTAACACTTATGCTATTTTATATGGTATTAATTTACTGTATAACAATAATAAAAATACTGTTGAAAAAACTAATATTTAATTTTCCGTTATCAAATTGTCGGCAATGTCGCACATTGCTACTATTCAAAACTGCAACACATGCTGGACGATAATTATATTAACAATCGTCTGCATAAATAGTTACTACATATGTATGAGATCGCGGATGACGAGTTCTATTTAAAAATTGCAAGTAATATTTCTCCTTTTTCCCAAACTTAGTCTTTAAAATATTAGCACTTCATAGTCAATAACAACATATAAATAAATAAAACAGTATATTTTTAAGTTACTTCAAGATTAATATACAGCGAGTTTATAAAAGACCTCCTTGATTTAATGTTTTATTTGTACACGGTAAAGTGAAAATAATATTTATTAGAGCTATATAGTAATAAAGAGAATCTTCTCAAGTTTTTTTATACCTAATATAGTTCTATATGTTGTAACGTGCATTTTTAATAGCTTAACATTTTACGCTATCCTCAATTCATAAATACATTTCTACAAATTACTATTTTTATATTTGATATTTATTAACTCCTTAGGCGAGTGCATCGTATTATTAATTATAGATTGCATCGTTCTTGTCTTGCCGTAAATATAAATTTTGTTCCTTATGTGGATATACAAGTCTAGATAATAGAAGATAAGAGGTTGTATAGCGAGGAATTGATATAAACAGATGAGCAGTCGTAGTTCGTTCTTGGTTCCTATATATTAATTACGTGGAAAAGACTGTTCCTTTTACTTTGACAATAGTGAGAATTAATGCGGTATTAATTTTCGTATTGTTCCTGAACAAGCGCGGCGCGATTTTAATTGTTTTCTTGTGAAGTAAAAGTTGTATATTAACTGTATAAAGTGTAGTTCTAATTCCTTTTGAAGGAAGTATGCTTGATAGGCGAACGTGTTTACTCGACCTGCACGTGCGTTTTACGGAACATTTGACGGACGGTTTTATTGCTTACGCGTGCTTACTAATTGTTTTTAGTTGTTTTTATTGTGAGACAAATGCTTTAAGGAACATTTGACGGACTTACTTTAGTGATACGCGTACTTTACTAATTTGTGGTTTTAGTTGTTTGTCTTGTGAAATAATAGTCGTAGAACTTGCTAAACTGACCGATTCTTTCTTTAGGATTAATGTGTGTGCGATCTAGTCTAGTGTCCCTTTGTTTTATCAGATTAGTGCCTACTTTGGATTATTTAAATACAGTGGATACTGTAGTTTCTGCATTTTTCTAACACCCAACGAATCTAAAATAGATCGTTGTTTGCGCAAATTTCGTTATTCAAAAGCATTAGATTTTTCTTTGTTACCATAGGTAGCAAATAAAACACCTCGCGTTACTGTTAGTTTAATGCATTACATCGTGCCTTGAAAGCGTGATTCTAAATTTTTATTACCTTTTTTTTTACGATTTGTGTTACAAAATATTTCGAAATTATTGTCTCAGGAAATAGAATTAACAAGAAATTTATCAATGCTACATAGTTCCATCAGCATGATAATGTCTGCTGCGAACACCAGTGAAATACGTAGGTGTGATTAGTGTAAAGTGTAAGAAATTCCATCAACACCCTCACAGTCAAGGGTGAAGTGCTTCGTTCGTGCAGGACATCGTGAATCCCACACTTCAACTGCAAGGAAGCGTTACGGAAAGACTTTTTGTAAGTTGAACTATTTCCTACTTGTTATTACTTTAAATATCTATCCGTTGTTGTGCCATATCTTCGTCGTTCTGATACCTTTTACAATAGACTTGCCTGCTATTAAGGAAAAAAAAAGAAAGAAAAAAAAAGAAATCAATACTACTGAATTACTCATATCTATTGTGTCTTACCTATTTATCTTTTGTTAACATTTTGTCTGATTTATGTTTAATTGGTGTGTGAGGAAACGTTTCTGCTACTCCCCAATATTACCTCAATTTGTAATAAAAATTTTTGTACTGCTTTTACCGTTGTTATATTATATAGATTATCCAAACAGTTTTATTTACATTCTACAAAGTACTGAATAATTTTAGACTTATCATTGCTGCTATGCTTTTCCTTTTTTTCAGGTTTGCTTAACTATTTTTCTTGCAGGTATTGTCACTAACTCCTTACCGCCGTATACATTATATGTTGGTCTGCTTTCTACAACCCCCCCTAATCTCCGATTGAGTCCGGTCATTTCTTTGATTTTCTTTGTGCTACGCACGGCTACGAGCCAACGTAGCATAAATTTGGCGCCCAACGTGGCTGCCACGAATTATGTAACGTAACATTTTTGGCGCCCAACGTGGGGGCTCGATAAACGTGGGACTCGATAAACGTGGGGCTATTATCTTCAAATAACCATTCTCTTTAGAGAATAAATTAAACACGCTTCTTTTAAAATTCTAATTCTTTTGTACTTCTACTTGTTTCTATCTATCATTATTACTTTATTTACCATTCAAAGCTAAATCTGAATCGTTTTCTTCTGTTCTCTACTACTTATTACCTATTCTAATACATTTTTGGTTCTTTCTTACAACATTTTTTTTCTTAATTTTTCATCTGTCTCTGTTTATTGTATTTTAATCCTAAACTTAGTCTTAATTGTCTTTGCATCTTTTATGTCATTTTTATTCTCTCACTATGTCTGTTCTTAAGTATTCTTTCTGTGGCTTATTGGTCTTGTGTTTTCTCTGATAAGCTTGTGTCCGAAAACACTGGCGCCCATTTCGTATTCCTATTCATCTTTTTGTAGCTAGCCCATCCCGTGACTTTTTCTTCTGGCTAGTTCCACCATTTGTTCACTATTTGACTATTATAGTCGCTTTCTACATCCATTCCTTGAGGTAGGCTTCAGATCTATTTTCTTTTCCTTTAGGAATTTCGACTTGGTCGCTTTTGTAGGTCTGTTAGCCATACTTTGCTTAAGTAATCGTTTCATACAAATCTGTTACCTCAGTTGGAAGTATTCTAGATTGTGTACTAGCTTGCCTTTGCCCTTTTCTTTGTCTTGGTTCTTTCTTTGCTGCACACTTGAGGTTGACAGTTTTGCTACGAGTTTTCTTCCTCGTTTTTTCTTTTTTCTTGGTTTCTCCGCGGGAAACCAAAACTTTTCTTCGAGGTGGAAAACAGAAATGTCCCTTGTAGGGACATCCGTCTTTTGACGTTTTTGAAAGTAGCTATAACCTTTAATCCTCATTGGGTGTTTACTTAATGCTTTCTTTACCTATTCTGTCGTTGTTGGTTACAATAGATGACTTTGTCTTCTTTTGAAAAAAAATGTTCTTTTCTTATACTGGTGTTGGTCCTTCGAACCGGATAAAAATAATTTTTTTTGTTTGGTTCCTTGTATGTCGTTTTTCTTTTTTTTCTTTCACCCCGACGTCTTTATTTTGCTAGGGGGGAATTTGTAACGTGCATTTTTAATAGCTCAACATTTTACGCTATCCTCAATTCATAAATACATTTCTACAAATTACTATTTTTATATTTGATATTTATTAACTCCTTAGGCGAGTGCATCGTATTATTAATTATTTCTTTGTGTTACGCACGGCTACGAGCCAACGTAGCATAAATTTGGCGCCCAACGTGGCTGCCACGAATTACGTAACGTAACAATGTGCACCATTTGTTGCCCTGGCCACGTCTAAACGATAATCAGTTTCTTCCCAGGTATTCAGCTTTATATCAGGCGTAACGGATGCTACAGCTGCAACAATCCTCTCCCTCAAATGAGCAATGTCACGGATCTTCTCGGAATAAACAACTTTTTTACATGTTCCCAAAATAGGAAATCTAGTGTACTCAGATCTGGGCTCCTTGGTGGCCATACAATCGGTCCACGTCAACCAATCCACCTGTCAGGGAAACGCAAGTTCAACGCATCACGCACACGGTTGCTTTAGTGAGGTGGCGCGCCGTCTTGTTGGAAGACAATCGGTCTCTTTTCTAGTTCGATATCATCTATTTGTGGGAAAACATATAGTTCAATATTTCACAATAAATATTGCCATTAATTGTCTTCTCTGCGAAGATGAAAGGTCCTACGATACGATCATGCATCAATCCACACCAAACATTAACTTTGGTAGAGTCTCGCTGATGTTCTATGAATTCATGCGTCGTTCATCACTGCACTCGATTGAATAAACCAAATCACACACTCAACTTTCTGCTGTGGCGTAGCCATGACTGTTGAGTGGCGACTGCCGGCCGGCGGAAGCGGTAGCATTCTTCCCCCACCATGCTCGCTCCAAGGCCACGCACTGCGATCGAATATTAGCAAAACAATCTTGACAATATACCGAACTCAAGTTCAAAACCCGAAAGATTATTACTGGTTTCGTTTTTTAATTATGATTTTTTTAAATCAAGGAGTTCTTTTATAAACTCCCTGTATAAATGCATTTTTGTATGGTTTGATTATTATAGTCTGCTCAGTATGCAAGATTTTTTAATGCTAAACGGCCGAGTTCAAAGCCTAATCGATTTTATTAATAAGAAGTTAGTAGTAAAGAAAGATTAGGATGTACGAACAAATTAATGCCACACCATTTCGAAAAGAAAACCTTGTAATAAATGCTCCATAAGAATAAACCCTTGAATGAAGAACTTCGTGTGCTTGAAAATTTCGATCTGCCAACATTCTCAGATTCTATTATTTTCCATCTTGTGTGAATTGTGCGCGTGACAGTCTGAATTCATTACAGAATCGAATTCGGAAGTACTTTAGTTGCACAAGAACAGGCTTCCAAAAGGCACACTAACCCATTTTCTTGTCTGGTCTAAATTTTAATTCTAGTGATGTTCCTTTACTACACGGATGCGATAATTCTTGTGTAAATTCGGTAAACATCTATTTACTTTGCGTATTTGCCTCTAGTATTGAGTTAACAAATATAAAGAGTCCCCATTGGAATTTTCTTTTAAACTGTATGGAACTTCGGTATGTTTTATTCATTTACATATTAACGCTGAGTATCAATTAATTATATCTATAATATTTAGTTTAAATTATATTTGGACATAAAATAACCGAAAGCTAAATAAAATCTGAATAATAATATTTTTCAGGTAGAACTGACAGGGAACAGTATATACGAGTATATTCACCCCGCGGATCATGATGAAATGACAGTCGTCCTTAGTCCATCGATGCCGCCTCCTGATACATCACCCAATCAGGATTATGAGGGCGAGCGCATCTTCTTCCTGCGCATGAAGTGCGTTTTAGCTAAACGTAACGCCGGATTGACAAGCGAAGGGTACAAGGTAAGCTTTTGTTATACTTTCCATTCATTCATCGATTTATGACCAGTACAGGGGTGCCAACTTTTGTAAAATAAAAACTGCTTAAGTTAGATTAATTGAATAGATGAAATGTAAAGAAGAGCGTATAGTTCAAACAAGCTTGAGCAAATGTAAATTTTTTGAATAATTTAACAAATGAGAGTAAATTCTTATCGCTTTTATACACCTTTGCTCAAGGATTTTTACTTCACTCAAGTAGTGAAATTTTCGAAACCAACTATCCCATCTATAACACCGCGAGAGACTAATTGTAGAACATGGATAGGCAGGAACGGCTAGGTAAGCATTAACTCGTGGAGCTTTTTATTTCAGGCGCAAAAAATTACTGGCGTATAGTAAAATTTTCACGACGTAAAAATATAACAAAATAGGTTTTTTCTAAGAATTAGTTTAACCCTGGGATGCATACGTACAAATCTTTAAGTATTTTCAAAAATGGGGTCTAATGGACTTTAATACTGAATTTAGATACAGCGTGTTTCTAAATATGATGTACATACGAAGGGTGCAATTCTTTGGCTTATTTCAGGACAAAAACTTCAAATAAAGATAGGTTCACAGAGACTTCGTTACCATACTCTGGGTTGAATTAGAACGTATTTTTGTATTTTTTTTTTCAATATTGTACCTGTGCTTTACATTAGAAATTTACCAAAATCTATAAATATATCTTTATCAAACCTTTGCGAAGCCATATGTAGACCCGTCATTGATAAAAAAATAATAATTAGTTTTTTTTAAATAAACATTGTTCGAATTCGCCCCGATGGGTGGGGTAAATTTGAACGACACTTGAATATGCATGTGATTTGAAAACTCCATATGTGTCAATTCGAACTAGATACGTTAAAAAAATTAATATCTTTTATTCAGAATTAAATGGCGAGCCCGTGAGGTAAAAAACAAGACACATGCTGTTTTAAACCAGTTTAATACCAAGCAAAATCTGCTTACTTACATAACTAACTTTTTGGATTAATAGGAAAAAAATTAGGTAAGTATATAAACTTAAATCTATTTGATAATAAAAAGAATAAAGAATAAATACACAATAGAGCTTAACCTAGCGTTACATATATGTAACCATTACAGACACCTATTCAAACAAGTCTTCTGATTGTGATAAGGCTTTCACATGGTAGATGGTGCTAGGGATAGGAGATAAATGCTATAAATTTATATAGGCGAGACAGTTTCATTAGTTGTTGCCCAGACGCCGATGGGGTAACAACTCGCGTATTCAGACCACCGCCTTCAGGCGTTCAAAGGTGGGCAGCGGAACGGTGACGTCCTGAGGGAGTTCTCCAGCTATGCGGGGTGCCGAGGAATGGGTACACAAGTGAAGTCGTCGGGGATGCACATCCGTCAGTCCTGTTTAGACGAACTACCTAACGATGGAGCGGCCTGTGGCGAGTAGCCAGTCCTGTTAGGCGAAAGCCACAGGCCAGTGGACCCAGGATCCGAAATACTGTATAGTTGGGGGACAACTAAGGGTAGATTCGGGAAACTGCACACTGCAGAAAATCAAGACGATTCCAGGAGCAGGTCTTTTGGGATCCAGTCCTACAAATTTATACATATATATATATATATATATATATATATATATATATATATATATATATATATATACATTAATAATTAATGGACTGGTCAGTCTTATAGTATAATATACATGTACATATTATCATGGGAAGTAGTCCAAATCAAACAGAAACTGATTGAAAATTTAATCAATACCTAACGTTTCGGTACATTCCTTTTGTACCTTTTTCAAAGGCTAAAATGGAGACAGAAAATTCGAAATTAGCAAAAAATACATAACCTGTCGCTAACTACTTACATTGACAAAATTATATTAAGGAGATTGAAAACAAATTATTGCACGATTCACATTATAACTGTGGGTCAAAAATATTAAAAATTAAAATTTGCCTGAAGGGCAGCGTCATGCCATGATGGCGGTTCAAAAGTAAAGACAAAGTTGATAATGACAAATTCTATAAGAGTGACAGGACACGTTCTGAAAATGGCAATGATTACATAACCTGAAGGAAGATACCTAACGTTGTTTAAAAATGTCCTTACTATATAGAGCAGAGTAAACATTATGTACCCTATCAATATCAATCTTATTATTGATAGGATTAATTTCACTATTAATATAAAAAGACTCGATGAAAAGCCTCGTCTTGTAATTGGTTTCATTCTCCAAAATGGCGGTGTCATCGAAAAGTGGTGGATGACTGGTTGCAGCAACATGAGCAGACAATGCACATTTAGTGGAGTTAATCCTACAATCACTCCTGTGCTGGGTTAAACGACTCTTCAGCCACTGGCTAGTCTGACCAATGTAACTATTATTGCAGCTACACGTGATCTTGTAGACAACGTTGCTGTTTAACAGTTTCGGAGTACGATCCTTTAATTTGGTAAACAACTTCTGAATAGAAAAATTGTATTCATAAACAATGGCGATCTTAGGTTGTCTAAGTAATCGTACTAAAAGTGGAGATAACTTCTGTATATACGGTAGCTTCTTGTACGCAATATCAGTTTCAGCAGGGTTTACTTTTAAGAAGTTGCCATATATCAATCTATGCAACATTCTCTTTGGATAACCGTTGTTAACTAAAGTGTTAATCAATAATTTCTTATTTTTATCCATGAACTGTGGGTCTGAAATATGTTCTATTCGATATCGTAGGGCCTTCACCGTGTTTACCTTATGTTGAAAAGAATGGTTCGAGTGGAAATTTAGATATCTGCCCGAGTTAGTTGGTTTAGTGTACCAATCAAATAATAAATGATTAGAACTATCTCTGATGACCAACACATCCAAAAAAAGGTAATTTACCCTCCACTTCAATTTCAAAAGTGAACTGAAGGTGATCATTAAAATCATTGAATGCTGTTAACGTTTGGTCAACATATTGGGCTGGCAACGAACAAATGATATCATCCACATACTTTACCAAGAAAGACATCTCATATGGTAATCTAGGTAGAACACTCGACAGTAAATTATCCATAATCATTTGAGCGATTATGGGTGATAGAGGTGACCCCATTGGAGTTCCAAATAATTGTAAGTAAAACTTCTCTTGGAAAACAAAGTACGTATTGTTAAAAACCAAATTAACAGTTGTCAAGAACATTTTTAACCGCCATCATGGCATGACGCTGCCCTTCAGGCAAATTTTAATTTTTAATATTTATGACCCACAGTTATAATGTGAATCGTGCAATAATTTGTTTTCAATCTCCTTAATATAATTTTGTCAATGTAAGTAGTTAGCGACAGGTTATGTATTTTTTGCTAATTTCGAATTTTCTGTCTCCATTTTAGCCTTTGAAAAAGGTACAAAAGGAATATACCGAAACGTTAGGTATTGATTAAATTTTCAATCAGTTTCTGTTGTTTGATTTGGACTACTTCCCATGATAATATGTACATGTATATTATACTATATATATATATATATATATATATATATATATATATATATATATATATATATTTATTGAAGAAGATCAACCTAATAGAAACACCATAAGTCAAGAAACAACAACATTTACAAGCCGAAAAACTCTAGAGTTACAAGGCACTATAGCGACGCTGAGAGCGTCGTGTCCAGCTACTGCGATCAGTTTCATCTTTTCAAGTTGATTCTTGTTATTGAATGCACTTTGAAAGTAGTACAATATTTTTGAGCATGGATTTGCCCATGAACCTAGTGTAAGTGTTATAAAAATTATATTTTGTGATAATTTAATACTTTTTGTTGGTATTGGTGTAGTATACTGTATCAGTTTTTTGATAGTCAAGCAACATTTAAATTTTACAAAAACTATCTCGTATTATTTTCAGCCTAAAGTGTGCGTTACATATATGTGACGCTAGGACATTGTGAAATATTTTGAGTAAAACTGATATTTTATTGTAGCGGGATTACTTTACAAGAGGCTTTAGATATTGCATATACTGAAGATGTAAAAGAAATATATTTTGAACCACCAGAACCAAGCAGTCTCACAGATGAAGATTCTGGTGATGATGATTATAGCGCCACACCAGACAATTTGAGTGGAAAACAATTGCAAAGTGGGGCTGAACTTGTTTTGTATAATGATAATTGAATTAGTTGTCAAGATTATGTTTGCAAAGGGAAAAATAAATCGGAAGCTTACAACTTAGTAGTACAACGTGAAAGAAAGCGTTACTATAGGTAAAAAGGAAACTAAATTTAAAAAAATAAAGATGAAAATACAAAAGAAGTGATCTGGGATAGGCAAGGGGAGTTGGAGCAATCAACTGCTCGGGTATTTCCGGATCATTCAAAAGATTATAAAAAATTTGAAGGCTTCATGTATTGAAATATATGAAATGTTTATTACTAATGACATAATAGATCTTCTTATTACAGAAATAAAAAGTTATGCGTTTTATAAAAACTGTAATGATCCAAAAATAACTGCCGATGAAGTGAAATGTTTCATTGCAATTTTAATAGCTAGTGGATATGATACAAAGCCTGAAAAAAGAATGTTCTGGAATTCTGCTAATGATTTGAGGAATCATGCAGTTACAGAAGCTATGAGACGGAATAGATTTGAAGAAATTCTTAAATTTATGTACTGTGTCGATAACACCATGTTACGTGCCATTGCCACTTAAACATTGTTTCTAGGTTAAGTTTTGATATACGGGAGTTTCGCGCCATAATTTCAAATACGCGGTGCGCGGGAATTTTAAATAGACTCGGCGGTACTTCCGTACGTCATAGTAGTGAGTTTGGGCAGATCGCACAACACTAGAGGGGTAGATGAATAACTTCGTGCGGATGTGAAAAAGACAAAGGAGTGGGAAAGTTTCCGGTTCCCTCTCTATAACGTGGCTTTTTCGCCAATACCTTTGAGCAGAGTGGTCGCTTTTCTGGTAACAAATCTGCCGCCACCTAGGCGCACCGATCTCCACGACTCAGGATGAAGACCTCATGGCTACCTTAGCTGGCCGGAGCTGATCCCCGAACCCTTTTGAGAGCGTCGGCATATCATCTCTAATCCTTCCGGGAGGAGCCCTGATTGGACTTGGTTAGCCTACCCTAGCGCAACTTCGGGCGAAGGCAGGATTTCTGATGTAAGTAATCCTTTACTTAATTTGTGTGCTTTTACCTTTGTGTTAAAATTATGTGAATTTTCGAAGTATTGCGCAATATTGAAGACGTCATTGGTAGAGGACCGCGCCCAAATCTGTATAAGATTAGCGCTGCCAACCACTGATAGTGTCTATTAAACCACGCTTCCGGTGTTGTATTTATAGAATTTTTAAATATAACTACGGTTGTAATGTAAGAATTGGCTGTCCAACGTGTTATTTTTTTTAGGTGGTACAATTCCTATATGCCTATGGAATGTATAAATTAATGTTTAAACAAGCTTTTTCATCTAAATCAAATCAATAAATTTCATTATCTATGATTACTAAGATATCTGTGAATTTTTAATTTCAGGTTGGTATCCTGTAAAATTCCCCAGAGATTTTCCTGAATTGACAGGTCAGAGCTTGTAATGAAAACGTCACTTTGAGGTTATTGTGATATATACCTTTTATCCAAAAAAATGCTAATCTATTTACCTTACTGTAACTTTAAATGAAATTCACAACTGCAGTTATCTGAAATATGTGTTAGTGGTTTAAATAAAACTCCAAGTTTTTACAAGGATTTATACGTTACCCTACTTTCTGCAAGTAAGTACAGAAAATAAATACGCTTTTTAAGTAATTGCATTCCTTAAACACCCTTTATTATAACAATTATCTACCTTGTATCAGTTAAAATATAACCCTTGCTGTAAAAAATTTAAAAAAACACTGTACCTAAAATTCTCTAGTGTGTTTATAAAAAAGTGTTTGTCATTTACCTGTTAACTAATATTTAAACTCGCTTTTTAAAGAAACCTTATGTTTAAAAAAACATTTAACGTAACGATTTGACCTTTAGAATATCTTTTGAAAATGCTACATTAATAGTCTCGTTTTATCTGTAAAATAATACGTTACCTATGTGTTTCTCTATTTTGGAGGGCTTTTTTGTAACTTATCAAGGATATATTCCTTGTTAAATACTAACCTTGTTCGCATATAGTTTTAAATGTGTTTCTTTAGTGTTTTGATTAATTAACGTGGTAAAATTTCAATATTATCCTTTACCGGTGACGTTACTAACAAGTTTTCACCCGTAAATACCTTATCGTACTAAATTGAAGTAGCTGTAACGTTTTTTTACTTTCTGATCTGCGTCAGTATTACATATTTTATATATATCGTGTCTCGAATATTCTATTCAGCCATTCAGGCAAATTTTAATTTTTAATATTTTTGACCCACAGTTATAATGTGAATCGTGCAATAATTTGTTTTCAATCTCCTTAATATAATTTTGTCAATGTAAGTAGTTAGCGACAGGTTATGTATTTTTTGCTAATTTCGAATTTTCTGTCTCCATTTTAGCCTTTGAAAAAGGTACAAAAGGAATGTACCGAAACGTTAGGTATTGATTAAATTTTCAATCAGTTTCTGTTGTTTGATTTGGACTACTTCCCATGATAATATGTACATGTATATTATACTATATATATATATTTATTGAAGAAGATCAACCTAATAGAAACACCATAAGTCAAGAAACAACAACATTTACAAGCCGAAAAACTCTAGAGTTACAAGGCACTATAGCGACGCTGAGAGCGTCGTGTCCAGCTACTGCGATCAGTTTCATCTTTTCAAGTTGATTCTTGTTATTGAATGCACTTTTGAAAGTAGTACAATATTTTTTCAGCATGGATTTGCCCTTGAACCTAGTGTAAGTGTTATAAAAATTATATTTTGTGATAATCTAATACTTTTTATTGGTATTGGTGTAGTATACTGTATCAGTTTCTTGATAGTCAAGCAACATTTAAATTTTACAAAAACTATCTCGTATTATTTTCAGCCTAAAGTGTGCGTTACATATATGTGACGCTAGGACATTGTGAAATATTTTGAGTAAAACTGATATTTTATTGTAGGGGGATTACTTTACAAGAGGCTTTAGATATTGCATATACTGAAGATGTAAAAGAAATATATTTTGAACCACCAGAACCAAGCAGTCTCACAGATGAAGATTCTGGTGATGATGATTATAGCGCCACACCAGACAATTTGAGTGGAAAACAATTGCAAAGTGGGGCTGAACTTGTTTTGTATATCATCATCATTAGGTCTTCAGTCCTAGAACTGGTTAGACGCGTACCATCATTGTTCCCTATTCTGAACTAACCTACAGGTTTCCCTGAAATATGCACAGTTTGCATCTATAACTGTCTGATCTAGGTCTACATCTACCTCTTTTTCCTATCTCTGCTTGTAATATATCACATACTATTCCCCAAAATGTCCTCATACATCTGGAGCATTTCAAAAGACTGCTACCGTTTTTGTGTCTGCATTTCAGCCAAAATTTTTTAACATGTTTCTATTTATACAATTGAGAGGATGGTTATTAAAGAAGTGTGCGATTGCATTATTGAAAGGCTTAAGTAGTCGTTTTTTTTATATTTATTTTGAGGGGGAAAATTCATTATGATTTAAGTTACCTCTTTGGTAGATTTTAACATGGTTCTGAGGCGACTCTATGGCGGGTTTACACTTGTCAGATACCACTGTTGTTCTATGAAGATTGTATATGGATCTGAGGCGACCCTATGGCGGGTTTACACTTGTCAGATACCAATGTTGTTCTATGAAGATTGTATATGGATCTGAGGCGACCCTATGGCGGGTTTACACTTGTCAGATACCAATGTTGTTCTATGAAGATTGTATATGGATCTGAGGCGACCCTATGGCGGGTTTACACTTGTCAGATACCAATGTTGTTCTATGAAGATTGTATATGGATCTGAGGCGACCCTATGGCGAGTTTACACTTGTCAGATACCAATACTGTTCAACGGAGATTGTATATGGTTTTGAGGTAACCTTATTGTGGATTTATACTTGTCAGATACCAGTGCTGTTTTACAAGGATTGTTAATATGCTTATTTTTATGTAATTAGTTATTTTATGTATAAATAGAAATCATGTATGTAGGCTGTATTTCATGTTAATATTGCAAGGAAAATCCAGGAAAAACTTGCAATGCTACCTAGATATTGTGGGCATTTGATTTTCATTTGTTATTTCTTTTAGTAATGGAATCCATTGTTTACTGAAAGTCCCGGATTCGTTTGCAACGCAGTTATTTTTATGTAGGGTTATATAGGCAGCTTCTTTGATTTTGCGTTTTTGGTGGTTTTCTTCTTTTTCTTCTTTTCTTCTTTTCAGGGAGTATGTGTATTCAGCTCGTTCCCTTTCTATTGTTTTCTAATTTTATACCCTATTTTACCGAGATTCAGTGAAGGAGGTTAAGCAACCTGTGGCTACCAAGATCCCCAACACTTAGACATTTGCCGAAATAATGGTTTTCTAGTAAATCCTTTCACACACTTAACATTATTCGAGAATATTGCCCAACCAATTCTTGTAGTTACTTATAATAATCATCAAGTTTACGCACAGTTATCTTTTCGTCATTAGTTTATCCATCTTGGGATTGGTTGGATGCGTACCTCCATTGATTTCTATTCTGGGCTAGCCTACGCATCTCCTGAAACCTCTACAGCCTACATCTTTTACTATCTGTGTGCAGTAGTCTAATCTAGGTCTGCCTCTTCTTCTCTTTTTCCTATCTCTGCTTCTAAAATATTCCGCACTATTCCCTCATGCCGTAGTATGTGGCCTATCATCCTATCTCTCCTATTTTTACCATTTTCCACATATTTCTTTCTTCCCTACCATTTTAGTACCTCTTCGTTCTTAACTTTGTCTGTCCATGATATCTTCATCATACGCCTGTAACACCACATTTCAAAGGCTTCTACCTTTGTCTTGTCCGCTTCTCCTACTGTCCAGGCTTCACAGCCGTACAGTGCTGCTCCACAATATGTTTTAAGCAATCTTTTCCTTGTTTCTATGTTTGTGGTCTTTGAGCACAATAGTTGCTTTTTCTTGTTAAATGTAGCACGACCTTGTGCTAATCTTTGTTTTATATCTTTTGTGCTTTTCCCATCTTGCGTTATTTGGCTTCCTAGGTAGCAGAAATCCTTAACCTCTTGTAAGTTCGTGTTAAATACTTGTAATCTTGTTTTTGATTTATTTTCCCCACCTTTGCAAACTAGAACTTTAGTTTTAGTTTTGTTAATTTTCATACCGTATCTCTCTGTTAGAACCGTTTCCATTTCATTAAGAGCTGCTTCTAACTCTTCCTTGCTAGATGCTAAAACCGCTATATTATCTGCAAATCTAAGCATATCAATTTTTTGTCCCTGCATAGTAATTCCAAATGTCTTTCTGCATTTGACAGTATTCACCGCCTCTTCTATGTACAAGTTAAAAATCAATGGGGATAGGGCACATCCCTGTCTCACCCTTTCCTAAATTTTACTTTCTACGTTCCTGCACTAATTCTATTACTGCTGTTTGCTCTTTGTATAAGCTATGTACTATTCGTCTATCCCTATAACTCATTCCAATCTTTTGAGTATTTCAAACATTTTTTCCAATTTACATTGTCGAATGCTTTTCCAGATCTACAAACCCTATATACATGCTTTCCCCTTTTTCTATTGTTTTCCATTATCACTCTCAGAGCTAAAATAGCCTCCCGTGTTCCCCTGTTTCGCCTAAACCCAAATTGATCTTCTCCTAGTATTTCTTCAGCTCGTTTTTCCATTCGTCTTTGCACAATTCTAGTTAATATTTTTGACACGTGTGCTGTCAAACTTATTGTTCGAAAATTTTCACATCTATCCGCGCCTTAAACGCGAACGAATAAATTTAAAGAATTCTGCACGCGAAACTCAGAGAAAGGACCCTGGGGAACCGCATACCGCGTAATTAGAGGAAAACAACAAAAATCGCGCTCAGTAATATAAAAAAACAAATGGCGAATACACGGAAGGTTTTAAAACCACGGGGAATATTTACTAAGAAATTTTTCCCATCGGATAATCCCGAGGGGATGAAGGGTCGCACGATTTAGTACGTCGGAAAGCTGCAGAGGCGCAAGGAACGGGTGCGATAAGGCAATCCTAGTTCACGAGGTCGTCAGGGCTCTTAGGAGGATGAACCTAAGAAGGCATCGGGGCGTGATGGAATCACTTCAGACGCCGCTCTGGAGGCGTGCCTGTTAGCCCCGTGTGTCTTTGTCGGGTTGTTTAATCTTTGTTTAGAAAGGGCGTTTTCCGCGTTGCTGGAAAATCCAGAACGTGAAATTTATACCCAAACCTAAAAAGGCGGATGCGTCCGATCCGGGCAGCTATCGTCCAATTAGCTTGCTACCGGTGCTGGGGAAAGTTTTAGATCGCGTTATGACTACGCGTATTGAGCACCTAGTGCGAGACAGCGGCGGTTTTAATAAAAGACAGTTTGGTTTCGTGGAGGGCAAGTCGACTATCGACGCGTTAGAGTTCGTTGTCGGGGAAATAAAGCAGGCGAGAGATGCTAAAGAGTACTGTGTCGTTGTTGCTTTGGACATTTCAGGAGCATTTGATGCTGCCTGGTTGCCATTAATCGTTTGCGAGTTAGATCGTAGGGGTTGTCCGCGAAACTTGATGTCCTTGGTCAAGAGTTATTTCTCGGGGCAATTGGCACAGGTTGAAATTCCGGGTGAAGTTCTGTCGCGTGAGGTGGAAAGGGGATGCCCGCAGGGGTCATGTTCTGGTCCCACATTTTGAAGTTGTTGTATGGGAGCATCTTTAGGGTTAAGTTGCCCGCAGGATGCTCAATCGTTGGGTTTGCGGATGACACTCTTTTAATTGTAAGATCGATATTGTTAATGAATATGCGCACAAAACCGAACGAGGCGCTTAATAAATTACACGACTGGTCGCAAGCGGTAAAATTAAAATTTAACACGACGAAGTCAGAGGCGCTTTATTTCGGCACGAAACCAGGACAGAAACCTCCCAGGCTAGAGCTAGGAGGGAAGAAAATTCCGTTTAAAGATTGTATTACCTACCTCGGCGTCAAGATTGACGATAAATTAAATTGGAAAGCGCACGTACAATACGTAAAAAGTAAGGGTGGCGAAATATTAAATAAAATGATGGCGGCGGCTAAAATAAAGTGGGGTTTTAGAGGCGAATTGCTGGGGACGGTTTATGCCGGAGCAATTGAGCCGGCGATGCTGTACGCAGCTTCTGTATGGGCAGAAGGTTGTAAATTCGGAGGTGCGTCAATTGACGAGCGTACAACGCATAACCGCAGCAAAAGCGGCGAGGGCGTACAGGACCACCTCCACGGAAGCGGTCCTGGTGATCAGTAGGACTCTCCCTATCGAATATGTCGTTAGGGAGATTAGAGATAGGCGATTAATAAATATAGGAAAAGGGCGCGAAATTATCCAAGATCTTAATCTTGGTAATAGAGAAATTGCAAGAAAGATCGTTGTATCTGAGTTGGGGCACCCGGCTGATATTAGAGGAATTGAGTTTGTCGAAGGTGATGAGGACACGATGGGTATCAGAATTTATACGGACGGTTCACGTATGGACGATGGGCAAGCAGCCGCGGCGTTTGTCGTGTATAAGCAGGAAAGGGAGGTGTTTCGGTTTCAAACCAAATTCGCGAACTGGAGCACAATTTTCCAGTGCGAATTGGTAGCCATACGAGAGGCTATCGATTACGTAATAAACCATACGGGCAGAGACGAGTATTATATAATCAGTGATAGTAAATCGGCGCTGACGGCATTAACAAACATGAACACCTCGACAGACCTCCAAGCGGACGTCTGGAGAATAGCGCGTACGGCGCTCGAGTTTCGACGTTTAAAGTTCTGTTGGGTCAGGTCGCACAATGGTAACGTAGGAAACGATAGGGCTGATGAATTAGCTAAAGAGGCCGCGACGGGAGACTTTCAAATATCACATTCGTCGATACCGAAGTCTTTGATTAAAAGAAAGCTGCGTGAAAATCAATCCGACAATGGGAAGAGAGGTGGAACAATGCTGCCACGGGCAGGTTGACCCACAAATTCATACCGAGCATAGAAGCTAGATGCAGGATCGAGGTTAAGCTCGATCACAAAATGGTGCAGTTGATAACAGGGCATGGCGCCCTGAAGGCGTATTTACAAAGGTTCGGTCTAACCAACAGCGACCGCTGCGAATGCGGTGAGGGCGCGGAAAGCGCAGAGCACGTGCTCTTCGACTGCCCGCTTGAGGCGGGAAATCGAGGGTTGGCTGATAGCAAACTAGCTATCCTAGGTCTTGCATGGCCAAAGAACCTAGAGGAAGCCGGGGAAGTGGTTAACCAGAAGGCGTTCTGGACAGCCTTTAAAGAATTTGCGGGAAGGGTCGCGAGATTAGACAATGACAACCGCGTGTAAAATTTGGTGGGGTTGGTGGGAGGATTGAAAAATTATTTAATTGACTTGGGGTGAGTAAGGATACGAGCATAGATATAACCAAAACCTGATATTTATAAAAAAAATAACATGATAATTATACCCAATTGTCCAATATGCACGAGAAACCCCCACACAATTAATACAATCACTGCCTATCTTCATAATTATGCTCGGAAAATCGGGAAATCGGGAATAAATAATAACAAATAAACAATAACAAATAAATCAGAAACCCTCATTAAATTAAATCAATAAAATAAACAAAGACAATAAAAGAGAGTGAAACCGCGCATCCCCCCAGGACTTGAAAGTGAAGTGATAGCGATAGTGATTGTGATCCCCCCCAGAACATTTAGTGCATACCCACCAGGACTTTAGCAGTGCACCCCATCTTCCCCTTAGAAGTAAGTTACAGTTAGATGTAGGCAGACGACCAGATCTTCGGATGCTGTAAAATTTTATTATCGAGGTAAGACTTAAATTGTGGCGGCTGTACTGCACAAGCATTGATTTACATTAATTAGTAGTTTTAAAATAATTTAAAAAAAAGCACGTTTTGTGCGGGGACCAATAATGCTTGTGCGAGTGCACCTGATAAATAGGGTGATGCTTTTGCTATTTTGTGCACTACTATATGCTTAACGCTTATTAGACATTTATTTATATATCTATATAATTATTTATTTATATTTTATACTTTATATTTATTTATTTATTAGCATGTATTGTAGTATTATGTGGCTTATTTGTTTTGTTTGAAGTTCTGTCGCCATTTTGGTTGCAGTATATATTTGAGAAAGAAGAGTAGAATTGCGAAGATTGTACTCATAATATAAATCAGTTAGGGAATGATAAGGAAAGCTAGGGATGGATTTAAATTAGTTAGCTAGATTTGGATAGTTTTAAGACGACCCTTCAGGTCGCACTGGTAAGCAGAGCCGGCGTCTGCTATCCGGTATTACGGATCCCTCCCCCTCTCATTTTTGCTTGTGTCTTGTTGATCGGGTACACTTCAAAGTCAGCGCTAGGAATACCATTATTTAAGCCCTCTTTTTAGTTTTTGTTTTATTTTTTGTTTCAGTTTGTCAGTTTGTTAGATTGTTACAGTTTGTTAGATTTGTTAGATTTTTAGGTTTGTTAGGGTTTTTTTTTTAGAATTTTATTTAGGGTGAATTAATTATGAAGTAGAATTAATTAGAAGCACGATTATTTTTCGCGTTTAAACCCAATGTAGTACCACCGGGTGGAGCATTGGAGACGTGGCCACAAGTATAGCGGCCCTTATTCAAATTATAATGTGCACTAGGGAAGCGGATGTTAACAGTCACCAAGCATCTAATTCTTTATTTGGTATTGAGTACTTGCCGGCGTATGTATCCGGAGTAAAAAACACGATTTGTACACGCAGATAATTAATAAAATTAGTTTATCGAGGGAAGATGACAAGCGTAACGTCATCCTGGGAGCACATCAACATACGCATGGGTGGTATAAAGATATAAATCTAAGATAGTTGTATAGATTTTGTAAATCTATTGTATATATTAGTTTTAAGATTTCATAATTTTTAAGTTCTTCGCCCTTTTTTCCAAATCCTTCCTTCTTCTATCCTGGTTGACAGAGTATACGTGTTACCTCCACGTGGTGTTCGCGGGACACAGCGGTTTTAGATTTCTAGAGAAATGGTTGGTTAAAGCATATGTTAAATAAAGATAGACAAAAATTAGAGATTTGGGTCTTTAAAAGGCGTGACTTTGTAAGGGGTGGTTCTATTTAAAATCTATTTGCAGATATAGTTATCTTAAAAGAGTGACTACCCCGCGGATAATAAATACAATATACCGCTTGTCAACAAAAAAGTTGTAGGGAAAATTAAAGACGAATTTAGTGGGGGCCCAGTATTATAATTTGTTGGTAGTAGGGCTAAGTCATACTGTATTGTAAGCGAGAAAGACGCGATTAAAAAGATTAAAGGAGTCTCACGAAGTGTAGTTAAATAGAACCGCGGGTGCTACAACCTATAACGAGCATATATTCCCAAAAGGGGTGGGCATGCAACAATGCAACAGTGCGTGGGAGAATAAGGATTCTCTCCAATAAGAAATTAAAGTTTCCATGTACGTAGCATCATTCATTGGGTGATGGTAGAAATGTTAAACCTATAACGGCAATTATTAAATGTGGTTTAGAAAAATAATAGTTTTCGTGGACTAAATAAAATAGCTTAGACTGATTAATGTATATGGTTACATATTCTCGTACACATCCACAAACATCTGCTTACGTCCGTATACGGACATGACGATGCCGGTAGTTTTTGTTTAACAACTAGTAGGAAAGATACGTTAGGTGTTAGTGTGTGGAAGCCCATAGGATCGTTGGATTCAAAAGGAACGGTGCAGCGAAATGTATGGCGGTTCCCGTTAGAATAATCGAAAGTGGTTAATTGATTGTATTAGATGTTTAAATATGCGAAAGTGTAAAAGCCTACATGAGCAAAATTTAATTATCAGACAAAAGAAGTGCGCGTTATGCTATACTTTTAAAGAAAGTATAGAATGGTGCTTTGCAGCGGTCCTAACAGTAACAAAGGTGACTGACTTTTTCAAGCAACTACAAGAATAGCAGTAGCGCAGAGAAGGGGTATGCATGTATTATACAGCGCATTGTTAGTTTACGGGTAGCTCAAACGTGTAATTGATTACGACTTATAGATCCCTCGAAGGTTTAAAAAATTCTGAGCCCATTGTCGTTTGAAAAATGTTTGGAAATTATCAGAACGGGAGCGGGTCGAAGTATAAGTTAGATGGATGATTGACCGAGTTTTTTCTACCTTTTACGAGGGAATCGGAAGTTGACAGACATCGAGCATCTAATTCTCTATTTGGGCGATATCGAGTACTTACCGGTTCTAGAAATCATTACGTGCGACCGACCGCTATGCGAAAGTGTAAAAACCTACAGAAGCAAAAATTTAATTATCCGACGAAAAAGTGCGCGATGTGCTATAGAAAGTATAAAATGGTGCTTTGCATCGGTCCTAACAGTAAAAAGGAGAGTGACTTTTTCTAGCAACTACAAGAATAGCAGTAGCACGGCGAAGGGGTATGCATGTATTATACAGCGCAGTGTTACTATAAAATATGTTAGTTTACGGGAAGCTCGAACGTGAACAAATTAAATTTTAATCTATAATTAACCACGGTCGTAAAAATGGGAAATTAATGGTTAATTTTAATACCGCTAAGCATATACTTTCGCTTGGTGATTTATTTAGAAAATATTCAAGCCTACCATTTCCTAAAATATGACGTAGAAGTTATTTAAAATTAAATTGCTTTATTAGTAAGCATTCTGTAGACAACAAGTTTGGTATTCCCTTAGTAAAGGTTTAAAGTGTTTTTATTAAGTTTTTGTTTAAAGTAGCACTGCATCTTCTACAGCACAACTTGCACCCAATTTGTGTGCGTGTGCTACCACCCTTTTGGATTTTTAATATGCACGCGATCCGTATAACATGGAAGACGTTTCCGATGTTTCTACTAACGGCATTCGCACCATCGACGATGCGAACCAGGTGCATGCATTGGCGCTAAATGTACTGAACGAGCAGTAAGGATTGGCAAAAGATGACGTCATTTAGTTCCCCGCTGAATCCTCAACATCGTTCGGCCGTCTTCGGAAACCTTCGGTTTGCATTCTATAGGGTACATAAAGCAGATACGCAAGAGTTAACTCTTTAGTTATAAGTTAGTTCGCTTACAAGTTTAATCAAAGTTGTATAGTGCGGATTTTGTTTTGTACTAAAATGGTTTTTTTAAATGCGACTCTTGCGGTGCTTCTTATACCTGGAAAAATGCTCTCAAACGGCACCAGAAGAAATGTGGGTGTAACATCATCCACGGTTGCTTATACATCCATCCGCAGCAAAGTACTTAAACTGTGGGTCTTGCGGTATCGCTTTTACGAGAATGGACAACTTACAGCGACACAAGGAAAAACAGGACGGCATGTCATTAAGCCGTAAACGTTCAACTCCGCCAGCTTTAAAGGGCCTTGTACGAAACAACCACGAATTATGTGTAAAGTATGCGATTTCGAAATGGAAAAGACTACCTATTTAAAAAAAATTGCATCAGTTACCGCTACTAGCGACGATTGTGTAGAAATGGTTAGCACAGCGTTTAACAAGTGGCTAGCTATCGCATAAAGAATGCCAGTGTCGACGATGGAGTACCCGAGTTTCTTTGGAAGCAGAAAGAGCGATTTATTCGATTAATTAATGAAAAAGAATACAACATACAGCAGTAAAAGTCTATTGCGAACTCTACGGCGTTGACACCAAAATGGGGAAGAGACTACCGATGTGAAATCCTTTAACACAAAAATGTCGTTATAACGTTGTAACTTGCCTTTTCGTGCTTCTTTAATTTGTGTAACGTGTCTTTTAGCGTTTCTAAATGTGTGTAATTTGTCTTACCTCTATCATTGTTCACCTATTCAATCTTTTTAAGATATAACCTTATATACATGCTTTCGGTTCCTATTTGGCAAACCTCTCAGAGCTAAAATATCCTCCCGTGTTACCCGTTTCGCCTAAACCCAAATTGATCTTCAAAGTATTTCTTCAGTTTGTTTCCAATTCAACTTTGCACAATTCTAGTTAATATTTTTGACACGTAGTCAAACTTATTTACGAAAATTTTCAACAATCTATCCCATTTCTTTTTGGTATAGTTACTATGATGCTACGTTTGAAATCTTTGGGTATCTCGCCTGTCAATGCATATAGCTTACAAAGTTGTAACTTTCTTTTACTGCTTGTCCAAAGGCTTTTAAGAATTACCTGCTTGCACTGATCTGTACCCGGCGCTTTACCATTTTTCAGACTCTTTAATGTTAATTCAAACTCGTCTCGAAGTATTGCATATCCCAAGTCATTAGTTTAAGTTTCTGAATACTTCTAATGCATTTAGTTCCTCTCTTGCAATATAAATTCCTATATATTCTTGCCATCTACTCACTTATAACGTTTTCTATAATGACGTTTCCTTTGTGCGTCCCTTATATTTTTGCTAATACGGTTTTAATATCCCTAAACATTCAGTGTACCTCATTTGTATGTCACCTGTCTTTCCTATTTCCATCTTAGTTTACTTCTGCACTTTTCATCAATCCATTGTTCTTTAGTTCCATGCAATTTAGAATAATTTCCTCATTTGATGGCTTTGTATCTCTGTTTTCTTTTTAATCTGATTTATTTTAATTTTCGTTTTTCTATTAAATTCACCGATATCCTTTGTTAATCCATGGTTTCTTATATTATTTTAATGTATGCCCCAAAATATCTCTGCCAATGTCTAGGCTGGTATTTAATGTTAATTCCATTCTGTTTCTACTTCCTTAGTTTAATTTATTTTCAAGATATCATTCAAGCAATTCAATTAACGTTTTGGAATCTTACTTGAATAGCTTTGTGTCCTAGTTTCTCTAAGTCCAAGTGCCTTTCCCGTTCCTCTATCAAGATTTTTAAATTTAAGTGTTTTGTCTAATAATAATAGAATTAGTTGTCAAGATGATGTTTGCAAAGGAAAAATAAATCGGTAAGCTTATAACTTAGTAGTACAAGGTGAAAGAAAGAGTTGCTATAGGAAAGGAATAAAGTTAAAAAATATAGTTGTAAAAAAAATGTGAGGTCGTAATGCAAGAGTTGAAGCAATCAAGTGCTCGGGTATTTCGAATCATTGACGGTTATAAAAATTTGAAAGAGTTGTCATGTATTGAAATATATGAAATATTTATTACTAATGCCATAATAAATCTTCTTGTTACAGAAATAAGAAGATATGATTTTTAAAAACTGTAATGATTTAAAAACTCATGAATTTAAATGTTTCATTGCAATTTTAATAGTTAGTGGATATGATAGAATTTCTTGTAGAAAATGCTTCAGGCAAATTCTAATGAGGGGAAAGCAGTTAGGGAAGCTATTTTACGAAATAGATTTACAGAAATTCTTAAATTTGAATTCTGCCGATAACTTAATGTTGATGAAACTGATAAAATGTATAAACTACGTCCATTGATGAACATTCTCAAACAAAATTTTCTTAAAAATTGGGTAGCCCTGGAAAATCTTAGATTACGATGAATCAATGGTCAAGTATTTTGATAGACATGGCTGCAAACAATTCATTAGAGGCAAGCCGATACGTTTAGAATTTAAAATATGGTCACTAAAGCGAGTAGTGGTACGGTCGCGGTATGCTCGCTAGAAGGTATGTGTGTAATTTTGTAAGGCGTGGTCCTATTACAAATCTATTTACAGATTCGAATTCTGCGTAAAATTCTAGACTAATTTGATGTATTGCATGTATAAAAAAAGTTTATGCGGACGGTCAGAAATCTTTACCAGCAAAAAATCTTAAAATGAGGGTAGCTCCCTGGGGGGTGATGCAATCTAAGAAATTCCGAGATATTCGGGTAGCTGAGAAAATCTAATATTAATTGATACCAAAAAAGATATATTTATCTCGTGAGTGGAAATGTGGAGAAAGATTTATCTCGCGGGTGGAAAGAATGCGGGTGTGACGTAATCAAAATGGTTGTGGGGGTGTCCGAGCAAGGAGGAGAGTAAGAAGAGAGCAGGAGGAGATTCTTAAAAAATAAGACTTTATAGTGGGTTTTTACATGTAAATTTGGTCCAGATGTGTGTGGAAATGAGGGATTCTGGTGGAAATGGGGTCCTGGGTTTCTTGATTTTCCTCTACTAGAGTTATTTTTAAAATTAATTTGTAATTATCTGGCCATCTACAATAGCCAAAGCAGAAGCTACAGCAATAGGCTAATTATTGAAAGAGCATGGCAAAATATATCAGCTTTCGTGAACATTTCCCGTAAGTGGGTTTAATTACTTCCTTTTCTGAATTTGTCATTGTTTTTCACTTATAGCTGAAGAATGTAAAAACCGATGGAAATCGTTACGTGAAAAATATTATACGGGAAAACAAAAACTAAATTTAAGAAGTGGTTCTGGCGGTACAACTAACGAATGGCCTTACATGTCGTTTTTCCAATTTATGTTCGAAATGAAAGAGCCAAGAGAGTAATAAGAATTAATTATGAGAGTTCTATTGATTGAACATTTTGTTTTAGAACTTCTACAAATATAGCAACTCCTGTTGCATTATCAACAGAAACCTACAATTCCGAGTCAGGAGAGATAATTGGGAGTCTGGAGAATATGTTAGAATCTCCCAACCCTGACCCATCCTGCAGAGAGGAGTCTCCAGTAGAAGCAGGTCCATCTTGTAGTACTGCTGCACCGGCAAGAATCGTATCATCACATTCTCGAAAGAGAAAATTAAATAACTAACACAGCGATGATGCACTTATTCATATGTTGAAAGATTTAACCAACGCGGTAACAAATGCAAATGTTCCTAATTTTCCAAATTTACGTTATACTTAGAAGCAGAACTGCGGGATCTATCAGTAAATGTTGCTGAAAATTTTATGGACAAAACGGTTACTCGTCTTTTACAGACAAAAAGAAGAAATAAGACCACTAATTAAAAAATTTGCTTTTATTGTTATTTATATTAATATTAAAACTAAATATACATATGAAAAGCGTTTAAGGTATAATGCGACCAGCATTTTCTATATGGTCAATTTGCCATGGACACACTGCACCTCCAACACCATTTACATATTCCTTTATAGTGTCCCTCGGTTTGAATACGTCCTTTAGAGCCATTCGATTTCCGAAACGTAAGTGTGAGGCAACTTGCAATGCATTGTCGCTTGGAACTTCATTTCGCCATTCTCCTGGAATAATTTGTTCGTTTATTTCATGATCTACATAAGTAGCACCATAATATAAAGTATTATTAATAGCTCTAGACTTTATAAAATTATGCAAACATGTTGTTGCTTTAATAATACAATACACAGTTTCAGGCATAACATTAATTGTTCGATGGTATATTCGAAATCGTGCAACCATTACGCCAAAAGTATTTTCAATAGTTCGCCTCGCTCGGCTGAGTCTGCAAAACTTTAATATATATATATATATATATATATATATATATATATATATATATATAGTACATAATTAAAATAAATATTTGACATAACGTGAAATTGAAAATTAATTCATCTTCTGGCATACGACCAGTGCGACGTTTACTATATGGTCGTAATAGGTTTACCTGCAGCGGAAAAGCTTCATCGCCAACAAAATACATTGGATGTAATATATTTATTTTGGGTAACCCGGAAGCAATTATAGACACTTACCACAACATCGTAATTATGAAGGCCGCACTTAAATTTAAAAATCTGAAAAAGGGGAACGGAAAAAGGCACTTTGACTTTGAAAAGCTAAAAGATAAAGATATCCATGAAAGATTTGAAAAAAATCAAAAGAATTGCTGAAAGATATCGGGAAAATTTCTGATACTAAGGAAGTAGAAACAGAATGGAATAACATTAAATCCAACCTAGACATGGCGGCCAAAGATATTCATTGATAACAAAGGATATCCTGAATTTAATAGAAGAAAGACGAAAATACAAAAGTAGATCAGACGAAACAGGAAAACAGAGATACAAAGCCATAAAATGGGAAATTATTCGCAAATGCAGGAAAGCTGAAGAACAATGGATTGATGAAAAGTGCAAAGAGGTACAAGCTTAGATGGAAATAGGAAAGACAGACGAAGCATACAAATTAATTAGAATGAATTTTAGGGATATAAAACCATATAGCAAAGATATAAGGGAGTCGGAAGGAAACGTCATTATAGAAAATGTAGAGAAAGTAGCTAGATGGCAGGAATATATAGGGAATTTATATTCAGGAGAGGAACTAACAGCACTAGAACAGGAATTAGATATTGAAAATGATGACCTGGGATATCCTATACTTAGAGATCAGTTTGAATTAGCATTAAAGAGAGTGAAAAATGGTAAGGCGCCGGGTACAGATAAGGTGCAAACAGAAACTCTAAAAGCCGGCGGAAAAGCAGTAACAGAACGTCTCATCCGACTTGTAAGCTATATGTATGAGACAGGCGAGATACAAAAAAATTTCAAACGTAGCATCACAGTAACTATACCAAAAAAAAAGAGGCGCGGATAGATGTGAAAATTTTCGAGCAATAAGTTTGACAGCACACGTTTCACAAATATTAACTAGAATTGTACAACGGCGAATGGAAAAACGAGCTGAAGAAATACTGGAAGAGGATTAATTAGGGTTTAGGCGCAACAGGGGAACACGGGAGGCTATTATAGCTTTGAGGGCGATAATGGAAAAAACAATAGAGAAAAGGGAAAGCGTGTATATAGGGTTTGTAGATCTGGAAAAAGCATTCGATAATGTAAAATCGAAAAAAAATTTCGAAATACTCAAAAAGATTGAAATGAGATTTAAGGACAGACGGATAGTATAGCTTATACAAAGAGCAAACGGCGGTAATAGAATTGGAGCAAGAAAGTAGAGAAGTAAATATTAGGAAAGGTCGTTTTTTAATTCAGAAACCTATGACGTACATTCATTCTTTCCTGATTTCGACTATATAGTCGAAATCAGGAAAGAATGAATGCACGTCATTAATTTCTAATTCAATCCAAGGTATACTTCTGCATATACAATGGGCGTATTTAACATGTAAGAGAAAGAAAGAATACAAGTAGCACGTGTTTCGAGCAAAGTAGCTTAGTAACGACTTACGCTGTGGAGTTTATGATACATAAAGAATAGGAACAGTAAACTGTCGCATGTCCTAACTATATTACACTTATATTGATGAAGTCTTTAGTTTTTTAACACATGTCATTTTTTATACAACATAACCTAACATAACCATAACCATAGCTTATAACTGCGCCTTAATATTAATCTTGATGCATACGAATACGGTTGATGGCGTGCATTCATTCTTTCCTGATTTCGACTATACATGTATGACGTCAGAAATTGCAAGTAATATTTTTCCTTTTTCCCAAATTTAGTCTTTAAAATAACAGTCAATAACAACATATAAATAAATAGAACAGTAAATATTTAAGTTACTTCAAGATTAATATCTAATTGCATTTGTGTATGGTTTGATCATTATAGTCTGCTCAGTATGAAAGATTTTTTAATGCTAAACGGCCGAGTTTAAAGCCTGATCGATTTTATCAATGAGAAATTAATAGTAAAGAAAGATTAGGATGTACGAACAAAACCTTTATCAATATTAACACAAATATTGCCACACCATTTCGAAAAGTAAACCTTGTAATAAATCCTCCATAAGAATAAACCCTTGAATGAGGAACTTGATGTGCTTGAAAAATGTCGATCTGCCAACATTATCAGATTCTTTTATTTTCCATCTTGTGTGAATTGTGCGCGTGACAGTCTGAATTCATTACAGAATCGAATTCGGAAGTACTTTAGTTGCACAAGAACAGGCCTCCAAAGCACACTAACCCATTTTCTTGTCTGGTCTAAATTTTAATTCTAGTGATGTTCCTTTACTACACGGATGCGATAATTCTTGTGTAAATTCGGTAAACATCTATTTACTTTGCGTATTTGCCTCTAGTATTGAGTTAACAAATATAAAGAATCCCCATTGGAATTTTCTTTTAAACTGTATAGAACTTCGGTATGCTTTATTCATTTACATATTAACGCTGAGTATCAATTATGTAGCAATTTATATCTATAATATTTAGTTTAAATTATATTTGGACACAAAACGACCAAAAGCTAAATAAAATCTTAATAATAATATTTTTCAGGTAGAACTGACAGGGAACAGTATATACGAGTATATTCACCCCGCGGATCATGATGAAATGACAGTCGTCCTTAGTCCATCGATGCCGCCTCCTGATATATCACCCAATCAGGATTATGAGGGCGAGCGCATCTTCTTCCTGCGCATGAAGTGCGTTTTAGCTAAACGTAACGCCGGATTGACAAGCGAAGGGTACAAGGTAAGCTTTTGTTATACTTTCCATTCATTCATCGATTCATGAACCAGTACAGGGATGCCAACTTTTGTAAAATAAAAGCCGCTTAAGTTAGATTAATTGAATAGATGAAATGTAAAGAGGAGCGTATAGTTCAAACAAGCTTCAGAAAATGTAAATTTTTTGAATAATTTAACAAATGAGAGTAAATTCTTATCGCTTTTATACACCTTTGATCAAGGATTTTTACTTCGCTCAAGTAGTGAAATTTTCGAAACCAACTATCCCATCTATTACACCGCGAGAGACTAATTGTAGAACATGGATAGGCAGGAACGGCTAGGTAAGCATTAACTCGTGGAACTTTTTATTTCAGGCGCAAAAAACTACTGGCGTATAGTAAAATTTTCACGACGTAAAAATATAACAAAATAGGTCTTTTCTAATAATTAGTTTAACCCTGGGATGCATACGTACAAATCTTTAAGTATTTTCAAAAATGGGGTCTAATGGACTTTAATCCTGAATTTATATACAGCGTGTTCCTAAATATGATGTACATACGAAGAGTGCAATTCTTTGACTTATTTCATGACAAAAACTTCAAATAAAGATAAGTTCACAAACACTTCGTTACCGTACTCTGGGGTGAATTAGAACGTATTTTTGTGGTTTTTTTTCAATATTGTACCTGTGCTTTACATTAGAAAATTACCAAAATCTATAAATATATCTTTATCAAACCTTTGCGAAGCCATATGTAGACCCGTCATTGATCAAAAAATAATAATTTTTTTTAAATAAATAAACATTGTTCGAATTCGCCCCGATGGGTGGGGTAAATTTGAACGACACTTGAATATGCACGGTATTGTGATTTCATAACCTGTGTCAATTCGGACAAGATACGTTAAAAAAATAAATATTTTTTATTCAGAATTAAATGTTCGAGACCGTGAGGTAAAAAACGACACATGTTGTTTTAAACCAGTTTAATACAAAGCAAAATCTGCTTACTTACATAACTAACTTTTTGGATTAATAGGAAAAAAATTAGGTAAGTATAAAAAACTTAAATCTATTTGATAATAAAAACAGTAAAAAATAAAAATACAATAGAGCTGAACCCATTTTATCCTAGCGTTACATATATGTAACCATTACAGACACTTATTCAAACAAGTCTTCTGATTGTGATAAGGCTTTCACATGGTAGATGGTGCTAGGGATAGGAGATAAATGCTATAAATTTATAGAGGCGAGAGAGTTTCATCTCGTTGTTGCCCAGAAGCCAACGAGGCAGCAACGTATATCTACCACCGCTCCGGCTATGCGGGGTGCCGACGAATGGGTATAAAGTGAAGTCGTCGGAGATGCACATCCGTCATTTCTGTTTAGACGAGCTACCTGACGATGGAGCGGCCTATGGCGAGTTGCCATCCTGTCGGTAGAAAACCATAGGTCAGTGGACCCAGGATCCGGATACTGTGTAGTTGGAGGACAACCAAGGGGAAGATCCGGGAAACTGCTCACTGCATCAAACCAAGAGGATTCCAGGAGCAGGTTTCTTGGATTCCAGATCAACATATTTATTTAAGAAGATCAACCTGAAAACTACACCACAACAAGCCAAAAACTCTCCCTTGAGTTATAAGGCAATATAACGACGCTGAGAGCGTCGCGTCAAGCTACTGGCAGGAGGAGTTCATCTACAGTTGCTGCTTAGATTTCGAAGCAGCAACATCTATCTACCACCGCCTCCGGTCGATCAAAGGTGAGCAGCGGAACGGTGACGACTTGAGGGAGTTCTCCAGCTATGCGGGACGCCGAGAAATGGGTACATAAGTGAAGTCGTTGGGGATGCACATTCGTCAGTCCTGTTAGACGAGCTACCTGACGATGGAGCGGCCTGTGGCGAATAGCCATCCTGTCGATCGAAAACTACAAGCCAGTGGACCCAGAATTCGGATATCGTGTAGTTGGAGGGCAACCAAGAAGAAGATCCGGGAAACTGCTCACTGCAACAAACAAGAGGATTCCGGGAGCAGACCTCGTGGAATCCAGACCAACATATTAATCAAGTTCAACCATCAATCAACACCAGAACAACAGGAACAACATCAACATGCCAAAAAACTCTCAGGAGTTATAAAGCATTATAACGACGCTGAGAGCGTCGCGTCCAGCTACTGGGGAGTTTCATCTTTTCAAGTTGATTTTTGTTATTGAATGCACTTTTGAAAGTAGTACAATATTTTTTCAGCACGGATTTGCCCTTGAACCTAGTGTAAGTGTTATAAAAATTATACTTTGTGATAATCTAATACTTTTTATTGGTATTGGTGTAGTATACTGTATCAGTTTCTTGATAGTCAAGCAACATTTAAATTTTACAAAAACTATCTCGTATTATTTTCAGCCTAAAGTGTGCGTTACATATATGTGACGCTAGGACATTGTGAAATATTTTGAGTAAAACTGATATTTTATTGTAGGGGGATTACTTTACAAGAGGCTTTAGATATTGCATATACTGAAGATGTAAAAGAAATATATTTTGAACCACCAGAACCAAGCAGTCTCACAGATGAAGATTCTGGTGATGATGATTATAGCGCCACCAGACAATTTGAGTGGAAAACAATTGCAAAGTGGGGCTGAACTTGTTTTGTATAATGATAATTGAATTAGTTGTCAAGATGATGTTTGCAAAGGGAAAAATAAATCGGAAGCTTACAACTTAGTAGTACAACGTGAAAGAAAGCGTTACTATAGGTAAAAAGGAAACTAAATTTAAAAAAATAAAGATGAAAATACAAAAGAAGTGATCTGGGATAGGCAAGGGGAGTTGGAGCAATCAACTGCTCGGGTATTTCCGGATCATTCAAAAGATTATAAAAAATTTGAAGGCTTCATGTATTGAAATATATGAAATGTTTATTACTAATGACATAATAGATCTTCTTATTACAGAAATAAAAAGTTATGCGTTTTATAAAAACTGTAATGATCCAAAAATAACTGCCGATGAAGTGAAATGTTTCATTGCAATTTTAATAGTTAGTGGATATGATACAAAGCCTGGAAAAAGAATGTTCTGGAATTCTGCTAATGATTTGTGGAATCATGCAGTTACAGAAGCTATGAGACGGAATAGATTTGAAGAAATTCTTAAATTTATGTACTGTGTCGATAACACCAAAGTTGATGAAACTGATAAAATGTATAAACTACGTCCATTGATGAACATTCTCAAACAAAATTTTCTTAAAAATTGTGTACCCGTTGAAAATTTAGATTTCGATGAATCAATGGTCAAGTATTTTGGTAGACATAGCTGCAAGCAATTCATTAGAGGCAAGCCGATACGGTTTGGATTTAAAATATGGTCACTAAATTCAAAAGATGGGTACTTAATAAATTTTGATGTGTACCAGGGAAAACGATTTGACGCCGTGCCATAGAAGGAGAAGTTGTTTGGAAAAGCTGTTGCACCATTGATTGATATGAATGAATGAATTACCCAAACCACAATATCCCTATAAGTTTTATTTAGACAACCTCTTTACATCTACCAATATATTTATTTATTTCACAGAAAATGGTTACTTGTGCACTGGAACATTTAGGGAAGATAAATTGCAAAAATGTCCATTAGCTTCAAAAAAGAATTTGAAAAAAAAGAAAGAGGAACGATAGAGCAGGTTCTAGATAAAAATAACGGTATAATGTTTGTCAAATGGGTTGACAATAATGTCGTGACAGTTGGTTCTAATTGCTATTCAGTGAAGCCATTAGGATATGTTAAAAGATATAGTAAACCTGAGAAAAAGTATGTCAATGTTCCACGACCAGATCTTATTGGAAAATATAACAGCAACATGGGCGGTACAGATCTCATGGATCAAAATATAAACACATATCGTATCGGTATAAGGTCGAAGAAATGGTGGTGGTGTATTTTTACCTGGTGTTTGGATGCCGCCATCGGCAATGCTTGGATTTTGTATAGTAAAGGATGTGACCAGCATATGTCACAATTAACATTCAGACGGAGCATTGCACAAACTCATCTTCAAAGATATGGATCTATTGAAAAAGATGCGAGCTGGCCTAGCACATCAAGGTTTAGTGTTTCTTGTAGTAGTGTGTCGGATAATATTAGATATGACGAAAGAAACCATCTTTTTGTGTATTCCTGATCAAAAAGGAAGACGGTGTGCAGGAGAAGGTTGCAGTACCAGTTTCAGAACTATGTGCAAGAAATGCGACATCAGTCTGTGTTTTAATTGTAATTATATATTTCACACAAAAACCAAATAACTTTTGTAAATGCTGATTGTAAAAAATTCTGTATTGTCCTAGTGTTGCATATATGTAACAGTTTTTTTCTTATTTACATAAACTTTTTTGTTAAAACATTAACATTTAGTCTATACACCTTTAAAAATGAGCACTTTTGTAAAATTTATAACAAAAAAAAATAATTCAGGCGTTAATGGGTTAATCTATGATTTCGGTAAATTTTTAAATGGCCATTGGCTTCTTCTGAGGTCTTGTGGTGATTGCAGTTTTATTACTATGTCACTTAGGTTGACTAGGGACTAATTTTTCACGTCTGGATAATAAAAATAATTGTCTACCTTTTTGGATTTTTTTTCCTCAAAAAATTAACCAAGAAGAGGGTCAGGCTGAGCCTCGAACACGTCGGTGATTTTTGCCAACAAAAAAAACATTTTTTTTTATTTGGGCATTTAAAACATTAAAACTCACTAAAAGAAAGTCGTTAGCACCCAAACTGTCATCCACACTTTCGAAGCTACTGTTTGGGTCATGGTTGTCATTCGAATTAAATTCTGTGATGTCATCCTCGTTCTCCATGTCAGACTCAAGAATTTCTAACTCATCTTCAGAGGCACTTTGTTCCCTTGAGGTTGTCGGTAGATTCAAGTCACGTGCGGTGATTCCTTTTCCTGGTGTAGCGTTAATTCTTTTGCCGCGTTTCTTGATCTGCTGGTTTTCAAGTGCCTTTGATTCTTTTATAAAGCTGACGAACGTCGTGGTCCAACATCGATTAATTTCATTAAGTTTTGCTTCTTTCTTTAGTTGGTTATCGGTAAGTTTTGGAAGCTTTTTTAAAACATTATTCCTGTCGCAGGAAATTATCCCGCAAGTTCCAAAACCAGAAAAAATATTTTTAGTAGCATTAAGACCTACATCATGAAGAAGCCTCTTTAGTACAGTGGGAAATTCTGATTTTGGTAAGACGTCTTTATTATTTTGTTTCCATTCAGTTAATATTTTTCTCCACATTTTCTTAATAGGCGCGAAAACTAACATCCAACGGTTGTAATGGAGTGTCGAGTTTGGTGGTAAAAGGATAAAATCGATATCGTTTTTTTCACATATCTGTATAACTCGTATTGAAAGATGACTGGACAAATTGTCCCCTATTAAAATTTTTTACCCTCGCATCTTTGAAAATACTGCAGCGCTACTTTCTTAGACCAATCTTCGTATACAGTTCCTTTAAACCACCCACTCCTTGTACGATTATAAACTGCATCATCGGAACCATTTTCCATCTTTGTAGGGTAAAATGTTGTGCTCTAAACAATATATGGTGGCAACACTTCTTCTGCTCCTGTAACGACAACCATTATCGATGTACTCGATTTGTTAGAATCCACTATTCTGTTAACATATTTCGTGCCTCTTTTGCAAACTACTTTGGTTTTACCGGGGTCGTCGCACAGGGTCGTTTCGTCATAGTTGACAATATTGCACGGTGGCACATTTTTCAATAAACCTGATAAATTATCAAAATAATCATTTATTATGTCAAGGCTTAGATCAGCTCGACAGCGCTTGATATTCTGACATATACGTTTCGTTAATACTGGGTGCCTATTCAAAAAATTCTAGAACCAATCTATGCCGGGCATATTATTTTTCAAGCATTTGACTGTTTTTCCTTCAGCATCTAAGAACTGCTTGATCAACAACCGAATATCAATCTTAGTAAGGGGAAGTTTCCACTGTGCAGCTTTTTGAATTCCCTTTGAAAGACTAAGTTCCTCATCTTCGTTTAATGCTGTAGGACCTCCAGCAGGTAAGGGTTGATTTTTCCTTATTTTATTGCAGAGGGTTGCTATAGAAATGTTGAACACCTCTGAAGCACGCCTGTGCCTCAACTTTTTATCCTTGAGATGATGTAGAATAATTACCATGGTGGGTTGCCCCAAGTCGCTTTTTCTAACCATGTTCGAACTCACCTCGGTGTAAATGAATATTTTGTATAGGTGACTCTCAAAATTACATTTAGTATTATATTTTAGTAAGATTTACCATACATAATCTTAAAGATATGTAAAAGACTATTATTACAAGTTTTCAAGAAAACTTACTTTGATAGACTGAAGATACAACAGTTACTTTTCAGCGCTTACGTAAATGGGTGAAATACAGTATACGATTATAAAATTCACGAAATGTTTACCTATCAGCGAATATGCGTGCTATTGCCACCAATGTACTCATCTGACTGTGTTCTATAACCATAATCCACAGGTGGTAGACTAAACTCGTCGTTACAAGTTCGTTTGAGATACATGCACAAAAAGAGCAGCTTGTTCGAATTTACCCAACCCATTTGAATTCGCCCAACATTATGGTACCGATCTACAGGGTGTTTTTCTTTATGGCTCCTACAGTTTTGAAATACTTAGTTCAAATTTGAAATATAGGTTGCGCTGTAAAGCTTACATTATTGGACATATCAAATGGTTGTGAGAATCTGGAGGGTGATATTTTTCTCTCTCTCGCAATTTTTTTTCGGTGTACCACTGATAGATTCAAAAACACAAAATAAATTTTCTATTTTGTTTAAAAACGTTTTGGTCTTTTGCAGTTATCTCGTACCTGCAACCGTTATCTAAGAAAAAAATAAAAAACAATTTTTTGTAAATCGATAGATTAAATAGTTGAATTTCAAAACATGAGGTGAACTACTGCCACCATAGTATTAAACTGCATATTAATTAGTTATTTGAAAATATTGTGAACTTCTACGTCCGGTATATGAATGGTTGGAAGACCATTAAAATATAGTTTTGACTTGCGCAATATTATACGCCTTGAAAATATTGGAAAATTCAATAGAAAAATTGTGCTTTTAATTCAGGGGAAAGATATTTGAATTGTGGCATAGAACTATCCTGAAATAGTGAATTAACCTTTTCCTCATACTATGTCTGATCCAGAATCACGGTAACTTTCTGTTTGCAGGAAATATTACAATTTGCGGGCAGTGTGCCTCCTCCTATTAGCGCAAGACAGAAATGTTATATATAGGTGTATTAAGTCGGCAGCTGTAGTATGGTGTAAATTGGAAAACAAGCCGATCGGCATAAACCAAAATAAATGAACATACCTTAGTAGCTGTTTCAACGCGAAACTTTTAGCCTCATTAAATTGTCAATTTTCAAAAATATTCAATAGTATATAATATCTCGCAAGTCTAATCATCACGTCTATATGGTCTCCCAAAGATCTACAAACCAGGCATCCCATTTGGCTAATAGTGAACTGAAGAGTTTCATCAACTTAACCTTAAAATACGATTTTTAAAATTACATCTCGTCAGCTGAATGTTATCCATTTTGCCCAGTTAATATCAGATATAGCCCTTGGACTTGGTGATTAACAATCCTCTTATCCACGGTACCTGTCACGAATACTTCCATCATAACTTCTACCATAAGATAATGAGTCTGAATACCTGATTACACTACAAGATAAGTGACTGATATTCACGTATTTTGACTGTGGTGAACAGTATTCAAGCAAGTTTCTAACATATTCACGGACTAGCGTTAATCGACACTTTTTAAAGTCATTTAAATCTTCTTGATGTGCTTGTGTCCATCAGCCTAGCGAGTGCCTTAGGGTCATTCTGCTTATCAAAAATCTAGAAGAACCTTTGAATTAATCGTTCAGTGCGTGGGCGCTCAGTTTGGTACGGTTTCTGTCAAAAAATATTTGTACCATCATTTCATACCGATTCGACTGACTGAGACATACTAGTCAATGTTACATGATAGGCTGCCTGTTATATTGCTTATCGGCGGCTCTGTGGGTCAGTTGATATGCGTGTGACTACTGAGCTCAAGGTCCCGGGTGCAAATTCCGACACGGTCCGTTTGAAAAATGTTAGACGAGCATTTTTCACAAAAAATACGCTTTCGTTCGGATGAGAGGTAAAATGTAAGTCCCGTGTATGAGTGCTGTCATGCACGTTAAAGATCCCTATCTTGCTTGTGACGGCAAGGGTTCGGCAAAATTCAAAATTTACAGGTAAAGATAACTCTCTTCGTGGCCAATGTAGTACCTTCGGGTGCAGCATTGAAAAATCAAATGTAGTGTTATATTGCCTATTGGCGGCTTCGTCACTTAGTTGGTTGGCGTGTGACCACTAATCCCAAGCTGCCGGTTTCGACTCCCGACACGGACGCCTTGAGAAATGTTAAGCGAGCATTTTCACAAAATACGCCCTCGTTCGGATGATAGGTAAACATGTAGATCCCGTGTGTGTGTCACGCACGTCAGAGATACCTACCGTGCTTGGAATAGCAAGAGTTCGGCAAAATGAAAATTTTCAGGCAAAAAATTCGTTTCCTGGCCAATGTAGCACCTTAGGGTGGAGTATTGGAAAGTCAAATGCAGTGTTATATTGCATATCCTATTACTTGGCTTGTATTCCAGACGGAGAGCAGCAATGTAGTAGACGAAAATAAAAAGATCCGAGAAGAAACAGAAAAATACTAGGTGTCAGCGCCAATACCAAAACGAAAATAACAAGAATAATAGTAGGTATATGGTAAAACAGATGGAATCAACAGCTGTGAACAAAAGGACGCACAATCTTGTATCCAGCATATGAGAAAGACTAGAGCTGAAATGGCTAGTACTATCGAAAGAGATGATCAGCTTCCTAACCGGTCATGTATCATACTCGATAGATTCATAGGCATAAAAGATCTGTGTTGAAAACCAGCTACAACACCTGGTAAGAAAAACGGAGTTTGCAAATAGAAATGGCAATATACCATGCCAAACCTTATAACTTAACGATTTTAAATAATGATTTAATAATAATTACTGCTTACCTTAAATATAATAAGTCAATATCACGAAGCTTTTCCGGTAATTTAATACAACTAAAACTGTTCCATGTAACAGAAAATTCTCCACAACACAAAATTATTTAGATATTTTTAAAATCTCTTAACCTAATAAAAAAACCATTTAAGATTAATAAAAATATATTTATAACCGGAAATGCAAATTAATTTAGACAAAGAAATGACGTATTGGTGATATTTAAAATTATGTTTACAGTGTGGCCAACCATGGAAGTGGTTACATTCAATCTACCGGTACTATTTTAAAGAATAAAAATTTTTTAGTTACAAAAATAAAGAATACCGAAATGTTTTCAGGTTTAAACATACAATTTTTTATGTTTTCCAGTTAGATACTAAATAAAAGACGAACATAAAATTACATATGTACTCTAGTATCAGAAAATCAATTTAAACGTGACAAAGCCAACTCTTTTTTTATGAACATTCAAATTTATAAAGGACCCCACTTCTATACTCGAGGAAAGCCGGTAATAAAGTCTACTTGTTGCGACGCATCGACTTCACGAAGAATCGTCCACCCTGCAAGATAAGTTAATGTTCTGACACAAATTGGTGGACACAGCTGCACGTTAAGCATGAGAAATGCAATCCTTGCGACTCCTCGAACCACAAATTATAAGTCAATGTCCGAACTTACGTGAGAACCAAATCTTTGTGTGGTTTTTATGTAACGCGTGGTTGAAAAATTCCCTTAACCTAAATAATACAATAAGAGATGAAGCCTTTTTCAAAAGAAAAACACAACAAATGATCTTATCAAATAGCTCACGTAACTGAAAGAATAAAAATAACTTCTCTGAATAGTTCGAACCTATTGCTTTATTTATACTCAAAATCTGAACAACTGAACTACTGTGACTGATTGAGTTGAAGAGGTGGACATTTTTAAATCGCGTACATAAGTCACTTTTATAAAAGGTGTCCCATTAAGACCCTAGATTTGATTTTCCAATACTCCACTCGAAGGTACTACATTGGCCAGGAAGCGAGTTTTTTTACCTGGAAATTTTGAATTTTTGCCGAACCCTTGCTGTTGCAAGCAAGGGAGGGATCTTTAACGTGCGTGATAACACAGCCATACGGGACCTCCATTTTACCTCTCATCTGAACGAGGGCGTATTTTTGTGAAAAATGCTCGCCTAACATTTTTCAAGCGGACCGTGTCGGGATTCGAACCCGGGACCTTGGGCATAGTAGTCACACGCATACCAACTACACCACGGAGCCGCCTATCTCATTAAGACCGCATATTTTGAAATCTAGAAAAAACTCTGTGTTTATTTTAAAATTTCTGATTTTTTTTTAATAAAACGTGTAGACATGGAGGATATGTATTGAACACAATATCCGATAATTGGCCGCCACGTGACGACAGGCACTTCTTGGTCTTTTTTATACAATTTTTGATGATTGGCATATTACCGGCTGAATTTCAATAACGGTACTTCGAGTCTCATCTTTCAATTCAGGTGTTGTTCTTGGGCTATTGGCATACACCTTTTGGTTTAAAAGAAGCCCAAAGGAAGTAATCCAACGGCGTCAAATCATATGCACACAGTGGACAATTTACATCGCCGTGGTGCGGGATAACTCTTCCTTCAAATTTTGTTTTCAAAAATTTTATTGCTTAGTTTGCCGTATGGCAGGTTGCGCCAACCTGTTGAAACCACATGCCTTTGAGGCCCATTTCAGCAATTTGAGGCCATAAGAATTTGTTTGTCATCTCACGCTGTTGATGAAGAAAGACTGCCCAATCACTCAATCAGCCCAAAATGAGCACCAAACAGTCGCTCATGGTGGGTGCATGGTACGTTGAGAGATTGCTCTTGGATTCTCAGCTTCTAAATGCTTCTCTTTGTAGCCATGAAGTTCGAAATGTGCCTCATTGGCGAAGATGATTTTCTTCGAAAACTCACCATCCACTTATTGTGCTAAGATCCATTCTACGAACGTTTGGCGCTGTGTATTGTCTGCTGGGTTCAAATGTTGTGTCAACTGAATCTTGTAAGCATGCAAATGTAGATTAAAATTCGCTATAAATTGCTTCCTGAAAGTCTTAATTGCTTAGACGATAGAGAACCGAAGTGGAAGGATTTTGGACAACACACACTAACTGCTGCAATGTTTTTTTAGACTAAACTGCACGAACACGAACAGGTTTCATCCTGGTTTGAGTCGACCCAATCACCTCAAATTTCTTGATTAATTGAACCACGGTACGGCAAGAAGGTGCGTTATGGTAACCGAAAAATGCACATTTTCAAACCATCTCCGCAAAAATCTTACTATTTCAATAGTGTATTTGCACAATATCCATGCGTTGTCCGTCTGTGTAATTCTCCATAACTAAACTTCAATGATCACATATGACACTTGATACAAAAAAATGACGCAAAATTCAAAATAGGCGGTTTCCGTGGCGTTGTTGGTATGCGTTTGACTACTACGCCCAAGGTCCCGGGTTCAAATCTCAACACGGTCCGCTTGAAAAATGTTAGGCGAGCATTTTTCACAAAAATACACTCTCGTTCGGATGAGAGGTAAAATGGAGGTCCCGTGTGTGAGTGTTGTCACGCTCGTTAAAGATCCCTACTTTGTATGGAATAGCTAAGGTTCGGCAAAATTCAAAATTTCCCGGTAAAAAAAACTTTCTTCCTGGCCAATGTAGTTACCTTCGGGCGGAGCATTGGAAAAAATCAAGTGCAGGGGTCTTAATGGGACGGCGGCTCCGTGGTGTGGTTGGTATTTGTGTGACTACTATGCCCAAGGTCCTGCGTTCAAATCCCTACACGGTTCGCTTGAAAAATGTTAGGCGAGCATTTTTCACAAAAATACGCCCTCGTTCGGATTAGAGTTAAAATAGAGGTCCCGCGTGTGTGTTGTCACGCGCATTAAAGATCACTACCTTACCTGGAACAGCACGGGTTCGGCAAAATTCAAAATTTTTCAGGTAAAAAAAACTCGCTTCCTGGCCAATGTAGAACCTTCGCGTGGAGCATTGGGAAATCACATGTAGAGGTCTTAATGGAACACTTTTTATTAACTTAACCTTCAATTACTGTTGGCAGTTTGTCAATCACATCTAACAGTGTAGCTTTTTGACGCCCAAATTCATGGCTAACTCCAACTCGCATTACGAACACATATAAGAATAGTTGCACAAACAGAGTATATTTATATTTCTTGAAAACGACAAGCTTTGTGTAGTTTATGATCGCATATTGCACCAAGAAGTAAGTCTTTTAATAAACCAAATTATGCTATATAACCACTCTTTAAATAAATTTTGTTCTACATCTAATTGCACCCTATTGTCAAAGAATGAGTTGTAGTCAAGTTTGGTCTTTAATTATGCTTTAGGTATCGGATTTGGAAACCCCTAGTGGCCTCAGTTCTCTCTATTTAATAAAGCGGTCAAAATTACGTTTCTGTAGCCGTGACTTGCATTGTTGTATTTCTTTCTCACATTTACCCCAAGCAGTGTAAATTTGTATCTAAGATTCTTAATACGTTGTAAAATCTATGTAAGACCATAAAGGTAAGGGTAGTTTGTTACCGTTGTAGTTCGGCCGAAACGTGACAAAATGAACATTTTTGTGTGTTATAAACTCGGAATAATAATTGCTCAGGTGCGATGGGGTAATTTCTGTATAGTATATCTGCTTAATGTATGCGGGGTGGATACAAACAGAACGCGTGACAGGACAAAGGGCATTATTTCGTAACAGCATCAATGGATCATACTTAAGTGTCAAAGTATGTTATTTATTGAGATTCTTTCCTGGCACCTAGCTTTTATTCGAATGAAACTATTTGTTTTCTGTATTAACTTTTAGCTACTTTTCTATATATTTCAAGAGATCCGTATCCCTTTTCCTTATAATAATACTTTGTATTGAAAGTAAATGAGCGATCAATTTTAGTATTTGCATAGGGTGTGAGAAGTTCTCGTCGTAAATGTAGGATCTTCTTATACATGTAAGTGTATTAGAATCCAATTATTTGAACTAAATCTATTCACCTAATTTCGTTTTTATGTATAAAATGTATGTTTATATTACAAAATAGCAGAATATTGGTTGGTGCATGAATTTTGCACTTCAATTGTTTTTTATTGCGCCCAAGTTACAACCCAATATCAAATATTACATACAAAACAGTTACCAACAAGTTAAGGGTTGGTAATAATTTCACACTTCACACTAACGTGTGTGAAACATAAAGTTTTTCAAAATTTCTGCAAAGTGAAGTGAAAGTCGCACTCGCAAATGAAGCATAATTGTCTTCTTTGGAAGGTTTGAGCTTGACACTTTTAGTCTTCGCCTTAATTTGAACTTCGACAGTTTCGATGTTTGTAGCTGTGATGACTACAGCTCCTTTCGCAACCCTTCTCTCCTTTTTTTGGGACATTTGAAGCAAAATTTGTTTTTACTGTCTCTAAAAGAATATTCTCGAAAGTGGCTGCCTTTGTGCATTCGGCGAACGATAAGGACTAGCACAATGTTCAACCAACTGAGAATTAATATTTGAACTTTCTGGTAATATTGCAGCAAGTCTTTTTTCAATTAAGGCATAATTTTCCTCATCTGGATTGGCAACGAAGTTCGATATTTGTTCGGGAGGAAGGTCTAAAAATATTAGAGAATGCGCAGTAGCTTCTTCAATTAAGCTTGAAAAATTTGATTCCTGGTCCTGATCGTTTTCTTTGGGTAGCTCTTTTCATTGCTTCAGACAAATACTACTGATTATTGAATCCTGAATGACATCTTTGGAAATTGGGTAAATTCCTGCTTTTTGGAAACCATTCATAACTATATCTTTATTTAAATCTAACCAAATTTCCACAATCAATTTTGAAAATTCTTTTTTTGGAAGTTCGACTTCAATATTCTTTCTGTGCCAAGTTACTAATTTCTGATCCCAAGTAGTTTTTAAAGGTTTAAAAACACTCAGAACTAAAGGCTGCAAGACATGACTTGTATGGGGAAGCAATTTTAAAATTTCCACATTTTTTTTGGATGCCATTTGTCATTTTTATACTTATATGACTGAAATGACCGTCATATATTAATGGAACCGGGCGGTCCGGTACAATTGTTTTCAGAAAACTCCTTTCAAAATAATTTTCGAATACAGTGATCACCATCCATCTATTAGCTGTTGCTGCATAAGTTGTTTTAGGGTAACCAGTATTTTCTGGCGCACACCACTGAACCTCGTAACAATTTTTAGGGTGCATCGGCTAACTATGGGTTCTTATATATTTTTCCCTTTGAAAATTTGAAAAAATTAATGTGGTACTTTATCGCCAGATGCAAAAGCTGCTAGTAGAACTGTAGTGTTTCCTGATGGCAAGTTTTTACCCCTGAGTATTTTCGTTTTCGAAGGATCTGTACAAAAACTGGATTCACCAAGATTCCAAATTTTTGATGGGTAATTTTTCAATCCCAAATCCCTAATAGTTTTTTCTAATAATGAGGAATATTCATTAATAGTAATGGGATTGTAGCTTTTCTTACGGGGACTTCAATACTTTGTGGTTTCTTTATAGATAAATTAGTTCTCTTTTTCAAACCAAGGAACCAATCTTCAGAGGAACTCCATTTTTAAATGGATTTTTAAGATTGTTGGCTAACCAACCAACCAACTCCAGTATTTCCTTTCTAGATAACCCACACCCGCACCTTTCCATGGTCAAGAGTCCATTAGCAAGATGTTTCTCATTTGTGTTGGAAAGAAAAGTGCTCCGGCCGTACGTTTCTGTTTTTGCATCACATCTTCTCTTTAAATGGTTCATTATTGTGTTTAATGGAATTTTTAAAAAAACTTGCTTACTTTGTAAGCACCATACGCCCGGAGTCGACTACTTGTAGCGCTTCCTGCAATGTTTCTTTGAAATAGTTACTCCGATTACTTTTTATTATGTAGTTTCCCACCATGTCGGCTCTAAAAAAACGCTACAAAAAATTCCTTTATGAAAAAGTGTAGAACAGAACCCAGAAATAATAGAAATGAAAGTCTAGTAGGTGCAAGAGTTCACTACTTCGTTCCTATCCCAGTGAATATTCTGCACATACATTTGCTGGGTAGAGAAAATAGCGTTTTTTCAATAAATTTTGAAGAAAATAACATTTATCTGTTTAACATGATTGTTAATGTATATTTTTCACACTTACCCAAAATAATCGCAAAGAACAGCAAATATTGATAAAAACTATAACACTTTGATGGTGATACCAAACTTGACTTATGCTTTCACACGAGGTGCACACTTTCTGATTAATATAAATAGGGGAAGTCTCTCCAGAATGGTGCGATATCTATGAATATTATTCCATATCACAAACAATTGGCTATTATGTTTTGATTTATATTAGAATAAATAGCGGCTGTGTACGCACTTGCCCCCTTTACGCACTTATCTCCACTTCACCTTATTTGTATTTTTTTTGCACTCAAGACTCGCTCCAATGCGCCCATAAATTCAACGACTTAACATCAGAAATAGTTGATATTGGCGGGAGCATTTACGATCGGAGTCTTGATTAATAATCAGTATTCCGGATTTGGATTTTGCCATCTTCTAAACCTGGAACACCACTTACGTGCGGTGACATTTCCTGATGGGTGTTTTTATAAAAATATAAACAAATGCTAGCTAAAAATGACCGAAATAAACAATTCGTTTATTTTGATTTTAAAATAGATACATTGACATGATACAATGATTTAAGAACTTATCTTTGCTATTTTTTTATAAACTAACTCGATACGGATAAAATGAGCGCTACGTTATAAATTTAGATTTTCCCTTTACGGGCGGGGACCCCTCAGCAATTTAAAGGCACTTCGGCTGACTACAGTGGTGCGGAAGTGGGTTCCTATGAAATAAATAATAAAAAATAGTAAATATAAAGAAATAAAAATAATAAAATGGCTGAAATACAAACAAACTGCGTTACTATATTCTCTTGTCATAATTAAGGGGCGCCATACCGTTTCGTCTCAGCAATTCCTCTCGATATTTTCCCTACAGGGAAGACCGTTATTCTGCATACGTTTTCTTTGCGTTTGGATTTCTAAATTTTATCACATTATACGCTATCTTTCTCTAAAATACCGCAAATATACTCATTTATTTTATCATAATTAAAGAATTTTTTTTAATAAGGTGTCTCTACCAAATACGACTATATCACTGGGGTAGCAGAATATCCTTTTAGAATGACCTAATTTCTATCCTAGTTCATAAATAAATGCAAATAAAATTCAACCCATTTAACCTCTAGTGCCATTCAATGATTACAATATAAATACAAAAATACTTAAAAAATCAGTTTATTTTCCCCACTCTGGCCACGCATTACTAAAGGAAATCCTTAAAGGAACATTAAATTAAATTCATCAACAATACTCTCGCTCTAATTTTCCCGTTTTCCTTATTAAATTACATGACATAAATGCCACTATCTAAAATGTTCTTAATAACAAACACAGGAAACCCTTAAATATCAACTTTTCATTAACCATTCCAATATTTATTAAAAATACTAAATTGTTCTCTTTTACCAACAATAATTTCACTAGAACACCTTACATTTTAAATCACTAATACACTAACTAGTTCCTTCCCTAAGTTAGTTTAACAAAATAATTTCTTTTATATAAATTAATTCGCTATTCCTTTAACACAAACCATTGTCATTGTTAGTCCATAGATGCATATTTAATAAATTTAAACATAAAAGCTTTTCTACCTAATGCTTAATTACCCTTTTAAAAGGCTATGGATGTCCAGAAAGCATCAGTGTTTTCACTTTTTTGTCCTTCCAGTTAACACGGCTCTTTCCAACTAACACATCTCCCTTAACAAAACATACCACAAAATCGCAAATTATTAGAAGGGATTACCCTGCATATAAATATTTTTGATCGTACTTAATTAAATTTCATATTCCTTACTGTATTCACGGTCACTTGCGAAATTTCATTAACAATTTCGACTGCTTTCTAAACGTAAACGATTGTTTATTCATCATCCTGTAGGTTTTATTAGTACAGATAATTATATTTTAGATACTGCAAATCTACTGTATTTCAATATAGCATTAAAATCTGGTATTGTATTATCAACATCCTACGTTATGCTTCCACGCATGTGGATGCATTTATATTCCTTATCGTGTAGTTATACACGTTGAGGTATATTGGTTGTTAACCGAGTTTTTCCAGTGTCGATTTTAGTGTGACTTATTAGAACCGACTAATAAACTTGCATCATTCGAGTTTTCGTGCTTTTCTAAGTTTGGTTGTACAGCTGATCGCCGAGGGTTCTTTTACGAAGCATGACTTAGTTTCGTTTATAAAAATTAGAAATATACTATTTCCTTTAAAATATCATTTTGTGAAATGTGTTTAGTGAAACAGTAACGTAAGGTCGTAACAATCATGGGACTATCGGGGCCGCTCCTACTGCAGCTTCACAGATGTTATTGATACTTTAAATTTAAGTAGTTTCTCTTTTTTGTTACTTACTTTATGTTCTCTTTCTTGTCTGCCCAGAATATCGTATAAAATTTGGCACCCAACGTGTATCCTGATTTTGAAAACCTCTTTTTCTTAACGTTTGACCTGAGCTGAAACCTTTTGTTTTATTTAACATTTACCTGATTTTTTTGTACACACCCTTCTGTCCCGATGATAATTTTTGTCGAGTCTGTTTTGTTGTTCCGCTACATAGTTTCTATAGATTTTGGTTCGCGTCGCGTTTTCGCGATGATTTTAGTGCTTTCCATTGAAAACTCTGCGCCCGAATTTTTTCTACTTTTCCTTCTTCCATCTGTCATTCATAGTACTTTTCTTCAAATTTATTCTTTAACCCTTTATAGCGAGTACCTCCTAACTTGGTCTGTGGTTCGCAATAATTTTTGTTGATGCAAGTTCTTGCTCCTTACTTTTTTTCATTTTCTAGTTATTTTTGTTTATGATGGCACATTGGCGCATTCACGTGAACCGGTTGCGAGAAACCGAGACCAAGGTGGACAAACTACGCAAGTCCATGCAGTGCTTGGAACGTAATAAAGGACTCCCTTATATTTTCGTCTAATCCGATTTCGCTTCCAAACATGCAGCAGCCACAACTTCGATACAAGAGCTGCAACGGTGCCTTGCTGAGTTTAGTGGTGACAAGTCTCCACTTGCGTTTGAACGCGTTAGTTCCCTGTGGCCCCACACGGAACGTCGCTGTACTAAGATGTCTCCAGTAGAAACCGAACACAAAATCCATTGTCAACTACTTCTTACTTTGACCAAACTCGGCAGTTCTTTTGAAACTAAAATAAAGGAATTCCATCACGCTACTGCCTTGTCATAAACTCCGGCAGTGAATGTAAAACTTAACCTCTGAGTAAATGCTCAAACAGTAACAGCCCTTGTCATAAGCTCACTCCGACGCGAAATAAGTTCAATCCCACACCGGAACATCTGAAGTTGTGCGACGAGCAACCTTACAAATCCAGACCCAATTCTTCTCGCTGGAAGTCTTCAAAGCGATGCAGAGAAGAAGCAGCAATCCCTAGAGCTGGACATGACGTTATACACCTATATTAACTCGATGATACCGGATTATGCTGCTCGGTACATTTTACACTGTAATTTAGATATCGACAAAATTTACTAAAACTTCTGTTAGAAAAATATTGTAGTAACTCTAAAGGTAGCAAAAATTTTAGTACCGCTTGACTGAATATGAAAATATCGTCATACGAATTTCTTCATTTCGAATCAACGGGTGTCAAGCGTTCTCTTCTAGAGATTGGAATTGCCTAGTTAAACGTATATTAATTCTGAATTGTAAACAAAAATGAAGAACAATTTAAATTTAGAATACGAATAACATATGTGGAGCTGCAGTAGAAACGAGCCCAATAGCCTAATTTTTACGATCTTACGACACTTTCACTAAAAACATTCCACAAAATGATATTTTAAAGGAAATAGCATCTTTCTAATTTTACACAAACGAAATTAAGTCACGCTTTTTAAAAGAACCCTCCGTGATCCTCTGTACAACCAAACCTATACACGCAATATAATCCGAATGATGCAAGCTTATTATTCCGTTCTAACAAGTCAAACTACAATCGACACTGGAAAACTAGGTTGACAACGAATATACCTTAACCTGTATAAATATAAGCTAAGGAATATAGGTACAACCACACGCGGAATCATAACTTACTCGTAGAATGTTGATATTAAAATACCAGATTTTAATACTATATTGAAATAGAGTAGATTTGCAGTATTTAAATTATAATTACCTGTACTAACAAAACCAACAGGGTGATGTATAAGCAATCGTTTATGTTTAGAAAGCAGTCAAAGCTGTTAATGAAAATTTGCAAATGACCGTGAATACAGTAAGAATATGAAATTTAATTAAGTACGAGCGAAAATATTTACATGTGGCTACGGTACGTAACAAGGGTTGAACCCTCCAGATTTATAACCTCTTTAACCGGTGGTAACAGCGATAATTCCACGAATTTGTGAATTGAAACGAACCCTGCCCGTGCAAGCGCAAGTTTAAAAAAATTATTCATACACCGCGTTTTTCCTGCGGGAATCCATATTCTCATTTAAAAATTGCATTTCTTTACAACTTAACTTTTAACAGGTTCTTTTATCAACTCCAACAGCGCGCCCTTCCGCTTTATTACACTCTAATATGACTAGATTTCGACCTTTCTAATTACCGGTTTGCGAATAATTAAATTCATTCTTTTCCGTCAGGTGTCTAACTTCTGTTATTTATCCCACTATAAAAATCCTACTAATTTTCGTCAGCATCCAGTACTACAATGTAACAAGTTTAATATATGCTTATATAAGATTATTATCCCATTAATACGTAAGTCACGTACAATTGCAATTAACCTTGAACGTTTAGCTATACCTTCAATATAGTATTTCATGTTAACGATTTCTGAATTTCTCACGTATAAATGTATTTCATTAATTACACCCCGTGGTTTTGCTTATTGCATGACGCGCTGCATTTTGTATCTATTTAATATTCTTGTATTACATTGTGTGATTTATAAAATCTTTTATTTCAGCGGTTTCTAAAATAAGTCATTGTCCTGGATTATTACGTTTACAATGATTTAAAAGGCATAGTGTTATATACCTTATTATCTGAATTATTTTTATAGAAACAAAATTTTGAAATATCATGCTCAATTAATATTTGCTATTCGTGAAAACTAATATACAGGGTGCGTTTATATCTAGTCTGTCCAGCCAAATTTAAAAAGCGGCGAGGGAAGTTAGTACTCAATTTATCCCTTATGAAGCACCACGTCACGGTGCAAATGTAAAAATAATCAAGTAATTTGAACAAACCAGATTTGTTACAAACCAAAAGAAATCAGGGTATCATCGTGCTGTAAGATGAACCGGGAATTTGCACGCAGCTGAAGTTCTCGACACGACAACTGAACATTATAAGTAGCAGTCTGAGTTGAATCTTTACATTTTAATTCATCTCCACCAGTATAAATTGCAACTGACCCAAGATTTGAAACTGAAAGTTTACGCACAACGTCATGCATTTTCAGTAATGCAATCAGTTGACTATCGTCTTTACAACAAAATTATCATGCACGATGAACTTCATTTTCATCTAAACGGGTATGTTTACAATCATGCCGCGTTTAGGACCCAGAAAATCCCAGAATGATACTGGAGCGAACATATATTCTTAACGCGTGACAGTATCATTAAGTCTTCAGTCCTGGAACTGGTTAGACCCGTACCTCCATTGTTTTCTATTCAACCTACACATTTCTCTGAAATTCCCACAATCTGCATCTTTCACTATCTGCGTGCAATAGTCTGATCTAGGTCTACATCTACCTCTCCTTTTTTTTACAACTGCTTGTAATATAGTCCCCACTATTCCCCAAAAATGCCTTAGAACGTATCCTGTCTTATTTCTCCTATTTTCCACAGATATCTTTATTCCCCTACTGCTTCTGTAACCTCTTTGTTATTAACTTTATATGTCCATGTTATCATCATCATACATCAGAAGTATAACATACCAAAAGCTTCTTCCTTTTCTTGTTTGCTTCACCTACTGTCTCTATTTCATAGGCGTACAGTGATGTGCTCCACATATATGATTTCAACAATTTTTTCCTTGTTTCTCTATTTGTTGTCCTCGAACATAGCATCTTCTCTTTCTTGTTAGTTACAGTTCGGTTCCCCTTCTATTGTTTTGTAAACATATATTCTATTTCACCGATATTCAGTGGTACGTGAAGGGTGTTTAGCAGCAAGTGGCTACCAAGACCCCAACACAGACATTTGCCGAATTAATAGTTTCCCAAGGAATTCTTTCACACAATTAACATTAGTTGAGAATATTGCAAAACCAACACGTAATTGCTTATAATAATCATCAGGTTTAAGTACAACTTTTTTTCGTCATAAAGGTTTTCGTCTTGGATCTGGTAGGACGCGTACCTCCATTGACTTCTATGCTGAGTTAGTATACACATATCCCTGAAATTCCCTCAGCCTACATCGACTATCTGTGTGCAATAGTCTAACCTAGGTCTACCTCTACCTTTCTGTTTCATTTCAATTTTCAAGTTTTCTACTTAACCTACTTGCTTCATACTTCGGTCATTCCACCCTACGACTCGTAGAATGTTCCCGACTCTTTTTCTAAACTTTCCGCTCACATCTTTTGAAGTAGTCCCCTCCCGGAGATCCGAACGGTGTACTTGACTCCTGAACTTTTTACCCCAGAGGGTGTCATTATCGTAAGTAACAATTTAAGTACGCTGTGTACTTGAAAAGTAATGTGTTGGTTTCCCGGTGCCTTAATGGATTTAGTTCAATGTATTCAATAGTAACACCGATCAACTGTTTGGGTGTTTCAAGAATAAGAGGCTCCAATAAATCAACAGCTCCTGAAATATGATGGCAAACGATCACAACATTTATCGTATTATTTTTAGTCTGCTAACAATTATTTAAATAGTTTTCGTTTTTTAACGTGTTATCCAAAGTGTGAGCGCTCATCCAAAAGACAAACAGATCGCTATGATTGTTGTTGATTGTTCTTGCCAGGATTGGATCAGGGCACTATGAATGCAGGATTTAGTTACAATTTGATTTAGGATAAATCTGCGTGTAGGTTTGATGAATTGGACAACATTGGGGAGAGCATGGTGAAGGTTATAAAGGATGTTCTTTGTTTTGGTTTGGATAAGTGGATTTTTATTTCAGGCGGGTGTCACTGTGAAGGCCTAGGTTGGAAGCTGAGCTGAAGAAGGTGATGATGGAGTCGAAGATACGGATTTTTGGGCTGGGAACAGTGATTGTCTTTTTAAAGATGACCAGGATTCAACAACGTTCATTAGGAGGGCAACGATTGGTTCTAGATATGCACAGGGATTGCGATGGTAAAGGAATGTGACGTTGTTGACGTATATAAGGTGGGAGAACGTGGGATGTTTAGACCTAAGAGAGTATTAATGGAGAGGGTCCGGTGAGTGGGGGTAAATGAGAGCCTTGGGAACAACCTTGTGATAAAGGTTTAGTTATAGAATGAAAGGTAGAGAAGGTGGCAGTTCTAGAGGAGAGAAAGGATTTTATAATTAGGTAGTTGGATGTTTTTAATTGATTTATGGAGTTGGACCACCATAGTAGATCAAAGACGGAGTGGAAATCATAAAAAAGGGCGATAACATATTTCTTTGTGGAGGTTTGGAGAATTAATGGCGTTTTTGGCGGTGTGGCCAGCACGAAAACCATGTTATTTGCGGGATGAAATAGTATTGTTCAATATGGGAGTTGTTTCGATTATAAGGTATTTTAAGATTTTTACCTAAGGGGGTAGTAGGGTTGTTGGTCTCTAGGATTTTGGGTTCCTCCAGGAGCTTTTTAGGTTTTAGTATAATTGATACTGATTTAAATGAGCCAGGAAAAATTTCTAAAGTAATCATTTCTGAAAAAGGTTGGTAGACTCGCTAATGAAAGCTGAGAATTGCAGTGGGATATAGTTGGTAATAAGGTCAGGACCTAAGGGATTTACGAGGGTTAACGTTAGCGACTAGAGCATCTAAGAGGGTAATATTGACGCATGTGTCCGTTACATTTTCTGGTGTGGTTGAGGAATTGTCTATGAGAAATTGTTGTTGATTGGTAGGAATGTCTTGCTCAGCGGATGGGATAGCCGAGTCTAGCTGGCTTGTCACTGTGCTGCCTATGTTGGTTAGTATTGTGGATGTGGGAGTAGTGAGAATTGGAGAGGTATGACTATTTTTAGATAGGAAGTCCAAGTGTTCGAGCGTTAGTCATGAACGAAGTTGTGAAAGTATTGTTGTTTGCTTGTCGTATGAAGTTCTTTATACCTTAGTCTTTTTGCCGAGTATGTGAGGGTGACGTTGTTCGTTACAGTACGGTCAGCGTTTTTGCATGCTCTTTGTAGTCTATGTCTGTTGAGACTCAAGTTACATCCAACTGTTGTTAGATGGGTGGTCCACCATGGTGTAGATCGTGGGGCGTAGTGTATGCGTGGGATTGAATCAGAGACAGCAGAGTAGATATTTTGGATAATGTTTTAGCTAAGGACTGTGGGTGTTTTTTCTTTACAATTACAATCTTCTTTATTTGTGACTATACCTAGACCAGTGGTTCATCCTAGTCCTACATTCTAATTAAATAATTATATAAGGTAAAATAACTTTGACCCTTGAGGTTGTTTTGTTAGAGCTGGTGGTGGGGTTTGTGACTTAGCCTCTGCCACCTCCCTGGGCTCGTTGGATTGCAGCTGCGTTGGTTCGGGGTCCAACGTGAGTAAGTGTGTATATATATGAGTGTGAACTTGTGTGTGTGGGTATATAATTGTGGTAATATCGTTTATATGTGGTAGTAGGTGGTCATGATAGTGTCGCTTTGTTTAGTTACGGGGTTTCTTTAGGTGGGAGGTTTTGTTAGGCTATTTCGTTTAATAAAAGGTTGAGTTTGTTCGGGTAGTGTGTAACTAGGAAATTTAAATTAAAGTTGGATTGTAGCGGGACTGTGAAGGGGCAGGAGTATATAAGGTGCATTGAAGTTTCTGCGTGAATTGGTTCAAGTAAAGGCCGAATGGATTGGGGGTTACACGAAATTGATGTAGTATGCTCCAGAAGTTTATATGGCCGGTGAGAAATTGAACTGTGGGTCTGCTATAGTACGGGACGTGCGGAGGGATGTTTGTTATGTCCGGAAATATTTCAAGAATATGCTTGCCAGTGGAAGAGAGCGGCCATTATTCTTGTCAGGAACGTTGGAGGGAATTTCTAATTTGGTATCAGTCATTGGACGGTTGCGATAGTTCTCGTAGAGTAGTGTTCTGTCATGAAAGGTTAGTGTAACATGTTCTTAAGGTTGCGAATCTGGATTGTGGAATGTAGGAGGGTTTCGATCAGTGTGATTAGGAGTTGGATAGTTCTGTGCGCTTTTATGAAATATAGTATGAATGGTCGTATGATGGTATTGAGCGTACGTCTTGAAATATGGGGGATTACGGGGTGCCAGAACTCTCACAGCATATCGGATTATCGGGATTATTATATGGTATAGGATAAGTTTTCAAGTCTGTTTTGTAAGTTGAACGGATTTAGGTAGGGCGTGGTATAGACTGGTGAGGATTACTTTGGTTTTCGATTGTAGCTTGGTGTGGTTTTTCAGACGGGTGTCTAAGTTCAGGCTTAGGAAAGAGACTGAGTGTGAGAAATGTATTGGGAAATTGAAATTGTTTATCTTTGGGATGCCTCTGATATCTAGGAAGCCTTTCAGCAGGATGGTTTTAGCCTTAGAGGGGGGAAAGGGGCTGCTTGTTTAACGTTGACCAGGTTTCGACTAAGCTCATGTGGGTAGTATCAAAGACGTTAGATAACTAAAACAAATGTAATCTAATCTAATCTAAATTTATTATTTTTATGTTTTCATAAACGTCGAAATATCTACTATAACTGAAAATTTTCTGCATAAGATTTTGGGTTCAAATAGGAATGTAAATTATCCACATTAAAAAGATTATTTTGTAACTAATTATATTAGGCAACAAACTGCAGTGTGCAGCGATAAAAATGAAAGCCAATATTCCTCTTATAGTTAGTTAGCTGCATAATTAACTTCTGAATGCAATTTGTAATAGGTAAAACATATTTTGAAGCACGTCTCACATGCTAAAATTACGTCAAATGAATGCATGCATGCATGTATGCATATACAACGCTGATTAGTTTCCCTTTGACATATGTAGTACTTGAATTTTACCACAAAGGAAAAGTATTTTATTGCCGTACATAAACACGCTTTAACTAATTAATATTGCAACTTCTACGTACTAGTGAAAGAGTATATTAGCAAGTGGTGCATTGTTCACTATATATAATTGAGTTAGAGAAGAATACATCACCCTACATTCTTTGAAAGAGGAAAAATCGAAAGGGAATGTTTCAATTAGCATTTATTCTTAAAGAAAATGCAAACTACTTTTTAAACAATTTTACTTTTATATTTAGTTAATAATGACAGGAAAGGAGCTGGGATTCGCGAGCTTGTTTAAGCTCTGATTTGTAAACAATTTTAAAACAACTTTAACGAATTTTGTCATAATTCATTAACTTTGAAAAATTTTCAGTTATAAGATTCGATAGAGCAGAAATTGCTGAACTGTTTACAGAAACTTTCAATAATAGCAACTTATTGACTGGTGTTTAAATTGATCGTCCAATACACAGGGTGAATGAGACCACCCGTATCAGTATTTTTTTAAGGAACGTTGAGTCGTAGAGAGTTGGGATAAAAAAATTTATTATAAAAGTCATACTAAAGAATCGAATGGTGATATTATTATTTCTCGAAAAAGTCGTATCACGAGTAGTTTTGTCCACAATGTCCAGAACTTCAAAATCTTAAATGGCACTATAAGTCGAAAAACGTATTGTTCAAAGGATCGTTAAAAAAGAAGAAAGTTTTGTTGGAAAAATTATTTTACTACTACCACCCCTTTTAAGTAATATTCAATTAAAGTTATTAAATTTGAAATTCGTTGTTAACAAACAAAATTGATCCGACCCCAAGGGAAAAAATCTAGAAGCGTACAATCTGGTGATCTTGGCGGACACACCACTATACTTCCTCTGCCAATCCATCTATTAGTAAATAGTTGATTTATCGTGTTCCTGGCAACTATGGAAAAATGAGCTTGGCAGCCATCTTGCTGAAACCACATTCTTGCTCGCATTAAAAGAGAGGCATTTTTCAGTAAGTCAATCAAGTCGTTACCTAAAAACTCGGCTCTCTTTTAAGCTAAAATCGATTTTCCTGTTTTCCTGATAGGATCTTATTTGTGGATCATGCTTTAGCTTGACATGTTCAATAATTTCGGGAGTACCATGATTTGTTTCAATTTTAGTATCGTTAAGTAAAGAAAATCGATTACGAATTTCACAACCAAACATTAAAAATTATGGGAATACACCTGTACGAGGGTAAGGTGAAAAGTTCTCGGCCTACAATGAACATGTGATTTTTTCCAATGCTCCACTCGAAGGTACTACATTGGCCAGAAATCGAGTTTTTTTTACCTTGGAATTTTGCCGAACCCTTGCTGTTCCAAGCAAGGTAGGGTAGGGAACTTTAACGTGCGTGACAACACTCACACACGGGACCTCCATTTTACCTCTCATCCGAACGAGGGTGTATTTTTGTGAAAAATGCTCGCCTAACATTTTTCAAGCGGACCGTGTCGGGATTCGAACCTGGGACCTTGGGCGTAGTAGTCACACACATACCTCTACGCCACGGAGCCGCCTAATAACAAAGTACCACAGAAATCGCCTCAAACCTAAAAACGTCGATTCATTAATTTTTTTAAACAAAAACATTCATATGTTTAAGTAAAGGAACTGTTAGTGCACTCCAATACAAACCATTTATCTTAAGACATATTTTTGTTATAGAGTCGTTTACTAGAATTTGTATGCACATATTAATTTAATATACATGTACATTGTCGTGCATTTGATCTTTATATAGTGACTGGAATCCTACGTTGGATCCGTTACTTATTTTCTTCTTTAATTGACTACATCATCAACCTTTTTTTTTAATTCGTTACAATATTTCCTCCAGTGATGAGCGAACAGTACACCGCCCGACCCGACTCTAATTTGATGTATTTGTTCTCTAGGTGCTTCTAAATTTTCTGGGTTCCTCACTTTCCTGTTTTACTAGTTATTTTCCAAATTTTAATTAAATAATTAAGCTGTTTAGAGAAGAAAATATATTCGTTTCCATTATAACGTCAAAAATTATTTTTATAACAAGAGTTTTTAAACTTCTTCCTAAATACAACAATTCGTAGTCACTTTTCTATAACTATTCTTGTGGCTTTAATGGTCTCTAGTTATTTTTTTTATTAAATATAACATTTTCTTTTAAATAAATCTAGAAATGTCCTTCAATTCATTTTCTAATTCTCATTATTTTTCCATGGTAACAAGTAACTGCTAACTTTTTTCTATGGATAATAAACTAGTCCTGCCTAGTGCTGGCAATAAAATTCGATTAATCGATTATTCGATTAATCGATTAATCGAAAATCGCGGTTTTTAAAAATTAACAAATCGATTATTCGATTAATCGAATATTCGAATAATCGATTACTCGAATATTCGAATGATCGATTAATCGAATATTCGATTAGTCGACCAATAGTACACACCTATTAAAAATTATGGGTAAATAAAATACAGTTAAAAGAAAAATGGTTTGTTTTTATTTCTATTAAGAGGCAAGTCCCTACAGAACGAAAGTTCTAGTAAAATTTAAAATATAACAGTACAAACATGTTGTAAAATAAAACTTGTGCGTGCTCTGACCTGTGTACAGGAACCGGACCTGTACACAAAATTACAAACGATATATTTTTGTCAAATAAATTAGAAATACATCCAACAACACCTATAATCACTGTTATTTGATTAACTGACTTGAATCAATTGGAAGAATAATTTTTTATTGTGTTAATTGACTAACATGATCCGTGACGTATATATAATTCAGTTTGATTACCTAATAGATTAAAATCAACTACCTACGTAAGTGTACAATAATATAGTAAGGAAACGCCTGTATTAATAGCTGTTCGATTTCCGATTACCTGAGTGGGTCCACTATTATAGTTTATAATTTAGTTGTTGCTTATTAAACTGCAAGTTCATAATTTTAAAATGATTTTGTAAGTTTGTTTCTAACTTGAACTTATAATACCTAACTAAATTATAGCCGTATTATTTGTATTACGAATAGGGATGGCCACGGGCCCGGGCTTTGGCCCGGCCCGGCCCGAAGCCCGGCTTGATATTCGGGCCGGGCTTCGGGCCGGGCCGACAAATTTTTTTTCGGGCTCAAGCCGGGCCAAGCACGTCTCGGGCCCGGGCCGGGCCGGGCCAGACTCCTCAAGCTTTTCGGGCTATTTCGGGCCGGTCCGAAGTTTATGTATAAAATTTATTGATTTAGTAAAAGATTCCATTTAATGATTTCTTTAGTTGCCTCTTAAGTAAAATTATAATTAACGCTCCTCTTAATATATCACTCAGGTACAGTTACACACATATTGGTAAGTGTGGAATAATGGAAGTAAATCGAAAACGAAAATGATTTGATTTAAACAGATTTGTGAATTTCGATTTTTTTTTCGATAAGTAATATTCACTTCTTTCCACTTTTCAAGAAATTTGAAATAGAAATTGTCCGTGTTATATTTAATTATTTGAAGGAGTATTGCAACGTATTGTTAATTGAGCTGGTTTATTTAATTATACTTATTAATTAACTTAATATTGCGGCCCCGCACTGAAGATTATTTATGAATAAATCGAAACCACTCTGTATATGAAAAAATATTAAAAACTCACAATTACAAAAAACCAGCTCAATTATATTTAATTATTTGAATGTACCTTTAGTTGAAAAACATACCGAATACAATGCGATTAAGTTTTTATAGCATTAAATAACATGGATATAGAAAATTAAAATGTAAATACTAAATAATATTCTATGTTGCGGCTCCTAAAAAGGTATAAAGAAAAATCGTGATATTATAAATGGTATATACAAAAATAACGGAATAGAGTAAATATTATTTTAACAGAGGCGTCTCTAGCTGCTGCTATCTGCAGAGCTTAGGCCAATAATGGATATCTAGAAAATTTATAATTTGCATTTTAGGTCGCATATTTTAAACAGCTGTAGTAGTTGGTACATGCGGTAGTAGTTCAATTTTAGAGGTTTTTGCTCCATCGAACTTAATCCTATTAGGACTTATTTTCATAAAATTTTGCGAACTAGTAAGGAATGTACCTGATTCCAGCGTACTTCAACAAAAGCCGTGTAAATTTGGATTTATCATTTCACTTAAGGTTTTAGTTACATTCCGGCCCGAATCGGCCCGGCCCGGCCCGAAGCCCGGCCCGAAATTCAAGCCGGGCCGATGCGTTTTGGTTCGGGCCGGGCCACCGGGCCGGGCCGGAGCAAATTATTTCGGGCCGCGCCGGGCCGCGTGTAAAAGCCCGGCCCGGCCCGGCCCGAATCCATCCCTAATTACGAATATAGAGCCCAAGTTCTCTTTTTCGTATGTGTGCAAGCTATAACGTGAGGGAAGACAAAAATACAACCATACATAGTACAAGTTCAGGACAAGATCTTGCTATTGGATGGAGGATACTTGAAAATGAAATGAAACACGACTTGATGGATTTTGTAATTGACTACCCGCACGATAGTGAATTAATCAGACAAACGATTATTTGGTTAGAAATAACGAATACAACTTTTCGAATTTTGCCAGCCCTAGTCCTGCCACTTTTATATACAATATTTAATCAAACTTTCTAACTATGTATACTTTTATCTGTCCTCTTCAGTAACTTATTACATCACTAGACTAGCTCTAGTGCTCTACCTTAAATCTAATAATGTTTGCATTTTATATTATAATAAGTGAAAGTGAACCTAATCATAAATGTCATTCTGTTAAAAATCATTTGCTAGTAACAATGTTTCTCTCCTCAAGCTATCAATAATGCAATTAACTATCGATAGTAAAATTCACTTGTTTAAAAGATCATTTGATAGAAGTACTGTAATGACATAGTTTAAGCTACCGATATTTCATGAGACTAAAGATAGTACAAACTATCGATGGCCCAATAGATAGGCTATCGATTGTGCCCATCTGACGGTACATATGCTAAGGTTTTGTTTGCAGATTATTGGTAGTACCATAGATAGTTCATTAAGTATCGATTGTTACATAATTATCGATTGCAACTACCTATAGAAAAAACAATCAATGGTTCCATCACTACTATCAATTGTTGCTTAAGTATCGATTGTAACTATCGATAGGAAAAACAATCAATAGTGTCCATCAGCAAGTACAACACTAATTTCCCATCGTCGACACGGCATGCAGTAATTTGTATTAAATACTATGTCCGTCTGTTTACAGAAATAATCAACCAGAAACGTCAACATTAAGAGCTCATCACAGTAGCGGCCATCTTGAAATTTCTAATGATCCAAATGTCTTTCCTAATAGGCACCCAAATTAAAAACGGTTTTAATAAACGTTACTTATTAAATAATTGTCTATGTGGGAAAGTCATTTAGGTTTTTTTTAACTGAAAAAAATTTTTTTGCTGATAATAGAGCGATTTAAACAAAACCAGTAACTTTCCCAAATGTGGGAATAATTTTTATAAATTTTCATCAAAATTGCACACTACAATTCACTTTATTTATCGAATAAATCAAATATTAGTATTTTTTAGAAAAACGTATCTGCAATGTGATGCCGTGGAAAAATTCAGAACTTCCATGTCACACACTATTGTAAAACAGAAATGGTTTGAATACATGCTATACAAAACAAAACACAACAAACATACAAGAAACGCTATACTATTGAGATCAAACTATTATTATGAGAGTTTTCGACTATAGTCGTAATTGCTCGCAAATCTATTTATAACTTTTATTATGAATATTATTTAGGAACTTAGCAATTATTGAAATGAGTTGTTCTTCATAACCTTGGATTTATATAAATTTTTGTTGGGCTTCTATCTAGTGAAGTAAGTAATTGGTATTCCCCCAATTTTGAGGTAAATAATAATGAAAGACTGCATTGCAATAGTGTTCTATATTTTTTTAAAAAATTTTGAAATAATATACTACATAGTTGATGAAAAACTGGCTTGTAATATGGTGAAAGAATGGGTGTAGTGTAAGACTTGTAAAAAAGAATAAACACGAAATTGTTTAATTTTTATGCCGAAGTTCAATTAATGTTTTGGGATAAATTTAAAAACGACCGTCTCACGCCAGTAATTCCGTGGCTGCAATGATAGGTTAGGTTACTGTTAGAAATAGATATTATTAATAAAAAACATAAATCACTTAACACGCATATCAGAACAGTTGTTCTACAACTATTGCATACTGTTTTGATATGCGTGTTAAGTGATTTGTGTTTTTTAATAATAATATCTAATTTGTGTTTTTTAATAATAATATCTAATTTGTGTTTTTTAATTATAATATCTATTTCTAACAGTATCCTAACCTGTCATTGCAGCCACGGCATTACTGTGGCGTGAGACGGTCGTATTTAAAAGCCACCAGTAATATTTCTCTCATATTTAGGCTTGTGTTGTAATAAGGAATAATGTGATAAAAATTCTTAGGGTTAATTGGAATTTACAAACCATGTTTAGTTGTTTTTTACCCTGAAACGTCTCTAATACACGTAAAAGATTTTTGTTCATTATGGTACAAATTCACCATTCACAAACTCCCATACGCAATTGTGATGGAACACAATATGACAAGCTGCAAGCAAAACGTAAATAAATAACAGCAAAACAAACTTTGGACTACTTAAAAATGCAAGACATGAATATTTATTCTACTAGAAGAATGTTTACTGTGTCCGATTCAGTACACTTTGTTTATTATTTTGTCGTTAGAAAATGATAAAGGAAACGAAGGTGTGATAAGAAAAGAAACCAAACCAATATTTGTAGCTTTTCACAAACTGTAATCAAAACCCACTTGACACTTTACCTAATCATTTTTTATTAGAGATACGTTTAAACCGTTATTCTGTTTTTCCATTTATTGGCCAATTAATTAATATAACAGCTTTATCAATTGCATATTAGAAATTGTAAAATAACTGTGCGATGCAAATGTAGGAATGTTGAATCTTGTAATTTATTGTTCCCTAATAATTTTTTTTTATATTATATATCGGAATTTCAAAGGTTTTCACTGGTTATAAATAACATCGCTTAGCACAATCTCCATTGTTAAATCTCTCAATACGCTATATATTATAGCAAGTGCTCCCGGTCATTTTTACAAGCATTATGAACTAAATGCAGTTAATATTTCTGTAAATTTTAACTTAGAAAATACTAATAGCTATGATTTCTGAGCAGCCGTTTTCTAAGAAAGAGATACTCTTATACCAAATATTATAAGTGGAAAAGAAACGGCGAAGTACACTTGCTGTTTCTGCGCACATATCGTAAGACACTGAAAAATTGCTCTTATTACAAGTATGCTCTATAGCATCGACATTATTATATTTATTCAAACCTTAACGACCCCTAATTGTTAAAAATTGTCCGTCTTCTTGTATCCTGAATTGTTAAAAGCTTCAGTTCTTTGGTGTTCCCTTTTTCTCAATAATCATATTTCTCTCACCTAAAATCTCATTCTACAAAACATACAGACAGATTTCTGAAAATTGAACTTAACATATCTTATTCGATATTCTTTGCTCAACATTATGGTGTCTGAGAATATTTGAGGGTCCTATTTACTATGTTAATTAAATATTATGTCTAATCCATAACAGGTAGTCCCACTAGAACAGGTTTTACTATGTAGGTATCTTACGCCATCATGAACCGTAATTTCGTTTACACATCTGTAACAGACATGATTGTAAATTATTTATTTGTATATGCATTTTTCCAATTGGCATTCAGTTTTATCATTATCCGTTACTTCGTTTCCCCAATAATTAGAATAAGTAGGTGTATCATTTACAATTTATTTAAGATAAAATGGCACTTTCTACACGCCAATAACCGACAACCAGATTTGTAATAGATTATGCTTGTTTCAGGTAATTCATTGTTCTGGATACCTAAAAATAAAACAATATCCTGCAACCTCGCCGCCCTACGATGGATGTTATCAAAATATGGGACTCGTAGCAGTAGGTCATTCACTGCCACCCAGTGCTATTACAGAAATTAAACTTCATACTAATATGTTTATGTTTCGGGCGAGCCTTGACCTCAAGCTTATATTTCTAGACGCCAGGTTAGTAAAATAATGTACTTTTTATTACTTGTTTGCTGTGAGTGAGTAGCACTAATGTAAGCTTCAATTACCTTACCTACCATACCAACACCTGAAGATATGTGATACTTAAATAATAATAGTGTTTACTTATATTTATTACCTCAATACTTTTCATTTGTTTAAACGGAAGCGTTGTTTTGTTATTACTTCTAAAATCTTAAACCCAGTAGCTTATTGACAAAGTATTTATGAGAGTCAGTGGAATTGCGAAGATTTATTGGTGTCACTATGGTCGGGATTCAAAGTTTTTGTTTACATACAGGAACAAAAGAATTTGTAACATTTTTGTGGAATTCCTTCCTGTCCCAAAATGTCTCTTGAAATGGGGCTCAAAACCTCTACCGCGTAAGTCCCCAGTCGATGGACACAGTTCGCCTACATCGCTAAGGATAAACATTGGCATTATGCTCAATTTTCTTTCTCTCGTACAATTGCTTTATCAAAAAAGATAATATGCAGGATATTTTTTGAGTGTGCATACCAGTGTCACTACATATGATTTTCCAATGCTCCGCCCTACATTAGCCATGAAGCGAGTTTCTTTTACCTGGAAATTTTGAATTTTGCCGAACCCTTGCTGTTTCAAGCAAGGTAGGGATCTTTAATGTGCGTGACAACACACACACACGGAACCTCCATTTTACCTCTCATCCGAACAAAGGCGTATTTTTGTAAGAAAATGCTCCTTAAAATCTTTGAAGCAGATCGTGTCGGGATTCAAACTCGGACCCTGGGCATAGTAGTCACACGCATACCAACTACTCCACGGAGCCGCCCACATACCGATGTCCCTACATTTGATTTTTTCAGTGCTCCACCCGAAGGTACTACATTGCCCAGAAAGCGAATTTTTTTTACCTGAAAATTTTGCCGAACCCTTGCTGTTCCAAGCAAGGTAGGGATTTTTAACGTGCGTGACAACATTCACACACGGGACCTCCATTTTGCCTCTCATCCGAACGAGGGCGTATTTTTGTGAAAAATGTTCGCCTAACATTTTTCAAGCGGACCGTGTAGGGATTCGAATCCGGGACCTTGGTTGTAGTATTCACACGCATACCAACTACACCACGAAGCCGCCTGTATACCGTTGTCTTACATGTGGTTTTCCAATGCTCCATCCGAAGGCCAAGAAGCGGGTATTTTTTACCTGGAAATTTTGAATTGTGCCGAACCCTTGCTGTTGCAAGCAGGGTAGGGATCTTTAACATGCGTGACAACACTCACACACGGGACCTCCATTTTACCTCTCATCCGGACGAGGGTGTATTTTTATGAAAAATGCTCGCCTAATATTTTTCAAGCGGACCGTGTCAGGATTTGAACCCAGGACCTTGGGCATAGTAGTCACACGCATACCAACTACACCACGGAGCCACCTGCATACCGATGCCGCGCATTTACATTTCCAATGCTCCATCCGACGGTACTACATTGGCCAGGAGGGGAGTTTTTTATTGCCTGGAAATTTAGAATTTTGCCGAACCCTTGCGTTCCATGCAAGGTAGGGATCTTTAACGTGCTTGACAACACTCACACACGGGATCTTTATTTAATCTCTCATCCGAACGAGGGCGTAGTTTTTGTGAAAAATGCTCACCTGCCATTTTTCAAGCAGTCGGCCGTGTCGGGATTCGAACCTAGGACCTTGGGATCCGTAGTCTTACGCTTACTACATTGATCCACGGCGGCGCCTGCATACCGATGCCACAAAATATTCTCCTAAATGCCTCAGGCTTGTATGTAGTGGCTGTCGTGGTTCTCTAGGATTGCAAAACACCTTACGTTGGATGGGAGTCATTTCTTGACGGATAGCAGGTTTGCTTCTGCATGAAACCGAGGCGGAAAGCCCCCACAATAAAGAATGATCATTGAGTGCTTCGTTAGTGTTCGGTAGAATTCCAAAGATCATCAGTAGTGCTCTCACGGTTTCCGTAAAACAGGAAAAACGGGGGACTAACTTAGCGGTCAACTTTTAGTTTCTTAAAAAACAAAATCCTGTTGGTAGTGCTTCGCTAGTACTCTAAAAATTATCTTTAGCGGCTTCATGGTTTACAAAAAAATAAAAAATCAAAGTGAGAAAAATCGAAAAAAGGTAAATACCTAAAATATTCAGAAAACAAGTATGCCTATAGATAATAGTGCTTCTTTTGTGGTCTTTAGTACTTCAAAGCGCATCGTTAGTGCTCGCATAGTATTCGAAAAAAAACAAGAAGAACCGTGGGGGGAGGACTTAACGGTCAGCTTTAAAGTTTTTAGAAACAAAAATTCCTATTGATAGTGCCTGGTTAGTGCTTCCCATTAGTTCAAAAACCACCGCTAGTGCTCTCATGATTTTCGAAGAAAACAGGAAAAATCGTGGAAGGTTAACTTAATAGCCAACTTTCAATTTTTTCAAAACAAAAACCTTTTGATAATACTTCGTTAGTTTTCTTTAGTGCTCTAGAAATCATGTTTATCGGCTTCTTAGTTTATGAAAAAACAAAAAATATTAAAGCGGAAAAATGCGAAAAGATTAATTTTTAAAAAAAAATGTCAATATATAGTGCTTTTGTACTAGTATTTATTGCTATTATAGTGCATCGTTTGTGTTCGCATGGTATCTGAGGAAAATATACAAAACCGTAGGAGGGAGGCAACTCAACGGTCGACTCTCAGGTTTTTAAAAACAGAAAGCTTATTGATTGTGTTTTGTTAGTGCTCTTTAGAGCTCTCAAAGTCACCCAAAAAGAACAGAAAAAACTGTGAGGAGAGCAACTTGACGGTCGACTTTCGGGTTTTTAAAGACTATGGTGCGTATAGATAATGCTTCGTTAGTGCTCTTAGTGCTCCAAAGATCATCGTTAATGCTCTCTTGATTTCTGAAAAGAAATAGAAAGACCTATGTAGAGAAAGCAATTTTAACAGTTCAGAACGTGTTAACGGGATGACAACCCATGTACCCTACTTCTACTTTTTGCAAAAAATAGTAAAAATATTTTTCAAGCCTATAGAATGAATTAACCTATTTTGGGCTTTATTATGTTTTAATTCGCAAAGGTGGTACTTATAACAGTTTGTTTTTAAAGTAGTATATGTCGATACGTATTTTTAAAATTAAATAGAAATCTAGAAATAAAGTTTCATCCTACATTGAAATATAAATATTTATATGGCAGTGGCAGTTCACCGAGTACCAGTTATTGTAACTAAACAGTTTAATTAAAATATCACACCTTAATCTATTTGATCAAATGGTTATTGAGTTTTTTACAATATCATTGAGTACAGCGAAAACTTCAATATATAGGGATCAGTTTGTACAGAAATTATTTCATTGTAGATCTGACTATCCTGGTATGCTGTTGCTAAATCCTATATGATGGTGTTAAAAGGAAATGGATTTGTCACAGAATACACCAAATTTTTATAATTAAATCCTTCAAGTTGATCACCATTGCCGTTTCTTAAAATTCCCATCTTCAGGAGTTTTGCAAATGTTCTTTTATCGTCGTCGATAATTTTGGATTTTGAGTTATTTTTTGGTTGCCGTGTGTTCGTTATAGGCCTTTCTAATTTTCAACTGCATTTAATTGTCCCGTTTCTGATAACGGCAATGTTCAACGCGGCGTTGTCACAACAATTTATATATATATATATATATATATATATATATATATATATATATATATATATATATATATATATTGCTGTGATTCCTCTCATATCTCTAGGTACTGTCCCTTAAAAAAAAACATTCGAGCCCCACAGTTTGGGCGTCAAGAATGCTGTGAAACCTTTTAAATCACCTGGTCCGTTGATTCCTTCTGTTAATCGCCTCGGCTGCTCTTCTAGATAACTTCCATTCTCAATCATAAAATTAAACAACACATTCCTACCACAAACATCAACGTTAACTCTATTTACATCAATATTCAGAATACATTAAATTTTCAAATTAAATTTGAACATAAAATTCAGTTTTAAAAGAATTTCCGGATTAATTTTATTATCATTTTAATGTGCATCCAAAATTAAAGTCCTTGTTGGATGCCTACTAATTAATATAACAAGATAAGCAGACCGGAGTCTGAGTATAAAGGGAGCATCTACCACCCCTTTACGTTAATTAACCAGGTTTGTCTAATTGAGCTCAAAGACCTACCCAAAGTTTCATCCTATTCCCGAACATCAAAACAAAATACCCTTTTACTTAAACAAGCAAATTTCATCTTAAAATTAAATTTTATGGTTAGAAAAATTCCACTAATGTCCATTTAAAGTAAATCAATTATAAAGTCATTCAATACACACAAAAAATGTCAAACAAAATAGTACAATTTACCTGAAGGTTATTGTCCTCGTAGCTTCAGTGTAATCGTCCCTTTTGTAAATCACACCATTCCAACCGGATTCTATTTACAGCTTCAAGTTGTCAACGCTTTAAAATGTTCTCCATCACCATTAATTTAAAGTTGTTTCTAGGCTTTTCCGGAACTCATCTGTATATATCTGCCTCTGGTTCAGTGGATGCAGACACATTTACGAACCATTTAGTCATTAACACCCCGCAAAATAGCAAAGAAATTCATACTTCCTTTTACCAATATTACCAATATACGCCAAAACTGCCTACTTTTGGGTATACATTTGTCGTTGTAAATTTTACTAATTGGTACCGTGATAATAAACTTTTATTACCTTGTATCTAAGTGCACTGAAGTACATTCATGTTAGCACGTAAAATAACCAACTATTTTGAGTCACTAAAATATACTAGCACACTTTAAATTATTTAATCAAACTAAAATGCACTGTTTAATATCAAGTCGCGGATGCACGAGCTTTTAACGCATCGAATCGTCGAAAGTCTCAGAGTCTAAGAGAGAAACACATATTCCCGCCTGTATATATAGCGAATAGCCGACACGTCGCTTTGTTCCTAAAACGGGTAATTCCAACGAATTCCTCATTCTACGTTCCCAGTCTGTAGCCTGCACGTCGATTTTTCTGAATTTAGTACTCACCCCATTGAGATCTCAGAAAATTTCAACACGGCCCGCAAAGTTGTCCGAGAAAAACTAATTACTTTTATACAGAAATTGTTGTTCTACCTCTGATATATGCATCCTATTTTTAACCAATCGCAACCCCTTGACGTTGCTTAAATCCCGCCCTTTTACAATATGTGTCTTTGCTTGACGCATTTTCTCTTTCCTTTTCTAACCTGTTCGTATTGGTGCAAATTTATATTCTTTATTATCGATTATATTTTAGTCCACGCGGACTGTTATCTGGGTTTAATAAACCCGTATCGCACATTCTCGTGAATACTAAGTCCCGGTTTCTCCAAGATTCTTTGAAACATTAATTATTTGCCAAATTTACGCAGAATGAGCTTTTTAAAAATACGCAGGTGTTCTGTATTTCCTGCTAAAGCATCTGATCGTTTCCAATATCCTTAGAATCAACATGTTTATCCAAACCAATTAACTTGAAATTACCTTTTAAAAACACGCAGGTGTTCAAACGTAACATTTTAAATAACCTTCCTACGATTTGACTATTATTGGGTTTTCACAAGCTTCTATAGGTATTATGTTATTAACGGTTTAATTAACTCCAATTAAATTGATTTCTATCCTTTCATTTTAGCGAATACAACTTAAATATTAATTATTATATGTACACTTTGTTTTACTACCGGTTACTTAAAATAGGGTTAATTAATATAAACTTTGCACGTAATTTCCATTTGTTTAGGAATAATTAAATTATCCACTGCGCTTTTCAATACTGCTTCTTTTGATGTAAAGCGTCTTATAGATAATTTAAATTTCTTATTTTACTGAAACGACCGAGTTTATTTATGCTTCAAGGTTTTAATAAAGCGTATTATTTAATGAAATTCCTTATACACGGTAATTAAAATTATTTGATTTGATTATTTAATTTTCTACCCTGGTCTAAATATGAGTATTTTCCCCTATTTGAATACAAATAATCCCACTTATTTGAATGCAAATATCAAATATTTAGACTGCCAAAAATCTTTACAAAATTTTGCCTATCTCTCTATCCTTATCTATCTAACTTACCTACTTTGTCTCCAATCCAAAAAATATTTACACCTATCCTATATCCCTATCCTATTCCTAACTCTCACCTACTTCTATAAACTGAAATTATCCCTAACTTCATCCTACTTATCCATCTAATCCTATATACATCCTATATACCTATCCTATTCCTAACTTTTAACTACTCTTCACTATACTTTACTTCCCCCTACCTAATCCTATATGCCTATCCTACTCTTACTCTATTCCTAACTCTCCACTAATCTTATATAAAATATCTATACTTAACCTATCTTATTTTCTTCCTACATTTACTCTTTATCCTCATCCTAAACCTATTTCTAATTATCTCCCATATTTATCCTATACCTAGCTTTATTTTCTATATCTATACTAAAATTCACCTATCTCTATCCTTTGTTCATTAAGTCATTTAAATCTAACTCTCTTCTTGACTCTCCAAGTCTTTCTTCTTACCATCCTAATACTTTTCCTCCCTATTTCTCCCCCTTCTATATCTATCCTTAACATCTCTATTATCTCACATACAATAAACTTATCATCCCTCTTATCCTGACTCTTAAATATTGCTTCTTCTTCAGTCCCTACACTTGTCTGTTTCTTATTTATTCTTATTTCCTTTTCTGCCGACAAACCAAACGATACTACTTTACAATTATCGATTTTTCCCTCTATGGAAAATCCTATGTACCTTCTAGAATTTTTGTGTAATGGAATCCGCCAGAATGAATTCCTTAAATCTACTTTATTAAAAACAAATTTGCCATCTTTACTTAATTTCGCCTTCACCTGCTCCTGATATGCTGCTTCTACCCCCACTACTTCTGCATGTTTTTGTATTAAAGCTTGAACCTCTACTTTCCTTTCCTCTGGACATCTTATCGTGTTGATCTGTTTAGCCTCATCATCCTCTACCTCTACTACATTAATACTAAACCCCGTGTCATCCTCTGTGACTTCATAACTGCCCTTCCATGGCACTACCCTATCCTTAATCCTTACTACCTTCCTTTCCATATCTATCAAAACCCTAACTTCATCATACAGTCAACACCTAAAATGCTCTGAAACTTCAGTCCAGGTACAATTACAAACTCCTGTTCACAGCTTAAACCTCCTATATCTATCCTAAGCACCACAACACTATTTACTACAGCAAACTTCTTTTATTTGGAGCTACTAAATGGCTACGCTTTATAGGCATAATTCTATCACAAACCTTATCCCTAATTTTGCTGACGAATTCCTCCGATATTAAACTCGCCTCTGCCCCTGTATCAAGTAATACTTCTACATTATTTTCAAAAATTTCTAAATTAATAATTGGCAAACATAATTTTTCCTCAGTTTCTGGCTCTACTTCCTCCTCAATTTTGAAAAATTCACGTGGATGTTCGTATACATTTACACAGAAATCTAGTGGTCTGTCGCGTTCTAAAATCCTGTCTCATCCTGTTTTCCGTGCTTGGTCCTGGTTGTCCTTCTACAACCTGTGCGTACGTCCTCCTCGTGTTAATATCCGTGTCCCTATCTCTATTCGGCGTGCTGGTCACAGTCCTGTTTACTTCCGGTAAACTGTTCTGTCTCGTGTAACTAGGTCTTGGCGTCGGTCCCCTAGTCGCACTATTGCTCCTGTATTCCTGTCCTCGTCGTTCCCAATTCGGTCGAAAATTTCTGTTGTAGTCAGGCCGTCTCGGATAATTCGGTGTCCTGTTGTCAAACCTAACTGTGTTAACGTTTCGTTCTCGTATCTCTCTTGTCCGTCCAACACATACATCGTCATATCTCTGTAAATACTCTAAAAATGTCTCCCGTTCTGTGATGTTTTGTAAGGCCACGTGTTGTCTAATTTCCAGTTCAAAATGTCGTGATAGGTACTTGATTATCTGTCTGTCCGTCAATGGTGGATTCAGTTGTTTGGCCACACTGTACTTGCGGATGGCATATTGCTCCCTAGATCCTGCAAACTCTCCCTTAAATTTTCCTGTAATTAAGTCGTCTCGTACCTGGTCTTGTCTGTGGTCACTCCAGTAGTGTTTTAAAATTTGTTTTCAAAGTCCTGATACGTGTCTATGTCCTGTCCTACTAAATTGTACCATGCTTCCGCGTTGTCCTTTAATAAAGCCTTTATCGTATTCAGTTTAGTCTGTTCGTCAAATAAATTTCCCACTAGATTTCTTACACTATTAATAAAAATTTGTGGATTTACCCTGTTATCGCCATAAAACTTCATGTGTTGGTCCAATGATACTCCACCTGTAGAAAATCTGGGACCATCCCCCGTTAAATTTGACATGTTGTATTTAATACTACTAACTTCACGTTCTACCCTGCCTAACTGATCCCTACATGAGTCCGTCACTTCAGTCATTTTACATTAATCTCTTCTTCACAAAAATGCGTACTTCGGACCTTAAATGTCCCATTTCCTGTCGAAGACCTGTAATATCACGCTCATTTTATCAACCCTATTTTCAACTTCCCCATCTTTACGGTAAGACTATTTTTAAATTCTGAAACTTCTTTATTCGTCTTATCTATTTTCTCACTTAGGGTTTCCTAACTCCTGTTAATGTCTCATTCATTCGGTCAAATTTCTTATTCGATTCTTCGTTCATTCTCTCTAACATTCTCAATATCATCTCGTTTCCTTGATCCCCGATTCCGTCCTCGACTGATCTCTACTGCCTCCTGCTTCTTCCATTTTCGAATTTTTCCCACACAATGCACTATCGTCACTTCCAATTTCCACTCCTTGACTCCTTAACCACTCCTTTCTCTGCATACGTTCTAATCACTCTCACACACTCTAAAATACTTTTAAATTTATCCACAAACAGAAACTCTCTCTCAGATCGCCAGTTTCCTGGAATAAAATAACAAAATTTTATTTGGAACTCGAGCCTCACTTTTGGGTCGCCAAGAATGCTGTGTTTCCTGTATAAAATCGAGCCCCACGTTGGGCGCCAAGAATGCTGTGATTCCTCTCATATCTCTAGGTACTGGCCCTTTAAAAAAACATTCGAGCCCCACAGTTTGGGCGTCAAGAATGCTGTGAAACCTTTTAAATCACCTGGTCCGTTGATTCCTTCTGTTAATCGCCTCGGCTGCTCTTCTAGATAACTTCCATTCTCAATCATAAAATTAAACAACACATTCCTACCACAAACATCAACGTTAACTCTATTTACATCAATATTCAGAATACATTAAATTTTCAAATTAAATTTGAACATAAAATTCAGTTTTAAAAGAATTTCCGGATTAATTTTATTATCATTTTACTGTGCATCCAAAATTAAAGTCCTTGTTGGATGCCTACTAATTAATATAACAAGATAAGCAGACCGAGTCTGAGTATAAAGGAGCATCTACCACCCTTTACGTTAATTAACCAGGTTTGTCTAATTGAGCTCAAAGACCTACCCAAAGTTTCATCCTATTCCCGAACATCAAAACAAAATACCCCTTTTACTTAAACAAGCAAATTTCATCTTAAAATTAAATTTTATGGTTAGAAAAATTCCACTAATGTCCATTTAAAGTAAATCAATTATAAAGTCATTCAATACACACAAAAATGTCAAACAAAATAGTACAATTTACCTGAAGGTTATTGTCCTCGTAGCTTCAGTGTAATCGTCCCTTTTGTAAATCACACCATTCCAACCGGATTCTATTTACAGCTTCAAGTTGTCAACGCTTTAAAATGTTCTCCATCACCATTAATTTAAAGTTGTTTCTAGGCTTTTCCGGAACTCATCTGTTATATCTGCCTCTGGTTCAGTGGATGCAGACACATTTACGAACCATTTAGTCATTAACACCCCGCAAAATAGCAAAGAAATTCATACTTCCTTTTACCAATATTACCAATATACGCCAAAACTGCCTACTTTTGGGTATACATTTGTCGTTGTAAATTTTACTAATTGGTACCGTGATAATAAACTTTTATTACCTTGTATCTAAGTGCACTGAAGTACATTCATGTTAGCACGTAAAATAACCAACTATTTTGAGTCACTAAAATATACTAGCACACTTTAAATTATTTAATCAAACTAAAATGCACTGTTTAATATCAAGTCGCGGATGCACGAGCTTTTAACGCATCGAATCGTCGAAAGTCTCAGAGTCTAAGAGAGAAACACATATTCCCGCCTGTATATATAGCGAATAGCCGACACGTCGCTTTGTTCCCTAAAACGGGTAATTCCAACGAATTCCTCATTCTACGTTCCCAGTCTGTAGCCTGCACGTCGATTTTTCTGAATTTAGTACTCACCCATTGAGATCTCAGAAAATTTCAACACGGCCCGCAAAGTTGTCCGAGAAAAACTAATTACTTTTATACAGAAATTGTTGTTCTACCTCTGATATATGCATCCTATTTTTAACCAATCGCAACCCCTTGACGTTGCTTAAATCCCGCCCTTTTACAATATGTGTCTTTGCTTGACGCATTTTCTCTTTCCTTTTCTAACCTGTTCGTATTGGTGCAAATTTATATTCTTTATTATCGATTATATTTTAGTCCACGCGGACTGTTATCTGGGTTTAATAAACCCGTATCGCACATTCTCGTGAATACTAAGTCCCGGTTTCTCCAAGATTCTTTGAAACATTAATTATTTGCCAAATTTACGCAGAATGAGCTTTTTAAAAATACGCAGGTGTTCTGTATTTCCTGCTAAAGCATCTGATCGTTTCCAATATCCTTAGAATCAACATGTTTATCCAAACCAATTAACTTGAAATTACCTTTTAAAAACACGCAGGGGTGTTCAAACGTAACATTTTAAATAACCTTCCTACGATTTGACTATTATTGGGTTTTCACAAGCTTCTATAGGTATTATGTTATTAACGGTTTAATTAACTCCAATTAAATTGATTTCTATCCTTTCATTTTAGCGAATACAACTTAAATATTAATTATTATATGTACACTTTGTTTTACTACCGGTTATTTAAAATAGGGTTAATTAATATAAACTTTGCACGTAATTTCCATTTGTTTAGGAATAATTAAATTATCCACTGCGCTTTTCAATACTGCTTCTTTTGATGTAAAGCGTCTTATAGATAATTTAAATTTCTTATTTTACTGAAACGACCGAGTTTATTTATGCTTCAAGGTTTTAATAAAGCGTATTATTTAATGAAATTCCTTATACACGGTAATTAAAATTATTTGATTTGATTATTTAATTTTCTACCCTGGTCTAAATATGAGTAATATATATATATATATATATATATATATATATATATATATATATATTTCTCTGGAGTTTATTACTGAAATCGGCTGAATTGCTAATTCGAGCCCCACTGTCGGGTCGATATAATTTCTCTGAGTTCCATTTCGAAGCCCCATCCTTGGGCGCTATTATTTCTGTGAGTTCGCTTTGGATTAATCCTAAATTTAATTCGAGGCCCTCAAATTGGGCCGTCTTAAATTACTCTGAGGTTACCTCTGGATTAAACTTCTCTACACTTACTTGCGACAGCAATACTCTGTTTATCCTCTGAAAATGCTCTTCCTTTTGGACGCCAAACTTCCAGTTTTTTGCTTTGCGTTAACAATGCTGCTTCCTCAGGGATATTCACTACGGCTTCTCAGATGCTCTCTGCTAATACTACCCTACTATTCGATAAAAGAAAACTCGACTACAAAATTTTACCACAATTTATTCTAACAGAAAATTTAATACCCAAAAATCTTCGCCTTATTATTATTGATTCACACATAGATTACATAACAACCATCCTCACCTTAAAATAATTCATTTTAAATATTAAATTTTTAGATTCACCTATTTTCATCAATAACTATTGAAAGTAACTGGGCTTAACAATAAACCTTACTTTAAATCCCTGGTCTAATAAGAGCTCATAGTAAACCTTTTTGTACATGTGTGCTAATTTTTGCACTAAAAATCACCTAAACCCCGTTTACTTTTTACATTAGCAGATCTTACACAATTATTTTATAATACAAGTTTCTACATAAACATATATTCATATAATTTATTATAAATATTAAATAATCAATTCTTTTGTCCAGAAAATTCAACAAAATACACTTCAAAAAGCACAGAATGTCATAACACCAAAAAATCACAAAAGACAAATGTTTTTATAAAAATCAGTTACCTGGAATGTAGTACAAACAGTATCTTCATTAAACCATCGCTGACGTAGCCCCCATCAACGACTGCACGTACAGGAATCACCCCAAGTTGACTTACACCATCTGGGACAGCAATCATCTACCCATATTTCTATTCGTCCAATCTACGGTAGTTCCAATCCTCCATACATCTGCTAATTTCCAACAACATCCACTATTCCATTTAAGTGCTGAACAAGCACCAACAACCAAAATAAGAAAGTAGTCTCTACTTACAGTTCAGCATGCTTCGCTTTCTCAAAATATATTTTATAAAATTTAAAACTGCTGTTTCAACGTTACACCAACCTGTGCATGTTTAATTGATTTTAATTAAATTATCAAACTCACTTGTCGCATAATCCAATTACTAATGTTGCTCGAAACTTGGATGAAACTTTATAAGGGAGCTTCTCACCGCCTCCGTTTATATAGATCAAAAATGCCCCTCGACTAGTTTAACTTTCCAAAACACACCACCACCACAAACAAGCTTTCTTTGTAAATTTGTACAACGGTCAATACAATTCCAAAAACAATATGCACAAACAACACTTAACTGTCGTTGATTCTAAAAACCCCATCGTTAAGCTTCAGCAATTATTTTGAAAATTGACAGTCGTATGCTAACCGTCTAGAAAATCTAAGAATTTTGAACACAATATAAACGTTTTACAATGGCTATTGAATTCGGTGAAGTCTCTCGTCAACTGACACAAACACAAGCAACTAAAGCACGCATCTCGAATACGCGTATATAAGGTTACATCGCTCTAACTTACATACTAAAATGTTCTGTCTTCTACTTTATACTCTTCCTATATTTTCTATGTCTGTTACCAGGTTATTGTAGCCTTGCCAAACTCGTATTTTATACCTCTTTCCTTTATATTCCCTGTTTACAAGTACGATAATATCTTAACAACATCTACCCTCTTTTGAGTATCGTCTATCCTCTTTCTATATGTGGAATTCAACCTAACTATCTCCGCTTTTTATATGCCCATTATTATTAGTCCTTGTAGAAGTCAACCACTCCACATTTTAAACCTAACACGCTACATCTCCCTTCTATCTTTCCTCGTCTCCCCTAGTTGCTTTAAAGTCAACTCTCACCTAAATTTTGTCTATTTTAATACATGCTAAAACACGGCCTCTCTATCCAATATCGTTCCATATTTGTATTCAGCCTTCAACGCCCTACCTGAAACACACTTCTTGTTTGTTTATAACGATCCTTTAAGTAGAAATCTTCAAGCTTGTAAATTAATACCACGAACATATTTTCAAAGTTCAATTTTTACTAGAAATGTTTTGTTTGCTTGCACGGTCTTTCTTCGAACCTTTAGCCGTTATAACTTGTTTATCGACAACACTTTCCTATCTTATGCTGTAACTTTGCAAGGTTAACCAATGTTAACGTTTTATACTACATTATGCTAAATTATGTACACAAAGAATATATACATAAAAAATATGTACACTTTGAATATCAGTTACTTTATGCAATTAAACGATTCACCCTCTTAAATTATTGATTTTTACTAAATACTAAATCTGAAAACTTTCGGATTAATAAACCTATACGCTACTTCTTTAAGATACAAGTCTCTACACTACACTTTACGGAATTACATTTCCTACCTAATATTTGTAATTAATATTTACAGTTATTTACAACGACGCAAAATTAACCCTAAAGTTTATTTTAAATTGCAAATTTCTATACTATAGTTTTGAAAAGTGTCTTAAATTTTAATTAACTTGTATATCCATGGAGTACCCTGCCATAAATAATTATCTGACTTATCTAACATCCATTGTAACCTATAAATCCACAGAAATATATATATGTATATATATATTGACGTGATAAGGGATCACGAGAGGTCATTGAAACCCTAATTCTAAAAATAAATCCCACCAAAATATAATACAATCTGGAAAAAATGGATTTTTTCGTAAATTTATGGTTGCACCCTGTATAATACAAGCGTACCTGTATTCATTGATGTACCATGCAAAAAATGCAGTTTGCACGTGTATAAATAATCACCCTGTATGATATAAGCATATTGTAAATAAATGGCAACCGGTATAAGTCGTATATGTAATAGTAATCGGTTGTAAGATGCCGTAAAACGTATTTCGACGCGAATACAAATCGATTCATTTTTTGATAAAATTTAACATAAATATAAAAAAATTTCCTGTATTTACTATAAAACGCAAACCCGTTTGCATTAAAAAGCAATCAAAGTTTAAATTAATTTACCCGTGGATTGTAGTAATTGATTCTAAATAAAGAACTTACTAAAATATGAGTCATCGGTATTTAACACTACGTATAAACTCATTAAATAAACATTTTTATTCCAAAAAGCAACTTGGACATTAAGAATAAAACGTTAAATCCCTGGAATAATAATTATCTTTTGCATTAGTATGCGACGCCGCAAGAATAGTATATGAGGGACAAGGACAAAGAACGCGTCACAGATACCTAGAACAGATGAAATGGTAATAAAATGTCGAAAGTTTATACACTAATTGGGCATTCCGAGAATCTTACATCATAATGTTTGATATTATTCTGGTGAAATTTTTGAAAATAGACAATTTGTATATAAAGAAGCGCTTATCGTTTCGAAAGGAATTTATTCATTAAATTTGATCCGATGCAGTCGATGCTTAAAGTATATCAAGAAATGTTATTTTAAAGCGCTATGCAGTAAAACATAGTTGCGAGGTTGCAATGAATATTGAAGTGAAGTTTTTAAACCCTAATTACATACAAAAATGGAATTATTAATTACGAAGAAAAGGCAAAATTCTTCAATATAAAGCTATTTTTAAAGATGTATTAAATAATTGAAAAGAAGATATAACCCAAAAAGGTACTTTGATGATTACTATTCGAAATCAGGAATTTTAATTTGGAAAAAGTTGTAAGCCGATTTGGAGATCAATTTAAAATATGAAGATTTTTAAATGCTTCTTTGTTGCAAAGTCTTTCCAATAGAGTGTTTAAAGAAAGATGTTCTCCTAGCATTAAAAAATTAGTTACAAACATACTAGTATTAAATAATTTTTTGCGTAAATACCAGTATATGGCCTATCCTCAAGCATGAATTAAAATATTTCTACAAAGTTGTAAATCACCCTGTATATTGTTTCTAGTAACATCCTAAGCTAAGCGATCCACCTCAACGATAGTTTTAGTATGTTTCCTTTTCTTTATGAGCCTGAAAGTGCTGTATCACTGTTAATTTCTGCTACAATATCTTCAACCGTACGCAGACTAATATTGAGAGCTGACCTTACCCGCTAGGACAAAAAAGGATTACTTAAAAATTTTCTAATTTCAAACATCTTTTTCGTAATTATTTCAATGGAAATGAAGCTAAATTTTATCATATAAGTATTAAATATGTACTTACAGCTATTAAAGGTAGAAGTAGTCCATTATTATCACGCTCGTTTTCAAAATAGTTAATGATGGCTGTACCATCATTTCCTGAGAGGAATTCTTGTTTTTGGACATATTCAAGTTCAAGTATCAATACGAAATCGATTTAGAATTTTGTCAGTTTTAAAAAGAGTCGTTTTACAATAAAATAATTAAGTTTAATTGAGTAATAACAAATGAAAACGGCGAATGTCAAATGACGAATACAAGTGACACGGCAGAAAAGCTTAGTAAAACGATAACATATACACGGCTACACCGCATGAAACTGCCAACTTAATTATTTTGTTTGGGTTTATAGAACCAAATGCAACAATTTCGGCACCTACCTCGTACATGTGTCATTTGTACTAAAATTGCTGTTTTGCAGGGGTTTTTTAAATAATTCCTTAGTTCGTTGCCCTGTATAAAAACTAACTGCAGCACTTAGCTTATACTTATGTAACAAGCGCTTTTTTGTAATATGAAGTGATAACTAGTTGTTCTTTGTTGGTATTAACCCACAATACAAGCGCTACATATGGATTTCTTCCCACTTTTGTTTTAGTAATTTTATACTACCCTTATGCTACCAACCACTTAGTGTAATTTACGCCGTATAAACAAAAGATTCAATAAAAAGCACATATTTTGTTTCATCAACAGGGTGGCACAATTAACTGGATTCGAACCCCAGGATCTCATCGAGAAGACACTGTACCACTACATCCATGGAAGTGATATTCTTTCGATGCGGTTTTCTCATCATCAATGTAAGTATAATTTACTCGAATATTACAAAGTTTATATGTGATTTTAGCAAGAAGTGATGTACGTTTTGTATATGATATTCGGAATAAACATTGTACAGGGTTAGTTGATTTATCACTAGCTTCACCCCACCCCCACCGCATACTTCGATTATAAAGAATATTACTACTAGTTATGTTTATGTTAACTAGCTGAATAGCCATAGCTTGCCGATTCACTTCCACTTATGTTCTTTCTGAGGGTAAATGAAGGTAGTTTTCTACCCAGTATGCGTTTTGAAGAACATGTTTTTATCATCAGCTAATGTTGGAAAAGAATAATACGATCTGTTGTTACATTTACAGTTAATTATTACATTTTAATGCAACACCCCTTTATTATCTTCAATCGAGTTGCTTCGTTAAAACAATGCTCTGCTTTGTGCTCCTTCACGTGAGTTTGAACCAATAATTTTATTCAGTATTGTTAATCTTTGTTTCCAAAATTTACCTCGTGCTTTACTTAGAGTTTCCGGGTGCAACTTAGATTTCCCAATTTAGATTGGGAATATTTTTCGACGCGTAAATTTTCGAGTAACAGTGATGCAGCTTTGACGTGGTTCAAACTGAGACTGAGCCTCTTATCAAACTCTGGGCGTTATATAGTTTACGCTATCTAAATTTCATTGGTTTATCTGAACTGTCGTTTAAAGTCTTGTAGCCAACCACAAGTTTTTTTGGATATTCCTAGGAGTTTTACAAGTTTAATTCTGATGAAATTATTCCGTGATTACGTACTCTGCTCGTATTTCTATTGTTGCACGATCCTTGACCGCTTGTTTTGTTATTATTACTGGAAATTTTAATTTACCTTGGTCTTTAATTTAGATTATGGTTCTTGTTTGTGTAGATAAAGCTTTTGGGGAATTGAATAAATAAACTGATGTAGCATGAATGATGTAAATCAACATGTTTCTGTTTATGTTTTGTATTAAAAATTTATTTTGAAATGTGCGTTTCTTATCAAAGTTCTTTACTACATTCTTTCTTTATCACATGCTTAATTGCGTATGACTTACTAGGTTTTATCTTATTCCATACGTATCTATTTGTTTATAAAATTTATGAACGCTTCTTGAAGTAGTTTAATTGCATGTATAATTATCTCTCCACTGAATATGTGTTCTATTATTGAAAGGCATGCTTACTGGCATTGATTAAAGTTAATTGCGGTCCTTATACAGGGTGTTAAATGTTTGCTCTTTGCATAATGTACGAATTATTTATTTTTTATGCTAAATAAATGCAGTTTTCTAATTCCTATTGCTATTTACATTTACTACGCGACCCTTACGACTCAATACACCCCTAAATAATCCTCTTATCATAGGATTATATAATGATGTGATAAGAAGTCATATAAAGGTCATTGAGCACCAAATCCTGTACATACAACACCCCAGGGTCTGCGAAAGTTAAAGAAATATTTCTAATACTCTGAATAGTTATTTTAGTGTAGAAACACTCTGTATATTGTAATTTAAAGAGCTTTATTTATGTTGCGTAATAGTATCTTCAAATAGTACAGTACGTAAGTTAAAAATCCCTAAAAATTCTTTACTAAAAAGTAATAATTAAAACGCAAATATCCGTGCTCCTTAAAGTACTACTTCTTGAAAATATTATTTAACAACGAGTTAAAGTTCATTTTATAACAAGATCCACTTCATTTCATGACAAGATTAGAAGTTTTTAACGCAAAGCGTGTATTTTAGATTAAAAAGTGCATTTCATTTTTCTAGATTTTTCCAAATCTAGATTCTTTCCCAAATAGTCTATAAATCAAGTTAAACCACAATCGTGATAGCGAATTAGAACAAATAGCATGAATTAATATACCAATTACTGCGTTAAGGCGTTTAATAGCCCATAAATCAAGAGATAGCAAGCTATTAATCAAAATCACAGATAAAAAATATTTATATCCAGTCTTTAAATTATTTTCAATTAGGGACAATAGTATGGTATTTTACGACGTAACAAACCAAAACTGACAGCAATTTAAATAACATAATGTACCAATTAACGCCATTTCAGACGAAATTACATCAGCTGTGTCAATCATTTCAACCAAAAGTTTATCGACTTTTCCAGAATTCATAACGTAGGTATGTTGATTAACCGGTAAACAAGTACCGGGTACACGTACAAGGTATAACGATCGACCTTACAAATACAATATATACGTAACATACCCTTTATAAAGTAGTCCTTGCACTAACTCTAAGTAGATTATATGGACTAAAAATTTAAAGATTCACGTGAGTATCACGTTCCATATTAACGAAACAACATTCCAATTAGCAACGCAATTACTGAAGAAATGCATCCCTGATCTATTGATAATACATTGAAAACAGCAGGCGTACGCTATAAGATAAAAGACGTATCATATTGGAGAACTTGGAAATATAAAATGGAAACCTTAAAAATAAGTTAATCAATGCAGAATGGTCCAATTATGGTAGACGCCCAAAAGGCACCGTGTAGATAGTGTATGTGGTAAGGGAAGGGAAGCGAATACAAACTAAGATATTTCAAGGACGGAATGGCGATTAGCATAGAAATATGTTGAGATATACGGCGTATCTGTTTTGCAAATAGAAGGGAAGGAGCGATTCGTGAAAGTGAAACCGCAAGAACAGAAATATAGAGACCGAGTACTTAGCGTACTTAACAACAAGGGCGATTAAACAAAACGTTTTCTTTGCTTATATCTTGAAACAATAAAACACCACCATATGACAGCAGTTCAGTAGCAGAACAGACGTCGATTACTTGAACGTAAATCTACAGCGATATAATGCAAGAGAAAAATGGTAGAACAGAACTTTACTCAAGATTGGGGTAAAGAAAGTACGCCAGTAGATGCCTAACAGGCATTTTACTCCCGTGAGCGCGTGCCGTCCACCTTTCATTTCCAACTTTCCTCAGTGTGTTTTCCATTTCTTTCTTTCACCTTTTTCCTTCCATAATTTACCTTTCCCATTCTACCTTTCACTTTTAACCTGACGCCTATCACATCTTTCCTTCCACGCCGTTTTTACGCTAGAAACATCCGCATTGGGCAACAGACACTCTTAGAATGAACAGCAGATGCGCCATTTTTTCTATCAATACGTCACATACACCATTTTTTGTGTTAGAACAGAACTGCACCAGGCAGAGTTTCCAGTGTAATTTTCTCTATATGTAATTTATGTGTATGGAACAGAGACAGGCATACCGCTTATTCTTACCAATTGTTAATTTCAAACAGGTTAACCACTTTAGTAACCAGCTTAACCGTAACAAGTCATTGCTAATTACACATCGTTCTTTGTGCTTGTCACTCAACCACATGACCGCTAATGTTATTAATTTTATCTCTAGACCTGTTTTATCATAATAGGTTAATGCCAATTTTTTGTACTTACTTTCGTTGGAAGATGGGAATTATAACTCCGAAATTCATCTATGTATTCCGAGAAACCGTGAGGACGAAGCTGATTCCTGTTATTTGAGCGCCTGCGCCAATAAATCAAGATGATCAGTAATTAAGTGCAGTTGTATTAGATACTTTTTATTGTATTAAGCATGGATTTGTTTTAAAAAAATATGATGTGTTGGCTTTAGTAGCGGTACGAGTTTAAGCCGTTAAATATTATAACCCGTTTTAGAATTTTAAAAATGTAATTTATTAAGATAGCAGGCAAATGTCCATTCCGAATGGACCTGCACCTTGACGCAGTTCTAGATTACTAAAACATGTGGAATGGATTCCGCGTTCTAGTGATCTAAAGAGCCAAGCTACAGGTTCAACCTAATTAGTAGGGTCTTTAGTGATGGACCAGACTAAGACAGGTCCCCGAAAGACGGGCGGATCTGTCGGTACTTTGATTGGCAGAGACCATAGGGGTCGGTATGGCATTCTAAGACCCACTACCGTGATGTGGAAGGCAACGAAAAGCCATCACATTACCTCCAAAGTATAAAGCGTACTTAAATTGTATTTAAAATGATGGCATCCTCTGACGTAAAAGACACCGTACGTAAAATAATCCCCGATTTGGATCTCCGGAAGGGAACTACTTCGGAGGATGTGATCAGAAAACTTAGAACAAAAACCGGGAACATTCTGCGAGACGCAGCGTGGAATATCAGAAGTACGAAACAAGTAGGTAAGCTAGAGAATTTAAAAATTGAAATAGACAGATTAGCACTAGACATAGTAGGAATTGGCGAAGTTCGGTGGCCACAGGCGGGGGATTTTTGGAATGGAGACTTCAGGGTAATTCATACAGGATCAGAGGAAGGAAATTCTGGTATGGAGATAGTTATGAGAAAAAAGATAGGGCACTGTGTAGAAAACTACATACAAAAGAACGATAGAGTACTCATGGGTAGATTAGAATTTAAACCAGTAAATACAGTAGTAATACAAGTATACATGCCCACCTCCGACCACAGTGAGGAAGAGGTAGAACCAATCTACAAACATATCGAAGACATACGTAAAAGGACATGAAAATTTAATAATTATGGGGAATTTTAATGCAGTGATAGGTGAGGGCAGGGAAGGAGCGGTAGTTGGTTTATTTGGTTTACGTACGAGGAATGACAGGGGAAATAAGGTGGTTGAATTTTGCCAAAAAAACAATTTAACCATCACAAACACATTATTTCAACACCATGCTAGAAGACGATACACGTGGAAGATGCCAGGAGATACAGGAAAATATCAAATAGATTACATTCTTATTAGACAACGGTTTAGGAATCAAGTAAAAGACTGTAGAAGCTATCCAGAAACAGATATAAACACTGACCACAACATCGTAATTTTAAAGGCCGCTTTTAGATTTAAAAATTTGAAAAAAGAAAATGGAAAAAAGCACTTTGACATTGAGAAACTAAAAGATAAAGATATCGGAAAAATTTCCGATACTAAGAAAGTAGAAACAGAATAGAATATATTCTGAGGTATATACAAAAAGAAAATAAGAAACCATGGATAATCAAAATATATCCTGAATTTAATAGAAGAACAATGGATTGATGAAAGTGCAAAAAGGTGCAAACTAAGATGGAAATAGGAAAGACAGATGAAGCATACAATCTAATTAGAATGAATTTTAGGGATATAAAACCGTATAGTAACAATATAAGGGTCGTTAGAGAAAAGGTCATTATAGATAATGTAGAGGAGGTCGTTAGATGGTAGGAATATATAGGGAATTTATATGTAGGAGAAGAACTAACAGCATTAGAACAAGAATCAGACATTGAAAATGATGACTTGGGATATCCTATACTGCGAGATGGGTTTGAATTAGCATTAATGGGCCTGAAAAATGATAAGGCGCCAGGTACAGATAAGGCGCAAGCAGAAACTCTAAAAGCCGCTGGACAAGCAGTAACAGAACGCCTCTTCCAACTTGTTACATACATTTAGGTTTAGAGATACATTTGTAGGTTAATTGCCGCGTATTTTTGAAATGATACGTTAACTTCCGCCGTTGGCGACTGTCGAGTCTGCGAAGAAGGAATGCGGATGTGCGTAAGTGAAGGAAGCGACATTAAGCCACGAGACATGGACTAAACCACAAGTATCTAAGAACTGTATAGTTTTTAGAGAAAAACAGGTATGTAGTTCCCTTTGTCTTCCATTATCGTACCCGCTACCTAATCTTTTTAAACCCCTACGAGATGCAATAGAAGTTCAGTGACAGGTAATAGTTTGATTTTCAACATGGCGTAATCAAACTCAAACCACGTGGTGGACCTGAGATGAAGTTCCGAGATACACATCACGTAAGTAATTTGGATTTTATCTAGAATGTGCATGTAAATTTGACTTAGACAACGATTGCATCACCCGGTAAAAACATTGTCTGTTTATGTTATAACAATGGCGTTAGAGCCACGCCTAAAGTGTAAAAATTAGCGCGTAAATTGCATGGGATATGTAACAAACTTGTAAGCTGTATGTATGAGACAGGCAAGATACCAAAAGATTTCAAACGAAACATCATAGTAACTTTACCAACAAAAAAAAGAGGCACGGATAGATGTGAAAATTTTCGAACAATAAGTTTGACAGCACACGTATCAAAAATATTAACTAGAATTGTACAAAGACGAATGGGAAAATGAGCTGAAGAAATATTAAGAGAAGATCAATTTGGGTTTAGGCGAAACAGGGGAACACGGGAGGCTATTTTAGCTCTAAGGGTGATAATAGAGAAAAAAATAGAAAAGGGGAAAACGTGTATATAGGGTTTGTAGATCTAGAAAAAACATTCGACAATGTAAAATGGAAAAAAAAATTTCGAAAGACTCAAAAGATTGGTATGAGTTTTAGGAATAGACGGATAGTACATAGCTTATACAAACAGCAAACAGCGGTAATAGACTTAGAGCAGAAACGCAAAGAAGTAAATACTTGTACATAGAAGAGGCAATGAGTACTGTTAAATGCAGGAGCACATTTGGAATTACTATGCAGGAACAAAAGACTGATATGCTTAGATTTGCAGATGATATAGCCGTATTAGCATCTAGTAAAGAAGAGTTAGAAACTGCACTGAATGAAATGGAAACCGTTTTAACAGAGAGATACGGTATGAAGGTTCTAGTATGCAAAGGAGGGGATAATAAACAAAAAAACAAGAATACAAATAGGTAACCAGAACTTACAAGAGGTTTAGGATCTCTGCTACTTAGGAAGCCAAATAATGCAAGATGGGAAAAGCACAAAAGATATAAAATAAAAATTAGCACAAGGTCGTGCTACATTTAACAAGAAAAAGCAACTACTGTGTTCAAAGACAACAAACATAGAAACAAGGAAAGGATTGCTTAAAACATATGTGTGGAGCACAGACTGTACGTCTGTTTATTTTTTGTATAAAAACCTTCTTATTACAAAGGGATTACAATTATATAATAAAAACCAATCGGGTTACAATATCTAGACAATTTAAACTCGTATCGCACCTTGCCGGGCCATATCGACTCATATCGAACCATACCAGACCGTATCGGTCCATGTCGCACCATATCCGGCCATGGTAGGCCATTGTGTTACGCCGTGCCATGGTGGACCATTTTGGGTTATGCCGTCCAAAGTAGGCCATTTCCGACTTTGACGGGCCACTAATATCAAACTGGATCCTAATATAGTGCATAATCCAGCACCCAGAAACCCGATAAAAATACACTATTTAATCCCTATCTTGTTTGCTATTGATTAGACTGCGTGGATGGTATATAATTGACCGCAATCTTAATAAATTACATTTTTAAAATCTATTTTGAATTAAAACGGGTTATAATACTATAACTTAAACTGGTACCGATACTAAATCTAACGTACCATATTTTGAAAACAAATCCATACTTAATACAATAAAAAAATATCTAAAACAACTGCACTGGCTTACTAAATCGATCACCGGAAGCTACTGGCGCGGCGCTCAAATAACAGGGACCAGCTTCGTCATCACGGTTTCTCCGAATATATAGGTCAATTACAGAGGTATAATTTCCATCTTCCAACGAACGATTTTAGGTGTATAAGAAATTAATTTTACGTTCGGGCATTGACCCTGGTCTTGGAGCATAAGTCAAGGTTTTTGGGCCATTTTGGACAAACACCCTAACAAATAATATTTTTCTTTATTTCCATTTTACACGTCAACAAGTCGAAACAACAACGTGGTGGTTCAAGGTTAAAAGTATTGCGGATTCTTATTTCCCGAAGAATTTTGGCCACCTAATGCTTGACACGCTAAGAAAATGTTTAGAAATAAAAATTTATAAAGTTGGTGTTTATGGGTTGTAAAACTGTTAGATTAACTAGTAGATTAAAAGCAATGTTCGGTTGGAATTTCCAAGAAAATGTGAACCCACCCAATGCTTTATACGTTAAGAAAATGTTTAGAAATAAGGGAGTCGTTTTTTGATTGGCAACCATTGGATTACTTAATTTCAAGATAAAGAAATTTGCCCGTATATGCAATTATATACAACAATTTGGCTTTAACCTATTATGGTAAAGCAGGTCTAGAGCATTAATAACATTAGCTGTCAGTGGTTGAGTGACAAGCACAAAGAACGATTTGTAATCAGCAATGATTTGTTACGGTTAAGCTGGTTACTAAGGTGGCTAACCTGTTCGAAATTAACAGTTGGTAAGAATAAGCGGTATGTCTGTCTCAATTTCACACACATAAAGTACATATAAAGAAAATTATATTGGAAACTCCGCCTGTGCAGTTCTAACACAAAAATGGTGTCTATGACGTATTGATAGAAAATATGGCACATGCGCTTTAAGTGGATGTTATCGTGAAAAATGTGATAGGGTAATGAAAAGAAAGCTAAACCTCAAATTGTTCAGTCTAAAAGTGTCTGTTGACCAATGCAAGCATTTAGAACGTAAAAACGGCGTGGAAGAAAAGATGTGAAAAGAGCCAGGTTAAATGCGAAAGGTAGACTGGGGAAGGAAAAAGGTGGAAGAATGAAATGGAAGATAAAATGTGGAAGGTGCGCGCTTGGAGGGAGTAGAATGCTTGTTAGGCTTCTACTGGCGCACTTTCTTTCAGTCCAATCTTGAATAAAGTCCTGTGCTACCATTTTTCTCTTACATTATAGCGCTGTCGGTATACGTTCAGGTAATGGACGTTTGTTCTGCTACCGAACTGCTGTCACATGGTGGTGTTTTATTATTTCAGGAGATAAGCAAAGAAAACATTTTTTTAATCACTCTTGTTGTTAAGTGCATCCAATGCTCGGTCTCTATATTTCTTTTCTTGCGGTTTCACTGCCACGAGTCGCTTCATCCCTACTCCTTGCAAAACGGATACGCCGTATATTTGGACACATTTCTATGCTAACCGCCATTTCGTCGTTGAGGTTTTTTAGTTTCCATTCACTTCTATTCCTTTCCCACATTCAATATCTGGACGGCGCCTTTTGGGTGTATACCATAATTGGACCCCTACGCATTGAATAAGTGATTTTCATTGGTCTCCATTTTATATTTCCATAGATCAGGTGTGCATTTCTTCAGTAAATGCGTTGCTAATTAGAACGTTGCTTCGTTAATATGGATCGTGATATCCACGTCAATCCTTAAATTTTCAGCTCGTATTGTCTACTTAGAGTTAGTGCAAGAATCACATTTCAAAGGGTAAGTTACGTACATATTGTATTTCACAATGTGGATCCAATTTAGTTTTCGATCTATTGCTGGCTCTGAACATAAACCCGAGAATTGTGTTTTGAGTAGCTTAGCCATGTTGCGTTTTCGATGGCACACTACCTTCATATTGTAACGAATTTCTTTGTGCTGTTCTGTTTTGGTCAAATATGAGCCAGTTTACTCGCATACACAGATAAACTTTAAAGCTGTCAGAGCCTTTCAGATTTTTCTTCATTCTTTCGTTTTTGTACGCTCTATATTAGTCCTTGAAGTGCAGTCTTATAACTGCCAATAAATGTATTGATGGTTCGATGGCTTTGTTCCTTTCGGTTCTAGATAATTAGACACCTTTGTTATAATATTTCTTTTATTTGTGTTTATTGCATAATTGTTTTTCTGCTGGTTTATGAATTTGATGTGTGTGATGGTTTGGCTCTTTATTATTAATAACTTTCCTACTATTATAGAGACATACCTGGCTTTTCAAGAAATTTTCGCAAATAGGGAAGGCTCTTTTTGAATGAGTGTGGAAGTCTGGATTAGTGAGATGCGATTGAATGCCTACCAGGCCCTACCAAATCTGCAAATAAAAATGTTCCTTGGCACTTGTTATTTCAAACAAGACATCGATACTCATGACGTGCGCCTTAGTTTCTCGTCCAAAATAAGACATATCATTTAAGCGACGCTGGTCTTGCCTTTTCCTGAGTTCAGTAACTGAAATACAAAGCCAAGATACAATGATTCAGGGTTACTATGCAGAATCCGTTCAGCATTAACTTTTGCAGTGATTCTAAAATTTTGCACTAAAAACAAAAAGTGTCACTTTATTAAACGACCTGGGATACCTGTATATATAAATTCTAAGAAAAGACGTGCTCTAGGAAACTATTTTATTATATTAATATTAGATACTCCGTTAACTTAGAAAATATCTATAAATTTGAACATATGAAAAAAGCTTTACAAACTAAACTCAAAATAAGTATGTTATAGTGTAAGCGGTCGTACGCTAAAAGCCCTAATATAAACATATAAGTTCTCGTGTTATCCGTGTTTGCTCAGGCTCGTTTGCCTCCACGGGATAGATATTACAGGGAACTCTATAAATTCCCCCTGCTGCTTAGAAGAGGTATAGCAAGCTTCATAACGGTAATTTAACTCAAGCTTAAATCTTTCTTTTAACACCTACTCATTGAAATTAGTCGGTGTACTAAAACGTTTGAAGGGATAGATTTAGAAGTTTCATTTTCGTTGATAAAAATACGAGTAATGTTCATCAGTTACAAACGCTTCGGTGAAGTTTATCTTTTTTAGGTTATGTGCATCTGCTAATTATACTTCTGCACTAAAAACTCTTTGAAATTAAGTGTTAAGGGCTTGAATATATACAGACCGATTCAAATTCAATGCTCACCATATCACTTATTAAATTCGGCAAAGATAATCTCTATAGCAATTTCACTTATCTCATTTATCATCCAAGGTATTTTGAAAAGTGTAAAACCTTATTTACTGTTTTTATTTTTAGTGTCGTTATTTCAAATAATATTCGAAATATAAAAACAGTCTCTTGTGGCCATTTTCTACCTTCTATAAGTAGATATACTACCTTCGTACGAGCACAAAAAGTGCAATTTTTACATGTAAACTCCCATAAGGAGGGGAGGATCAAGGTCCGTTTTGCACTTTTTTGTACCAAGCATTGAAATCCTCATAAGAAGGATCCGTGCATCAATTCAAGACACTTTTCAATCAACATCCTGACGGGAAAGGTTATTACTTTTATTTTTTAAGAGTAGGATAACACTAATATAAACTACATAAAAATTTATTGAGGATAATATATTTACAATCAAAAACATGTTGCATAGATTTTACTTCTTCGCTCACTATACTCAGAAGTAGGGGTTGGGGTTGGTCCGGTACAGCGCCTCACACAACAGCGCCTCACATCGCCTCTTCGCACCTCTGAGCGCCTTACTATGTTGGACATATGGCAGACATGAATGAGTTTTCGAATTAAACAACGATTAGTGCTAATGGGTTTTTAATGAGGAAACCCATTAAAAAACGATTAGTGTTAATGAGTTTTTTAATGAGAAAACCCATTAAAAAGCGATTAGTGCTAATGGGTTTTTAATTAAAAAAATCCAAAGCGATTGGTGCTAATGGGTTTTTTAATGAGAAAACCCATTAAAAGACGATGAGTGCTAAATGGGTTTTTAATGAGAAAACCCATTAAAATGCGATTAGTGTTAATGGGTTTTTAGTGAGAAAACCCATTAAAAAGCGATTAGTGGCGCCGTGGCGGTGGCGCTGTCCCAGGACCGGCCTATTCCCTACTTTTGAGTATAGTGAGCCAAGAAGTAAAATCTTCTATGCAACATGTTTTTGATTGTAAATATATTATCCTCAATAAAATTTTATGTAGCTTATATTTGTGTTATCCTATTCTTAAAAAATAAAAGTAATAAACCCTCCCATCAGGGCGTTGGTTTATTTTCTGATAACAGCAATGTGTGATAGGTAAGCAAAAGTTTTTTAAATAATGGCTTAGTCGGCAATATCGGTATTATAGAACTACTATTATTATTAGCAGTCATGAAACATCTGACAAATGCTACTCCTGTCAATACTCATTATCTGAATAATGATTATTTATATTAGTAGCAAATACGTCTTTTAGTCGTATCGAAAGACGAGATATATTGTAAATATGTTATTCCTCGCGTAGAACTTCAACGATAAGTGGCGACACGTATTTAAAATTGTGTCTAGATTGCTGGCAACTGTTGTAGCAAATGCAAAAAGGGCTTTGGAAAAAATGGAGTGCTGAATACTTGCACACGCTGCAACAGAAAGGTAAGTGGTTGAGGATTCCGCTACCCTGCCTGTTGATTCGCTTGTGTTCTTAAAGGAAGAACATAACCCTCCTCTACAGTAGCGTTTAGGATGAGTAGTGGATGGTCATCCTAGTAGGGATGATATCGTTCGGGTAGCTACAGTCAAAATAGCTCAAGGGTTAGTTAAACGTCCTGTAGTGAAACTATGTTTACTGCCAGTTACTTAATATTTAATGGTAGATATATATATATATATATATATATATATATATATATATATATATTCACTTATATAAGTGTGTCGCTTTAACTTTCTTAGTTAATAACTATAATTATTTTTTAAATATAAAATAAGCTAGTTCATACTTATTTTCGTGGGCGGGATGTTTGGTCGCTTTGTCGCACGTTTTCGTGTTTAATTTTACGTTGTAAATAAAATAGCAAAGCTGTCATTCCTTGTTCCGTTATATCCTGTCATAAAACCTCCTTTGTGCTTGTGGAAATTAAGTTGGACAAAAGGGGTAGTGAGCGACACTTGCTCATAGACATCGAAGAGAAACATTTGTTAGTTCGGTAAAGTGAGTTAAGTCATTAGTGTCTCCGAATGTGATTTTAATGGATAAACCCTAAAAACACATAGTGTTAGCGCCTACGTAACACGTCCAATAAATAACCATACAGTCCACTTCGTTGAAGAGTAGAAACGACATTTAGAGCAAGAGAATACGGCTGAGGTAAGTCGAAATATAAAATTATAAAACTCCTCGCGCGTTGACAGTGGCTATGAGAAAGTGCTTTCATATTTCGAATATTATCTGAAGTAACGGCAGTAAAAATTTTAAAAAACAGAAATTCAGTTTTTTACATTTTTGAAAATATGTCGGATACCAATTGAGACAAGTCAAATTGCTTTGCAGATTATTAATCAGTATAGAATTTACCAACTTTGCCAAATTTAAACATACTCTCTACTTCCATTGTTAAGCAGGATCTCCATGATGAGCCTCGAATTTGAATCAGCCTGTGTGTGTGTGTGTGTGTCTGAGTGTGTGCGCGTTGGACGCCGCTTATAGAGTGCTGTGACACGGTGCAGCCAATTATAAATTTGTAATTATAATCTTATCGTCCTTTCTAACTTTTCTTTGCCTGGCTAGCACAAATGAAGTTATGGAATTTACAAAATGAATAAAACATGGCAATCTCAAAACATCTATACATTCAAAACAGTTTCTAAAACAATTTACGGTTTCATTTCATGCATACAATAATTCCTACGAGTTACTTAATTATTAAAATGTTCCTTACTTAATCGTTGTTAAATGGTATAAATCTTTTTTAATTAATAGCTGGTTAATTTGCCTATCCCTTATTACCACGCTTATGAGTGTGCTTGGACAAAAATGCTTCACAGATATTTCATTAAAGGTCGAAGGACTTCGAACTTTGACCTTAAAATTCTCTGCATATCACAGGGTGTCCCAATATAACTTCATCATGAAATTGTGCAATTAAACTCCAATATGCCTCCTCAGGAATTTCGTCCCACGACCATCTAACACTTTCTTTAATAAGTCAAATAATGAAACTGCTTTTTGAGAAAATGATGAAACAAATCTTTTGTGAAAATTTATCACTCCCACAGAAACTAGTAATGTTCTAACATTTTTAGGTCTTACATATTCTAGGATTTTTGATATACGACCTTTGTTGAGAAACATACCCGTTTCACTAATCTGATTCTATTCACATTATTCACGTAGTGGATACAGAATTCTTCATATGGTTCCAAAATACACTGCATAGGCTTAACTATGGCCGCCGTACTCGTACACAAACCAAATGGGACAACTTCTACCGAGAATCTCGTATATTTCGTTGATTCGTTGATTGACTCCATAATTCTTCTTCTCATTTAGTCGTTCAATTTCAATAGAATTTACCTTTGCATGTTAAATTTTACTCCATAGGATTTAACAAAAACATTGCTTTATCCAATATTTTAAACATCGAACTTGTGCTTGCACGCAATTTATAGTACAACTCTTAGTTGATTGTTAAACATATTATCGGCAAGTGTCTTTATAAACAGAGCATTAATTACTGCTTGAATTGGTGAATGACCCTTCAATTATTTACCGGCTTTTATATAATAAAATCTTTCCTACGTCTTTATTTCTGGAATCTTCTATATTTCTTTACTAGTTGATATGACTTACAAAACTCATCTAATTTTATCGAAAATGTTGTTAATGGCTACCTTACGTTATATAAATTGGCTTATTTTTGAGGTTGTAAAAGTTTTACTATTTTCGTTAATTGGGCTGGTTACAAGAATGAATGGAAAAGCTTGCTTGTTATTGCACTTACATTATTTAATTTATGTAAATTTATTGTAAAATGACATTTTTGCGTTATTAAATGGTATTTATTACTACTTTTCAGTAAAGAACATACTTACCTAGCGTTTTAAAATTGGGATTTAGTACTGTAAATCATGTTTTCAGTAGGAAAATTCTAATATTTACGTTTTGCGCCGTTTTTTTAAATGGTAATTAGTACTTCTTTAATAGGGCGAATATTTATATAGTGGAAGTCATTTTTAAAATTAGGGGGTTTTCAACCTACGTAATATGTATTTAAAATGGTATTTCCTAACAAGGAATAATTGGTATTTTCTCGGGTATCCCTTACGTACTAGAAAATACTATTATTATAAGCCTATTGTACTATGGAATATTACAGAGGGTGTTTCTTCACAGAAATTAAGGATTATAAAATTTTGATATTCTCTGGTTTTGGGTTGTTCCATGCACAGAATATGATGCCCAATAACCCCTATATGATCCCCTTATCACATCAATTTTCTCCAAATTAAAATATAGAATTTCAAATCAATTCCGTGATGTTTACGTTGAGCGCAATATTTTTACATTGATAATAATTTTCTATTTTTATTTTTAACTACCTGCTATATATAAATTGTTACGGTGTTCCGTGCAGACAAGAAAGAAAGTAGTAAAGTAAGTAAGAATAATCGCCCACACCCAGTAACGCAACAAAACAGAAGGATAGAATAAAAATTCAAAAGAATTGGATTTCGTGCTAGCTCACAACCTCGTAAAGTGAAGTGGATCATACAGAAAAAAAAATTGCAAACGTCAGTAAGGAGATTTATTTACAAACCGCTAGTTAAACATAGTATAAAAAGGAATATTTATAGAGATCAAATCGAACATTTACGTAATCGTCTTGTTATAACATGATGTAAGCAAAAACGTCACTTTGCATATAACATAATATAAAAATATACATATATACATATAGATATATATATATATATATATATATATATCGATTATAAAATCTTAAAATCTAAATAACATGTACATATATACTTGCTTAGTGTAGTAAAACCTAAATATATACAAGAAGAAAATTAGACATAATATATATAGTAATCTTACCTGCTTTGTGAAGTGCTTTTCCTAAAAAAAAACAACGTAACTCTGGCTGAGATGAACCAAGTGTTAATTTACTCTAACTTATAGTTTGGTAAACAAAGTGTTGACGTTAGCATTAATTTTAAAAAAAGGAAACCGTGAAATTTGCTCCAACGCGAGCTCTGGTTTATACTAAGTGTGATTGAAGAATAATTACATAATCACTTGTGCACTGTGAAAATAAATCTGTAACGTGCAGTCTGAAATTTATGTTGAAATTACGAGTAAGAAAAACTACAGCCAGCCATAAAAGTGCCTATCTCCAACAGCAGCATCAAAAGGAAAACAGAATAAATGTATCTTAAAACAAACTGTTTGCCACTATACCATCGTAAAGAATTTAGAAGTGCGTATTGCACTTGTTGCCGGACTGGATACTGAAAGAACTAATTTAACTAGTCTATAAGAGTAGATAAAACATAGCATCTTAGTACCGCGACTTACAGCGTTTTCTTTCGGTAAACGGACGTTGTACAGAATAATCTTTCACAGCTCAGGCTGTATTTATATCGATAGAAAACAATGGAAGAAGTAATATGATTTTGTTTTAAAACAATTCCCAGCGATAGCAAGTTAAATATTCTGCGAACGCCACTTGCTAGATATTTTCCAAAGAGTCGCTGCAAAATATTCCTAGAACAATAGCCACATAACTAAAGAAGAAGGATCTTTATATAATAAAATGACTTTCACTGAATTTTGTTGTTTTCGCATAAGAAAACACCGCCTGTTTAAATTTGCAGGTAGATTGCAACCTCCTTACAGAATTATGGAGCGAAATGTATAACAAGTTTCCTAACTGTTATAGAAATGACAGCTATTTGTTATATGGATCTACAATACCGAGAATGACTTGATATGGGGATGGTTTTATTGCTCATAAACTTAAGCGAGTTGAAAACGTGCAAAATAACGAAATACCGCGTTGATTATTTTCTATTAATGGGGTAGATAACGAATCTATTAAAAGTATTTTATCGATGCGAGAAGTTTTAATCTTTCAAAGAAAACCATAAAGTATATGATGTAGGTGTTAGGACGTTTTTCAATGAATTAATAAAGCGGAGTTTCTAGCCTTCTGAAGAACCTATTATAAATAGTTAACGATAAGCAGATGTTTGCTTCTTTTAACAAATTTATAAATCAGAGTCGTTTAACGATAAGCAAATGTTTGCTTCGTTCTACGAATAAAACGATGCTTCATAACCTATGCAAGGCAAAGTAAGCTGTAGAATAAATTCCCCGTATTTATCGTCGTAATAAACACTTAAGGGAAATTTCTATAAGATGGTTTATATAAGTTTTTAATTCAATTGAACTTGTTAAATGACAGTTTGTATGATTTAAAATAGCATTAAAAGTGTAAAGTCTTTTACATTATAATTTTTAAGAGTCACTTCTTAATACGAAGTGAAACAAAGTGGTTAGGAAATTAAAATTTATATTGCATGCAGAAATCAATCTATTTCAGAAATTTAACGTAACAAACTATTTACATTAAAGTTATAATACACACGCTAAATTCCTTTTCTCTCCAACAACTCTCAAACTCTCAAATTAAAATTAACTTTTACCAATTCTATCGTTTCCTCGCCTGACTTTTTTCATTATCAACCTTTATCATTTATTTTCTTTTATTTACACACGGTCTTATCTAATTCAGTATAAAAAATACCTTTGGCATTCATAAAATACACAAAATATTGTAGAAAATTCGCCTATAAAATATAACTATATTCACAAATTCCATTTCGCTACTACTACTATTACTACTACTGTTATTGTGCCCATAGACAAAGCAAAGGAAATTGACCTCTTTCACTCGATAAATACACCCATCTACCGAAAATCTTTTATACCTTCTCTCCAAAAATGTATTCTTTAAATTAATCTTCGAAAAACCCTTCCTATTACTGAATCTCACTAAAATACTATCGACTGACATTGGACAACTCTGATTTTTATTGTCACGCTGCTTTATGTTTTTCATATTTAAATTTAATTTCTCATAAACATCGCTACTTTTTATTACAATTATATGATTTACAAAGTAAGTACTTGATTTGTCACAGATACCCTTATTAAAATTTTATCACGATACCCTCGTTTAAATTTTTATCATCTTCTCTCAATTAATTTTTAATCTCATTTTCCTTAAAATTTTCCGTCTTACCTTTGTAACTTCTATAAATAGTCCATTTTTCAACTCACCATCTTGGGAATATTCAATCAACGCTGAATCTACTCCATCTTGTATCTTACCCGGATCCTGAATACTCTTTAACGCTACTTCATTTACTTCTATCTTTACCTCCTTTACTTCTTCCAATAGGTAGCAGTTCCTTTTTGATAACGAACTGCTAGAAATTTAGATTTTTTTCAATGTTAATTACAAGCAACAGTAACGGTATTCCCGTAAAATTTTTTAATGCAAGTTCAAGCTTATTGGACCATTTCACGAATCTTGTAACGCGAGACCCTTAATATCGACTTAACCCTGGCATCGGCAGGCATTTCAAGACATATCTTGAACTGGCAGGTGAAGTTTAAAGCAACACTGTCAGATTACAGATTGTTAAGTTTTAAAATAAAGGCAGCAGTAGTTGCCTATAAAGAATATAGGAACCCAAAAGCAACCAACAGGTCTATCTATTTAGGCAGTCTGGAGGAACGACTTTTAGCACTACAAGGCATCGATAACCCCAAAACAATAGAAGAGCTGCAGAGATACTCGGTCTCTCTTCAAAATTCCATCGTAGAGTCGTTTGAACAGGCATGCCCGGTTAGGACAGAATCTAATCGCTCCATCACCCCATGGTGGGTAAGGAGCTACAGAAGCTGAAAAAGGCCTTAGGCAAACTGTTCAACAAGGCAAAAAAACACCAGAAGTATGGCTGACTGGGAGGCCTATAAAAGCCACCAACGACTATACAAAACGGCAATTAGAGGACGACAGAGAGACTCTTGGAAGACCTTCTGTAACTCAGTAGATTCTGCCAATGCAATCTCTCGCATTAACAGGATTTTGTCCAAAGATCCTCGCCATCAACCATGCTGCCTGAAACATGCGGCTGGTACGTACACCACCAACGAGACAGAAACAGCTGAATTACTCATGGACACCCAATTTCCAGGTAGTGTATCACAACTTTCCTCATACGGAGTGGACCAACCAGCTTGCCCCCTAATGGGGCCGACCGGGAGGTTTCAAACCGGGTAGTGGATGAAAGGAAAATCAAATGGGCCATCTCAACTCTCAAACCGTTTAAGTCCCCTGGTATGGATGGTATCTTCCCCGCCCTACTACAGTGGGGTATGGAGAGTTTGGCATCATTTCTTGTGACACCTTTTAGGGGCTGTATTGCTTTTAGATACAGCTGGTGAGAGGTTAGAGTTGTCTTCATTCCTAAACTAGACTGGAAGGGTTATTCCCAGGTTAAATCCTACAGACCGATCAGTCTTACGTCTTTTTTGCTAAAGACCTCGGAGAGACTGTGCGACAATGATATGAGGGAGAGGATAATGCTTTTTATCTACTTCACCTAAACCAGCACGCCTTTATACCAGGAAAATCCACGTAGTCTGCCCTCCAGACTGTTGTAGGACGGATTGAAAAAACCCTTAACAATATCATGTCCGCGTTAGGCACATTTGTTGATATTGAGGGTGCGTTTAACAAAACCACTTTCGCAAGCATTGATAGAGCTCTGCAGGCACATGGAGCGGAGGACATCCTTCGGCAGCTGACTATGCAGATTCTGCGTTGTCGACGGGTACACATTAATGTTGGAGAAACCTCAGTAGTTAGGGCGGTAGGTAAAGGCTGTCACCAGGGGCGGGGGCATACTGTCACCGCTACTATGGAACATAGTAGTGGACAGCCTTCTCCAACGCCTTAACGAGGCGGGTTTCTACACGATAGGGTATGCGGACGACATAGCTATCTTAGTAGACGGCAAATTTGAACAGGTGCTGTGTAATTTAATGCAAGCAGCACTAAGGATCACGGAGCTATGGTGCGCCAGAATTCCTTAACAATTAACCCCAATAAAACGGGGCTGGTGCTGTTCACCAATAAAAGGAAGCTGATGGTAACTAGATTGCCAACGCCTTTCCAAACTTCTCGCCCCCTGTCAGAAGAGGTCAAGTACCTGTGAGTTATACTTGACAAGAAGCTGAATTGGGCCAAACACTTACAAGCAAAAATTACCAAAGCCAACCAAGTGTTTTGGCAATGTAAACGTGACATAGGCAAACTTTGAAGTCTTTCACCAAAGGCTATCTTGTGGCGATACACCACGATAGTAAAACTGATGCTCTGCTACGGGACTGTAGTCTGGTGGCACAGGACCAGACTGGCCCATGCAGTCAAAGAGCTTACTCATATCCAAAGAGTGGCCTGTCTAGGCATCACGGGCGCAATGCGATCTACGCCTACTGCAGCATTAGAAACCATCCTAGGCCTCACTCCGCTAAACCTACATGTGGAGGAGATGGCTCTGAGAGCGGCAATGAGGCTGCGATTTAAAGGTCTATGGATCGACATGGGAAGCGGTGGTAGACACCACAACATACTAAGAGAGGCGGTGCGGAACACCACTCTTTGGGAGGAATGGTTGATGCGATAACACCCATAATGATCTCCAAGAGGCGCTTCGGGGTTTGTCTGAACACTGAAGACGCTTCCTTAACGGAGATCTCCATCTACACAGATGGCTCCAAAACAAATGAACGTATCGGGGCAGGCATCTTTTCCGATGACCTAGACCTTCATGAAAGTGTTACGCTGGGTAGACTGATAACTGTCTTCAAAGCGGATGTCATAGCCATCATGCATAGTGCTAACGCCATACTGGAACGCAGAATCCAAAATAAAGCTATACGCATCCTGAGCGATAGCAGAGCAGCTCTTTTGAGCCTAAATAAGCAGAAGCTCCTTTCGAGGGTGGTTTATCAATGTTACCGCATCCCCGAGCTTGCTGCTGACACTAATGTTCCTTGAGCTGGTATAGATCGAAGGACATTCAGGAGTACATGGCAACGAACAGGCAGATTCTTTGACGAGGCAAGGAGCGGCCCGGGGCTTTGTTGGCCCTAAGCCATCGGTTGCTATTGCGCCATCGGTGATGTTCTCCATGATAAGGCAAATAACCCACCGCCGTCACAAGGACAGGCGGGCTTGTACAACAAGCTGCCGACAGGCAAAAATGTTCATAATCCGAAAAATTTGTCATATGCTTGCCGAGACAGAAACTACGGCTACTGGTGGGTATACTGTCCGGGCATTGCATACTAAGGAAGCATCTGCACATGATGAATCTATCAGACGACCCTATCTGTGGCGGGTGTAGGCAGGAGGACGAGACGGCTGAGCACATTTTGTGCACTTGTCCGGCACTCGCCCGATTTCAATGATCCATGCTGGGGATTTCTGACCTAAAAGGCCGGAATTCAAGACACCCCCTGGTCAGACCTCCTCAAATTCACCTGTCAGGTCGGGTGGTTGAGTATTGAAGGACCAACTTAGGGCAAGGAAGGCAGCACAATGGGCCCGACTTGGAGGCCTAAGTGCGTGTGGCATGTGCCACCTTTCCCAATTAAATCAATCAATCAAGAGTCGCTTCTTAATACGAAGTGAAACAAAGTAGTTAGAAATTAAAATTTATATAGCATGCAGAAATCACTCTATTTCAGAAATTTAACGTAACAAACTATTAACATTAAACTTATAATACTCATGCATAATTCTCTTCTTCTAGTGGCCTTTCTCTCCAACGACTCCTAAACTCTCAAATTAAAATTAGCTTTTTCCAATTCTATCCTTTCCTCGCCTGACTTCTTTCATCATCATCCTTTATTTTTTATTTTCTTATATTTACACACGATCTTGTCAAATTCAGTCTAAAAATACCTTTGGCATATATAAAATACACAAGATATAACTATATTTTCAAATTCCATATCGCTATTACTACTACTACTACTACTGTTATTGTGCCCATAGACAAACTAAACGAAATTGACATCTTTTACTTGATAAATACACCTATCTACCGAAAATCCTTTATACCTTCTCTCCAAAAATGTATTCTTTAAATTAATCTTCGAAAAAACCTTCCTGTTACTGAATCTCACTAAAATACGTGCTATCGACTGACATTGGCCAATTCTGATTTTTATTGTTAGGCTGCTTTATAGTTTTCATGTTTAAATTTAATTTCTCATAAACATCGTTACTTTTTATTACAATTACATGATTTACAAAATAAGTACTTGATATCACACAGATACGCTTATTTAAATTTTTATTAGGATATTCTTATTTAAATTTTTAGCATCTTCTCTTAATTAATCTTTAACTTATTTTTCTTAAAATTTTCAGTCTTACCTTTGTAACTTCTATAAATAGTCAATTCTTCATTTTTCAACTCACCATCTTGGGAATATTCAATCAACGCTGACTCTACTTCATCTTGTACCTTACCTGGATCCTGAATACTCTTTAACCCTACTTCATTTACTTCTACCTGCACCTCCTTTACTTCTTCCCGTAGGTAGCAGTTCCTTTTTGATAACGAACTGCTAGAAATTTAGATTTCTTTCAATGTTAATTGCAAGCAACAGTAACGGTATTCCCGTAAAATATTTTTAGTGCAAGCTCAAGCTTATAGGACTATTCTCCGAATCTTATAACGCGAGACCCCTAGTATGGGTATGCAGCACCACAGCATACTTGAGAAGGCATCAGCGACTTGATCGAAAGCCGACGATGCCCACGGTCCTTTCTCCACGAAAGGGATATAGTGCCTTTGTTAGTAGTAAAGTTGAGTTTCGGTGTTTTAACACATGTGCCAAAAGTTAATATGCTCCACCTATTATTATTGTGCCAGGCTCTCTATAATAAGCAATTTGATAGTTTAGTTTTATTATCGTATAAGTAAATAACCTTACTTTGTCTGCGTATTTTTGTAAGACGGCATGTGGAGGTTGAGGTTTTTTCACAAGAGCAAGCTAAAGTTGTCCAATTAGGTCTTATAATCTTCAAATTTGTCCACACTCTTCTAGTAAAATGTAACTTTATGAACCATTATATACTATTGCCATTTTCATTTGTTAATGTATATTTTTGTTTCAGTGTTGTGTAAAGGCCAAGTGACCACAAAGTACTACCGATTTCTCAGCAAAGGTGGCGGATGGGTTTGGATGCAAAGTTACGCTACCATAGTACATAACTCGCGCTCATCTAGGCCTCATTGCATCGTTTCTGTAAATTACGTATTGAGGTATTTTTAACAGTTAACTTATGGGACCTTTTTACGCATTTTATTTGATTGCAGCGAATTAGAGGCAAAAGACTTAATTCTAAGCTCCACTCAAGGAAATCCCAGGGAAGAAGGAACAAACCCAACACCCGCCGAAAAACATCCTTCTCCTGTTCAAATCAGAACTTTATCAACACCGCATAGGTACCACCATATTGCAAGGACATTACAATCTTCAGTGTTGATTCCATCACCTTTACCGGATGATGACTATAATGATTCTAATAGTGCAGTATCATATCCACCAGAATATCCTGGATTATTTTTACCAAGTTTTAGTGATGAAGTCTATTACCATCACCAGCATCAGGACTTACTTTATCATCATTATTCTGAAAATGATTTATCAAATCATGCCTTAACCCCTTTAAATCACAATCAGCAAAGACCGTTTAGTGCGTCATCTAGTAGTTGTAGTAGTAACGAAAGTGATAACCATTCGCAACAGTTACCGTGTATAGGTAATCCGTATACTGATACCATACCAGGGCAACACTTTATGAATTGCTTTAATAATAATATTCAGTCACATAACTTCCAATCGCAAAATAGTTTATATTCGCAGGATTTGAAACCATCATTAGTTCATACCCAATCTACAGCTACATACACAAGTGTGATAGTTGACGCTCAACAGTATCAATTAGCTCATGAATACGTACATTAAGGGTATACTGGGTATACATTGTGGTGCACATGATAAAGAGAAAGAAACAATACTTTGTACTTTTACAGAACACATATGATAGCCTAAGATATTTGGAAACTGCAGTTCTTTAGGATATTCGAGTAGTTAACATATTATGTTCAAGGCAGTTTTTGGTCTGAAAAGACGTAATGGAATATTGAGTAAGCCATAAATTATTTTATTTGGGCTTTTTGTAAAGCAAACAGCAGTTTTCAAGATTATGCAAAATTTGTATACCAAAGTATCCTTTAGTTGGTTTCAAATCAAGAACTAGATAAGACGCCCCCGTGAAATAAACTACCTACTTTTCACTTGTGTCTCAAAAGTAAGCAGTTTTTAATATTTTTGTATATCAATTCTACCTCGTACCTCACTATGAGTTGGGGTTTAAGTATATACCGCAATATCTGGAATATAACTATATCTACTCTGCCAATCCGCAGTTACACGGTTGACTAATTTCCTTAATGACGTTTTCACAATTTTGTCAAATGAATTCGCGGATGATTTGTCAATCTTGTTGTTAACGGTTTGTTTTAGTACGCTTGCGATCTAATAAAGCACCAAAGAGAACACCACCCACATGGAATTAAATCGAATGTTTTGAATTGCCACTACTGATTTCCGTGCAGGAACAGGAATCGACCCGTTTTTACGCAACATGACAATTGCAACAAGTATATTCGTCCTGAAGCAATCACAACTATTTAGGATCCAAATTATCAAATTAAATCTAGAGGAAATCAGAAATCGTGGTTGGTAACTATATCCGTTCACCGTTTTGGAATCTTCAATCATCAATCAGCTTAAAACCTACTCAAAGCAGTGACTTAATGTAGGTAGCTGAATATGTATTTGTTGTATTAATCGCGATTTTTGCAAACTCACTTAGGCGAAGAGCTGTTTTACTTTAAAAATGTTCTTTTCGCAAAATCTTCATTTGCTTGTGTCCCACAACGAATTGGTTTCGGTTTTTTAAGTTTCCGGATCAACTGAATTTCATATGCATGCATATGCAGATCTTTTTTGAGCACTTTAAGCAGGAACTACTTCTAATTCTCCGTTATTGATCACGATGATGTCCTCGTGCGCGCATAACGGAATTTTTCATAACCTCGTTGTCAATTAACCTCCAGCCTAGAATTTCCCATGTTTTGTAGTGGATCCTTTACAATTACTAACACAGTTGGAGTATTGAGATATTTGTGGATCGTTCGGTTTCCGTGGCATACACTGAATGATTAAAACATGGGTGCATAACCACCACTGAGCAAAGTCGTCATGCTAACCTCAAAGTAGAACATTTCAAAGAATTTACTCCATCCAGTCAGACCTGAATGTCCTGCTCTCTACTTAAGAAGGTTGTATTTTTCAATTAATGGCTTTTACCTTGTGGGGTTTCAACTTTTATGAAAGAAAAACCACAAGAATACGAATAGCGATCAATATGGTAGATAATATACGCAATCATAGTTAAATAGGAATTTTTAATATGTCACCAAATATCATCCTACGCAATACTGTAAAGCCTATTAGGAGTGGAAGCAGAGATGCATGGGTATGGGATAGGTGAATTATTATAAGACCCATAAGTGATACTTTTTAATAACAGCCCATTTTAATCTACACACCTCAGTAAAATAGGAAACATAGATTTCATAATACAAATAAGAAAAAGGAGACCAAAACTTAATTTATGGTTTCAAAAAATTTCTAAAATATGTCAAGCATCAACTTATAAATCCTTTTAATTATTTTTATTATACAAGGTGATTCATTAAGAACGGGCAATCTCTAAATACCAGACATCAAAATATTACGATTTAACTCAACATGCATTATACCAATGCCACCTGTGTAACATATTCACTGCCAAAATTCAATGACGATTTTCATCAGAGGCCATATAACATTTTTTGAATAGCACGTGTGTTTGTGGCTTCTTACATGCACTATTGTGTATCATTGACATGTTCTTGATCTATTTTGGTCATTTTCAAATTTCATGCACGCATGCGTGATCGTCACTTGACACCAAAGTTTACATTGGGAGCCGCATCACGCACCTACGAGTGACGGCTCAATCAATGACAAAAATGGTATAATTAAGAAAATATTAAAGATATAACAGAACTAGTACAAAACGCATTACACAAAACCTAAAAAAAGCAGTACGTATATTATGTAGGAGTTATAGTTGCACAATTCAAACACTAGCCGGGTGAACCTGGACACGAGTTACAAACATAGATGATGGTCTTCCGTTCTCCACCACTACATTTGGTTTTCCAATGCTTCACCCGAAGGTACTACATTGGCCAGGAAGCGAGTTTCTTTTTTATCTGAAAATTTTGAATTTTGCCAAACCCTTGCTGTTTCAAGCAATGTAGGTATCTTTAACGTACGTGACAACACTCAAACACGAGACCTGCATGTTACTTCTCATCCGAGCAAGAACATATTTTTGTGAAAAATGCTCGCCTAACATTTTGCAAGCGGTCAGTGTCGGTAATCGAACTCGGGACCTTGGGATCAGAAGTCGTACGTGAACCTATGTAATTCACATTTTCTTTGATCCTTTATTGCACATGCCACAAACCCATTCCATGCAATTTATGCATTGAATCCATGATCTTCTATCAGTATAATATTGGTAATCACATTTGCATATTGTACATAAGTTGTCGGAACTGTGATTATTTTTTAATACACTTACGGATTTTTTTGTGGGCCGCCTGTCCGTACTAAACCTATTCATTACTTCTTTTGAAGTAATCATTCGGCTCCTGTTCCCACTCTTTTCTTCTTTTGAATGTTTGATTTAACGTTTGTCTTTACAGTTTCCAATAATAGATTTTCAAATGTGGCTGATGTTGAGGGTTGAGGACTATCACAGACAAAAGGAGAACTGTTTCTTGAAGTATGTGGTAACGTTTCAACACTTCTTTCTTTAATAAAGCTAACAGTTTCCTCAACTGGACTATCCACGTTACCGAAAGGGAAATCAATGATTATAGGTGGATGACAAAGGACTTCTTCAATAATGGATAGTTCCTCGTTCATTTTAGGAGGATCTTTGGCGTTTGCTTCTTGCCATTCTTTCAGGGTAATGGCAGAGAACATGGAGTCTGGAACGACATTCCTTGAAAATGGCTAAATCCCCGCTTTCTTAAAACCATTCATAACTATTTCTGGGTTTAAATCGCGGCAAATATCTCCAATCATTACTGAAAACTGTTGTTTTGGGAGCTTTACTCCAATACTTCTTCTCTGCCACGTGATTAATTTTTGGTCCCAGGTTAACTTTAATGGTTTAAAGACACTTAGGTCTAAAGGTTGGAGTATGTGACGTGTATGTGGTTGAAGTTTTATAATGGTAACATTTGATTCACGAGCTTTTTTTATTAATTTGACGCTAATATGGGTAGCATGCCCATCATATATTAATAAGGTTGGACGGCTTGAATCAATACATTTCAAAAATTGCTTTTCAGAATATTTTTCAAAAACAGTTGATTCCATCCAACCATTGGCAGTCGCAGCATAGGTGGTTCCAGAAACGCGAGTATTCTCGGGGACAACCCATTGGTCCCAGATATTTTTTCCTTTAAAAATAAATAATAAGTGATGGGACTTTTTCACCCGAAGCAGATGCTGCTAGTAGTACTGTTGTGTTATTTCTTCCAGGAGCACTTATTAATCGCGTGTAAGGCACGTTTTTACCACCAACCACTTTAGTTTTAAAAGGGTCAGTGCAAAAACTAGACTTATCTAAATTCCAAATACTGGAAGGAGTGTTTTCTAATCCTATTCCAATAATGTAAAATGTTGTTGGACCGTAAACGGATTACAACCTCGTTTACGGGCCACTTCTACCGCTTGCGGTTTTTTTATGCTTAAATTATGTCTCTTTTTAAAACCTAGAAACCAATCTTCTCCAGGGAGATCGTCTTTGAATGGGGTTTTTAGTTTGTTTTCTTTAATAAACTGCCTAACTAATTCAAACACTTCTTTTATAGACAACCCGAACCCATACTTTTCCATTGTCAAGAGGCATTCAGCAAGCTGTTGTTCGTGTTCTTTCGAAATGGCAGTTGATCTGCCAAGTGACTTATTTATGATGCCATTACCTTTTAAGCGATCCATTATGGTGCTGATCGGAATTTTATATTTTTTGCTGGCGTTAAATGCATTTGTACTTCCAGCTCTAATTTCTGCTAAGGCTTCTTCTGTTGTATACGATTTTCGACTTGTCTTCCTAACGTAATTTCGAACCATTTCGGAACTAAAATTTTTTATAAATAAGTGTTGAAAGAAAATATCAGAAGAAATAACCAAAATATATGAACAGCACAAACTACTGCGATCTTGCCCCGCTGCATACTTCGGTCTTACTCCGTGCACTAATATTTTCGGGGCAAGACCGAAGTAGTGGTTTTCTCAATAAATTTTGGACAACTGATCTAATTTATTTATTTAATGTAAACTTTACACAATATTTTCCATACTTACCAAAAATAGACTAAAAAAAACACAAAATTTCCTTAAAAATCACGACACTTTGTTGGACAATACCAACTTATATGTACACTGCACCAGAAGATGTACTTTTTGATGAATATATAATAAGGTAATTCCCCGCATAAATGAGAGACATCTCTAGGAATCGCTTCATATTAATTTAATGCAGGTTTCTAACTATGAGTTATTATATTCGCATTTATGTATGAATAAATATAGGCCGTTTACGATCTTACCCCGTTTACGATCTTACCCCACTGCACCTTATGTCCTTTTCCTTCTAACTCATCTATCACACCAGTGTAAACTAAAAATTTTATAATGATACCTATAGGTGCTATCAGCATATATAATTTAATTCCATATCTATGCCTCTTATTTTTGATGTTCTGCAGAAAAACAAGCGGTTCTCTCCACATAATCGTAGATTCATCAAGACTAAGTTTTACCCAAGATAATAAACACAATTCATTCCTTGATTGAAAAATGTACTTCTCCCCTAATTTTATATAATCGATCTTCGACTACTGGTTCCTCGTTTTTGAGGGTTTTTGCAAAATGTAGAGTAGGCATTATTATAAGAAAACGATTACTGCTCATATTTTTAACAAAAACACAAAAGTGAATATAGTATCCGTTTTACAATAGTCTTGAAATTTATTTACTTGCACATGCCACATGTGCAATAATATTCCTAAGAACACCAATTACTGTTTAACAGTAGGCTCTTCCCATGCATTCATCCTTGAATTTTCCTTGATTTGAGGATGGAAAACACTTTTAAAGCATATTGGTTCGTTTGCTCTGTCACTGTGTTTATCAAATTATCATGCAATATATAGTCTATAGGCTCACCGCGAAGAATGGGAATTAACATTTCTTCTCTTCTAGTAAAAGGATAAAGTTTCGTGGAACTTGCATCGTCTTTCCATCTTATAATCTATGGCGAAAGCGAACAGGATTTTGCCATTGAATAATTTGTACTGGCGCAAGTATATTAAGTAGCTGTTGCTTTTGGTCAAGAGGCAATTTTGTCATCCTCATTGTCACTGTTTTCTCGAAGTGAAGCATTATCTGATGGCAAATATTCATCTTCCGTATCACTAGCAGAAAAGGATTCTTCATCGAAAAAGTCGGATACACTTATTCCGCAATATTTTAGAGCTTCCATTATTGTTAATCATCATCATCATTTTGTTTTCGACCTTACTTAAGGTCGGTTTGACGCAGCTCTAACTTCTTTTCTATTCTGTGCTAATCTAAAAAGCTCTACATACCCTTCACAACCTAAATTTCTAATAATTTGACTAATATAGTTTGGTCTAGGTCTTCCTATATCCTTCTATCTTTTTCCTATCCACCTGGCTCTACATAGATATTAGCAACTTGATGTTTGTTAAAGAAGTCTAACATGGTCACATAATTACCATTTATCAGGAAAAGAAATATAACCTGGTTATCCGCTTCAAAAAGGAAAAGTGTTAAATTATATGTTATGGTAAGGCTTAAGCAACGAAACGCTACCAACATGCCAGACCGCTAACTAATTGTGAGTTATGTCATGGTGACATTTAGTTACCTGATTTTTATTTTTTTTGTTTTGTTTTCGAACTTACTTAAAGTCGGTTTGACGCAGCTCTAAATTCTTTTCTATTCTGAGCTAGTCTAAAAGGTCTGCATACCCTTCACAACCTAGATCTCTAATAATTTGACTAATATAGCTTTGTCTAGGCCTTCCTACTCTATTTTTATTTGGTAGTCTATAATCTAAGACTTTACTAAATAGTCCCTCATGTCTTAACTGGTGCCGTATCATTCTATCTCTCCACACCTTTAATTGTTTCCACATACAGGGTTCCTCACCTATCCTTCTATAAACTTCCTCGTTTGTTACTCTATCTGTCCAACTAATCTTTAACATTCTCCTATAACACCAAGTTTCAAAAGCTTCTATCTTTTCTTATCTACTTCTTTAATTGTCCAAGTCTCACTACCATATAGTAGAACGCTCCATACGTACGACTTTAAGAAACTTTTCTATTATCTAAACTAATACTATTAGCTATTAGTAAGTTTTTCTTTTTAAAAAACATTTTTCTAGCTTGAGCTATTCTAGCTACTATATCCCTTCTGCTACGTCCATCCTTTGTAATTATACTACCTAAATAGCAAAATTCATCTACCTCCTCTAACTCGGTATTACCTATTTTTAATTTTGGTTTAGAACTAGGCTGTAACTCACTTGTCATTATCTTTGTTTTTACTGAGTTAATTCTCATACCATAGTTACTCTGTAGTATCTCATCTAAAGTATTTAAAAACTCTCCTAACTCTTTTCTAGACTCTGCTATAATGGCTATATCATCTGCAAAACGTAACATGTCTATTTTCTGTCCCTGTACACTAATACCTATCTCTTTCTCTCTCTAGCTAAGTTTAAAGCTTCCTCAATATAAACATTAAAATCAAGGAGACAGTATACAACCCTGTCTAACACCATTTCTAATCTTAGCTTCCTTTTCTATTTCATCCAATCTAATTACTACGCTTTGGTTTTTATATAGACTGTAAATAATTTTTCTATCCCTATGAGAGATTCCTATTTTTTGCAAAACCCTGAACATAACAATCCAATTAACCCTATCAAATGCTTTTTCTAAATCTACAAACGTAAAATGAGTCTTTTATTTTTGTAACCTTTTTCGATAATTACCCTAATCATTAGTATCGGTTCTCTAGTCCCTCTGTCTTTACGAAAACCATATTGGTCTTCGCCTAAATAATTCTCAGTCAAAGCTTCTACTCTATTTTTAATTATTATTGTTAGTATTTTGGAAGCATGAGAAGTTAAACTAACCGTTCTAAAATTCTCACACCTATCAGCTCCTGACTTTTTTGGGATTGGGATAATAATATTTTTTTCGAAATCTATTGGAACCTCACCTGTGTCATATATTACTTTTATTAGTTCATATAATCTATCTAAAGTTTTCTGACTTGCATATTTTATTAATTCTGCGGGAATATCGTCTATCCCTGGCGCTTTATTTAGTTTAAGATTCCGAACAGCTCTATCAAATTCCTCTCTTAATATTGAGAACCCTATTTCTACATCCTCTTCTTGGTCGTTCTCTAACTCATCTATATCGTCTCCCTTATATAAATCTTCTAAATATCTTTTCCATCTATCTGCTACCTCAACTTTATTTATTAGAAGCTCATTATTCTCGTCTCTAATACCATTATATTTTTTCCTATCTTCCCCAAAAAACTTTTTAACTGCCCTGTACGCCCTGTCTGTCTTACCTACTCTCAAATCATCTTGTATTCCCTTCCAATTCTCCTCCATCCATTTATTTCTAGCTTTTCTACACTCGTGTACTATCTTATTTCTAACTGTATTATATTTTTGCTTACTTTCACTATCCACGTCTCTGAAAGGTTTAAGCTTTCTTCTATTCTCTATTAAATCTAATATCTCCTTTGTTACCCAGGGTTTTCTCGCTTCTATTTTTTTCTTACCTATAGTCTGTGTTGCTGTATCATGTACAGTCAGTTTTATTTCTTTCCATCTATTTTCTACATTCCCTCCTACAGTTATCTCTTTGCTCTTATTATCTAATACTTGTTTATATTCCTCTTTTACCCTACTATCATTAAGCTTACCTAGATCCCATCCTCTCTTTTAACTTTTCTCAATTTTTGAATTTTAGTTTACACTTCATTTTAACTAAGTTATGATCGCTATCTATGTCAGCCCCTGGATAACTACGACAGTTTTAACTTGGTTTCTAAATCTTTGTTTAACTAAAATATAATCTATTTGGTATCTAGCCCTATCACCTGGCGCTTTCCAGGTATATCTTCTCCTAACATGTTGTTCGAATAGGGTGTTTACAGTTACTAATCTATGTTCCTGGCAAAACTCAACTAATCTTTCTCCTCTATCATTTCGTCTGCCATACCCAAATTTTCCTACCATTTTTCCCTCACTACCTTCTCCCACTGACGCATTAAAATCGCCCATAACTATTAAATTCTCATCTCCTTTTACTTTTCTCACTATACTATTTATATCCTCGTATACCTTTTCTACTTCCTCATCCTCGTACTGAGTTGTTGGCATGTAAACCTGTACTAAAACAGTGTCTGTGGGTTTTGTACTCAATCTAACCATAATTATTCTATCACTAAATTGTAAGTACTCTTTAACTTTATGCCCTAATCTTTTACCTAACACTATTCCTACCCCTGCCTGTCCATTAGTTGAAGAAGTTGTAATTATTCTATAATTATCTTTCCAAAGTCATTACTATCTGGCCATCTCACCTCACTAATACCTAAAATGTCCAGCTTTTCCTTTCTCATTTCGACTAATAAATTAGTTAACTTATCTACTCTAAGTAATGACCTAACATTCCAAGTCCCTATCACTAAATCGAATTGTTGTTTTATATTCTTATGATAACGAGCCCCAAGTACCCCCTCCCGGAGATCCGAATGAGGGAGTATTTTACCTCCGGACAAGAATTTTACTTGTGAGCTCTCCATCATATGTATTTCGTGTTTTAGGCCACGCACACCTGGGAAATATTGTGGTAGGCTCCCATATCTTTCCACAACGCAGTTTTTAAAGATTTTAGCAGAAAGCCGTATCCGTCACGGCCAACCCCCAACAAGCTTGTAAATTATTGAGGATCGCCCGAGACCAATCGACCCTCCTCCAATATCTTTTAGCCAGCAAGGCTGCTGCCCCTTGCTGTGCCTTTTAATCGCCTTTTACGATAAGCAGGCTTACTATAGTAGTATTCTTTATCCCCTACTATAGGGATAAGTGTCAACCGGAAGGTTACAATTCTTAAGAACCGACAGCTTTGGTAAATCATAATTTAAATTAAATTTTCAATTACTATTTAAAACTTACTATTTACTTACTATTTAAAACTTATTGTTAATAGTCTTACATAATTCCATTTTTATCTTTCAGGACTCGAGACCCAGTCTAATTATTGTATTTTCCCGCCATACCAATAAACAAAGATAAAAACCAGAAATTCAAAACCGCGTACATAAAACCCTATTTTATACTTTAGGCAAGTGCTCACACAACCAACCATGTTCAGTGGCAATGCTAGACTAAGTATAATAATTAATACAATCGCGCGAGATTAGCATGTGGCCAGGTACTATGTTCGCACGGGAACACGTGCTTAACATTCAACGTGTAAGGATATACCAGGATGTCAAAGTTGAAAATTTACTTTGAAATTTCTAAATAATTTTGAAGGTTTTGATAGCATCAATTCGCAAATTTGTACTTTTATTTTTTTGGCATGAATATTACAAATTTGAAGACTACTTTGCTCATAGAGGACGCTAGTTACAGCCTGTCTGCAGTAAATCAAAACATTACTTTTGTCTGTTGAACTATGAATAAATTGAATGAAAAATATGAAAGGTCGTTCTATTTTACACAAAAATTTAAGTAATTTTGTTGGATTTAGAGTTCATCATCATTAGATCTTCTGTCCTAGAACTGGTTGGACGGGTACCTCCATTGTTTTCTATTCTGAACTAACCTACACATTTCCCCTGAAATTCCTACAGCCTACAGTTTTCACTATCTCTATGCAATAGTTTAATCTAGGTATACCTCTACTTCTAATTTTTTTTTCAGCTAATATATTACGTATTATTTCCTCATGCCTTAGTATGTGTCCTATCATCTTATCTCTACTATTTTTTACTGTTTTCCACATATTTATTTCTTCCGCAACCAATTCGAGAACCTCTTGGTTCTTAACTTTGTCTGTCCATGATACCTTCATCATACGTCTGTAGCACCACATTTCAAAGGCCCTTTTCATGTCCACTTCCCCCACTATTCAGGTTTCATTGTCGTACAGTGCTGTACCCCACACATATGTTTTCAGCAATTTCTTCCTTGTTTCCATGTTTGATATTTGTGGAAAATCAAAAAAAATTTGAGAAATAGGACAGGATACGTTCTAAGACATTTTTCGGGAATAGTGGGGCTATATTACAAGTAGATATAAGTAAAAAGTTAAGTAGATGTAGACCTAGATCAGACTATTACACGCAGATAGTGAAAGATGTAGGCTGTGAGAATTTCAGGGAAATGTATAAGTTAGTTCAGAATAGGAAGCAATGGAAGTACGCATCTAACCAATTCCAGAACTGAAAACTTGATTATGTTGATAATGAATTAGTTTGTCTAATGTTTCAAAAATGCTAATAAATGTTGTAAAGTTGATTTTAGTCTCTTTTGCGGCAATTGAGGATAAAGGAGGACAAACCTAGGAACAGCATTAACCAAGACTAAAATGAATCTGTACTTATCTGGATTGTCGGGTAATGGACCTGCGTGTATCTGAAATAGGAACAACTTAATTTAGAAATTATACAAATTAAACCAATTTAATTTTTACATACGAATTTTGCAGACACGATTATGAACTTTTTCATATAAAAATTTCTATGTTCACAATACGCTTTAAATAAGCATTCGCCAACTTAAAAAGCGCTCTTAATAATAAGTTTTACTCATTCTTATTATTACTACCAATTACAATTTTTTGTTATAAAACGGCATGTAGTGTATAGTAGGTGGAAAGCATAAATTCAATAACTTACAAAGCTACAAACGACCTTTTATTGCAGTAAAATGATTGCAGGTAACCAAATCTTCCAACTTAGCATTGAATGAAAGCTTTTAACGTAGGGCATTTTCACCTTTAATGGTATTTTTAATTTCGTGCTTTTGTTTGCGTTTGGGAATTAACATTTAAGCCGTACTGCGATGGTTGCGTGTCAATCGAATACCAAGCTCTGCTCTGATCTCTATTGTCGAATAACTGAATATGTTCGATAAATAGATAGATCCCGTCTTCAGCTATCTGTGTGTTTTATGTCTTTCCTCTCAGGGTCATCGCAAGCTTTTTTTCGTTTTCACGGGGTAATGCGTTTAACTGCTGGATTCTCGAGGTCAATGTAGTTCTATTTGTGACCCATTATCTTGTGCTCACACTTTTGAACGCAGTGTCATTTGCTTACGCTCGCAACATTTTTTATCGCTGTAAATTTATGAGTATTGGTGGTAATTTAATCATGATTGCGGTTTCTTTAAATCCGTATGAACACTTAATTTCACCCACTATTTTTATGCAGTGCATTAATTTTTATACAGGATTTTATTATTATTGTGGTTATTAAGTGTGGTCGGTCCAATTACATGATTTAATCGTTGATTTTTGAACTCCCGAGAATCTGTACTTTCTTATGCTCAGTGATTTACAGAGGTCTATCTGTATTTACCTAAATTTAATACAAAGAGTAAAGTCCATATCTTTATCAGGGTTTGTATTTAATATCTTAGGTGCATTCCTATTTATTTTTGCATCCTAAGTTAATATTACATTGAAATAACACATAAGCTTCTAAATTTTGTATTTTTTCTTCGTACTGAAAGCTCGTTTAATTGTTGCAGTTCCTCAGACTGGCGCATTTCTTTCTGCAAAACAACCAACAAAGTTCTTGAATTATATACAAATCGTGGAGTATTAAATAAGTACAAAACATTTGTCATGCGCCCTCTAAACTCGAAAGTAAACAATTAACTATCGGTGACTTTTTCAAGTCTCTGACATGATAGTATACATGGCAGTGTCAGACAAACTTTTAATAACTAGTCAAGTCAAGATGAAAATGAAAATAAGCAAATGAACGATTACCTACTCAACACTGACGGACCTTCTATGAACGAACGACACCCAATGCTAAATGAGGAAGTTGGTCAACGGAATCCAATACGTTTCCAGCTAAATAGTAACGAATAATTTCTGGCAGTGGGAAAGTAATTCGACTATAGTGCACGAAAATTAATTAAAATTGTTGGTTATTTTGTAAGGAGAAACCAATGACCGATTTTGCTGTTGTTGTAGCTCGTCAGACTGGCGCATTTCTTTTTGTAATACAACCAACAATGTTCTTGAATTATACACAAATCATGTTGTATTAATAATTACTAAATATTTCTAATGCTCCCACTATATTCGAATGTAAAAAACTAACAATCGGTGACTTTCTCAAGTCTCCGACATGATTAGTATAGATGACATTGCCAGACAAAATTTTAATAACTGGTCAAAAGACAAGATGAAAATGAAAACTAACATGTTTAATTTCATTTTCAAACACGATGTAAATGAAAATAAATATGGATATTTTCGTTTTCATTTTGTCTTTGGACTAGTTATTAAAATTTTGCCTGGCAATGTCATCTATACTATCATGTCGGAATCTTGAAAGGTCAGCGATGGTTAGTTGTTTACATTCGTTTATAGAAGCCGTTTGAGAAATATTTTGTACTTATGAACTTGGTTGTTTTGCAGAGAGAAATGCTCCAACCTGACAAGCTGCAACAACAGCAAAACTGGTCATTGGCTTTTCTTTCTGCAAAATAACCACCAATTTGCATTAATTGTCGTTCACCATACTCTAATTACTTTCCCAATGCCAGACAAAATTATTCAATACTATTTAGCTGGAAACGTATTAATATCCGTTGACCAACTTTGTCATTTAGCATTGGGTGTGGTACTTTCTTAAAAAGTCCAGTATTGAGTAGGTAATCAGTCATTTGTTTATTTACACATTCCAATTTAATCGGAAGTTATATTAATTTTATACAACCATAGCTATCGTGGAAATAGACTCCGATCGTTGTGATATTTCATTGCAACTTAAAATGAATTTACTATATAAAAGCGAGAAACGCTAAACCAGGGCCAAAATTCACGTAAACTGACACGTAAAATAAAAATATTTTGGGCATGTTTATTTAAATAGATTTAAATGACTAAAAGATCAATGGCAAGGGTAAACAAATAAAAACAAATTTGGACTATATTGAAACGTAGGTCCTACATCGAATTGATGTGCTACTAATTATTATTTCCTCTGTGGTATGCTAGCAACTTTTGCGTAAAATTATTTTGGTTTTTATCTTTAGAACACTAATAACCATCTCTAATTTAGTCGTTCTACAATAACGTATTATACTGTTGTACTGCCAATTTTTATTTTTTGTTTTGAAAATTTTGCCTTCCCAAATTTTGGCCGCCTTTGTGCGCCGCAAAACCTGTAAAATAGGTAGGAACGCCTCTATGTAGATAAACATTATACATTGTACATTTTGTAGTTGGATACATAAACTTGTTCTTTATTGTAAAAAGATTTTGAGTTTCTTTAATTGTGTATAATTAAAAATTATTGTAGTTTTGTGAGACAATAATTTTGAGACTGTGAAATGAATTGTAAATTGTATTTAGTAGGTATCTGTATATTATATAAATTTTATCCTATTTAAATATTATGTATATGCGACCAAATTTCAAATTAAAGTTACTGTTATTTTTTAGCTAGTGGTTTTTTATTCTATAAATATCCTTTGATAAGTGATTTTTCTAGTCTTTTTTTGCAGCAAAATAGAAACAAACAGTAAACAGTGTTTAATTATACGGGGTGTCTAGAAACTTTCCTGTCTAACGGAAGCCACACATACGAGAACTAGAGCTCAGATTGCGCCTTTAAGTGAATTTTTAAAAATATCTTTAAAATGTCATTAAATAAATTGTTCAAACTTGACAAAATGATTAATCTCTTATTGACAATTCAACTACTGTAAATACGATTTCTATCATCATCATTAGGTCTTCAGTCCTGGAACTGGTTAGACGCGTACCATCATTGTTTCCTATTCTGAACTAACCTACACATTTCCCTGAAATTTGCACAGTCTGCATCTTATACTATCTGATCTAGGTTTACATCTTTCTACTTTTTCCTATATCTGCTTGTAATATATTTCATACTATTCCCCAAAAATGCCTTAAAACGTATTCTGCCCTTCCATGTCTTCTATTTTTTTCCACAGATATCCTTCTTCCCCCACTACTATTTCTATAACCTATTTTTTTTTCCATTTTACATTGTCGAATGCTTTTTCCAGATCTACAAACCTTATATACACGCTTTTCCCTTTTTCTATTGTTTTCTTCATTATCATTCTCAGAGCTAAAATAGCCTCCCGTGTTCCCCTGTTTCGCCTAAACCCAAATTGGTCTTCTCCTAGTATTTCTTGAGCTCGTTTTTCCATTCGTCTTTATACAATTCTAGTTAATATTCTTGTTGTGTGCTGTCAAACTTATTGTTCGAAAATTTTCACATCTATCCGCGCTTTTCTTTTTTGGTATAGTTACTATGATGTTACGTTTGAAATCTTTGGGTATCTCGCCTGTCTCATACATATATTTTACAAATTGGAAAAGACGTTCTATTACTGCTTGTTTCTGCTTGTACCTTATTTGTACCTGGCGCCTTACCATTTTTCAGACTCTTTAATGCTAATTCAAACTCATCTCTAAGTATAGGATATCCCAAGTCATCATTCTCAATGTCTGATTGCTGTTCTAATGCAGTTAGTTCCTCTCCTGCATATAAATTCCCTATATATTCTTGCCATCTACCCACTTTCTCTACATTTTCAATAATCACGTTTTCTCCCGCGTCCCTTATATTTGTGCTGTTTTATATCCCTAAAATTCATTGTAATTAGTCAGTATGCTTCATCTGTCTTTCCTACTTCCATCTTAGTTTGTACCTCTTTGCACTTTTCATCAATCCATTGTTCTTTAGCTTTCTTGCATTTTCAAATAATTTCCCATTTTAGGGTTTTGTATCTCTGTTTTCCTGTTTCCTCTGATTTATTTTTGTATCTTCGTCTTTCTTCTATTAAATTCAGGATATATTTTGTTATCCTTGGTTTCTTTTTTTTGTGTATACCCCAGAATATCTCTGGCCGCCATGTCTAAGCTGGATTTAATATTATTCCATTCTGTTTCTACTTGCTTAGTATCAGATATTTTCCCGATATCTTTCAGCAATTCGTTTGACTTTTTTTCGAATCTTTCTTGAATATTTTTTTCTTCTAGTTTCTCTATGTCAAAGTGCCTTTTTCTGTTTCGTTTTTCAAATTTTTAAATGTAAGTACTGCGTTCATAATTATGATGTTGTGACCAGTATCTATATCTGCTTCTGGGAGCTTCTATAGTCTTTTACTTGATTTCTAAACCGTTGTTTAACAATAATATAATCTATTTGATATCTTCTTATATCTCCTGGCATCTTCCACGTATATCGTCTTTTAGCATGATGTTGAAATAATGTATTTCTGATGATTAAATTGTTCTAGTCGCAAAATTCTAACAGCCTATTTTCCCTGTCGTTTCTCGTGCCTAAACCAAATAAACCTACAACTGCTCCTTTCCTACCCTCACCTACCACTGCATTAAAATCCCCCGTAGTTATTAAATTTTCATGCCCTTCTACGTATCTTAATATGTCTTCGATATCTTTGTAGATCGCTTCTACCTCTTCGTCATTGTAGCTAGAGGTGGGCATGTATATTTGTATTATTACTTCGTTTACCGGTTTAGATCCTAATCTAACCATGAGTACTCTTTCGTTCTCTTGTAAGTAGTTTTCAACTCAGTATCCTATCTTTTTCCGCATAACTATCCCCACACACAAATTTCCTTCCTCTGCTCTTGTATGAATTACCCTGAAGAGTCCACTGCAAAAATCCCCCGCCTCTGGCCACCGAACTTCGTTGATCCCTACTATGTCTAGTGCTAACCTATTCATTTCGATTTTTATGTTCTCTAGCTTACCTACTTGCTCCATGCTTCTAACATTCCACGCTCCGACTCGCAAAATGCTCCCGACTCTTATTCTGAACTTTCCGATCGCATCCTCCGAAGTAGTCCCTTCCCGGAGATCCGAATGGGGGACTATTTTAACTCCGGAATCTTTAACCCCCGAGAATGCCATCATTTTATTATAATTTAGGTACGCTGTGTACTTTGGAGGTAATGTGGTGGTTTCCGTTGCCTTTCACATCGCGGTAGCGTGTCTTAGACTGCCATACCGACTCTTATGGTCTCTGCCAATCTAAGTACCGAAAGAACCGCTGCCCTCTTTCGGGAACCTGTCTTAGTCTGGTTCCTCACTAAAGAACCTACTACTTTGGTTGGACAAGTAGTTTGGCTCTTTAGCTCAATAGAACACGCAAACCATTTCACCTGTTCTAGTAATCTAGAACTTCGGCAAGGTGCAGGTCCATTCGAAATGGACGATTTCTATATTGAGCGAATAAACATTTCGAATTATAGTTTTTTATTTTCAAATTTGTAACATATTTTTTCGTTAAGTTTGAAAACTTTTAGGCTTTTTACATCTATGATGTACTCTTTTTTGACATGGCTAGCATTCGCGTTTTCGGGAATAATAAATTTAAACTTTTTTGTGTTTGTTGCTTAAAATTTCATTTGATTACTAGAAATACCAAGTTGGCTTTGACTACCCAGCAATATGCAATTAGTCAATTTGATAATTCGGCCACTGTAGAAAGATTTGTTTTTTGAGATCGTAGGCGTCTGTTTTGAGGAATTTAATAAAAAAACATCTAATAGCATAACGAAACAAAGTTTACAACAGGTGCTCTATATGATGACCATGTGTTTGAATACATAATTCTGCTCTTTTCTGTAAAGATACTATAATTCTTGCAAAAACTGCATGATTATTTCTAATTTTATTATAAGCGGCTTCTATTCCTTGACAAATCTGAATACGAGTTTCTATTGGTGTAACTTCTGGTTTTGTCTAATGTTCACCTGCTTGGAACTTTCTTTATTACTTAACACTTCAGAGAGACCTTATCATCAGGGCTAACAGTGGGTTCTTTGTTTTATCTGATTCAGTTTGAAATAAGACACAACATGTGATATAAATACCTATAATAATTGTAATTGAACTAACAAATAATCAAACTGCAAAATTATTTTAGTAAAACTATTAAAAATTTAATCTTTAACTAATTTCAATTCTCTTAGAACTTTAACAAAACTGTAAATTTTACTTCAGTAAGTTTTCTTTCTTTTCTTTTCTTTTTAATAATTACCGTGTATCAAAAGTCTAACAAAAGAAACCGTCGTGATATGAGCTCATGTCTCAGAATGGCTTATTGGGATTAAGGAGATGATATAAATATGCTAATTACAGGGAAGGACCAATTGCTTTTTGTAGCAATACCGATTGGCGGTGGAGCGGTTATGTAATAACTAAAAACAACTACACCAAACTACTTAATAAAAGGGTATAAATACCTTTTATCCTGTGCCGCTGTGGGCAATAAACGTTCACACACAAAAGCTTTCGACGGACAACCAGTAACACGCACGATTTGGTGTCGGTGTCGCTTTCAAAAGCTCTCATACAACCGGCTTCTGCAAGGGTTCGAATGCGACTGTTCTCACGCACTTTCACTGTCGGTATATAATGTTTCACTGAAAACTGTAGGATACCCGCACAAAGTAGTTATTGTCACCAATTCCAATAAATGTTTGATGGTGACGTAACATACCGCCCACCAAATTCATAGAATTTTGAAAAGGAGGGAAGTAGGTTGGGTGAAGGAAATCACATGGGATTTGACCTTGCTAGGAAAACAGGTAACGAAAGATAGGGTGGTACACTACAGCGAGCGATATTACCAACTATGCAAAAATAAAAATATATATGTAAATAAGCAAATATGTAAAAATAATATACTACTATACATGTAAGAAATGTGTATATACATCTAAACATAAAAATAAAATTAAAATACCGGTAGCGGCGCTAGTTTGACCAAAGGTCGTTTTAATGTGCCATGTGCAGTTTTGATCTGGGTAATACGTGCTGCCGGTAGGTCTCCCATAGGAGGAGTTACCAGGACCGGTTTGGTACGAAAACATCCATGACATGATGATAAACAATTTCCGATTGAATTTTTAATAGAAAGGATCCAGAAATTCTGTTGGATAAGATACGCTGTGGTATTAACACCGGGATGGCAATACCTTTCATGAGTTGACCGAATGATAAGTTCGGTTAATCGGTGCCGCTGAGGCAATAACGCAGGAAACTTTTCGAAATAGGTAAGAGAAGAATGTGTCAAGCGCCCACCTACTTTTAAGATATTTTGTGGATCAACAAATGGAGACAGTTTTCGCAAGCTTTTAGGTAATTTACGGTTTGCCTTGATCGAAGCTATTTCCTTTGAAAATGTAACATTTTGTACATGCCGAACGATAATCATGAGAGCATTGTGTAATTCAATGTCTGTTAAGGGACCCGTATGACGTTGAGCCATGGGTTTAGAAAATCTATAAATGTAAGCCACGATGCCTTGGATTTTATATAACGATGAAAAGCGACTTAGTAAAATGTCAATGACGTTTGGATCTGTTTGTGCGACAAATGTTAGGATCTTCTTTTCCGTAGTTACCTCAGCAATTGAGGTTGACAATGTTGGTTGAGGCGGCCACGAGTCACTAGGGTAGTGAAGCCATTCAGGCCCCGCCCACCATAGCGAACATGAAATAACCGCGCTTGGCATTAAACCCCGAGATGCAGGATCAGCCGGATTATGCGAAGATTTGATATAAAACCATCGACTAGGTGCAATGATTTCTTGAATGTGGCTAACACGGTTCGCCACAAAAGTTTTCCAACGAAAAGGTGGAGAACGTATCCAAGTGAGAGCGACCGTAGAATCACTCCACGCTGAAAAATCGGAGATTTCAATCAAGCCTTGATAAGACCGAATGGTAAAAGAAAGTAAATCGGTTAATAAAACGGCGGCACATAATTCCAAACGTGGAATTGAAATGCGCTTAATTGGAGCTACTTTTGTTTTAGCGGTTACAAATTGTACAGTTATTTCTCCAGTAGTTTGATTTATGAACTGAAAATACACTACCGCTGCATACCCTACCTCGCTAGCATCGCAAAACCCATGCAAATGACAAGTAAAAGGATCCGAAGAGGGTAAACAACGTGGTAACTTTAATGACGATAATAACGGCAACTCTTCTTGATACTGCTGCCATTGAGACGAAATGTCTGCTGGTGGGATGTCATCCCAATTCAAACCTAACATCCACAGATGCTGGATTAGGCGTTTTGCAAAAAGTGTTAGTGGGGCTAAAAATCCTAATGGATCGTATATTCTGGCAACTTGTGAAAGTATGTTGCGCTTTGTACATATTGGGTTTAATGGTTTAACCCGAAATGAGAAAATATCTTCTGTAGGTGACCATTGAAGACCTAATATTTTTATTGATTCGTCAGAATCGAAATCGAGAGAAGTATATTAGCAAAAATCTGACGGAATGCCTTCCAAAATAGAAACTGAATTAGAACTCCATTTTCGAAGTTCAAAACCAGCCAAATGTAAAAGTCGGATAAGTTGATCTTTGATTTCTCGGGCCGATTGTATAGAATCTTCACCGACGACGAAATCGTCAATATATAGATTTGACCGTATAGCCTCAGCGGCTAACGGAAACCTTTTGCCTTCGTCAATGGCTAATTGCTGAAGAGTTTTTAATGCTAGATAAGGCGATGACTTAATACCATAGGTCACTGTATTAAGCTGATAAGTCTGAATGGGTTCTTCTGCGGAGAACCGCCAAACAATTAATTGAAACTTTTGATGTTCTTCGGTAACCAAAATTTGTCGATACATTTGGCGAACATCACAAGTAAAAACGAAACGATGAGAGCGAAATTTAAGTAAGATTGACGAAATGTCGTTTTGGAGACTAGGTCCAGCCAATTGAGTGTCATTAAGTGACACGTTGTTTTTAGCCTTTGCAGAGGCGTCAAAAACCACACGAATTTTAGAAGTATGACCTTCCTCTTTAAACACAGGGTGATGGGGTAAAAAATAATTATCGTTCCCAACGGGCGGAGAATCGAGTAATGCCATATGACCCGCATCAAGATAGTCCTGCATGAAATTGTTGTATTGGGCGAGTAGCTCCGGTTGAGCATGCAATTTACGCTCCAACGAAAATAGTCTTTTTAGCCATCTCAAAGCAATTGTCAAAACGGGCAAAGTATCGTTGAACGGTAACGCAACAATAAAACGACCGCTAGGGTCACGAGAAAACGTGTTTTCAAAATCAAATCTGCCTTTTCTTCTTCTGGAGAAGTATAAGGCTTGATGGCAACTCTTCTATCTCCCAAAACCGCCTTAGGGTCTGGTCGATAGGATCTTCTACAGAAGTAAAAAATGCTTGGACAGTATCAGACTGCAAGCTTTTTGTGGGACCGATAATAGTCCAACCAAAAATTGTATTTATGGCGGCAGGCTGAAGAAATTTGCCATGTATAACACCGCCATTGATGATGAACGGATAAACATCTGCTCCAAGGAGCATGTCAATAGTTCCTGGAGAGTTCCAGGTCGGGTCTGCAAAGTGCAGGCCGCATAAGTGTTCCCAATTATTAGGAACTTCAACACTAGGTAATTTGCCAGATATTGACGAAAGCACAAAAGTTGTGACTTCTAGAGATTTTTCTGCTGAAGTTGTCTGCCCAAGTCCATAAATTGGAACTTGAGAACGTATGCGTGGAAGCCAAAGTTTGCTCACGCAATCGTCTCGAATAAATCTAGCTTGAGAGCCAGGGTCTAAGAGTACCCTGATCGGTTTGTATCTACCAGATCGGTTTTGAACTTCCACAACAGCAGTGGAGAGTAAGACAGTAACCCCAAGATTTGAATTCGTCTGTGAAGACAAAACATTTGCCGGAATAGGAGAGGCTGACTGCGTCCTATTGGCATTTTTATTCATAGGTGTAGCGGTCGATTCAGCTGAACGGCTAGAAGCAGGTTGCGGTTCAAAATGTAGCAAGGTATGATGCGGCTTGGCGCAAGTTCGACAGGAATTATAAGATTTGCATTGCATGGACGCATGGTCTGTTCGTAAGCAATTTAAACAAAGGCGTAAGCGTTTGACAATGTCGAAACGTTCCGTCGGAGTTTTCTTTAGAAACGATTGACATCTGTAAATTAAGTGATTGCCTTTGCAAGAAGGACAATGGTGCGAAAATGAATTCTTTGAGTCACTGGAGCTACTTGGTGTGTCCAGTGAGACTACGTTAGAAGAAACTCTTGGTTTAAATTGAAACGCTGAGGATTTCTTAGGTACTGATGTGTGAGGTGTATGGACAGTCGTCGAATAAGAAACAGGTGCGGTTGAAGAAAAGGTTTCCAACGCTGCACATTGTTGAGTTAAAAAATATCTCAAATCATCGAAATTGGGTATTTGCTTCGGATCCGATTGGAGTTCGAAGCAAGGTTCTCTGAAAAACAATCAATAAGTGCCCTAAGTTTCTTAGGGTCTTCTGATTTTAAAGGTGGAAAGTCTTTCATTGCTTTCCAATGCAAAGTTGCCAATAAACGCGGATTGCTAAATCGCTCACGCAAGGCGTTATAGGAAATAATAAAGTTATCTCCCGAAATGGGTACAGATTTAATGATTTTCAAAGACTCCCCGCTACAACAACTGATAAGGTAATTTAATTTTTCGATATTGGTGAGTGACGCGTTATTATAGACCAGACTGTCAAATAAATCGATAAAGGATGTGAATTCTGTTACCTCATTATTAAAAAGTGGGAGCTTTAACGGTACCAATTTTGATCCCGTGCTGCTTGGAGCATTTTCAATGATTTGTGGTGCTTTCATTTCTTGCATCGTTTCGAGATGCAGCAGTATGCAATAATAAGCGGAATCTACTTCCTTCCGTAAAGCGTTGTAATTTAATGAATTCTACCTCGTCACAGGACGCCAAGACAGCAACTAAAATTTTATTGAAATTTGTATAAAGGTCATTTACTCCCCTTGTTTGAATAAGGAACAACGTTTTTAAAGTTGGGTCACTTTGTATAGTATTACAAAGCTCCAACATTTCTATAACGCGTGTTCTAAGCAATTCTAGCTCGGCTACCTGTATTTTCTTGGGAGCCATTCTGAAAGTTATTCTGAAAGCCTACACTATAAAAATGCTGTAAAAACGGTAAAGCTCAAATGTGCACTGAGAAATATTAAAATATTATGGTTGTTCAAGGCACGAAAGGGTAAGATAGCGTATAAACCAATAAATCACGTTTTATGACTATTAGCCTGCAATGTGGTCTTAAAACGAGACGTCGAAAACCTACCGGTTTGTCAAACAAAGCGTAAAGATAAGATTTACAGTTCAAAGGCGGCCTTTACATCAAAGCTCACAAGAACGTTTAAACATGTGGCTTAACATATTTGCCGAAAGATGCAGCTTAACGTGTTTGCAAGAAGCGTTCAGCTTTACAACATTATTACCCTGCAAATGTATTAAATATTTTACGTTGTAAACCGACTGAAAGGGTTGTATGTGAAAACTAAAGCGCGCAATGGCTTTTAGTGCAAAATAGCAAATTTTATATTAAGGATTTGTTTGTAATTAAAACGCTTGCTGGTTTTAATTACGGCGAAATCACTTAATTTAGTCTAACGAAAGTATGTAGCTAATATTGTACATATTTTAACCCGCTAAATATGGAGCTTGAACACAAATTTAAAGCTAAAATAATTACTTAAAAGCTCGCTGGTGTGCAAAATGATATTTAATTTAGGACATGCGTATAAAACCATAAGACTAGTTAATCCGGATCGTATTAAGGACCAATGGCTTATTGGGATTAAGGAGATGATATAAATATGCTAATTACAGGGAAGGACCAATTGCTTTTTGTAGCAATACCGATTGGCGGTGGAGCGGTTATGTAATAACTAAAAACAACTACACCAAACTACTTAATAAAAGGGTATAAATACCTTTTATCCTGTGCCGCTGTGGGCAATAAACGTTCACACACAAAAGCTTTCGACGGACAACCAGTAACGCGCACGATTTGGTGTCGGTGTCGCTTTCAAAAGCTCTCATACAACCGGCTTCTGCAAGGGTTCGAATGCGACTGTTCTCACGCACTTTCACTGTCGGTATATAATGTTTCACTGAAAACTGTAGGATACCCGCACAAAGTAGTTATTGTCACCAATTCCAATAAATGTTCGATGATGACGTAACACAGACGTTTTTACAATATAAAATCACAGCGTATTAATTCAAACATAAATTATGGCATTGCATCTTCACAGTGCTATTAGTATAGCAACATTTGTAAAACAAACAATTATTATAAGTTTTCCTTTCATAAAAATTTAAACTGATATATACATAAATACCTGAATAAAGTATTTCCAAAGTCTTTGACCTCAGCCATACGTCAAGACAAAACGCGATCTGTGGAAATAACAACAGATGGTGTGTACCTCATGGCGGACACTCGAACACCGGATCCTCTAACCCAAAGAATCTTAATCCAGAAACAGCAAGCCTTCCAGGATTCAATCCAAGAAGTAGAAACAGCGTAAATTAGTTCAATATCTCTGTTGATATTTTCTAATTTACTCGTTTTACAATACTCGAACAAGTATTCAAATTCACTTAAATGGCAATCTAACCAAAACCATATTGAAGTGAACAACACGTTTTTAAAAATTAAATTAATTTGCTACAACAGATAACCTTATTTAAAAATCATTGTATAATAAATAAAATCAGCTTACCGCTAGCCGACGATTTAATTTATTTTCAAGAGGAAACGCTTCCAACAACCAAACTAACGTTTGGAAAATAACACGTTGCTTCGTGCCCATCTTCCACCAAAAGTTGAATAAGATAGCCCGATCTCAACAAGTGCGCAGAATACCAGAATACGCCTTTTGATCCCTACCTAACAGAATTTTGACTAATAAGACAAAGGAAACTGCATTTCTGTTTAACTTATAATCTAAATGGAGGTAAACAAAGTTGTCTAACGTCCAGATTCGTAACAGTTAAAACGAACTGTTACATTGGGACACCGTAAACGAATGACTTCAACTAGCGCCAAATATAGAAATCACATGGGTTCAGATCTAGTGATCTTGCAGTTCGACTGATTCAATCACCTTCAGTCCATTGGTTTCCGTAAACGTTATCAAGAAATTGACAAACATTTCTACTATAATGAGTTGGACAAACTTTGTTTAAAACCATAAATTCAGTCTGATCATCAGGGGAATATCTTCAAGTAAATAATCCGGTCCCGTTAAACGACCAGCTAACTATTCAGGTCTCAGCAGTGGGCACCAATGACGCCTAGCGAGACATTTATAACAAAACCTTTGTTGATGCTTAGTTTGTTCTATTACGCGAGGATTTTCACCAACATACGAATAATGATGTGTATTATGAAAATTAAATTTTCTATCTCCGGTAAATGTGGCTTCATTGCAAAATAAAATATAAGACAAGAAATTAAGATACTGAATTTCTTTGTTCCACAACCAGTTTGAAAAACCTACTCGAGCAGGGAAATCACCATCAAACATTGCATGAACTTTCTTACAAGGAAAAGAATAAGTATTCTACGTAGAAGATTTGGGTTGGCGCTCCACCAGAACGTCAAGGAATGGCAGAGCTCCGTTCTTTTCAATTTCTATAGTGAACTTAATATCCCTATGTTGATTGTCTATGTGATGTAGTAAATTATTGATCATTTGGTGTTCATGGGGCCAGATTACAAAAGTGTCATCTACATACCGGAGCCAAGTTTTTGGTTTAAGGTCTGTGGATTCTAGAGCCATGGATTCCAAAGACTCCATAAATATATTGGCCACAATAGGGGATAGAGGTGAGCCCATGCGTGTGCCCGAAGTTTGTTTGTAAAATTGTCCGTCAAAGACAAAATAGGTAGAAGTTAAGCATTTTTCAATGAGCGTGGCCAGGTACTTAAGCTCGTTTTCTTGAGGTAAGAGTTGTTTAATAATGGAGACAGTGTCTATGGCAGGTACGTTTGTAAATAGGGATGTTACGTCAAAACTGACTAGTATATTATTAAGGCCTAGCTCAATATTTGCAATTAGTTTTATGAAATGAGTGGAGTTTAAAACATTAGTAGGGGTGTTACCGGAATAAGAAATTTGTTAGGCATTTTGCCAGATGGTAGGTTGGCGAGTCAATTGTATGCTGACTATCGGGCGGAGAGGGACATCAGGTTTATGGACTTTTGGAAGGCCGTACAAGCGAGGTGGATTAGAATCGCGAGGTATTATGCGTTTTTGGATAGTTTTGGGAATATAAGAGGATTTGATAAGTGCTGAAATTTCCCGTTCAACCTTTGAAGTGGGGGTCTTTTGTAGGAACCGTCTTGTAATAATTGTTTAATCCTTTCTTTGTATTCTGTACGGTTTAGAATTACAGTCGCATTGCCTTTGTCTGCACGGAGTATAACAATATTCTTGTTTGTACGTAAGTGTTTTAAGGCCGTCATTTCTTGCTTTGTCACATAATTGTTAGGAGTTTTGGTATGTCAGAGACATTTAGTTGTTTCAAAGCGGATTAAGTTGGCACCGTCTTGGGGTAGAGATCGGATCGCTGATTCTACAAAGCTAATGAAAAATCATCGGTAATCAACTCTCTAGTTTAACGTGTAATTAAGATTTCACAACCAGAACATTTATTTAATGAACTGACACATCTAAAAACTAGTCTTATAAAAAAGGTCATCGCAACTCGGATATCAGCAGAGTAATAAACCTCTGCATTCAACACGAACCCCCAAAACCACTCTGTAATCCCGATACATGATCTTTAGCAATTCTTCCATATATATATTATAATGTCTAAGGGAGCTACTAAGAGTTATAAGGGTTGGTTAGTACCAGGTAGTATATGCCAAACAAAAATAATCCACTTATTTGATCACATAAACCTAAAAATATATGTTTGCCGTATTTTATGTATACTAAAATACCATGCAAATATAGTAGTTGAAATTAAGTGCCAAAAGGCAATTTTAAAATGACTAAGTGGCGTAGTAAGATGTGAAATGCTCAAGGGTTTATACCGAGTTGAATTTTTAAAAGCCTTTGAAAGTACATTTGCCGTCCAAAAGCCGGATGCGTCTATGAATGTTCACTATCAACATGCATCCAGGGTCAAGTGTAATTTATTTTGGTTTCATTTTCTATAGAATCAACTTTTGGACAATATTTGTAAACTCAAAATTATTAGTTATAACAACGTAAAATGTGATTGGTTGAATGTAAAGGTTTAGGACATATATTAGAATTTAATGTGATTATGAAACTGTATAAAAGACATGGACTATGGTATGTGCGACACGAACTTAGTTATTTGTTATGGACTTTAAGATGTAGTAGGCTAGTTGAGAGTTAACATGGTCGCCTTAGAGAGTAAACAAAGGGATTATTTTTCGAAGCAATTTTGTAAAAGACGTGTTTTAGATTATTTTTCGAACAAATTTGGTAATAGACGTGTTTTCAGAACGGTGCTAATTTGTATTCAAATATTTTGAAAAAGAAAATAAAAGTAATTGTTTTTAAAAATGAGTTTAATTGAAAAGTGGTAAAGAAACAAGCGGAAGTATAAAGGGAATATTAGTGATTGTGCGACGATTAGAAATTGGATTTGGAGAGTGGTCTTAAAGGTAGCGGGTCAGCGAGAGTGGTTATACAGATTAGGAGTTGGATATTGGAGCGGGTTAAAGGCAGCAGGAGTATTGAGCGGAAACACAGATACGAGTTGGATATTGGAGCGGGTTAAAGGCAGCATGAGCATTGAGCGGAAACAAAGATACGAGTTGGATATTGGAGCGGGTTAAAGGCAGCAGGAGCATTGAGCGGAAACAAAGATACGAGTTGGATATTGGAGCGGGTTAAAGGCAGCAGAAGCATTGAGCGGAAACAAGGATTTGAAGTGGAGATTAGTACAGAGGGAAGTTATAGCACTAGTTTTTTCTAAATTCTAAATTTGGGTTAATCATTTCAGATATTGGGGAACAGTAAATAGTCGAGGACACCTGGAAGCAGCACGGAAATTCAAGAACAGCATTGTGAAGACGTATACGGTAATTAGGATTTTGTGCCAGGATTCAGCAAGGCATCGACGGAGTATAGACCAGGTGAGTTTTTAAAATCATATTTTTTAATACGTCAAAATTTAGTCATATAAAATTTGGTTGTAATTTAATTTGGCACATAGTAACTTTGATATAATTAGAAATTTTGGCATATACTAAAGTAGAGTAGCAATTTTAGTAGTAAAACGAAAGGGTGCACGTTGGTTGGACTTAACACAACTACTTATAACAGAAACCCACTATAAGCAGTTGAATAACCTGAGATTAAGAGTTTTAAATAGTCGAGGCATTACATTAAATAGTTTATAAAAGAACCAACCAAACGGTGCAAGTACAAGGGGCGTGCATTAGGTGTGCACATTTTACAAAAGTATAAAATAAAGGGTATAATATAGGTGAAACACACAAAAAGTAGAGGGGTGTTGTATATAATACGATATATATATATATATATATATATATATATATAATGCTGTGATTCTCGTCCTGTTTTCGAATTGCCCACGTTCTGGGCCAAGAATTGCTGTGATTCTCTTGTCCGTTGAATCTCTTCTGATAATCGCCTCTTGACTATTTCCTTCCGCCTCGGCTGCTCACCTAGTTAAAACTTTCATCCTCATTCATAAAAAAACAAACACATTCCTACCACAAACATCAACGTTAACTCTATTTACATTAATATTCACAATACATTAAAATTTCAAAATTAAATTTCAGCATAAATTTCAGCATCATAAAATTTCAAGTTCAAATTTGTCATCATTTAAATTGCATCCAGAATTAGAATCCTTGTAGGATGCATACTAATTAAGTAAACAATATTTGCAGACCTGAGTCTGAATAAAAGAGAGCATCTTCCACCCCTTTACGTTAATTTAACAGGTTAGTCTAATTGAGCTCAAAGACAGACCCAAATTTTCATCATAATCAAAAACATAAACTTGATAAATACTCCTTTCTACTTATACAAGAAAATTTTACCTTAAAATTCAAAATTTGTTGTTTATACAAATTTACTACTGTCCATCTTTATCAAACAAATTATAAAGATATTCAACACACACCAAAACATCTAAGATCGAACAACAATGCATAAGTTACCTGAAGGTTAATGCACTCATGGCTCCAATGTACATCGTCCTTGCTAATCCCACCTTTCCAGCTGGGTTATGTTTACGTCCTCGGATTTCTGGCCGCCATTCGTCTAAAAGGTTTCAGGGCTTCTCAGGAACTCATCTATGTATATCTAAATCTTGTTTTGTGGATCCAATCACGTTTACGAACAACACTTGATTAGTAACACTCCCCAAAAATAGCAATGAAATTAAATTCATAATTCTTTCACGCTATACCAAAACTGCTTATTTCTATATATTTATTTATCGTTACTAATTTGGATAATTGGTACAGTAATACCCGCAAATATAACTAGACTTTATTACCTTTATCTATCTTCTCTAAGTGCACTAATGCATAATAACTTTTATCGTAGCACGTAATCACCATGTATTCTGCTTGAAGTATCGAATCAAATCAAAAATAAAAGAGAGCTCAACTCCTATCAGCACGGGTTTATATAATGGCTCGCTTGCAAGTCGAATTTGTCCCGCGACGGACGATTTTCAGAAATTCGCATTCTATTTTCCTTCCGATGGCTCGGCACAGCGATTTTACTGAAATTTGCACTCGTCCAAGTTGAAATCTAAGAAATTTCCACACGCCTCGCTTCACGTCCGAGAACAACTAATTAATTTTACATAGAAATTGTTATGCTTCCACCTCTCATGTTTGCATCTTATTTCAACCTTACTCGCCATTCTAGTCTGTTCGTTCTATCTAAAACCTGTGCTCTTGTTTTACATATTTCTTCTCATTTAACTACCAATGCATTCTATCTCGCTTGTCTTTATAACACAAACTCGCTTTCTTACTTGCACTCATATAGCTTGGAGGGGAGACGATGATTCGTGCGAGCGGATATATCGATAAACAAAAAATTTACTACCAACTTTCCTCAAGTATAGACGTGTTTGTAGTATTCCGACAGTCGGCGAAGTGATCCATTTTTTTCTTACCTTTTTACTGTTATCGTTACAAAACATAACGGCGCTTCGTTGAAGAGAGCTACCTCTAACCACCCAAGGGGACATCCAAACGCTACCCCCATCAAAGTAGAGACGTAGCGGGATCAGGATATATACGGGGTAAGTGTCCCTCTTATAATATCAGGCGCATTTACCACCCAGAGAAATTTAACCCCGTGTAAATTTGTTAATAATTATATGTAGCATTACTGTGGTGAAATTAACGTTTCACATCTTCTGTAAAAGCAATTCGTCAAATGAACAAAACTTAATAAACCTGTGCAATTATCAGATCTTCCAACAACTAATGCATTATAATTTGAATAAGGGCCGCTATGCTTGCGGCCACGTCCCCAATGCTCCTCGCGAAGGTACTATATTGAGTTTAAACGCGAAAAATAACCGTGCTTCAAATGAAATCTAACTTCAAAATTGATTGATCCTAAATAGAAAACTAGCAAACTGAAACTAAAACTAAAAATGGAGTTTAAATAATGGTATCCTGAGCGTTGATTTTGGAGTGTCCGATCAACAAGACACAAGCAAAAATGAAAGAAGAGGGATCCGTAATACCGGATAGCAGTCGCCAGCTCTGCTTACCGGTGCGACCTCAAGGGTCGTCTTAAAACTATCTAAATCTACTAACTAATTCTAAAATGGATTCAAATTTCAAAGTATACGCCAAATGTATTAATAGTGAATCCAGCTATTTGTTCCTGCTCTATAAATTTACAAAGTCTCCCTCCCTGGTCTAAGTAATTTATTCATTACAGCCTAAATTCGTCCCTAGCTTTCCCTATCATTCCCTGACTGATTTATATTATATTATATTATATTACAATCTTTATAATTACAATCTTCTTTCCTATATACATGCAGCAACTAAAAATAGGCGGCAGAACGTTAAACAAAACAAATCAAGCAACAAAATAGTAAAGTACACGCAAAAATAAATAAATATAAAATAAATGTAAAATATAAATATAAAATAAATATAAATAGATATCTAAATAAGCATTAAGAGTATAGCAGTGCATAAAATAGCAAAAAGCATCGCCCGAATTATCAGGTGCACTCGCATAAGCATTATGTTGACTAGCGCCAATACACTAGAAACGTGCTAATTCAAGATTATTGCAAAATTTGCTTGTTTAATATAAAGCAATGCCGCCACAATTTTATCCTTACGTCGATAAAAAGTTTTTCGGCATCCGAAGATCTGGGGAGATGGAAAATGTGCACTGCTATAGTCCTGGTGGCTATGCACTAAACGTTCTGGGGGTCGCAATCACTATCACTTTTAAGTCCCGGGGGATGCGCGGTTTCACTCTATTTTATTTCTTTGTTTATTTTATTAATTTAATTTAATTAGGGTTTTCTGATTTATTTTATTATTATTTATTTGTTTTTTGTTTATTTCCGATTCCGATTTTCCGCGCGTATAAGGTGAGATAGTGATTGTTTTAGTGGTGTGGGGGTTTGTCGTGCATATTAAGACATGGTTATTTTTTTTGTTTTATTTTTTTTTAATAGGTTTAGAAGTATCCTGCTCAATATTATTTTCATGCCAAGTCATAAGCTAAAGTTTTCCAACCCCTCCCCCTTGACCTACGCGCGGTTATCGCCATTTAATTTCGCGATCCTTCCCGCAAATTTTTTAAAGGCTGTCTAGAACGCCTTCGCCGACTTCCTCTAGGCTCTTTGGCCATGCTAGCCCTACGATAGCTAATTTTCTATCAAATAACTCTCGATTTGCCACCTCAAGCGGGCAGTCGAAAAACACGTGCTCTGTACTTTCTGCGCTCTCACTGCATTCGCAGCGGTTGTTGTCGGCAACAACTTATGCATTATAATTTAATTAAGGGCCGCTATGCTTGCGGCCACGTCCCCAATGCTCCACCCGAAGGTAGTACACTGGGTTCATACGCGAAAATATAAACGTGCTCCTAATTATTCTAACTACAAAATTAACACATCCTAAATAGAAATCTAACAATTGACACAAAAACTTAAAATAGGGTTTCATTGATGGTATCCCTAGCGTTGATTTGGAGTGTGCCCGATCAACAAGACACAAACAAAATGAATGGGGAGAGATCCGTAATGACGGATAGCAGCCGCCAGCTCTGCTTACCGGTGCGACCTGAAGGGTCGACTTAAAACTATCCAAATCTAGCTAGCTAATTTAAAATGGATTTAAATTTTCTAAGAATACGCCAAATATTAATAGTGAATCCAGCTATTTTACCTGCCCTATAAATTTACACATTTGTTTTCCCTGGTCTAAGTAATTTGTTAGCATAAGTCCGTCCTTAGCTTTCCCTATCATTCCCTAACTGATTTATATTGTAATTACAATCTTCTCAGACAATCTTCCTTCCTATATATAAGCTGCCACCAAAAATGGCGGCAGAACGTCAAACAAATAATATCAAACCACAAACAATAAAAGCATAGCAAAAATATAAATATAAAAATAAATATAAATATTTATGTAAATATATAAATAAACATCTATAAGCAATAAGCGTTGAGCAGTGCATAAAATTGCAAAAAGCATAACCCAAATTATCAGGTGAACTCCCATAAGCATTATACCGGCTAGCGCCATTACGCGCAAAATGTGCTCGTTAAATTATTTCAAATCTACTAATTATCATAAATCAATGCTTATGTGAGCACAACCGCCACAATTTTGTTCTTACCTCGTTAATATATTTCTCCAGCATCCGAAGAGCTGGTCGTCTGGATACATTTAAACTTACTGCTAGGGGGAAATGGATATGCACTGCTAAAGTTCCGGTGGGTATGCACTAATCGTCCAGGGGGTCACAATCACTATCACTTCACTTTTAAGTCCTGGGGGGATGCGCGGTTTACTCTATTTTATTAATTATTTTATTCCTTTGTTTATTTCATTGATTTAATTTAATGAAAGTTTTTGATTTATATGTTCTTATTTATTTATTTGCCCGGATTAAGTTTTAAGTTTTTATTTATTCCCGATTTCCGCGCGTATAAGGTTAGATAGCGGTCATAGTGATTGTATTAGTGGTGCGGGGGTTGTTGTGCATATGGATTTTTATAAATAATATGATAATTTTTTTTAGTTACATATCCCCCAAATCAATATACTATATGTATAATTAAATAGAATTATTAAAAAACTTAAGTTAGATGCCACAATGTATAATTGAAGGACATATTACAAAAAGTTAATGAAAGTTCATAAACCAGACATGAGAACGGATGTCAATACATTGTATTCCAGACGTAATATGACACTGCAGGTGCAGAAGGTCATAGTAGATTGTAAGAAACTTATTGTTAAAATTAACATTACTAAGAAGTAATACTTTGTAGTGTGTAAAGAAAATAGCAAACATGTGTTCTGCAGTTCCCACAAGCAATGTGAGGGGCAGGGATAGCATAAATACCCTCAGGAACCCAAGATGGCCAATCAGTCTAGAGCTTCACAACTTTAAACATTGTTGGTAGTTCAAGCTACTCGATTTAGTTTAATTAATTTAATCAGTGAAAAGTAACTTTGATTGTTAAATGTTAATGAATATAACGCAACCACTTGTTAATTTCTATTGTAATTTCTGTTTTAATAAAATTGTTAGAAGAGTTTTTGGGAGAAACCTTTTTAAAAAGCCGCTCCAAGAGGCTCAAAATCTAACTAGCGCAGTCGGAACGGATTCCATAAAGACACTAGCAAATCCAAAATCGATGAAACTGGTGGTCTTGAATCTTTATTCTTCATCTGGAAAAACAAACAAAAATTTGGACAAGGTACAAAATCGACCAAGCCCAAGGAAAGAAAACGATAGCACTGGCAATGAAAACTATGTAAGTTCATTTAGCTTAACGATTTTCAATTATTGATATTAGCTAGTAGAGCAACGAAAGATTTTATATACGAATTTTTGCACAATTTATTATTACATTTTATCGCAACTTATTAACGAAAGAATTTACTCAGTAAACTCATGTTTAACTAAGGAATTTATATATACCCATGTATGCACAAGTATTACAATTATTAAGATTTATAAATAAAACAATTTCAACAAAGTCTGATCTTTAGAGAATAATTAGAACTAAAGTCAAGGTATAGTTTATTACAAGAATTATTACAGCAACGATTTAGTCAAAACTATATTTTAATCACATTTTATAATTAAACACTTTCAGTACAACAAATTAGCGAAAGTGTATAATTATAAAAGCATTTTGTGTACTTTATTGTTAAAACGTTTTACTCAGCGAAAGTCTGAAACAGAAGCGTGTAATTATAACGCAGTCCTCATACAATTTATTGCAGGAAACTATTACACAAGCTCTATAAAATTTATAAATATACACCCAACGCAACAGTAACTGCTGAGACAATTAAAAAGCAGAACTCTTTAATGTAATTATAGCACTTGATAATTACATACAAAGTATACGTAAAAGAAAATACCAATTTTAATACAATCTTAACACAATACATACTCAACTGAAAAATAATTATAAAATTAATTTATAAAAAAACAATGAACATGGGGAATATGCGGTTGTATCTCAATTCAATCCCGGTGTATGACGGAAATTAAGCAATATTAGGTATCTTTATCACTGCGTATGAAACATTTTTAAAATGTTTTTATAAAAAAAGTGACATTGACCGCAATGGCATGCTTTTACGCCTGATTCTCATTAAATTAACCGAATGAGCATTAACACTAATTGCAAGCTGCGATAACCTTGAAGAGTGGGAAGAATTTAAACGCTTGTTAATAGCGTATTTCGGCGACCACAGAAATATTAAATGTCTGGTGAGAGACTTAATTAACCTCCGGATGGAACCCGATCAATCACTTTATCAATTTAGTACGAGATGCCAAGATGTGAGGAGCTTAATCTTAACCAAACTGAAAATCGAAGAACCAGACCAAAATATACGTTTATTAAAGACGAAAATGTACGACGAAATGGATGTGGACATGTACATCAATGCACTGCCTGAACGGTTATCGGACAAAATAAGAGTTCAACATCCCCAAAATTTAGAGAAAGCAATGAACATGATAGTGGAGGAAGAAAACGTTATCTATTACAGAAACAGGATATATAACCCTAATGCAAATAAAAATTACTCACCTATGAAAACAATACAAGCCGCGAGACAATTACCAACACAACACAAATTTACACCCCTTAACGCACCAACAAATCAATCTCGAACGGAATACCTCACGCAGAACACTAAATTACTAATCAATACCGGATCTTCAAAAACATTAATTAGCCCCAGAACCGTACAAAAACATTATTTGGATTTTGTAGAAAAAGAACCCTTCAAAATTAAGACAGCCTACAAAACAACAATACACCAATTTATAGCAAACATACCCCTACCAAAAACTTTCAACGTAAAAATGAAACCGAAATTTCGCATCTTTGAATTTAATGACAAATACGACGGGTTAATAGGCATGGATCTTCTAAGACAATTAGGAGCAAACATTGACATAAAAAACCGTTTACTGTGAACGAAACTCAGTCAAATCTCCATTAAATTTCCAAACAGTAATATTCAAACCGATCAAAAATACACAATCGAACGCAGGACAGAAAAACAAATAAAAGTTTTAGTAAACTCAAAAGACGACATAGGCATCATAAATCACATGACATTTCAACAAGGAATAGAAACACCCACCGCGTTAGTACAAATAAAAGACAGTTACGTCAACACAACAATACTAAACTCAAACAATTATCCCATAGAAATATCATTGACAAATCAAATAGACGTAGAAGAAGAAAATTTTAGCGTGATGAAAATTGACGAAGAATATGAAAGCGATTCCAACCCTACTAGACACGGTAGAATGTTAAAAGAAAATTTAATTAACATTCGTTTTAATGAAGAAATTAATAACGAAGAAGAGCGAGTAATCAAGGACTTATGTTTCGAATACCGAGGTATATTCCATTGTGAAGGAATACCTTTAACTTTTACCAACACCGTCAAACATAAAATATAGTTAACAGACGATAAACCAATCTTCACCAAAGCATACAGACTACCTCAAGCCAGTCAAGAAGAAGCAGATAGACAGGTAGCAGATCTATTGAAGCAGAATATCATCCAACATTCAAACTCACCATGGAACAGTCCCGTATTAATAGTACCAAAGAAGTTAGATGCTTCAAGCAAACGCAAACTGTAGACGATAAATACCCGCTACCCAATATTACGGAAATCTTGGACAAATTAGAAAAGTGTCAATATTTTTCTACATTAGACCTCGCCTCAGGATATCACCAAGTAGAGATGGACGAGAAGGACACAACCAAAACAGCTTTTAGTACACCTATAGAGAACATTATGAATACAAACGCATGCCGTTTGGATTAAAGAACGTACCCGCTACTTTTCAAAGAGTAATGGACAACATTTTGAGAGGGATACGCAATGAAAAATGTCTTGTATACTTAGACGACATTATCGTGTACTCAACTCACTGACTGAACACATCGAAACATTACGAGAAATTTTTGAACGATCACGAAAAGCTCATTTTAAAGTTCAATTAGATAAAAGTGAATTTCTACAAAAAGAAGTAGCATTTTTAGGACGCCTAATAACACCTAGTGGAGTTATGCCAAACCCAGATAAAACGAGCGCAGTATTAAATTATCCCTTACCCAAAACTAATAAGGATTTTTAGGACTCGGTGGTTATTAACAAAAACTCATCAAAGGTTACGCACAAATAACCAAGCCATTAACGAATTGCTTAAAGAAAGATAATAGAATCGAACACGCCCCAGAATTTATTAAATCAGTAGAGAAAATTAAATGCATTCATACAAATCACCCTATTAGGATTTATCGAAACCTTTTATATTGGCGACCGACGCATCGAACGTAGCTTTAGGCGCATTATCGAGCCAAGGAAAAGTAGGTAGCGATAAACCAATCAGCTACGTATCTCGGACACTAAATGAAACAGAACAAAAGTACAGCATAATTGATAAAGAATTATTAGTAATAATATGGACAATTTTATTGATCATTGTAATAACTTAATTAACTATGTATTTATTGTACAAAATGTATCTTAGATATAGAAGCAAAGAAACAAATGTTAGCCATAAGAACAAAGAAACAATGGTAAATAAAGAAATCATAAAAGATCCCTTAGAAACAATAAGTTTTAAAAATTAAGCCAAAACGCTTAATTTTCATCTACGTCGGGAGGAGTTACATATCTCCCAAATTAAAATATATTATCGTGTTAGTTATATGTTAAGAGGCATAGATAAGTCAAGAAAATAAATTTGTAACAACCGTGTATAAGGGAAATAGGGATAATTTATTTACGAGCCAAATTAATTAGTTTTGACTTTGAAAACCGGCGGATAATAGCATGCTTTTGTATTTATAAATCGGAATGTTAAATTGGCATAAGTGTAGAAGCTTTATAGTAGGTAAAAACTCAAGGATACGAATGTAATTAGCGTTAATATTTTAAAAGTTGTAAATCAAGTATATCAAATAATATTGAGAGCTTTTCGGTATATAAAATCAATAATGTAAACGCATATTTTCCATTTAACTAAACAAAGCGTGTGTTAAATATAAATCCTAAGAAATTCTATAAGTTGAACAACTTTTGGAAAATACGATTTCAAACGGACAGTTGCTTCACAGAAAAGTTTGACAGATAAATAAAGAAGTTCAAGGAACGTGAATGTACGTTATAACATAATTCTGTAGAAATTTAGTTAACGGTCGATACAAAAGCTACGAAAACAACAGATGGTTTGAAAGCAAAATGAGACGGAATATCGATAGCATAAAGCAGACAAAGATCACATATAATAGACGTTAGGTAGAACACTCGTTTAAAGTACGCGACAAGTTTGGAGGTCAACCACAATATCAATTTTCTGTTGCTTGAGTGGGATTGTAAAAGAGACAACAGATATGTGTTAGACGAGGGTAAGATAGTTGAAGGCTGGACATAAGAATTGGGGAAATGTTTGTGATTGGTTGAGCGCTAGAAATTTCAAAGAAGCTCGCGACCGTTGTATTTTGTTGACCAGTTTTCAAACTAAAGCGACGATGGAGTGAAAATTCTCAGTTTTCAAGTTCGTTACGTATATAATTTTTAGAATCGATTACAGTAGGAGAGCTTTTCGACTGAAATAGGGGCAGGAGGTGTGTATCGACGGATATAAATACACTAGGAGACGCAGTAAAGTTCTCTCTTACTTCGATTATTTCCTTGACTTTGCTTAGCTTTTACAGTAATATCCAAATATAAAATTTTATAAAACGGTGTTAGTACAGTCCGTTGAAAGTTAAATAAAAGTGTGAATTGCACAAGTGGGTGCTATATTGTAGACGGTGCTGTAGCTACATTCCAAGAACTAACGGAGGGATGTTACTAAGGTAAGCGTGTTGAGAAATTTTTAGAACAAAGATGCTGTGTTTGGTAGATATGGAAAGTGATTAACTTGGCTTGGACAATTATCTGGGTCGAACATTGAAGCCGTCTGCAGAGATTTGGATAGCGAGTGGAAATGAGTTTGATCTACACATAGCAGAGAGGTGTATGGAAGCAAAGACGAGGTTTGGTGGACAACAACGTCAGAGCTGACGATGGAAAAAGCTTACTCCAGGTAACGAAATTAATTTCTATTGCTATTGCTTGAACATTTTGTGCTGTTATTTTGTGCTAGAGTGATTTGACACATTGGGTGTGTATTTGATGAACATAAAAGCTCATTTGAAGGGCATATGTAAAGGACAGTTTGTATTTATTATTTAAAGGTGTAAATAAATGATATAAAAATTCAATCTAAAGAGTAAACGGGTCTTTAGGGTTGTTAAAAACAAAGATGCAATGTATTTAGGCATTTAGAGTAACTGGGTTTATACTGAGCTCACCATAGACCACAGTAAAAATTAATTTAGGGTTTCAAGACGGGCCCATCTACTCATATAAAACAAAAACTGTTGAAATAAATTAAAAGCATGAAATTTTAAAAGGATTTAATGATTGTGATTGTAATATTTTATGAAGCTGTATATCCGAATGTGTAAATATTTACTTGATAATGGAAAATTTTAATTTGTATGAATAAAAGGTTGTATGTTTCGTTGCATTATTTGAGTGGTGATTTTATTTGGCAGTATATGTAAGAAAGAGCGAACTTAGGATGGTAAGTATCTATGAATAAGGAGGTTTTAGAGCTAGCCGTGGTATGCTGAAATAAAGGGGGCGTTCCAGAGATTGGAATATTTTATTTTATTTTTCAGAAAAATACTTATGGAACTTTCGCAGGAGCATAATCCAGAGAAATTCACAGCAATTTTTATGGTGCCCAATTCGTGGGGCCAGAAGAAAAAGAGTTTTTCTACAGGAAACCACTGCAAATTTCATGTTGGCTCAAGCGTGGGGCACGATTTTAGGGTGATCCCGATATCTTTAGGGACATTCACAGTAATTTTAGGACTGCCCAACGCTGGGGCTCGATTTAAGGGTAGTACACAGAATTATGTATAATTAAATAAAATCATTAAAAAACTTAAGTTAGATGCCATAATGTATAATTGAAGGACATATTACAAAAGGTTAATGAAAGTTCATAAACCAGACATGAGAACGGATGTGAATACATTGTATTCCAAACGTATCATGACACTTCAGGTGCAGGTCACAGTAGATTGTAAGAAACTTATTGTTACAATTAAGATTACTAAGAAGTAATACTTTGTATTGTATAAAGAAAATAGCAGACATGAGCTCTGCAGTTCCCACAAGTAATGTGAGGAGCAAGGATAGCATAAATACCCTCAGGAGCCCAAGATGGCCAGTCAGTCTAGAGCTTCACAACTTTAACATTGTTGGTAGTTCAAGCTATTCAATTTAGTTTAATTAATTTAATCAGTGAAAAGTAACTTTGATTGTTAAACGTTAATGAATATAACGCAACCACTTGTTAATATCCATTGTAATTTCTGTTATAATAAATTTGTTAGAAGAGTTTTTGAGAGAAGCCGTTTTAAAAAGCCGCTCCAAGAGACTCGCGCTCTATCTCAAAAACGGTTAAGCGTATAAAAATATTTTAAACAAAGGTTGTAGAGAATTTCATGCTCTACATTTTTTATAATAAATGCTAATACCATTTAACGCATAAGAAGCATGATATTTGCAAAAAACCGATTTTTGTGACCTTTTGACATTAATATTTCAAGACGCAGAGACGAGATTATATGAATCTTTTCATATATCAATTATATTGCCAAAACAGAGGTTTATACAAATTTTTAGCTTATTACCTCTCATTCGGAGGTTAACCCCTTATATTTGATTATTTGACTGAAATATCGGCGTAAAATATGCACCTAGATCCGATCTATGTTGAATCTACGATTCAGCAGCTATTCTTGAATTGTCGTTTTGCTTCTTAAAATTTTATAAGCCTCAATTTTCTTAACATTCACCTTTTAAAAGGTTTCAAACTTACTCTCTAGTTATTGGTCGTTTAAACAATGGACACGGGTTTGAGAGGACGATGTGATAGTAACCTCTCCGAGTGTGATAGTAGTTCACCGAGAGTAAAGATTTGCAAAAACGCTCTCAAATGGACAACCAACTGAGAACACGTAGCTTTAGTCTTAATTCGATCATTCTAATGCAACGATTTTAAACTGTTTTCTCATCATACGTATAATATTCTTGAATTAGGTGAATTGACGAAAGCTCTATGAGAAAAGTTTGTCAGTAATGAGAATAAATGTGTACATCAACAAACCCCGGGGCGTAATTTCAAAACAACCTATCAAAAATAGGTCTTCTTAACAATTAAATCATCGACAAAAGGCCGAAGGCTTTTGATTTTTTAAGCACATCAGTGCCTCGCGATGTTCACGTGCCACTTGACGTGGTAATTGTAGGTTCATTTGTACTCACCCTATGCCTCTCTGCAGGAGGTTGAATTAATGGGATCACGATGCACGTCCCATTAACTTTATACCAAGTTTGTATTATTTCCTAATTGTTCAGTTTTGCTTCTGAAAGCGTAAAAAAAATCAATGAAGACCAGGAAAATAAATTTTCCCGAAGCTATCCTAGTAAGATATTTTGTTACTTGCTTTGAAAATTTTCCAGCCCTATTTTTTACTAAATACAAAGCACTTCTCTTTTTTAAAGAGCTCTCAAACTGAAAAGAACGCTTTGGTAAACCTAAGCATAATTGGTTTCAAATCTTTATACAAACATATCAGATTGAGCATGTAAAACTAAAGCGAGAGTGTGCCGTCGCCTTGGTTACTGCTCCATGGGGTGTCATCCCCCTTGAGGGCGATGCGAACAAATGCACCCGCTAACAAAACGATCACAATTTTAACAAAACTATCACAATCCCGTCAAATAGTTCAATACTCATTACACGTTGTTTTACACGTACTAGGTATTAGTGTTGTTTACTCCTGTATATAAAGTTTTCAAATTGTTGGAAATTTCAGGAATTAACTTAGAGCTTTGCATTTGCAAGTATAATAGAACTTATTTTAAAAGGGAAGCATTAAAAGCTTAATTTTTGAAAAGTTAAAGCTTTTCCGTTTTATCGCAAAGAACAGCTAGAATAATTTATTAAATTATGCAGATTCCTTGATTTCTCTTTGTTCAGCAAGGAATTATAAAAGTATATGTATTGTAAAAAATTTATAGAACTGTACCTTGTTTTTAAATAGGAGGAATGAAATGAAGCGGCTAATTTACCATAAGAAGCCATACAGTGAATTTATAAGGGCTGGTTTTTCAATCGGTGGTAAAGTTTGATACTGGTAAAAGAAATGTTAGACTGTTAAACTTTGAAATGCACGAAAGCAACGAGAATCCCGTAACAAATTAAGGGTACACCGGCAAATTACAATGATGCGGGAGTGGGTCCCAATATAAACAAATTGATGAATTGAAATATGTAATGCGGAAGTTAAAATTATCAAGTTACGTTACCGTAAACACTTACGTTGAAAGGCTTTTTAGTACTGTCTTAATTTATGGGTGTCAGCTTTTTGGTCTAGAGTACGATCTTCTAGAAAACAAATTTTCCTAATGTATCCTAATTATATCAGCCGGCTGATGGAACCAATCTCATCTATATTCTAAACAAAGAAAACAGCACTCTTCTCACAACATCACCTAATTCTATTTTACTACAATCATCATAATATTATTCCTATAAATAAATATACACAAATTGGTAAATTGCTTAAATAACCTCAATTTCGAATTACTATAACAGTAGCTCTGTAAACAGGTATACGCAAAATTTTAAATTACATAAAATACACCCAATTTTGATTCATCAAAACCTTAAAATAACCAGCTATAGTATCTTACTCAAATCCTCAATCTTTTAAAAGTAAATTTCAATGTCCAGTGTTCTATATCTAATAAAGTAAACACTATAACCTACAGTTATAGTGGACGTTTTATACTTTCATCACTATCTCAGCAACATCAATTCACAAATGCCATCATAATGAAAAATGTTTAATAAACTTACAGTTTCATTTTTTTTTGATAACTCTAAAGAAATCTTCATAAACCAGATTTGATTTGATTCCGCGGGGCCGTCCACAATAAAGTCCGCAGATATCACACGCTAGAATCATTTGCACTGTTAGCCAACTCTGTTCAATTTTACAACTCCTAGAAACGGATTTCCCCCAACATGCTTTCTGTTCACCGGTTCAGGAGTAATTAGTTTTCTTCCTTCGTCAACTCTTTAGCTTTTATCATCTTGCTCCCCATTTTGTACGCTTTTTAGGGGTATGCCATTGTATTACAGTCGTTCGTAGCAAACTTACATTAGTTTTGATCATGGTATTACACGTGATTATTGTTATCTCATGTCTTCAGTTGTTACATTGAAAAGCATTTTACATTGTATTTTATATTATTACATCTGTAATATTTAATATATTCCTGAATCGCACTTAGGTCATCGGTTGTATCTAGGTCTTTTAATTTTATTGCAACAATATTACCTCTCTATTTTATGAGGTTAGAATTTAACTGTGGCTGCACTGGTTTTCTGTAACTTTAAATTTACTCGTTTCCAATAAAGATATACAAAGATTTTCTTAATATTAAGTAATTAGTTATATAAAAACTCGAATATAGACAATCCTGCTTCTATTTAACCATTAATTATTCTAAAAGTTTCCTTGTAATAACATGATTTTGTTATAAAAATTTACTATTGCAATTAGTTTGTTTGCTCAATTTATCTACAATAACTACAGATGCTTGCAGTTTTGTATTAGGATTCATAATTCATGATATTAAAACATGTTTTCCTTTTGCTGTTTTTAAATAAGCCCTTGACCTGAGTTACGATCAACTATGTATTGTAGAAAAAGTAAGTATGGTTTTGTGATTTAAGTTTATTGCCAATTCCCGTTCCAGAAACAAAAAAATATATTGAACTGCCGTGTTTAATTAACACTACTTATTTGCAAAATCCAAATATACAGAGTGCGTTCGCATTTATTCTGTCCGTTTAAAATTAATCTTCTTCTTTCCTATTTGGTTTATATCTAAAGTTACCCGAACACGTTACAAAGCTATAAGTTAACCTGCAATTATCTATGGAATACGTCATTAATAGGCGATGGTAAGCTTAAATTTTATTCAATTGTCTGCTAGTGGTAGACCTTGTTTGGGGACATTTCAACTATTTGTTATATATTGAGCTACAATGGCACATAATATAGTTAATCTCGAGTTTGCGGATACTTGAATTATTAATCCAGATTATTATTTGCTTTATCTGTAATTGAATAAATACGGTAAATTAATGTTAGTTGATTAATAAAGTATACAGGTATACGTTATCCATTAATTATAGATACAATGTCAAAAGGATTGTAATGCGTTCGTGCTACTGCAGATATAAACCAGAGAGGCAAGGAAAAAAATTAATTTTAAACAGGAATAATAACTGTGGATGTACCCTGTACATTTAGATTTTACGAATAAATAACATTAATCAAGCATGGTGTTAATTATCTTTTAGTTTCAATAAAGCGAATTTAGGCAATAAACTTAAACCGGAAAACCATAGTTATTTCATTAAATAATACATAATTGAACGTAATTTGGGTGAATGACTTATTTAAAAACCGCAAAAGGGAAACAGATTTCACGCAGAATACAAAGGCGCAAATATGCGTAATTATTTTAGGTGCTTTGGGTAAACATACAAATTGCAACAGTAAATTTTTATAACGCAATCATGTTATTTTAGGAAGGTCTTTAGAATAGTAAATGGTTAAATAGTAGTGAGATTGGCAATATCCATGTTTTCATATGATTAATTACCTCGTAGTAAGGAAAACTTTTTTATGCCATTGATTAGAAATTAATAAATTTGAAATTACAATAAAAGTATAACCAGATAAATTAAATTAACTTTATTACAATACAATTAAATCGCCTAGAATTACCTGGAATTTATGAAGATAATACTACAGACAATAATATCAAGTACAAGAAAAAATGTTTTTGTTGTAACAACTTACAGACTGCTGAAGACATGAGATAACAATAGGCACGTGCTATTAGCATGATCAATACACAGGGAATCAAGCATTTTTCACGCGATCTACTGTAAGCTCGATATGAATTGCCCTAATACAATGGCATACGTCTCGCAGACATCGAAAGTGAAGAGAATAATGTGAGCTAGGCGGCTTCTAGAAGTAGGGAAAAGAATTACTCGTGTACCGGTGAACAGAAAGTATGTTAGGGGTAATTCGTTGCAAAGGGTTGTAAAGGTGGGCTATAAGTAGGGCTGGGTTGGCGTATCGATATATCGATACGTATCGATACGACCCCCGTATCGACCCTCCCGATACAGCAAAAAATAAATATCGATATATCGATACTCGATATGTATCGATACGTATCGATACGTATCGATATTCGATATAGAATATGTACACGCAAAATCCCGTATTGCCCACCCCTACATATATATATATATATATATATATATAAAATACTCATATTTAGACCAGGGTAGAAAATTAAATAATCACATCAAATAATTTTAATCACCGTGTATAATGAATTTTATTAGATAATACGCTTTATTAAAACACCGTGGAGAATAAAAATTCATTCGTTTCAGTAAAAATAAGAGATTTAAAATCATGTACAAGACGCTTTATATCAAAAAAAGCTCTGCGTGTAATGTAATTATTCCTAAACAAAAGAGAAATTACATGCAAAATTTGTCTTAATTAACTCTATTTTAAGTAACCGGTAGTAAAACAAAGTGTACACATAATAATTAATATTTAACTTGTATTCGCTAAAAATGAAAGGATAGAAGTCAATTTTAATTGAAGTTAATTGAATCGTTAGTAACAGATAATATCTATAGAAACTTGTAAAAACCCAATAAAAAGCAAATCCTAGAAGTGTTAGTTAGAAGTAGGATGTTTGAACACACCTGCGTATTTTAAAAGGCAATTTCAGTTTAATTTGTTTAGATAAACATGTCGATTCTAAGGATATTGGAAACGGTCAGATGCTTTAGCACGAAATACAAAACAGGGTTTATTTAAAAGCTCTGAGAATTAATATTATTTTGAACACCTGCGTAGTTTAAATATCACGTACGGCGAAAATTGTGTAGATAACAAATGGTTTCAAAGAATCTTGGAGAAACCGGGGCTTAATATTCACGAGAATGTGCGATACGGGGTTATTTAACCCAGATAGTCCACATGGACTAAAATATAATCGATAATAAAGAATATCAATTTGCACCAATACGAACAGGTTAGAAAAGGAAAGAGAAAATGCGTCAAGCAAAGACACATATAGTAAAAGGCGTGATTTAAGCAACGTCACGAGGGTCACAATTGGTTGAAAATAGGATGCAAATATCAGAGGTAGAAACAACAATTTCTGTACAAAATTAATTAGTTTTTCTCGGACATGTTTGCGTACCGTGTGAGAATTTCTGAGATTTAAATGGGGCGAGTGAAAATTCGTAAAACCGACGCGCGAGCGACGGACTGGGAACATGGCATGAGAAATTCTTTAGAATTACCCGTTTTGGGGAACAGACCGACAGACAGGCTTTTGCTATATATACCGAGGTGAATATAAACAAGCTCTCTCTTAGACTTTTGACTATTCGATGCGTTAAAAGCTCTTACATCCGCGACTTGATTCAAGATGTTAAACAGTGCATTTTAGTTTGATAAAATAATTTAAAATTTTGCTCGTATATTTTAGTGATTCAAAATAGTTTGTTATTTACGTGCTAACATGAAGGTACTTCAGTGCACTTAGATACAAGGTAATAAAATTTAGTATCACTGTACCAATTAGCAAAATTTACAACGACAAATGTATACACAAAAGTAGGCATTTTTGGCGTATATTGGTGAAAGACGCATGACTTTCTTTGCTATTTTACGGGGGTGTTAATAAGTAAATGGTTCAAATACGTGTCTCGATCCACGAAACAAGGGTCAGATATACACAGATGAGTTCCGGAAAAGCCCAGAAACAACTTTAAATAAATGGTGATGGAGAAAATTTTAAAAGCGTTGAGAATTAAAAGCCGTAAATATAATCCTGTTGGAATGGTGTGATTAACTAAAGGGACGATGTACATTGAAGCTACGAGGACAGTAACCTTCAGGTAAATTATACTATTTTGTTTGACATTTTGTGTGTGTTGAATAACTTTATAATTGATTTACTTTAAATGGACATTAGTGAAATTGTACTAACCATAAAATTTTAATTTTAAGATGAAACTTGCTTGTTTAAGTAGAAAGGGTATTTAGTATTGATGTTCTGAATTATGATGAAAATATGGGTATGTCTTTGAGCTCAATTAGACGAACCTGGTTAATTAACGTAAAGGGTGGTAGATGCTCCTTTATACTCCGACTCCGGTCTGCTTATATTGTTATTTTAATTAGTAGGCATCCAACAAGGACTTTAATTCTGGATGCACGTTAAAGTGATAATAAAATTAATCTTGAAATTCTTTTTAAAACTGAATTTTATGCTGAAATTTAATTTGAAAATTTAATGTATTCTGAATATTGATGTAAATAGAGTTAACGTTGATGTTTGTGGTAGGAATGTGTTGTTTAATTTTATGAATGAGGAGGTTTATAAAATTAGGTGAGCAGCCGAGGCGAAAAGAGGATCACAGCAGTTTATGACGCCCAATCTGTGGGACTAGAATTTTTTTGTTGAAAGGACCCAGTTCCCGCATTCACAGGAGTATATCACAACAATATATATATATATATATATATATATATATATATATATAATTTTTATATTTTCTTGACCATTTATATTATTTTTGCAAAACTTTTCTTGGAACTGGTCATTAATAATTAATTTGAATGTTTTCTACATGTCAAATAAATACTTTTTTCTTGCTTCTTAATTTTTATTATTCATATGACGCGTTTCGGTTAAACAACCATTTTCAAATATGAAACCTATAAACTATTTCTAATTAAATAATGATTTTTTAAAATTAAATTGCATACATACCATTTAATGCAAAGTCAAACTATTAAAACTTACAAACTAAATAAATTATTTCTAACATTGTAGGATAAGCAACAATACATCCTAATAATAGTCTTTTGGATATGTTTTTAATTTAAAACTTGCTTTCCTTGTCAATTTACAACTAACATTTAGATTAATAAAACTTTACAAAACTAATACCTTATCAGTGATAATGCTATTGAATTAAACATATGGATTTTTACATGCTTATGCTGATATACAGTGTGAGAGGATATTAATGTATGTGGTATTCAGATTATTTCTGTTGTATTAAATTGTGGTAAATGTTTATAAATCCGTCTTGGTCTATTTTGAGTTTATAGCTTTAGGGTTTTTGAATTTCTATTGTTTCAAGTATGTTTCTTTTGTTATCATTTATCTCCGTTCCTAAAATTTTAACATTACTAAAATCGAACTGGTGGACTTTTTCAATTGCGTGCGTTGCTAGGGCCGTACTTTTTTTATTATTAGTTTTTATAGTGTATTTGTGTTCATAAACTCGTTTATTTAGGTATTGTTTAGAATTTCCGATATATACTCCAGGGCATTCTTTACAGTTGATTTTGTATATTGTGTGGGTTCTGTTTTTTCCATCTATTATCGGTTTAAGTTTTGTAAATACCGCTCTTGAAGAGTTATTTGGCTTATGTGCCACATAGATGTTATAGTTCTTAAGGCATTTTTTAATTTTTTCTGATAACCCTGGAGTATATTCAATCCCTATTTTAATTTCATTAATCTGTTTTTCTTGTTTACCGCTATTATTATATATTTTATGGACTTTTGCTTTTATTATCTGTTCAATAAATGATTTAGGGTATTTATTATTTTTAAGTACAGTTTTAACCTTTTTTATATTTTTTGACCTATGTTTATTGTGTGCTAATTGTATGGCACGTTCCACCAGGTTATTTACTACATTTTTTTATATTGCTTTGGTACACATGATAAGAAATTTAAATATCTGCCACTCCATGTATTTTTTCTATACCAATTTGTGGATATTTCCCCTTTTGTGTTATATGAAATAAGCGTATCAAGAAATGGTATAGATTTATTTATTTCCTTTTCATATAAACCTGTGTTTTATAAAAGGTTTGTTGATGATAGTATTATATGTCTGCCAGAAAATAAAGTGGATGAAACGGTAAAGGCCTTTAACAGTTATCATCCAAAACTTCAATTTACGTATGAAAAGGAAATAACGCATCGATACGTATCGATACGTATCGATACGTATCGATACGTATCGATATATATCGATATTCGATATATCGATACATATCGATATAGAATATGTATCGATATTCGATACTCAAAATCCCGTATCGCCCACCCCTAGCTATAAGCTAGCTCAAATGATTTCGGCATGGTGAGATCTGCGGACTATATTAAAAACGGTCGCGGAAACCATAAACAGTTGGACAGTATTGTTTTCAACATTTGTATTGGAATTCCATTACTTTGCACCTTGAGTAGACTCAAACCTGGTTCATGGAAGTCTTTCTATAAAGAAAAAGAAAACTCAAACATTGTAAATTTTTATATTAAATATTTTATTATGGTAGAAATTGTGAATGGATACGGCTAAGATTGACAGTGATGAAATCATAATACAACAACCATCATTGTAGGTTATAGTGTTTACTTTATTAGATATACAGAAACCTGGGCATTATATTGAAAATGGACGTTGAGTATTTAACTTTATACAGCTTGCTTATATACTTCTATATATAAAAAGTAGAAAGCGTCTGTCAAAAGATACAAATTTGACAACTTTTATTCAAAACAATTTTGCTTTATGTAGTTTTTTAATTTAACTTTGACAATAAAACCAGTTTTCAAGTTTACTTGTTATTTTACGCTATCGCAATTAAAAAACAACATCAAATTAAACTTTAATTTGAAAGGTCGAGGACGTGATTAAATTCCTGTAGTTAAATAGTTAATATTATGACATATCGAAAGCGAGTGATTTATATAACTTACAATTGTGTATGTGTACCTGTTGACAGGGATGGTGTTATGACGTAGTAAAAAGAAAGTGTTTGTTTTCTTTCTTTAGAATATAGCTTAGTTTTAAAACAGCACTTCATTTCACCAAGAGGCCTAAATAACCATGATCCAGTATGAAAACTTGGCTTACAGAGGATCGTACCCTAGACCAGACGAATTGGCGTCTATTAATTAAGACAGTACCAAAAAGCCTTTCAGGGTACCTTAATAATTTTACTTCCCCATTACATTTTGCAATATATTAATTTGTTTTTATAGAGACCCACTCCTGCACCACTATAATTAGCCGCGCATCCTTAATTTATTACGAAATTTCTGCCCTTTCGGGGACATTTCAAAATTTAACAGTCTAACAGTTCTTTTGCCCATAATATAAAGCATTAACTTCACTTTGGAAGAGAAGCATTTGTTGATCTAACTAGTGAACCGATATAAACATTCCCTGTATGTTTGTTGTGGTTTGTTTAGTATTCTTCTTAATCTTCTTTGGGTATTAAACCACTCATAGTTTTTAAAATTATCTTTATTAACGTTTCGATCCATAACCTAGGATCGTTTTCAAAATAATAAAAACTTCAAGTTTGACATTTATGACACAAATTGAAGGTGACTTTGATTTATTGATGTTTGAAATATTTGGTTTGAGTACACTAAGCAAAATTTTTAAAGTTTAAATGAATAATTGCCTTCAATTTGTGTTACGGCCTGGGACCGACTTTTTTAGGTAGCCAATACGCTTAACGTGAAATCAGCTGATTAATTTTTATTGTAAAAATTCAATAACTTGGGAATTGGAAAACATTTTTTAACATGTTTCTATATATACAATTTAGAGGATGGTTATTAAAGAAGTGTGCGAATGCATTATTAAAAGGCTTAAGTAGTCGTTTTTTTATATTTATTTTGAAGGGGAAATCATTATGATTTAGGCTACCTCTTTGGTAGATTTTAACATTGTTCTGAGGTAACCTTATGGTGGGTTTACACTTGTCAGATACCAATGTTGTTCTATGAAGGTTGTATATGGATCTGAGGCGACCCTATGGCGGGTTTACACTTGTCAGATACCAATACTGTTTAACGGAGATTGTATATGGTTGAGAGGTAACCTTATTGCGGGTTTACACTTGTCAGATACCAATGCTGTTTTACAGGGGTTGTTAATATGCTTCATCATCATCTTCATTGGATCTTCATCTCAAAACTGGTTGGACACGTACCTGCACTTATTTATATTCTGAGCTAGCTTCCCTTCTATTGTTTTCTAATTTTATGTTTTATTTCACCGAGAAACATGTTAAAAAATGTTTTCCAATTCCCAAGTTATTGAATTTTTACAATAAAAATTAATCAGCTGATTTCACGTTAAGCGTATTGGCTACCTAAAAAAGTCGGTCCCAGGCCGTAACACAAATTGAAGGCAATTATTCATTTAAACTTTAAAAATTTTGCTTAGTGTACTCAAACCAAATATTTCAAACATCAATAAATCAAAGTCACCTTCAATTTGTGTCATAAATGTCAAACTTGAAGTTTTTATTATTTTGAAAACGATCCTAGGTTATGGATCGAAACGTTAATAAAGATAATTTTAAAAACTATGAGTGGTTTAATACCCAAAGAAGATTAAGAACGATATAAACATATTGTGGAGTGTAAATGAAGCGGGAGCACTACATGTACGGAAATGGATGCAACTTGGAAGAAGATTGATGCTGAATTCAACAGCAGATGTGACAAAAATTCATTTCGACCATCAAAAAATTCGAAAAAAAGTATGTTATTTAGAAAAAACTAAACATAAATTTTCTCCTAAGTTAAACTTACTTAAAACTGAGAGCGGATCTTTTACACCAGTTAAGCTTGCTGATGTTGATACCAAAATAAAAGATCTAATCTCAAAACAGGTTGAACGATTACACGTGTATAATGACAGCATTATGCCTGGTAATTATAAAATTTTTATTTATTAAACTGTAGCAAGTTTGATTTCTAAGGTTATTTATTGCATCAGATTTGGATGTAAACGCGTTCAGTCGTTTTTCTCTGACGTATTTCGTAAGATTGTTGCAAACCGGTCACTAGCTATACTATTGCAGAGAATTGTTATACTATTGCACAATTGTTAAAGCCGCGTAATTCCTATAACACGTATCACCACGTATTAAGTATTGCGCAATAGTCAAATTTTTGTGCACATTTGAAGTCGAATTTCCTACACTATATAGGTAAAACAAATTACTCACTTGGATGGTATTTTGCAGCTAAATCTCAGGGTCCATGTTTGTGGGTAGATTACGCCATTGCTGAATTTCAAATTGCCTATCCGTCCATCCTAAAACTCTATGCTCGTAGAGAAATGAAGGATTACCAAGTAGAGGTACACGAAGATAAAGATAAAGGAACCTACATCCCTAAAAAGAGAAAAGACACACACCACAGATAGATGTTCTTGGCTTGAGGTCTCGTGGCTTAATGGCGTCTTGTAACACCGCGCGCACTCCGCCATTCACTCTGCGCAGACGCGACTCGGGAACGACGGAAATTGACATTTTTTAATTTTTAAAAAACGCGGGAATTTATTTACAAATTAAAGCTAACTCTAAAAATGTACACTGCCAAATTTTGGCATGTCCCAATTTAAGTGTTAAAATATGTAGCTTGAGTAATAAAGTTATTGAGATAAGCAATAGCTGTTTAAAAAGATTTACTTTGGCAATTCATGTTTTCGTTTCGTATCATATTCATTTAGTCTATGGTAGACGTACAAATTCATTATGATGCATTTAGTTGTATTATAGAACAACGTCGCTACTATGTGACGACACAAACATTAATAACACAGGTCTATTTAAAAATTGCAAGGACTATAACAAAAATGTTATTAATCCAATAGGGTTTTGTTTCATTTTGTGATGTCGCGAATTTATGGTCGAACTGATATTGGTTTTCAACAATCACCTATATTTGTGTTTGAGACCTATATAAAAAGATATTTAAATTACAATATATTATCAAGTTAAAACTCAAATAATCTTTTATTTAAAAATTAGCGAGACTATCGAAAAGTCATAATAGAGAAGCGAAAAAATACAATGGTGTAGTTATATGAATAGTAAAAAGAAGTCTAAAAGAATTTAACAGTGTGGTATAACTGAGGCCAAATAAAGAAACGTTTTGCGAATATTTTGTATAAAAATTAATTTACGAGACTTAAAAATAGTCTGTTTATGATACAGACAGTGTCGTTCATATAATAATTCAAAATTTTGTGTTTTCTCTCAAGTTAACCCTAAAGGTAAGTTGAAAAGAAAGTTTCTTGAACTGATGTTTACACAATCCGTTCGGATGGAGGTTTCCCTAACTTTTAAACCATCCCTACAACTGGTTTCTTTTGGCTTAAATTCAGTTGACTACGTGGAACTTCTAGTTTGATTTCTTTAGCATACAACGTGGAAAAAATTGCAATAAATATGTAAAAAAATTATAAAAACAAAACTACGATTAAGATGGCACTTTTAATATTCTCTTCAGATAAAACTACCTTGGACAATTCAAAAGACGTTCAGATTGGAGAAATATTCTTTGTGAATCCAGAAAGTATATAAAAGAATGGCTATCTTAAACATACTATATAATCAGTCCTTGCTATTGCTTATAACGATTTATTTTTTCTAGCTAAAATTATTAAGTGTGTTGCTCTAAATATGAAACCGTTGTTCATTTTGGAACGCACTTTCATATTATACTTTAGTGTTTAGCAACATTAGGTTACGCCGTCTGCTGTCGTTGCAGCTTAAAGACTTGTTTGTGGTTATCGCAGGTCATTCTTGACCTTCAGACCAGTTTACTAGCACGTGTTATCTATGATTTAGCCCACAATGCACGGTGTAGTCTAGTGCTGACCTTTGAGAATAGCGTGAAAGAAGAGTTAGTGTTTGATTAGGGCTTTTCCACTCGAATTAATATTTGGTTAATTTTAAAATGATTACAATGGTAAGTAATTCTACGTTATTGTTATTCGTAACATGACCGACACCGTACAATTTTTACAACCTTACAACTTATTCATGTAATAAAGCTCGAAACTTTGCTAACAAGTTATGATGTTTGCAGCTTATAATTTAAAGTTTGCAGTTTTACAAATGTGTTATTATTTCAATAAATGTATGTATTTGACAACTTATGATACTCGCTGTTTGGTAGGCCAACTTATCTATGCAATATTGGGATATAATTTTGGTCGTTTTATAGTTCATACTTTAATTGCTTTTAGAAGAAAGATTTCAGTCAAGCATACCTAGAGGCCCTCCGTTTTAGTAAATGCGTATGTTGGACACGTACTAGAGTGTGTTTGCAGCTATTGTTTTGTAATATTGGTTCAAGAATTTGCGCTCAATCTTTTGAGCACCTTTGGTAATGCCACATGCATCTAGACAACTTAAATAAATGTATAGATGATTATCATAATTAAACGTCCAATTCTTACTTACCAATTATCCACAAATCATTACTAAAAATTATAAATAAATCTAGTAAAATTTTTATACAGTACAACATTGCAAACATTTTTTTAGGTTAGGAGTGTGTTAAATATCTGCATGCTTCATGTAACACTGAGACCTTATAAAAATTCTTACAGTATGTAATTAAATTAAGTATGACAGCTTATTTAAGAGCAATTTACCTGTTGGCCTACAGTACTGTTGGGGTCTTAATTCAGTTTTGGTAAGTATTTAATCATTATCTAGTTTCTTAGAGAAAAAGTTTCCTTTTTTGGTTAAGTTATTATTTTCAACCAACATTTAATCTTACTAACACATTAAATTTCTACTACAGATTCGAATTTAAAACCTCTCATTTTACTAAGACATAGCTTCAATTGTGTCCAAGTTTACACGTAAACTGTCTTTTCCATACACCATATTGCCTTTCTATACAATTAAAATTTAAACATTTATCCAAAAAATTTTAACCCCAACTTTTTATACTATTTAAAACTATATTTTCCAAAAATCCCATTTCTGATATTATTTTTACCCACGAAGTAAACATTCGAGTTCATGTGTGTCAGTGCATAGCATGTATCCTCTTGTGGTCGTAGCACAGGCAACTTTCTGCTGGCTTACAATGGGAAGTTTTAGCTTGTATTGAAAGATGTTAGGCACACCTGGAAGACTGGCGATCGGGGTGATGCTGTGGCAGAGATGCTAAACATGCCAACACTAAACGGTAAGGTGTCGTTACCGTTAATAGGGTAAGCTGCAACGGAACGGTTGCGATCTAGACTGGTAACCTGGTTCAACCTAATTAAGACTTACTAACCTTTGCGAAAGCCTAGAACCGTCAAACTCATGATGGGCGACTGAGACGGAAAATATCTGGCCTATAAGTAACGACGGCGTGAATCATGAATGGAGATTTTGGTACTTGGAATGTCAGGGGAGTGTATTGTAAAGAGTATTAAATCATGAATGAAATGAAAGAAAGGCGGATGAATGTGCTTTGTGTGAACGATACGAAGCGGAAGGGGAAAGATGTTGAATTAGATGACGGTATATTGAGTTTGTGGTCTGGAGTAGAGAGCAATGAGTTCGGGGCGAAAAGTGTTAGTTTAATTATGACTGATCGGACAAAAGCGTGCGTGAAACAATATGAATTGATGTCTCTTCGCATCTTGTAGGTAGGAATGAAGGTAGGTTTCAGAAACATATTGTAATGACAATTTAGTGACGTCAACGTGACGTTTCAAGTAGTTAAAAGTTAATTGTATGCCTACTACATGTTATACCGCTTTTTGGTTAATAAATACACAAATCGAGTCTAACTTAGTGCGCTTTTGCGAGAGAGACCAGTCTGCTTTGCCAACTGCTCTGAAAGGTTAAAGACTTTTTTACTGCTGTGCCCATAGCCAGTGTTAAATAGTTAGTACCTACCATTGTTGACGCCCATAGTCCCGGTATAAGGTTCGCCGTGCCCACTGTCGACGCTTTTATACCTTCCTTCACCTACCTTAGTTTCCTCTTGTCACAGAACACGTCGGTACACCTAGACTCGCGCAACAGAGCCGGTAGGTCTAGCAGCAGCTAGACCACTGTAGAATCGTACCGGATACTAGTTAGTGACCTTACATGTAATTTTTTTACAATGCTCCACCCGTAGGTACTACATTAGCCAGGAGGCGAGTTTTTTGTTGCCTGGAAATTTAGAATTTTGCCGAACCCTTGCCGTTTTAGGCAAGGTAGGGATCTTTAACGTGCGTGACAACACTCACACACGGGACCTCCATTTAACCTCTCATCTAAACGAGGACGTAATTTTTGTGAAAAATGCTCACCTGCCATTTTTCAAGCAGTCGGGCGTGTCGGGATTCAAACCCAGGACCTTGGGATCTATAGTCTTACACTTACTACATTGATCCACGGCGACGCCTACTAGTTAGTGACCACGGTCCACTGCCACGTCGGTGATTTGGAACATGGTCATTACAATCTTTTTAGTAGCATTTTATGCTGCAGTGAATGACGATAGGGAGTGTGAGCAGTTGTGACAGGGGTTGGAAAATGTATTAGACAAACGCGAAAAGAACGACCGTGTGGTTCTATTAGGTAATATGAATAGTTGGGTCACAGAGAAAATGCTGAACATGCGGTAAGTCCGTTTGGTGATCCAGAAACGAACGAAAACAAAGAAATGTTAGTGAGTATGTGTATGGAAAGAGAACTGTTTGTATCCAACACTTGGTATGAGCATAAAGACATACACAAATACAAATGGCAAAGGGAAAATGCGAGAAGTATAATTAATTTGATCGTTTAAGACAACTGATAGAAAGCACACGAGAGTAATGAGAGGACGTAAATGTTGGATCGATCATTTTTGGTTTTGTCCAGAATTGATCTTATCCTAAAATAAGTGTGAAGAAGAAAGCAGAATTGGAGACAATCAAGAGTAAAAGTAGAACGCTTGTTGGAAAGATCTCGAAGAGAGTACCCTATTATGTTAGATAGGAAGTTGTACATTGCAAAAAGGAAAGGAAGAATGCTCTAAAGTCCGAAGATGTGGAGAAAGCATAGGATTGTTTCAAAAACTGTAATGAAATATGCTTTGGAAGTATGTGGAACGACAATGATTGGTACATGTAATAAAAATGCATGATGGAGCGATGAGGTGAAAGAGGTCGGGGAAAAGAAAGTGGCGTGTAAGAAAAGGAACTGAAAAAGATGTAAAGGTAAGAGAGCAACTTCAAGAAGTGTAGAAAGAAAAAAGGCGATATGCAAAAGAAGAAGTGAAGTCAAGCAAAGAGCAACTGTGAGAGAGGACAGGGTTAAAATAGTGATTTTGAAGAAAATAAAAACTTGTTTTGAAAACGGGCAAGGAGGGCAAGAAATGGTAGAAATAAGCATGTGATTGTTAACAGTAGAAATGAAATTGTTTGAAAAGAAGCGAGTGTCAGAAACTGTTGGAAAGAGTATTTTAAAACGTTGTATGGTGGTGGCAAGAAGGATACAGGTGACTGTAAAGATGATGATAAGAGCAGTAATGTACTGGTTGAAAACGTAGATAATACTTGTAGTATAAAGTTCCAATGCAGTGTAGATGAGGTATGAAAAGCGGTGGGAACTTTGAAGAATGCCAAAGCGGCGGGTGCAAATTGAATGACAAGTGAAATGCTTAAGTATGCGCCTGGGGCGCTGATTGAATGTTTGTGCAAACCGATAGAGTTGTGTATAAAGCAAACGAAGGTGTCTGAAGATTAGAAGAGTGCCATCATTTTACCTTCGCACAACGGCAAAAGCAGCAAGTGTGAATACAAAAATTATCGTGGGATAAGTCTGTTGAATGTACCCAGTAAAGGGTATGGAAAAATTGTTATCGAGAGAGTGCGCAAGAGAACGCAGAGCAAGATACGGGACGTTCAATGTGGTTGTATGCCTGAAAGAGGATGTGTGGATCAGATGTTCGCAATGCAACTCATTGTTAAAAAGTGTATGCATGCCAGAAAGAAAATGTGTGCAACATTTGTAGCTCTGGAAAAGGCGTATGACTTAGTAAACAGAAGTGAATTATGGAAAGCGCTTCATAAATATGGTGTAAGCAAATGTTTGATAAAATCTATCAGAGCGATGTACGAAGGCAGTAAAGAGTGTGTACGTGAGAATGGTAACATGGGGTTATACTTTGACATTGTAGAAGGTGTAAGACAGGTCTGTGTGATCTCTCCATGTCTGTTTAATGTATTTATGAATAAATGAATTAGGCAGGCCTGCGAAGAAATGGAAGGAGTGACAATTGATAGGCTGTAAATGGCTGAAAATATACAATTGAAAGTGAATGTAAATAAGACGAAAGTAATGATTTTTGACAAAAATGGTGGAATTGATGACTTTGTATTTAGAATGGACAGATGCGATAGAGAAAGTGAATGACTTCGTGTACCTTAATAAAAAATTTTTGGTAATGGAAAGCTGAATGATAAAATAGAAAGGAGGGCAAATGCTGGAAGAAAAGTGTCAGAACGTATGTGGGCAGTAAACATGAATGAAAGATTGAGTATAACTGCAAAGCTGACCATTTACAACAGTGTGCTTGTGCCAACTCTTCTGTACATAAGCGAAACTTAGATCTGGCAGAAGATGCATGTTAGTCGTATAAATGCTGCAGCAATGCGGTTCCTAAGTGTGTGCGGAAAAACATTGAGAGACAACGTCCCAAACGAATGGGTCGGAGCAGAGTGTGAGGTGCAAGTGACCCTTAAGGAGTCGAGCGAGCGAAGCACGCTTGATGGTTTCGATATGTGGAAGGAATGAATGAGGATAGGCTTACAAAGTGATGCATGTAAGATGACTAGTAGAAATGCAAGAGGGAGACTGCATAAAAGATGGCTGGACGTAGTAGAGAAGGTTCTGAAAGAACGACAGGTGAGAAGTATGAAGAATAAAAGAACATGCCAATAGCAATGCATGAATATTGCAGAGGTAAAGGAATCGTGCAGGGACAGATGGATGCTAAGAAACCTTGTGAATAGTGCTGGGAGTAGAATTAGTGTAGCAGTCTAGAGCTACACCTTGCACCCCCTCGAGATGCTATGTTTGGTTACCCCAAAAGAAAACACCGTAATGTGTGTGTTTGTGTTGTTCTAATTAACCTTTCAGATAAATTTTTAGACTGTTCCTCGTGGCGTATTACAATGTTTCTTTTGTGTGACGTTTACTTTCTAGGGTCCTCTGGTGGCATATCCTCCGGTGGCATATCTTTCCGTTGCATATTCTCTGGCAAAATATTCTCTGGAGTATTTACTTATGCATGTTAGGTTATCTAAGCCTATGTGTTAATTCTACTACCTACAAATATTATCTTTTATCGTACAAGAATTCATGTTGCCGTTATTTACCTTCTAAAATAAATTAAATGCTCCGTTGACAAAACATATGGTTGTGGAATAGGAGGATTGGCTCTTACAAATTAGAAGTTTGAGGTTAACAACCAAAATAAACAACGATGGTGTTCGTCTCATCAAACCGTAAGAAGATCCTATAGTTCTAAACAAGTCGTAAGCTCAATGCTTAAGTATACGTTTTCTTTCATATATCCTGAATACAAGTATGAGTTTATCTTATTTGCTTTTGTCTTGAAACGATGTGCATGCGTTACATTTTAAATCTCAATTATCTAGAAAAATAATGCATGTAAAATATAGTCATAGCTTTATTTACCTAATACCTTAACTAATTTAATATTATCTTTGCTTTCCTATATAACCTTATGGTTTATAAACAGAAAAGCTTTCATGAAACCTTTTTTGTGGATTTTGAGATTATGTTCAATTTAAATGTTCAATTCAAATTCTCTTAACTAATATTAAACACAACAAAGTGTATTTATAATTTCCTTTTATTTCGAACGCTAATTTGAAATTGTGTTTAAGCACAATAATAATTTTAGATTTTCTAATTTTTTATCTGGTAGAGTCTAAGACAAAATTTTAAAATTATGAGAGTGTAGATATATAAACTACACTTAGTGTTTTTGTCGCATGAAAATTTAGTTGTAAGAAAATAACGGTATATATTTCATTTTTTTATTAATGTTATTAACTAAACATCAATATATATGTTGTATTAAGGTATTTTCTTTTGTCATGTTCTAAATTGCATCCCTATAACTTGTCTGGGTAAAATTTAACTTTGTTCTCTAAACCCCTAAGATATAGTCTTTTGCAATCTACCGCAGCTACAAACGGTTGATGCTAGTCCCGCCAGAGTTTTTGTTTAGACTCTTTTGTACACCCATTCCTACCTGTAAAAAGGAAGGGTGCAACCTAGTGTTTACCAAAAACCCCAACCCCATTATGTTCTGGTCTTGCAAAGTATCACATCATAAGGTTTTATAGCAGGTTTCATTTTAGGTGTTTTTTTTTTCACTTGAGAGCTAGCCTCACTTCATCACAAAATTGGAAGTTCCCATCCAAACATGTTCTAAGCACGCAACGTTGTATCATAATAAGTGTTTTATGTACTACGCAATAACAGTAGTTGAAATGTCACCGTTGTGAATACGTGTAGAAAATTTTTAGGAGTCTAACAAAAACTTAGCAAGAAATCGTTACGTTTTAAAAGTTGAAAACATTAATTGCGTACTTTTGGATAGAGTTAGTAAAGGTATTTAAATATGTCACAATAAATTTTATCCAATTTATTAAAAAGTAATATCGTGAACGTAGCAACCTGTTGCAGCTCCTAAAAATGACCATCTTCAAACACAAGCTGTTGGTGAATAGATATACATATTTGTTGACTTTGAAATGTTTTAAAACCATTTGAGTATTTTATTTTCCACTGATTCTTCGCAATATATGACTAGTAGTATAGGTCTTCTCTTAACTTATCCGTCAGGTTCTGTTTAGTTTTCTTGTCGTTTTGATTTCTAAAAAGTAGTAATAAATGTACCAACATTAGTTGCTGTATATTTTGCATCTGTTTAAGAAACTACCTAATCTATTTATAAGTGTTTTATGTGTACAGTTCAAGTGCTTCAATTTAAAAGAACTTAGTTAAATTTGCTTATACACTGATACACTCAAGCACTGTATATTCAACTAGAAATATACGTTATGTTGTAAATACGATACTAATCGAATGAAAATTATTCATTTTTTCATGATTTTAATGGTTGTCAATACCAATGTTTGATAAAAAAAATAACTATACCAAAACATCGTCTACTTGTATCGCGTTCGCGTTCGCTAACTATAAATCAGATTAGAAGATGCAAATATTAAATTTGGATGGACAGATTAAATATGGACGCTCCCTTTATAGTAGATTTCACAAATAGTAAATATTGATTAAGCATGTTATATCAAATTTTGTTTCCATAAGGGTAATTCAAATAATAAGATATTATATTATTTCTTTTAAATACATTCAGGATGATGGTTTAATTTAAAATTGCAAATAAAAACATATTACAAGACACTACGTATACATTTCCCATGAAAATATAATTTACAATAGACAAATGGCACCCGTCCCGACCATTAAAGACTTTAGAATAATACTATACTACAACAATAATACAAATTATATACAAAATAACGTAACAATAACCTTTTATTCAGCATAGATATAATGACAACAGAAAGTGAAATTCAGAAAGTTATTTAGAAACGTCGAAATGTAGTAATATGGGCAGCAATAAGGTGGGAGGGAAATTAAAAGTTGAACGAAGCACAGGTTCAAGGCAAGGTAGGTTTCAATTTACGTGTTCATGGAATTAACGTCATGATGACCGGTTAAAGGGGGTAGGAACCTAGAGAGTTCACTCTTCAAATAATTTAGATGTTGTGTTGTGTTGTGTTAAGGGAGCTGCTGTATTAGCTGGAAAGAAAAAAAATTAAAATGCTGGACGTTCCGAATATCCTGAAAGAGTTAAAGTTGATATTAAAATTTAAATAGTGAGTAAAATCTTAGCTTTTATGTCTATACTTTATAATTGTGTGCTTGTAAATTTTAAATGTAAAAGGGTTAGTTTTCATGTAGTAAGAAATTAATAGAATGTGAAAGTAATTATTTTTGGACCATAAATTAGAGGCGAAACCAATTTTGGTTAAATTTATATATTATATTGTGAAGGAAGTTGATGCATTTAAAAATATTAAGAAATATGTGGGTATTGATTTTAAATGTATGCTTTATTGGTGGAATTTATTGCTAATCAAGGAATAAAAATTTAGTATTTTAAATGGACAATGGAATGATAAACGGGATAGTTGGTTTTAACTGTTTTCTGTATATTGTTATTTAAGGGTATTTCCAGAATGGGATTTAGAATGTTATGTATATTAATACTGGAAACGTAAACAATGGTGTGATAGTATTATTAATTAATTTGATTTAATGTTTTTGTTCTTTAGGATTTCTTTTAGTAATATCTGATCAGTTTGACGTTAGGAAATTCAGTTTTCTTAGAAAAACATTTGTTTTCATATTCCAATTATGTATTCTTAATAGAAGTTGCATTTAGGTTGAATTTTATTTAAATTTATTTATGAACTAAGAAAATAAATAAATAATTATGAAAGGATAATCTGCCCCTCCAGTGATGGAGTCGCATATGAGAAAGGCACTTTATTTTAATAATTTCTTGGATGTGATAAAATTTAATGAGCATTTTTAAGATGTTATAGGAAAAGGTATCGTATAACGTGATTAAATTAGAAAACCAAAGGCAAAGGAGGCTTATTCGGAATAGCAGTCTTCCCTGTAGATACAATATTGAAGTGATTGCTGAGACAAGATGGTTTGGCGCCCTTTAATTATGACTTTAGAAAAAGTGATTATTCTAGCGTAGTTTGTTTGTAGTATAGTCATTACAAATGTTTGTTAATTTTTTATTATTCTAATATTTCTTAAAATTGTTACGATGTATCCGTCTCTTCAGGATAAATCTAAATATATAACGTAACAAACTATAAATAAACGATTATTTTTCCATTATGCGGGATGCAAACGTCTTCGCGCATGCCAAAGCTTTACTAGAACAATTACAACGACCATATCGTGAAATTGATTGGATTTTTAACTTTTTCTTATTACAAATAAAGAACGATAACTGCTGAAAAAAGTGTACATCCGATTTTCTTTTATGGAAGAGGAGGAGTTTCAACTGTATTTCAATCAGAGGCATCTTGAGTTGGCGTACAACATTTGGATAGAATTAGTTTCCACCCAATATTGTTTTTACAGGATGGAACAACACCCCGTTATGGTACTTCAGAATATTATTAACCTTATAGGGCACGTATAATGGACCGGGATTTGATTGCAGCAAATTTTGATTTGAAGGAGTTTTTCAAATCAAAGTTTTATGTGGTGAAGATAAGGGATGAAATCCGACTAACTTAGTAGGCATGATTCAGATCTTAAGCTATTGTTTTCACTTGTGTTAGATGTTAATCATTCGTCCAATATTTGGGCATCCCGAGAGGCTTCTTTCAACAAATCTCAACATAGGATTTGAATATATACGCTTAGAGAATTTTCAGTTAGCAGTCTCGTTAATAAATTCAGAATAAAACTTTTTACTCAAGTAGGGTAAGCACAAAAAAACAAATTTTTATGTATTTTCCAATAAGAGGTTCATTTTGAAAATTTTTGTACCTTTCAAGGTCATCATTCACATAAGCATAATGACACTATCGTTTTACTCGCCATATTAGAGCTACTTTAAAATAACTTACTTTAAATATACTTCTATTTGACTATTATCGAAAATATTCGGAAATATCTTACGATTTTCCCATTTAAATTAAAAATTTTCCTAATTTGTTAAAAAGAATAAGCAACTTGTAATTTTAACTTTATTTAGAAAAGATAAAGCACAAAACAGCAATTTCTTTATGCTTACTCGGAGTTGTTCTATACTTCCAACTTAATAAATATTTTATAATTCAATTCCCCTTTTCTTTTTGCAATGTAATTTTTAACTCCTAATTAAGTATATCTTGACTTTCCAGCTACAGATTTTCTAATAGCGTCCACAATACAAACTCTCTTTCGTTACATCTACATCACTACCTAGAAGCTGGGTGATACTAAACACATAGAAAAGCTCATGTTTAGGGGTCTAGTAACCATCTAATAATAAATTATACAAGAAAGATGCTCTTTTATATTATTCTATAAAGTGTAGAGGGGGATGTGTCCGTCACTGCTCAAAAAATGAGTATGGTTTTGAACCGCAAGTCAACCAAAGGCACATATTCGACCATATAACGAATTGAATAACAATTTACCAATAAATGTACAAAGATTGCCTTTTATATTTCAAGATTTGAGATAAAAACAATTGCTTATCAACAAAAGTGGCTTTATTGTTTGTCAAAATATTCTTCATGAAGATGCATGCGATTGAATCAATTTTAGAAGCACTTTTTCCACTCCGATTGGGGCATCTCCAAAGTCTGCATTTTGAACTCATTAACCGCTTCTTCAGGTATTAACAAACGTTGTTCTCGCAATTTATGGTTAATATGAGGACATAAAACAACAATGATCCATCAAGATGACTTGATTCCTAAAAGGTTACATATTTGAGCCGATTTGTAAGAACTCGCACGAGCAAATTTCGTTGGATCTCACTTAGAAAGACCCATACAGTCGATTGCTGTTTCCTTTCGGATTCATACCTGTAAATCCACTTGTCACGCAGTTGTAAACGTGTTTTGGAAACACCATGTCGTATTTTTTAATCAATTCTTTGGATAAATCAACACAAGCCTATTTTTGAGCGATGGTCAAATTATGTGGGATCGAACGCAAACTTTTGTGACAGCCCATACAATATTGAATGTATGCTGGTCCCGGTAATGCCTAAAGAAGCCTTAACTCACGATAGGTTATTAACAATTTCGCCGTATTAGTTCACACACAGCTTCAATGTTTTCCGGGAGAACAATCTATTTTAGACAACCTTCACAATATTCGTCCTTTATGGAAAAACAACTGCGATTGAAATCAGCAAATATTGATAATCAGCAATCGCATCGATGGTGCTTTATCACCAGAACTTTAATTAAGTATATCGATGCACTGATATTGGATTAATCTAAGTCTAAAATTGTAAAAAATTATCTCTCAAAAATGTTCAAGTTAACAACACAAATTGCGCTCGTACATCAATACGTTCTGGGTACCTATACCATCAAAAATGTCAAACTAGTTGAACGCAATCCTGAAGTACAAAGTGCAACCCTCATATAATAAAATGCCTTTCTGTATTTTCTGGTTAGTCAACAGGATTAAAATTATCCTATTCCAACTTTTTCTACAATTTCCTTTACTCCGCCTACCAACTTCTTTTTCTGCTGTATAGGAGAAATAGCAGTTTATTTTTCAATCCAAGTCCTACAGAAATTGTGATAAAGAATAAATTCACCCAATTATCTTACTGTCTGGGACCAAATTCCAAAATAATGATTCGTAAGTACGTTTAACGTGTTGGATTTGATTTGCCTGTTTATAGAGAAGTTTTTTGCAATATTTAAAACTAATGGTATTAAAACCATTGAAATTCGTTTTCGAAAATAGAAGAATTTGCCGAATCTTTATAGAACGTGAATGATGAATATTTTGCCTAAGAAGAGAATTCTTATGCAATAGCTATTGGCAATATAAACATTAATAAGTGCCGCAAGGTACATATCCCCCAATTGATATGTATATAAAATTAAATGCAATTATTATGTTTTAAAAAATAGAATGTTACATTGTATAATTGAAGGTAATAATATAAAAGGTTAACGAAAGTTCATATCGGACATGAGAACGGACGCAACTACTTGGTATTCCAGACGCAACCTGATACTGCAGGTGCAGGACACAATGAACTGCAATAAAACCAGACTTAATTAAGATTACTGAGAAATAAGACATTGTATGTTATCAAGAAATAGCAGGCGGTGAGCTCTGCATTTTCCACAAGATGATGTGATAGCAGTAACTACATAAATATTCTGAAAAGCCCCTGACGGCCAGTCAGTTTCGAATTTCATAACTTTAACATTGTTGGTGGTTCAAGCGACTCACCATAATTTTTAATTATTAATTATTGATCATTAACTTAAAGTATTTTGTCAATTTCAATTAGTTTAGTGAATCAACTTAAAAGTTTCTTTAAGTTGATTGTAACAGAAAAAAGTCATTTTTGTAATTGGATAATTGAAAATGTTTTTAAAAAGAAGCTCCTAAAGGCCCAAAACCTATCTCGCAGAGGGGAAAAAGTATAAAGATGAGTAGGACTTGATATTTCCGGAATTAAGGAAATAAGGTACAAAAACACAGTTATTTTGCAATTCGCAAACCAGTACATACTGTAGGTAATTATTATTGCGTAAAAAGGATATTCCAGGAGGAGAATGAAGATTTAAATTATAAAATAAGAATAAAATTGTAAGTTAGACATCTTGCAATAAACCTGAAGAAGTGGCAATTTTGTGAGTAGAAGTATATTGTTTTATATATTATAAATAAACGGAAGAACTACAAATATAGTGGTCTATAAGTGGCACCCAACGTGGCTACGGCCCAGATTATTGCAGGACTGCTATCTGTTTTGAACAGCTGCTGCTTGAACTCTGAAGAAGTGGCCGATAACCATACCCCTAATCGAACGGTTCGTAAATTCTATATGCTTATACAAATTATATTAAGATTTCTGTTAAGTATTTTCTCCAAATTTATAAACCATTTTCATACGGGAACCAATGGCGCTGTGATGACTGGTTACTAAATACCGAATACATACGGCAAAAGTGGTAATCTCTTGATAAACACGCGCTGGGGCTGATTTAGATACATGGATCTTTGTTTTGCTTAACCGATGTTTACTCCGATCAGGCAAAACAGCCCCTATAAGAGCAACTACAATGGCTTCGAGGGAAAAACAAGCCTGACCACGCCGCATTGCGGCCTCGCGAACCCAACTCGAGGCAATTAAAAAAAAAAGCTGGAAGATAATAACTCGAGGATAAAATTCCTCAGTAAAAGTTTGAAGATTTAGGTTTTGACAATAAAATTTTGTTTAGTTATTGTTTTGTAAATAAAAGAAAGAACAGTTGCTTTGATTAGATTTAAGTAGAGATATAGGTAGGGACCTGTTTAATAGGGACTAAAACGAGCCAGAAATAGTAGTTTGTACCAGGTCAAGTTAAGTATACAGAAGAATAGAACGAGAGCAAGTAAAAATTCAATACTATATGTAGCATTGATGGATAATGCAGAGAAATGGTATAGTGTAATTAAAAGACACCATCAAGAATTTCGAGAAATATTTAAAGAATGATATTGGAGAAATGTGCTGCAGATGAATATGCCTATAAGCCTGCTTTCAGGAAAATATAACAATTACCATGGAACTCAAAAAGAATAAATCATTAAAAAATATAATCACCTGCAATATCTGACATCCGATATACCGTAGCAGGGCATTGTCCAGTTTTTAGCAGGATATCACGAATATGAAATAAACTGGAGAGTTGCGGATCAAAACATAAAAACGCTGAGAGAATTTTTAAAAATCATGAAAAACTACCACACTGCAATAGCTGAAGAAGAAAACATAAACAGGGCACGCAGAAGCAATAAGAATATGGAATGGGGAATGGGAACATGTGAGCTCTGCAGAATGAACAGGTCAACCGTTTTGGAAAAATAATTATATGCCATCATTATTAAGTAATCGTTACAACGATCGACCACCGAGGATTGGCCATCAGGATAAGAGTCAGAAATCTTGAAATTAAAACCACGGTAGGGAAATACTTCGAGAAGAGAATGAATACCTGAAAAGCTCCTGTGAACAAGGGCAGCAAAGAGAGAACGGGGAACAGAAGTAGATATGAGAATAGGAACAGGACTTATGGCAAAACCGTTCAGAATGTGCGTATACAGAAAGTGGCTATCGGGAGTCCGAAACAAGAGAAAGAGGGGCGGATTGAGACGGTGCAGGTGCAGAGTGACGCATCTGGGATGACAAAAAAAACGCCAATTTTTAAATGAAAATGTTATTATATAGTAGATTATATTTCAGTTGTAAATTTATTAGATAGTAGGATTAGAAATAATCAGGTTATCGTTCGTTTATTTGCAATTAGAGGATATGATATATCGAACTCTTAAAGATAGTGGTGCAGAAATTTGATTTGAAGGAAAGAATCATTTTTACGCATACAAATATATTAAACGATAGGATTTTTAAAATAAAAGAGAAAGGCAATTTGTGGTCTACAATAAAAAGAAAATTTCCTCAACAATAAGGAAATTGATATGTATTCAAGTGGTTATAAGAGATTATAATTTGGGAAAGGTAGAGTTTCTAGTAGCAAAAGGTTTACATATAGATTTTATATTGGGGTTAGATACGAGGCGTGTTTTTTAAGTAAGGGCCGTTTAAAAATAAAAACCTAACGAAAGAACATTTTCAAAAACCAAATTTATTTTCAGATTCGACATACATTTCTCCATTTTTCAGCCTGCCAAGTTTGTTTAAACACCTTACAACTAACTTTTGAATACCCTCTTTATAGAAACTTGCCGCCTGCTGTGGTCCTCCGTTAGGAGTTTAGGACCCAACGGGAGCAGAGTTTCTTGAAGTTTAACTTTTCACAAACAATCTTGTACAGCATTGACCTCGACGCTTCAAGAAAGTTCTTTGAAAGAGTGCTCATGGTGAAGCGTCTGTTCTCAAAAATTTTCGCTTTAACTGAAGCCACCATATCGTCTGTGATCAAAGATGGGCGACCGGAGCGGGTCTCACCATGGATGTTGGCGCGGTCATCTTTGAAGTCTCTGACCCACTTACGCACTTTGCCTTCACGCATGGCTGTAGCTCCGTAAACTTCACAAATTTGCCGGTGAATGTCTGCAGCAGACAGGTTTCTTGCCGTTAAAAAACGTATCACTGACCGTATCTCGCACGAGGCGGGCGATTCGTTAATCTTGAACATTTTAAAGACACAGAACAGACCGTACAGGTTATCTACGCAGCTGCAACTGAGTACAGTTGTTCACAAAGAATGCCGGGATACGACGCAAGCACTCGTTGCGGCACGTACGCCACCTATTAGTGTATAGAACAAAACGGCCCTTACTTAAAAAATACGCCTTGTATTATAGAGAGATTTGAAATTTGATAATTGGGAAAGGAAAATGTGTGAAAATAAAGAAGATGAGGAATAATTGGTTTAGTTCGGTGTTAAATAAGGATAATAGGGATGAGAATATGGATAATGCAGGATTAGGAATGTCTATTAAGGATAGATAGAAAGGGATTATATTAATGGTGGTAGGGGAATATGAATGGCCATTAAGGTTAAACAAGAGGAAATGGGGGGGTTCCAAGGGCAATATAGGTATAGGAGTGAAAAAGATGAGACACAGTTGGATGTTTTCAAGATTAGGTAGGTGAATAGAGGAGAATGTTGATACAGGTATATGTAGTTTATTTGAAGTAGCATTTAGTAGAGAACAGATTCGAACTAGTAATGATGATATTAGAAGAAAGATATGTATTTTATTTGACGAACATGGATTATTCAGTGAAGAAGTTTGGTTTGGTACGGAATACACGCATAAGTTAAATTTGATAGATGATAGGGGATTTTATACAAAACTTTATCCGATACCATATTATTTTTATGACAGGGTAAAAGAGGAAGTTAGTAAGATGCTTAGGGATAAAATTATTGAGCTAGCAAAAACAGCATTTATTAACCTTATGGTTGTGATGCCCAAGTGAGATAAAAATTAAATTAGAATTGTTTATATACAAAGAAGTTAAATTCACTAACGACATCTCAAGTCGAGCAACCACAAGGTTAGTGATAGGGTAGTTTTTAGTAAGTTAGACTAAAGAAATTCGTTCTGGTTAATTCCCGTACACGAAGAGAGCCAAAGTGTACTGGGTTTAGTGCTCAGGGGAAGATTTATCAGTATAAGACATCCATAGGCGAATCCTTGTGAAGTGAATTGAAGAAGTGGCCAAGTATTTGAGAATTTTTACCCAAGAGCAACACGAAGGTTTAATAAAGTACCGTCATTTGAAATGAAGTGAACAACCTGTGGTAAAGGGGCCCATTGTAAATATTTATAAAAAAATTAGGTCCTGCCATCTATAGTCTGGAAACTAAACCAAATTTACTTCTATCAGTTAATAGTAAGATACTTTCACCTCTTTTTAGTAGGTATCTGTAACCGTAGTTCCTCAACTAACTTTTTGTAAATAATAATATTTTGTTTTCTGTTCACATTGAAAGCACTGTAAAACCTCACGTGTTTGAACTTTTTCAGATATATTTTTATTTTGCTGTTTATGTTTATTGATATGTAAGTAAATTCAGAGCATGTATTTAGAATTAACTAATAAAAGTTGTTTGTTCTGTAGATAAAATAAAGTAAACAAACAACTTTTCTGTGTTGAAGTGGGTCACCCTAGAAAATTCCGCGAAAATATAAACCGAACTTGGAGGACGGCAAAACTGTCAATATTCATGCGGACATCTACAACAACCTTAGAAGAGTTAAGATAAGATGGCAACTCGATAAGAAAAATAAACCAGGAATATAAAATTCCAAGAACGACTTTGAAAAGAAACCTTTTAGGATTAAATACGGGTAAATTTGGAGGACAGACAGTTTTAAGTGACATTGCAGGAATTGGCATGGTTGAAACTTTAAAATTGTATGCTGTATGGGGTTTTCCATTCACCAAATTAGACTTGTTACTATTTATTAAAGGTTATCTAGACATATGTGGTCGTACAGCAACAAGGTTTAAGACTAACCTTCCTGGGAATGGTTATGTTATTGTGTTTGCAACGGCACCAAGAATTAAGTGGACGGTTTGGTCAAAATATTAAATGCGTTCGAGCAGCAGTAGGCATATAAGGTATAAATACATATTTTGATAAGTTGCAACTTTCATTGGAAAACGTGCAACTCGAAAGTATAATCAATTATGATGAAACGAATTACACTGACGATCCGAGAAAAGTAAAAGTGCTAGGTAAACGTGGAGCCAAACGTCCTTAGTCATAAGAGATTCGAGTAAGACAAGCTCATCCGTTATAATGTCAAGAACAGCCAGTGGAGTATTATTGCCACCATACGTCGTTTACAAGGCAGAAAATTTGTATCCCACATGGATTAAGGGTGCACTACCTGGCATAGTGTTTAATAGAACCAAAAGTGGGTAATTTGATGAAAAAACTTTCGAGGATTGGTTTGAAAGGTTGACACTACCTTACCTTATAAAGCAACCAGCACCACGTGCACTGATAGGCGATAATTTATCAAGCCATATTTCGCAATTTATCGCTAATGAGTGCAAAACTTAACATAAGTTTTATATTACTTCCACCCAATGCCACACATCTGTGCCAGCCACTAGATGTGGCGCTTAAAAAGAAAATGACGTGAACTGCTAACGTTGTGGAAGAAGAAAAACAGGAGAGTGCTACCAAAAGCTGAATTTCCAAGATTATTGAATAATGCCGTTGATTGATTGAGGGATGCATCGGAAAACCTAAAATCGGGTTTTGCTACATGTGGAATTTACCCCTTGAATAGGCAAAGAATTTTAAAAACTACCAGAAAATCAAGAATTCTAAACTAGTTTATTAAACGACCATTTAACCCAGAGCTTAGTAAATGTATTACAGGATGGATGTGCACAGTGCATCGGTCAACAATTGCACAAAAAGCTGCAAACGAAGAAATTGGATCTACTTCCTCGCCAAAGCGTAAAAACTAAAGGTGGTATATCATCAGAGGGCAGTCTGAGATTAGCCTTCATGATTCATTAGCAATGAATCACTCCATTCTGAGATATTGTCAGATCAGAAATGTTGCGAGTAGACAGTTGTCGAGCCAACACAAAGTGGTTCTAACAAAAATCTTCAGCTTCGACAGTTTGTGCTTGTACAATGCCTAACTGTCTTAGGTAAACGAATCTTGCTATGTGCAGGACAAATTATTGGTAAAACTGATAACCATAATTATGAAGTAAAGTTTTTACGAAAAATAAGCGGGAAAATGGAAACTTACTTTACTTTACTATATTGTAGAAACAGACCATTTGGCATTATGTTCATTGCTCAATACGAGATTTACAAACAACAGAGTATATAGATGGAGTCTGCTGTTACAAGATTACGATTTTGAGATTCGATATGTAAAAGGAAAAGATAATGTAGTGGCTGACGCCTTAAGACGTAATAAGAAGAACAACAACGTAAAAACAAAAGATATTTTCATTGCAATGCATAATCTAAGGTATGATGGTACGGTGTATGCACATGAGAGGATCTTGGAGATGCAAGAGAGTAGTGAAAATATTCTAACACTAAAAGAAAAGGTGAGGGATAGTCCAAATTATAAGGGTTTAGAGATGATTGAAGGCTTTCTCATAGAACATCTGAATGATAGAGAGTTATGTGTTGGATGGGACACATGCTAGGTTAATCATTTCAGATTTACATGTTGAGTATGTGCATATTGGAATTAGAAAATTATGGTTACTGTTTCGGGAAATTTTTTACGCGAATCGAAATTTGAGGATCATCAAGGAGGTGATCAGTGTATGTCGTTTATGTATACTAGGAAAGTATAAAAACTATACTAGTGAAATTATAATAAAGAGTATTCAGGTAAATAATCTTTTAGACTTGATAAACTATAGACTATCTAAGTAATTTGGTACCTAGCAGGCAACGAAACAAGCACATTTTACTCATAGTTGATCTCTTCTCAAAATATACGAGATAGTTTGCTACAAAGGATTATAACACAATAAATACCATAGGGAAATTGGAACAATTTATCCAGAAAGTAAGAAAATTTAAAAAAATTTTAGGTGACAATGCCACATACTTCAGCAATGCAAGATTCATATCTCACTGGGAAGATCAAAAGATAGGGGTTGTCTTCTGCAGCATTCGGCAACCGCAAGGCAATTCAGCGGAGAGATTCATACAAGAGACATGCAAATTTCTCAGGATGATGTCATTTCAAAATCACTGAAGTTGGAAAAATAGTCTAAGCAAAGTGAAAAAATACATCAATCATACGCCTCATACGGTTACTGAGGAATTACCTATTACATTAATGAGAAACATTCATCCGGAAAGACCATGGGATGTTCAGCCTCAAGACGAAGACTTCGAAATTGGGTTAAATACCGCCCGAAGGAGGTTACAGGAAAGGACGCAGAACTATGTGCGAAAGATGAATAAAAGTGTGGAAAAGAGAACGAAGTACAAAGTTGGAGACAAAGTGGTCATTAAAAATTTGAGAGTCGGAAAGAGACATTTGTACACTGATGCAAAGTTACAACTGCAATATGTGGGTTTATATGTGATTGAGAAAGCGATAGGGGATACTACCTATGTGCTGAGAGAGATGGAATCCCATAAGATAAGGGGAAAATTCCACATAAAATTAATTTATCCGTATAATGTGTTACATGCCGAAAATCGGCTATGTAAACATTTTTGATTTTAGTTTTAAATATGTGACTGAAATCGCGCCAATAATTTGAAAAATAGACTTGTGCGTGCATTTCCGTCACTTCAGACAGTTGCGTCGGCGCCAGAGAATGCGCAGAAGCGGAGTGTGGAAGAAAGTGCGTGTTTTTTCGACACGACGGGACTAGTCAACGAGACGTCTAACAGTGAGTTTTCTGTGTCTTTTTTTTGTCTTCTCTTTTAGGATATGTAGGTTTCCTGTGTCGTACCTTTTATCGCTCCCTACCTTATTTCTAAAGTATCGCTACAACAGAAGAAGAGGGAAGACAAATCAATTTGGTTTTGACGAGGGCGAAGGCCGACCCATGCCCAACTAACGCCGAGATCCTGCCGCAAGAATAGCCGCAAGAAGAGCTCCACATTTTACGTGAGTACATTTTATCTTTTTCCTTTATATGTGATACAAATTTAAGACGCAACGGGTTTTTATGTTGCCAACTTTCGTAGTGGCTCTTTTCAATTACGCGCGGGACTTTAACAGTATACCTTAGACTAGAGTATAACAAATGAAGAGTAGTTGAAAGTTTGAAAGTAACGTAAGTAGGCTAGATAGGGAGTTCTAAACGATAATTTTTTCGACGTAAGTAGTATAGCTAAGTAGTTGCTGGGACAACTTAATGAAAATTTTATACCCCATATTTCCCCAAGATTATGATAGTTTTAAGAGGAATGTGCAAAAATATGATGAGTAATGAATGATAGTAAAGAGAATTTTGTTTGAAATGAAATTTGACGAAACCGTGTGTAAATATGAAAAAGTTAGAGATATAGGATAGAAATGTTGGATTATAAATGATATTAGAATAGAGTTAAGGAAAGTTTAGTTGATTATAAGATAGAAATAGGTGAACTGTTAAAAGGAGAAAAGCCCTAGTATGAAAAGATTATGCGTGTGTATTATATAACTTATAGATTAAGTTATAGATAGCAAGTAGCAAGAAATAAAAATAGTAAACTTACTCATGTATGTGAAAAAATAACGCAGACTTCGTATTTTATATTTTGATTTGGGGGAAAATTACGTGATAAGGAGTCATGAGAGGTGATTGAAACCCAAATTCTATAAATAAATCCCACCAAAATATAAAAGAATCTGGGAAAACAGAAATTTATGTAAATTCATGGTTACGCCCTGTATAATACAAGCGTAATTTTATTCATTAAAATGTACGAGCGAAAAATGCAATTGTACGTGTATAAGTAATCGTCTTGTATGATATAAGCGTTTTATAAATAAATAGCAAGTAACGTAAGTTGTATATGTAAAAATAATTAATTGTAAGATACCGTAAACCGCATTCAATGCCAACGCAAATCAATCATTTTAAGTTAAATACAAAACGATTTATTTTCACTTATTAATTATCGATACATTTTTGATAAAAATGGTATTCATTTGCTGTAAATAGCATAAAATAGTACTAGCTTTACGCATTTGGGTAAAAATAAGTAATTTTATGTATTTGAAACCCCAATTCTAATAGGTGTATTAAAAATACATTTCGTTGTTAAAAGCAAATATTTTCTATAAAATGCAACCCCTTTTGCATTAAAAAGCAATTAACGTTTAAATTAGTTACCCTGTGGATTACAGAAATTTATTTTAAATAAAGAATTCTTTAGAATAATAGCCCTACGTATTGAGAACTACGTAAATAAACTAATTAATAAATGAAACACTTATTTCAAGAAACGGCCGGAACACTTTAAACCCAGAAAATGTAAAAGAAATTGAAAAGAAATATTTATGGCCTTTGCATTCACTGTTTGAGAGAATCGATGCGCCACAATAATTGTATATGTGTTAAACAAGGACAAACAACGTGCGTCACGAATTAGTGGAACGAAATTACAAAGTAATATACGCCGCAATTTTAGATGCTAATGAGTTTTTTGCGAAATCTTGCATCATAATGTTCCATACACATTCTACTAAGTTCTAGAAAATAGATAATTTGTATATATAAGGAAGCGTTTATTGATTAAGAGATTCATTCCATTCTTAAATTCGATCGCAAAATGTTATTTTGATTTAAATCGCGAGCTGTTGATCTGCGAAGGTGATATTTCAAGTATGCAGTAAGCATACTGTAATTTAATAATTTCGATGGTACAATGAATACAAAACTGATGCTTTAAATACAAGTTACATAAAAAAATGAAATTTATTAATTACAATAAAAAGAAAAAATTCTTCAATATAACACTATTTTAAAAATTTTATTAAATAATCAAAACCGAAGGTTTAACCAAAAAAATGTACTGTGGTAACTGCTGTTTGAAACGAGGATTTTAAATATGGAAAATCTTGTAAGCTGATTTGACGTTAATTTGAAATAAGAAGATATTTAATTACCAGGAGCGCTTTTGTGGATTCTGCAAGTTTTAGTTTTAGATTTATTTTGAACTGATATTGGAATATTTGTATTTAATTTAAGGTAAAATAATAAGTGTTAATCATATAATATCTTTTTGTGAAGATTTTTTGCCAGAAACGTTTATGTTCAGAGTTTGAAATACTCTGCCCTGTTTAACAGATTATCTGGCAAGGATTTTTTGACCAAAACAAATCTTACAAGCGTGAGAATAATCATAACCAGGTAAACTATCCATAAAAGAAGAAATTTAATTATGTAAATTTAAAATAAGGTAAGGAACATTTTTTTTAGAAATTATTTTATGTTTGAATAAAACGATGTTGTAAATATATATATATATATATATATATATATATATATATATATATAAGTATTTCAAACTTTTACAGCCTAATATTTTTTTAAAAAATTAAAATATTCAACCGATATATTTTTATATGTCTTTTGTGTGAATTATCCACTCCTATGAAAGTAGAAAGTGGTTGACAAACTTGTTAAATATGTGTGGTTCACTTCTCCACAAATGTGGGGTGAAGTGGGCTACTTTTTAAAAATAAATAAACATATGATCTCGTCAGTTATAGTCAATTTTTGTATCGTAATCATTAGATATAGTATCATTCCATATATATTCACAAGTTCACATGCAAAATTAATCTAATTACGTTCAAAAAACCACCAAAAGGCGGTCCGCTTCACCACAAACGACGGTATTTGACAAAGGTGGAAGATTTAATTTATATGATATCGAATAATGTCACGGAAATATGTCCGATAACGTTATTGCAATCAGTTATGCCAGATAAACCGTGAAAATGAGTAGTTCAAGGGTAGGTATTTCGAACCTACTGATACAAGCGAGGGACAAGATAGAAAGGAAACGAAAGATTTATATTATATTTATATTATTTAGTTAAGTTATTTAATTCTTTATCCTTCGATTATCGCTCTATTAGTTTCATAAAATTCAAATCCAAATTACACAGTAGCCTTTTGAACTAGCCCTGTTTTTATGTTACACCGCAATACGCTAATTTCTGCATGCTCACTCATTGTATACCTTTTTATGCTCTTATTATCTTGCTATCTCATTTTTTTCTAACTATAATTATCACTTTCTCATGGACAAGAGAATAACTTCGTTAGCTTAGAAATAGTTTTAATTATATAACTCATCTGGTTTGCTTTTATAATTCTTACTTTCCTTTTAGTACTTGTGTTTAGTTTTATTTATATGCCATCAGCCTATTCCGCTGCCTTTCTTTACTTTTAATTTTTAGCTTCAGTAGAGGTTAAGTGTAAGAGTAGCTCACAGCTAAACTTCGCTTCTTCTGTGGCCTACTTCAACAACTGTATGGTTATCCAATTATTTATATTTTTTGTACTTTACTAGTTTGTATATCTTTTATGTTTTTGTAATAATTTGATAATAATAATAATAAAGACTATAATAAATAAATAAATATGGAAAGAGAAAATGCGAACATAACGAAGCATGCCGTATTTAATATAGGTGACTTGCTGGTGGTGAGAACGCTACGAAAGTCGGATAGCAATACGAAAATTTGTGCAAGTTGTCATTTTCATTGATATGCCGTTTAAGATAAGCTGTAGCATATTTAATTTGCCCACTATTTATTTACATTAAATTATAATTGTAATACACCAAGCGTGCTTTATTCGTACTTATACAAATTTTGTGACTTCTCTGCATTATAAAAGCTATTAAAATAAATTACTTTTTTCACGAAATTTTTAAAAAGACCTCTTTGGTGTAACGTGAAACTCAGGAGCCGCCACTGTCAGGAACTTAGCGAATCACGAATTAATTTTTTAACAACTTGAATAAATGGTCAAAAAAATTTGTAGTTCCAGTTTCTTATATCAACAACATAAGTAAACTATCGCGTATCTTTTAAATGAGCTTATTTTACTACAGATAATTCGGTACGCTTTAGAAAGAAATGATTCCTATTTCTCAAACAGATATAAAAAGGTGTTTTTATAACATACTTTTGTCTAACAGCTTCCTTCTTTGGTTTAGTTCTTTCAGAATTAATTGCTTCATTTCTGTCAAGACAACAACTGCATCTGTCGCTTTCAGCAATTTGATTTATGCTGAAACTTCCATCCTCAGTGTTTGACATATTATAACGTTGAGAAACTTCTTCTCCTGGTCGTAGCGTATGTCTGTAACACAAATAAAAGATTTATATTAATACACATATAATTGAAATCTTAAAATATTTAAAGAATAACTTAACCTAAAAGTAATTGTAGTGCAAGAAGTAATTTGTAGACGCTGTGTGGTTAAGATGGAAAACCGACGTGCTTGAAGACTTTGTGCTAAAGATTGCAAGCGCGATGAGTTTTGTTGAAGTCTATATTGTTGTTCCTTGATCATAAAAGCAAAGAAGTTCAAACTTATCAATACTCTGCCAACAGCCGAGAAAGTGTAGAAATTGCAGTATATACAGGGCCTCCGTAAGCATATGTATAAAACGTGCAGTATACGTGAGCGGCATATTTAATAGGCGGCAAATAGCCACTTGGCTGCGGCACACATTTCACGTTCATAAGTTAATTTAAAACAAAGAAGTTGATACATTTGACGAAAATTGCAAAAATTTATTATATATTGTAAGGAATTTTTTAATTGTCCTTTATTTCCAATAAATACAAGCCTAATAATTAGTCTTCACAAAAGCTTCCCAAAAGTAACGGATAAATTTGATTAAATGATTATTGACAATTTCTGAGTAAAAAGCTCTGACACGTCGATTTTTATTTTTAAATTGTCATTTAATTGTAATGTAATTTTTAACTTCCCACCCTTTAACCTCTAAGCGCTAGCATCTTCTTGTAACGGGCATTTTTTATAGCGTAACATTTTACGCTCCTTTTCTGTTAGCGTACTTAAAAATACATCGTTTCTTTGGGATCGCTGTTTGTATAAAGTAAATACTTTCGAATAGTTTTCAGATTTGTATGCAATTTAAATCGTGTGTATTAATTAAAAGTAGATAATTTGAAGATTGATTTTCATTAATAAATAAAATTGCAAGGAAGGAATTGTAAATTGGATTATTCGTAAATTACTTTCCAACTTATCGGAAATGATAAACCGCTGTAATTAATTATTATGATATGATTGCGGCATTCACGTTTTGGATGTTCCTTATGTTATTAGCGAAGGAGATAATAGTCGACAAGAGTTTATGGTAATAACGAGTTTGGATAAACAGAGAAGAGTTGTAGTTTGTGTTTTGTTCCGATATATTACGTTAAAAATACTGTTTCCTTGTTGCTTTACTAATTGTGCTTTTAGTTGTTTTTCTTGTGAAGTAAAAGTTGTTTATTAACTGTAGCAGAGTAGTTCTGATTACATTGAAGGAAAGATGCTCTATAGGCGAACGTGTTTTACTTGACCGCACGTGCTTGTTTACGGAAAATCGACGGACGGTTTTAGTGATACGCGTAGCTTTACTAATTGGTTTTTTTGTTGCTTTTCTGTTGGAAATAACAGTAGTAGGACTTGTCGTGCGTTTTACGGAACATTGACTTAGTGATGCGCGTTGCTTTACTAATTGTGTTTTTTTGTTGATTTATCTTTTTATATTTGAACTGTGTGTGGTCCTTTTTTTATTAGATTAGTGCATACTTTGGATTATCCAAATACAGTTGATACTGTAGTTTCTGAATTTTCTAACCCCAAAGAATCTAAAATAGATCATTGTTTGCGCAAATTTCGTTATTCAAAAGCATTAGATTTTTCTTTGTTACCATAGGTAGCAAATAGAACACCTCACGTTACTGTTAGTTTAATGCATTACATCGTGCCTTGAAGGCCCGTGATTCTAAATTTTTATTACCATTTTCTTTTGATTTGTGTTACAAAATATTTCGAAATTATTGTCTCAAGAACTAGAATTAACAAGAAATTTATCAATGCTACATAGTTCCATCAGTATGATAATGTCTGCTGCTAACACTAGTGAAATACGTAGGTGTGATTAGTGTAAAGTGTAAGAAATTCCGTCAACACCCTCACAGTCAAGGGTGAAGTGCTTCGTTAGTGCAAGACATCGTGACTCCCATACTTCAATTGCAAGGAAGCGTTACTGAAGGACTTTATGTAAGTTGAACTATTTCCTACTTGATATGACTTTAAATATCTATCCGTTCTTTTGCCATGTCTTCGTCGTTCTGATACCTTTTACAATAGAATGGCATGCTATTATTAAAAAAAAAAAAAGAAAAAAACAATCAATACTACTGAATTACTCATATCAATTGTGTCTTATCTATTTATCTTTTGTCAACATTTTATCTGATTTATGTTTAATTGGTGTGTGAGGAAACGTTTCTGCTACTCCCTAATATTACCTCACTGTATGCTAAACATTTTTCTGTATTGCTTTTACCGTTGTTATATTATATAGATTATCCAAACAGTTTCTTTTTTTACATTCTACAAAGTACTGAATAATTTAGACTTTTTATTTCTGCTATGCTTATTCTTTTTTTTCAGGTTTGCTTAACTATTTTTCTTGCAGGTATTGTCACTAACTCCTTACCGCCGCGTACATTATATGTCAGTCTGCTTTCTACAACCCCCCCTACTCTCCGATTGAGCCCGGTCATTTCTTAGATTTTCTTTGTGTTACGCACGGCTACGAGCCAATGTAACATAACTTTGGCGCCCAACGTGGCTGCCACGAAATAACGTTACATCCTACTTAAAAATTTTAAATAGCAATGTACCCCTTGTGATACCTCAATTAATAGCATTTTTCATGCAGAAATAAAATTTAAAAAAAAATTCTAAATCGGTTGATAAATAATTGTTTTATTCAATAAACAAGACTTAAACAAAAAACAAAAAACAAACCCAATTTAAATTAAATGTTCAAACTGCTGTCCGTTAGCGGCTAAGCAGTGTCCTAATCTAGAGACAAACTGTTGAAATTTGTTTACTATCTGAGGGGAAATTAAGGGAATTTCATTCCGAATTTGTTTACGTTTTGAGGCCTATTCAGATATACTTTAGATTTTAAATAACCCCAGAGGAAATAATCCAAAGGGGTTAAGTCGGGAGACCTAGCGGTCCATTCAATTTGTCCTCGTCTACCAATCCACCTCATAGGAAATACCATCTTGCTGTAGCCAAATACTGGGATGAATCAGGATCTTCTGCATTCGGATGTAGTACCGCTAAATCCGGAATTCATTCAAATTGCAGAAAATTTAGATATTATTCTCCATTAAGTGTTCTCTCAAAAAAGTACGGTCCAATAACTTTATTACCCACTATCCCCGCCCAAACATTAATCTTTTGTGGAAATTGTGTATTTGCTTCCATCATCCAATGCGGATTTTTATCAGCACAATAACGGCAATTCTGCTTATTAACGATACCATTTAAATAAAATAATGTTGACTCATCAGAAAACATAATATTTCCTTCCAATCCAGGATTTTCATTGCAAAGTTCCATCATTGTCTCACAAAATTGCGCTCGCCTATCAAAATTATCATCTGATAACTCTTGCACTAATTGCACTTTGTAAGGGTGAAACTTTTCCTTACGGAGAAATCTATGAACTGCTCTTTTTGATGCATTTAACTGTACTGCTGCAACGCTTGATTGTGGATTTTCCTGCACAAATAGCAAGACATCCAATTCTGAATCTTTATCTAAAGCTGATGGACGTCCATCTTTAGATTTATTTCGTACGTGTCCAATATTCCGAAATTTATTTTCAATTCGCCTTATTATTGATTGCGAGATTGGGGGGAGGTCGGGATGAATTTCATTGAATAAAATTCGAACTTCTTTGTGCGAATTCTATCTCCAAAGCCAATCATCATTAAAATGTCAATCCTTTCGGCTTCGTTATGTCTCATTTTTGCTGACTTATTATTAAACAAGCAACACGCACTTAACTAACGTACTTTCACTAAACATATTTGACACTTAACAAACATTTTGCTTGTCAAGGCATGCCCGATAATTGGCACTTTAAGTGAATGATTTTTTATTGAATAAAACAGTTATTTATCAACCGCCGAAGCAAATGTCGCCCAACGTGATTGGGCCGTCTTCATAAGAAGATGTTGCAAACAGCGCGCTTGAAAGAACCACCATCATGCCCAAGACGAGGAGTCAAACTATGTCGAACGTCCAGCCGCCTTCAACCCAATAGGTCACTTAACCAACAGTTCTGGGACTACAACAACCCAGTGGCGCTCAACAAACACAACCGATCGACAGAATGGTCACAATCAAAACGCTCGTGGAAGACCTGTACCCCGTCACCACAGCCACCCCCGAAGCAGAGAAACCTACATTCTCTGGTACCTTTCTGGAGGATCCCACAGAATACCTCCAGCAGATTGAAGCGATAAATGCGGAAGTACCGACAACAACCGCACAATTCCGAGGTCAAGCAGCCACATGGTGGAAAGCATACGCCGTGTTCCAACCCACCTACTGCGAATTCAAAAGGTTATTCCTGGACAAGTACAACAGTACAACCATTCGAGCCAGAATAACCTCCGATTACTATGGACAAAAACAGATGGCCGCTCAACCAGTAGCCGCCTTCCTGGGCACGAAGGTACAACAAGCCCGCCGCCTAAAACTGGACACCAACCGAGACATACAGCTATTCACAGACCTCCTCCTACCGACACTGAGGACCCCGATCCAGTGTCACATGCCGACGACATTATGGGAGATGGTCAACCGCCTCACGAGAATTAAGGAAAACCTAAAAGAGGCAACGATAAAGACGACCGCCCCCATACCAGCAGCCAGACGTCCACTCACAGCAGAAGACCTGCCAAGATGCCGCTTCTGCTCCCAAATACACTGGCACCGGGACTGTCCAACCAGGAACTCGGGAAACGGTACCCCGGCCGAGCCACGCCATACTACAGCCCGGTCTGACGCAACAAACTGGCACGATTATACATCGCTGACGATGACCCACAACCAAGAATCCCCGTCACAATACAGAAAATAAACTTCGACACATTACTAGACACAGGAGCCTCGACAAGCATGATTAGGGAAGATTGCATACCCACAGGTGCACGGGTAGAACCCTATCGTACCTCAGCCTGTCTAACCGAAGCAGGGAAAGAAATGGCAATCAAAGGCAAGTTCCGCACGCTATTCGCCCTGGGAAAAGTGACGGACCACGAAACATTCTTGGTAGTCGCAGATCCTGCTGAGGATGTTATCCTGGGCGAATATTGGCTGCTACCCCAGAAAGTGGTGATGGATTACGAACAAGACTCCATACATTTCGGAGCACATAATCGTAACACACTCCACTGGAACTTTACACGCAGACCACAAGCTAACTACACAGCCCGTGTCGATCTGCCTAATGTTGTGCAGTGCGCACAACCAGAAAGGAATACCTGTGGACGGATGTCCCAAGAAGAGGTACCCTTTTGAATACGATTATCTCAACAAGCAGCTGGCGATCATGGCGAAGCCCGACGCCGCCGCACATACCGTAAACGTAAACGCCGCCACAGGTTCAGATATTTCGACAACAAAAACCCTGCTGCCTCGTCGCAACAACATAGCTACGCTATCATCTTCAGCGGGGGGCGATGTTAACTCCAGCATCACACACAGAGAACTGAGCGAACTGCGAATGTAAATTTGACTATATCAGAGTGCACGTGCTGAAAATAGAACAACATCTAGAAAATTCCAACTAAACTTTGTGTTAATAAAATTTGAATAATCTTGTTTCGAAATCAAAAATTGACAACGCAATTCATTGGTTAAAGTACTGATAAACGTTTTTCAACACAGGAAAGATTGCGACCAAAATTGTATAAATATAATTTCGATTTCTGCAGAAGACAATTCTGGTGCTCGCCATAGCCTGGGATTCTCCTCCTCTACAGCGCTCAACATAGCCTGTAGAACCTTTCCAAGCAGCGCTCACCATAGCCTGCTACCCTAACGCAGCGCTCATCATAGCCTGCATCCTATCCAAACGTTACCCTATCAATTGCCGTACCTGGAGGCCGTCATCGTAGTTCATCAGTCCACCACTAACAAACACGTATAAACGCTAAACTCCGTTCCATACTTCACCGACCAGTCGTTATTGTGATTGCATCCGTCAAGCTCTACCACAGGGACGACATCCCCGTAGAAGCACCACCCCACGAAGCTTGCCGAAGAGCTCAGAAAACACCGAATACCTTCTGAACGCTTTTCTTTTGTATATATTGTAAATAGTAGTTTTTAAGTGCATATAATTTCATTTCATAATTTCTTTTAACGTAACTTTGACCCACCACTAAAAACACGAAGACTCCCGAAAAGATCCGAAGACCACCGAAGATGTCTGGACCTCGTCGACCTGTATATCTCTCCTACTCATCATTGTTCAAGTTCACACTCGGTCTCTTAAGCAATTTCCGAAGCTTTCCGAAGAAAACCGAAGACTTCCGAAGACTTATACACCCCATTAAATGGTGCATACAGACATTTAATTGGTGTTCAAGTTTAATTCTGGCTCCACAGCAACCATGAAGCCATCCGAAGCCATCCTAACTGCTAGATCATTTAATTTCACTTTTTATATTATATAAATTTGATTTTGCTTATGTTTATTAAACAATTAGTTAAACGCAGCCTACTTGCTTTAAGACGCCGCCCCCTTTGAACGATAACAAATGGCGCCACCATTTGTTATCGTTTAAAGGGGGCGGCGTCTTAAAGCAAGTAGGTTGGGTTTAACTAATTGTAAAATTTTATTTCTGCATGAAAAATGCTATTAATTGAGGTATCACAAGGGGTACATTCGTATTTAAAATTTTTAAGTAGAAGATGCTAGCGCTTAGGGGTTGAAGGGTGGGGGGTTAAAAATTACATAATTGAATGACAATTTAAAAATAAAAATCGACGTGTCAGAGCTTTTTACTCTGAAATTGTCAATAATCATTTAATCGAATATATCCGTTACTTTTGGGAAGCACTGTATATTTATAGGGTCTAGTTTATATTAACACTAGCTTAATCACTATTTATATACACTAATTTAATCTTTTAAATACGACGAATTAAACACTCTCACAGCACTAATCTTACTGGTAATTTATTTATCTAACACATTTATACCACATAAGCGAATTTATCTTCACATTAATTTATGCATTTCGAACGTGTACTAGGACTGTATTTAAACTAAAACTAAACTGTCCGAACTGGTTTCACACTTTAATATACGATAATCCTTTATTCCAGTGAAATGGAAAAACGTCTAGAATGTCTGTCGTCCAAGCCTTTGAGAGAGACCCTATTGTATTGCAATTCCTGTCAATCAGCCTTTGTTGCCAGTAGACAAATAACAAGGCTGCTTTTGTTAAAACTGAATAAGTGTTTTTTTCGAGAATGTTCCATATATTTCTTAATTACTGTAACAATATTTAAGCATATGCATAAAAACAATATTATATTATTTTAAAATTTTTCAAACTATTTTATTTTCTGTTGATTCAAATTAAGAAAGAACTTATTCAACTTGCGTCTTATCACATGGTGCGCATCGCGTCTGTTTTTTTTTTCAATTTAGGTTGATTTTCCAATCGATTCTTACACAAATAAAAGCCATTGCATATTAAATTAAAATTTTTATTTTGTTCGTACTTACATGCCACATGTCGCTTTGTACTGGAATATTCAGAGTTGTTTGAAGCAACTTGTGAGTGTGTGTGTGTGTGTGTGTGTGCGTGTGTGCGTGCGTGTTACCAGACATAAAAGCTCAGGTGAACGTAATTCATACATAAAAGCTCAGGCAAACTTAATTAATTTTGTTCCGATGACAATCACGCCTGCGACCAAAAATTCAGTCCTTGTCGATTTTTATCCAAGAAATAGACTAGCACTCTTGTGATTGGTTTCTAAGGGTCTAGTTTTACGATACGTACAAACGATAGTTATGCCAGTTCGAAAACCACACCATCAGTGATTGTTATCCCGGCAGTACGCCATTAGTCTATCATTACATAGCCAGAGAAAATGGAAATCATCTTCCATCAAGCTTGTCGAACAACATCTTTCAAATATTGCAGCGTCTGGACTGCAGTTAAAACTAGATTACGTTCATCTACCACTCAAAACAATTATCATGATCACAGAACACAGAACTTGCGGAACCTTATCTACTACCAAGAATCTGAGCTACCTACATCCTCAGGGGACCGAGTGGAGGATCCGGTGGCATTCTTACCGCTATGTCCACATTAAACATGTCACAAATCGAGAAACTACTTTGTGTGGAAGCAGCAACCTAGTGGCAAGTACCTGGGCAAGAAACAATTGTTAAGAGAAAGAGTTACAAATTTTCTATAAAAGAAAATACAACACCCCCCCCCCTCGTTAAAACTACAAATGGAATCTGCTACGAACAATGTCGTAGGCGAAAGAAAACCTAAATATACCAGGCTAACTACCCATGCGCAGAGGGGAGGGGTTCCTAGGAACACAAAAATTTTCTATTTACAATAAAAAAACACAAATATAGAAATTTCTATCCAAACAGCAAAACAAAATTAACTAAAGTTAATATTTAATAAAACAATTTTACTCTATGGACAAATTCACTAATTGTTCCGCGAAGTGCGCAATTCGTAGCTAACATGCAATAAATCTAATCAGTACGAAAAAGAATAACGCTGATACTTTTTTATAAGCAGATGAGTTAATTTAAAAAAAAAAACGATAAATTTAGAAACCTTTCTAGTAAGGATTTTACCATACGAAGCATTTGTTATAACTCTAATCAGTAAAAAAAATACTGCTGATACTGTCGTATAAGCAGATGGGTTAAGTACAATAAACAAAGGCATTAAAGCTCGAAACTTTGCTAGTAAAGATTTTACCAGATCAAACATTAGCGTATCTAATTTCAAATTGGGTTTATCCTTGAGTATGTTAGAAAAGGAAAACAAGTCACATACATGTGTTGGGATACTTATCTTGTCAACTCTCGGAAGTGAATTGACACAGCATCGCCTCGGTAGTCAGCAACAACCATGCTACTACCGTAATTGCAACGGCGGTCTTCATGCAAGAGCAGTTGATCTACATCAAGGAATAATCGGGCTACGCAACAAGCAATTTAGCCTCCAACTAGGAGCAAATCTACACATTTGATAGAGAAGAAACCTGCATCGCTTTTGGAGTAACAGAACGAGTAGTTTTGACAAGTGCATCAACGCACAAGCTGAAGAATCAAAGTTTAAAGGAAGTTCAAAATAACACAAACTCGAAAAGCAAATATCCGCGTTATCGAAACGCAATTGAAATTGGAAAACATAGTTTTACTGGAAAATAGTACGATATATTATTTCGACAACTCTTTAGATGGAAACCCACTAGAACTCAATTATACGTTATCGGAAGGTATAACGCGCTCACGGATACCTAAACAGGACCTCGACTAATTAACTGTAGCATAAACCTGTTGCTTCAAAACAACCAGATTTACGTCGAGCAATTCTCAGAAAGAGTATTTATTATCATTTATGCAGAAGGATTTAACAATAGACATGGAATTTATACGAACGGATAATGAATTGGCAAGGGATTTGAGTTGAAAATTATGGTAAAGCGAGCTTATCTGAACAGGTACAATATATCGGGTATTGTTGGAGAATTTAATCCTAGAAAAGGAATTTATGTAAATAAAATAACCAATTATTGCCGAAAATGAACGAAACAAATCTGACCTTTCTTTAATTATCAGCTTGCTATCACCAATAGCAAAACTACACATGAGGACCAATGCACCTAACAGTGTCGAAGCATTCGAAGTCGAACAAGACTTGCGAGAGGCCGCTAATGAGGCAACTACAATTCCTAAGCCGCCAAAAAGTAAATTTATGGCCACAGGCCTGCCAAAGTGTCACTCTGGCTCTGAAAGGCATTTTCACCGTGATTATCCAGTTGCCCGCAAGCATATATACGAACAACCGGTCGAACCACGATAGAAACCAGTCCCGTTGGTACAAAACTGGCCACACCACAACTACACGCCATCTACAAAAGTCTATCTCTACCTCGCACCAAGGTAAACATAGATGAAAGAGCCCTTACAGCTTTGGTGAACACAGGACCTTCCTGCTGTCTACTCAAACAACTTCCCACCAGGGCCACAATCCGACAAAAGAATGCTCTCGTTCAAATGGCTGCCAAAAAACGAGTTACCATCTAGGACAAAACCGGCACGGATTTCAACATGAGGCACGTTAAAGATCAAGAAACCTTCCTAATCTCCCCCCCCCAGCCTAACAGCAGATGATGTACTTCAACAGCTCTGACTGAGCCGCCAAAAGGCAACAATGGACTACGGTCAAGGTTGCCTCCATTTTGGAACCGACTGACCCCGTACGCTACCCTAAAACAGGCCACGTCAACCAGTACCTACGGGTGATGTCCGCCTTAATCACATTGTACACCAGTTCCCAGACAAACTGAATCCCATACCCAGCGGCGCTGTAACCGAATCCACTAAGTTGATTAAAGGGTCTCCAAAGGTGACAGCTGCGGTCAGCACTGCGTCCATCATCAGGACGACATCAACTACGCCGTCCCTACTGTCGCCAAATCGATGTTCTTTTCAGGGAAAGATGTCATCGCAATAGATTCGTCAACCACAGTCAACATTGGACAAATCATCATGACGACCACCCGCATATGCTGACCCGACATACCCAACCGATCGTCTCCTCACAAAACGGAGATAATCGCCGCGCAACCATACATCCTATGAATATCCCAATCAACAGATGCGTCAGCCAAATTGGGATGAAATTGGAAATAAACTACAAATACCCGGTAAGTAATTCTTAATATATTTCTATTTGTAATTAATGTTTAGTAAAAATTAAAAATAATATTTATTGCTGGTAAAATATATTTAAAGCTTACAAATAAAACCTTCAGTTAAATATGAGACCACAGTGTATTACTGTTTAATAAATCCAATTTTTTGACATTAGACAATTATGGCAATTATTTAATAATCAAGTAAAATAGAGTATTGCTGAGCAATAGACAGAAGTTAATAGCTCAGATTAATCAGATATTTGGTACAAATTCAATAATATATTACTACTGAATGCACTTATTCATTGTTGCAAATAGAATAATTATGCTAATATTAGTTGTTTCTCATATTTGTGAATAATAAACTGTATAATAGTTTTTAATACATAATTATTCATGTGCGGCAAATACTGAGTATATTTGGGACTAGTAAATAATTTATTGTTACACATTACAAAAAAATTTAATTCTTTTAATTTTTAACGTTGTTAATTTGTAACTATTTCATAAATCGCATCTTTCATGCAAGCTTACACCATGTGAATAACGTTGTGACATTTAGAAAATAGTAGTCCTTTCAGCGTTGTTAGTTCATAAATATTTCATGAATCGCATCTTTGATGCAATCTTAAACCATTTGGAATAAATTTAATGTGTTAATAAAATAAATGTTGTAACGTTTAGAGATTAATAATCCCATCAGCATCATTGATTTATAAATATTGCAAGAATGGAATTTTTAAAGCAAGTTTGCATTATTTAAGACCATTTTATTATGACAATAAAAGTTTTGTCCATAGGAAGCGCTTATAATTCATATCCAGTAATTTTGTATGTCGTATGAAAACAACACAATTAGCTTTAATTAGTATAGATAGTTGTACAGAATGGTAAATTTTCATTTTATTTTCAATTTAGCTCATTACATATTGCATTTATCCCCGGTATCTAGAGTAAAAGTTCAAAAATTCTATAATACTCAATCCAGATGTGTGGCATATATGTTATAATCTTATTATTTTATTATGACCCTATACAAATTGAAAATTAGGGGAGTCTGCATTTAGCTTTTGTTTTTAAAAGCTTTATTTGATTAGCTTTTCTTATTGTTGATAATTTTAAATATCACACCCGCTAGATAAAGGTTCAATGGAATAGATATTCGACAGATTTCACGCCTACTAATTATATAAATAGAAGCGCAGAACGCTATACAGAGGATTTTGTTCTGTAAATTACAAGTGAAAACAAGCTGTACTGAATGAAAATTTTAAATAAATCGTCGTAATAATTAAATTAAGTCGAATAAATAAAATATTTGCAAAGTGAATTTTGATGTTGAAAAGTTTTGAATATTTTAATTTGAAACTGTTTAAGTAAACGTAAATGTAAAAGATTTTATTTTAACTTATAGTTATTTGAATTCTATGGAACTTCCAGTTATACTTTGGAACGTTTAGTTCTAGTTTATTTTTATGGAAGTTGTATCCATTAAAGACAATATTTTTGAAAAATAATACTTTGTACAAAGAAATTTACTGAAACTAAATCTTTATTCAACAACCTGGGAATTTGCCAAACGATGCATGACGAAGGACAACAGCCGATTGCAGCACGAATACTAAATAAAGTGAGAGATATATTTTATTTTGTAATTTGAAGACATTGGTATCTTATTGTCGGATTTGTTAATTTATTGGATAATTTAATTATTAATTACTAAGTGCCTTCATGACATTCTTAGTTTACATATTTGGCGCTCATTGAATTTTGTTTGTACGTGAGTGTCTTACATTTCTGACCTTGTGTATAAAACGCGAAGCCGTCAGTTACCTCAATCAGCACAAATGATATTTCCGCTTGGATTTGTTCCGTATTTTCTAAAATACTCCAAAATTAATTAAATTTCTTGTACTATTCTCCAAAAATTATTTAAATTACCAAAATACATGTCCATTTCTGTCCGTTCCTTAAATTAGTCAAAATTGTTGACCATACTTTGAGTTAGTTAAAATTTTTATCCATTCTTTAAAACTTGTTATTTATGGCCATCCTTTTGAAATTTGTTATTTATACCCACTCTATCAACGCTTTATGAAATTTTGTATAAGTATAAGTTAAGTACATTCCTGCCCCTTATGTTTGTCAAACAGCTTTCAGTATTAATTTGAAAATTTCGTTAAGTGCATTTTTAAATTTTAAATTAATAAATTTCACTATACTCTTCAAGCAGATTACTGTGCCGACTTTTACATCACCAAATCACAGAACAGAAATCCCTCTTCCGAGATTTTGTCTCCTATTTAAACAACATTGCCTTGGGCTGTAAAGGACCTTGTTTAATGGTTGCTCAGGTCCAACACTGGTGGACATATTTATTAATATCGTCAACTCATTTTTGGCCAGAAATATAGTACGCTAATAGCTCTGTACGTTTCGTCTGCCTTTAGGGTGTCCATCAGGTTTGTCTTCGTGGTGTGCGTAGAGAACTTCGGGTTACACCACGGTGGACACTATTAGATGGTTGCCATTGGGTTCCTACACCATAGACACCCGTCTTCTTCTACGAAGTTATCCAAAATATGGCGTTCGTGGTCTATGGACCTTGGCATGTCACTCCTGTTCATTGCTGAATTATCTATTAAGAATATGTGGTTACGCTGCACCGCTTGAACTTGTGGCAGCAGTTCGGCTTGCTGGATGTAGGTCACTTGGAAGGGTCTGTCCAGTCCGTGAGTGGTTGCGGTCGGAACGGTGTATTTGCGGTCGTCCTAATAACGTGTCCAGTGCTAGCTATGATAGTCGGTTTGCAGGGGGGCATTAATGACCTGTTTGCATTCGGCCTCCAGGTCCTTGAGTGCGGACACCCACTGGTTCGAAAATTGGTGTTTTATCTGGTCCCGGCGGACGTGTAAGTGCTAGTTGCCGTGACCGGTTCAAGTGTAGCGTACGACGATGGTCGGTTCCAAAGTTGAGGAAACCTTGCCTCACCTTGTGGCGGTTTAGCAAAGGATGCCCAAGAATGTCTTCTGTTATGCAGAGACGACCATGAAAGGTTCTCAATCTTTGACATGTCCAATGTTGAAGTCAATATCGGCTGCGTCTTCGATGTTGACCCAACTTTAACAGTCTTTTAAACGAGAGTGTCCTTTCGTCTGGTTGCGGCCCTGACGGAAGTAATTTTTGTTTGAGTAGACAAAAAGTAGCTCCTGTGTCCAGCAGAGCTCTTTGTGCTTTTCCATCTAGGTTTACCGTAATGCGAGGTCAGGCTAGATCTTCATAGGTGATGTTTAGTTGCGATGTCGCCAGTTTCCTGCCGACCGGACTGAATTCTGGCGTGATCCGGATGGTTACTAGTTTCCCTTGTTGCGGGCACAGGAGCAATCGCGTTGAGTATGCCTCTTGTGATAAAAATAGCACTTGGGCAAGTTTATTTACTTTCTAGCGGTTTCGGAGTAGTAGCCAGCTCGGGTTTCTTGTAGTGGATGAGGTTTCGCAAGTACTCTGTGGTCATGGTGATTGTCTTGATTGATTGTTTGGCGCCATCTGGTTCTGACTTTCGTCCAGAAACTGCAATACTTGGAGGAGGTTGTTTTAACAGCTGAATGGAGGATGATTGCCTCTTTCTGCTCGACATAGTATGTTTGGTCTTAAACAATCTTTGTTCGTGAAATTCTTTCACATGCCCCACATTCTAGGCGTAAATTGATGCAAAGGCGAGTGGTGGTATATAGCAGGACACAATACTGCGACACACAAGCAAAAAACTATATTTATAAAACTATTAATTAATATAAGACACTAATTTATTATTTACAAGGTTTACAAGTGTCCGTGTTAATAAGCACAAACAGGAACAAATGGGAAACAGATATGAAGCCTACTTCGCAATAAATATACAAACTTAACCTAATGAAATGTTATTATTGACTTATAAAGGATTACTATTAGTCAAAAGAAGATACAGACACTCAGGAAGTGACTGTCGGCAACGATGGCGAAGCTGGTGCTTCCACGGCTCATTGTGATACGACGTGTATTTGCTGATAAAACCTAGCTGGCTCGCGGCATCAGCGAGGCGGTACTCTGCATTTCCAGGTGTAAGCGAGTAAGATAGGATAAAAAAGTAATTACTGACCACCAAAGTACAGACCACTGGCTATGTAATAATGGAGGAATGGTGTCTGCCGGGATGAAAATCACCGACAGTGCAGTGTTCAAACTGGGATAAAAATTTATCGCTGTAATGAAAAAGTAATGTGTGTTAACCAGAATAACAATCACTAATTGTATGTAGTGTGATTTAATAAGCGTAAGCTTGTGCATTGCGTAATACTAGATTGCTTGTATAACAATCACATGCGTACTGATAAGTACTCTTCCTTGGATAAGAAACTACCCGGACTGAATTTCTGGTCGACTCGGAGCTGTTTATATGTTTTCCTCCTTATGATTGCGGGCGTAGTTGTCGTGATCGAGGTAAGGTGAACTATGTACGTCTGGCTTTTTATGTCTGGTAATAAAATTTTTATGTCTGCTAACAAACTGTAGGATCGTATTTTAAATATAATTACGTTCAATGTATAAAAAAATATTTTAAAGAATTTTCATTTATATTTAATAACAAAAAGTAGTATTTCTACATGAACGCGTTAATTCTAATTAATTTCGAAATTTATAATTGTTAATTTTCAAGTATTAAAGTGTATTACAAGCAAACGGTTCATAATAATAGCATTGGGTGTTTCAATAACGTGCAAGAACAACAAAACCATTTGAGAAAGAACGACGTATCAGGTAAAATTGTATGTTTAAACATACAGGGAAAATGAAATCGATCAGTATTTATTGAGACGCCGTTACGAGCACGTTATTGTATATAGTTGAGATACACTACGTAATTATTTTTGAACTTAAGACAGACAATATTTTTGTAGTGGGATGTTATTTAAAGTGTATTGTTTAAAGAGAAGGAAAGTCTAAAGTTTAAGAAAGCAATTTAAGACAAGTTTGACTTATAAGTTCACACATTTGCCTAAAATTTATTAATTAAAGTAGTACAGTCTAAAACGATTTTAAAAAAAAATAAATCATTGGTATTGATTTATAAAAATTGGATACTCGTTATATTTAGGATTTTTGAGGCGTAGACTGGTAATTTAAAAGCAAATCACAAATTAAACAAAGTCAGATGTATGAACTATTTAAGAATTTGTTTATATTATTGAAAAATATGTTAACTGAATGCTACTTCATAAAATAACCTTATCAGGTTAAAATTTTAATCTCCATAGTAGATTTTTGTGTACAAAGTCAACTAAGATAATTTATTTGGGGTTGTAAATTCACGTAAATAGTTTATGGTTACATAAAGGGAAAAGTAAACATACTGAATATTCAGCAAGTTTAATATGGTATTAAAACTGGGATTATTAAATTATGTGACTTTCGATAATACCTATTATTCACAAGGGTGTCAATAGAGAACATAATTTTAAATTGTGTAAATAGTAACTCTAATGAAGATATTTAACTAAGGACTTACTGAAAAATAATTCTCGAGTGTTTAAAATTTATTTATTAATGTAGTAGTGTAGAGAACAATTGTGAATAATGTATTTAAAATGTTGTTTTGAGATGGACATTTTGGACTCATTATATTTGTTTTTGTCTTATTGGTGGATTTGATTCTGGTATTTAATCAGCTAGTTGCGAGACATATAGAAGTTCAATTTGTATCACAGTAGGTATTGGCGATTACCGTAGGGGTTTTCAGATTGAAGGGAGATCACATGCGCACGTGAGCGAGCGCTTACACACACACATACACACGCACGCGCGCCCACACGCACATGCACACGCACACGTACACGCACGCACGCACGCACGCACGCACGCACACACGCACACACACATATAAAATGCGCACATAAATATACTTAGAAATATCAACCTACCCTGAATATATGGATTCTGCTGCCTTCTTCTTTATCTGCAATGTCAATCTTTGCAGCCATGCGAATAAAGTTATTACTGCCGCAAACAGTATAAAAAATGCACCAGAAAAGACGACAATTACTATATAAAACTTAAGTTTTAGATCGTCCAATTCTTCACGATTGACAACATCCAAATTAGCGACCCTAATTACGTCTTCTTCAAAGCCCTAAAAATAATGATAAAGCAGTTATTGTTGGAGTATAATTTTATAATTTTTTATATCCACTTGCTAATGTGTGTAGCTAGATAAAATATTTTTCAAGAATTAGTATTGTAACAAGGCGTCAAAGAGTGTACGCTCGGACGAAATCAATGCATTCAAAAGACAAAAAATTGACTGACAGTTACACTTAAAGCTTACAAAGGAGAAGGATTTGTAAATTTCAAATAATATTCGAAAATGTTCCAGAACAATTAAATTACGTATAAAAGTGACACATCCCGCGAAATTAATCAGGTTTTAGTTTTGTTCCAAATGACTATGGAATGTTTTCGATCAAGTGTTGAAATAAACACATTTATTGTTATATGAAATATTAAGGCTAGTAGATGAAATAAATTCGCTTATGTCTACATAAATTAGAAATTAACAGCTAGTTATTAATAATAAATAAATTAATAGTGCTTAGAGTGTTAATTATAAGTGTAGTAGCGTTTTAAGAAGATAGTGTATCGTCGTTTTAAGCGATTAGTGCAGTAACATTGTTAGTGATTAGTTTGTAATAAATCATCATCACTGTATTGTAACTCCTCTGTATTTGCAAGTAATGCGGCCCCGTATTCAGTCAAAAACCACTGTTTATGAATCAAGATCGTTAGAGTATCATAAAGAAGAATTATAATACACGAGCGTTAAGCGATCTGCAGAGTTAAAAAATTATAAAAGTAAATGCTAAAGGAGACTGCTGTTATTGAGACCGCGTAATCACTGTTCTTACGCGAAGGCGCAATATCGGGAAGCGTGTACCAGTGTGAAAACTAATTTTTCATGCATCCAATAATATTTAATGCAGATATGTTTCTAGTACCTGCCCAATTAATATGCTTACTCAAGTACAATAAAGGTATTAAGATTTACCTTTTGCTGCAGGGCATACAGAAATATCTGCCTTAAACCTACAATTAAAAATTAAACAATATTGTGAACGTTTATTCTATTATAGCCAAACGACAGTTAAAGATAAAACACTTAGTAGCAGGCGTGGTTCTACAAATGGCGAAAATTGTACAAACTTTAATACAACGAAAGAAACAATTTAATAATTTACACAAACGGTTTACCTTTGTTTGGGAGGTGGTTTTTGTTCAAATTCCTCAGTAAACTTGTGGTTGAGCCTATAATTTAGAGAACACAAAGGATATCATGGTAATGATGGTTATTAAAAATAATTGGAGAGATGCGGCCTAGACAGATCATCTTCCTACCGAAGGCATCTACTGCGATAAGAAAATCGATAAAAGTAATAGGACTAACTTAAATATATCCACACAGTAATTTCAAAGACAAATAACTACTACAGATATACAAAATAATTATACAATAAACAATTAATCGAAGATAGAAGCAGGAAAATTTTCACTACACCAAAACCAATAAGGAATAACGTTGAAACGACAAAAGCCACAGCTCCTTATCAACAAATTCAGGAGAAACAGAAAAAAATGTATTAAAGTCTCTATGATATAAAAACGATTGATAGAAATAAAACACATTAAATAAAAATTCTTTGTTGTGGCAACTGAGGAAATCGACTTTTTACTACAGAGGCTTAGGTCGTGATCCTATATTTGCTAAGGTAAGCAACAACCCGACATCAGCTAGTACAAGTCTTAAAGATTCGCTGAGTTCTTCAAACAAAGGATATGTTAAACACAATAAAAGAATGTAGTGGGTTGTGGAATAATAGGAATAATAGCGAGATAAAAAATAAAAATGAAATTATTTGTGAGTAGGAACGAACAAAAAAATTTACTAGGAATGAGGAACTATCATCTTGAAGTAAGTGAACTATTTATGAATGAAAAGGTTTGATACGATTCAAGGTTCAAGAGTAACATATATTTAAGTATACGGTAGGATAAGTTTAAGGGGTATAAATAGGATTTAGGTAAAAGTTAACGATGAAAGTTCAAGGGTAAGGTATATTTATACTGAGAAAACAACGTCAAAAAATAAAAATTTGATTTAAATGAAGGTAGAGCAGATAAGGTATATTCTTAATTAAGGGTAAGAGGACATATATAACTGCTTGTTAATCGTTAAAATTAAAGAGAGAGGATTAAATCTCTAATATGATAGCTTTTGAAACATCATCGAATTCTTGTAATTTATAAATTAATGCTAAATGTTTACTATCCTTCATTAGCAAACTTCTCGAGAGCGTCATTAATAGTTAATTACGCACATTGTTAAATAAAACAAACCAGAATTAATGCGAATTGTTAAGATTTTCAGATAACGTATAATTTCGCTAGAACTCTTGTTACAATAAAACGCCATTCATACAGTGCAAATTTTTGTAAACAACACCAAATCCAGCAATGTTTTAAAAGATGAATGTATTAAATAAGGAAAATGGGAATCAGATTTTCATTAACGACTTGATAATTATTTTATTGCTGTTTATAATGATGTCAGAAAAATTACCAAGACGTTTCTGTTTACGTACAATCACCAGAGAAAGATTTTTTATTAGCATCCTGGTTTATTTATAAATCCCTCGAACAAGTAGTTTCATAAAATTATAAAATTCTAGAGCAAACTGTACAAATTTCCCAATAACTTAGGTGAATGTTCTGGTAGTATTCTATATAAGCAGAACACATATCAATAATCAATAAAGTTTTACGTTGATTCTCAAAGCACTTGATCTGACTGTTAACAACATATTTTGGTAAGTATAATAATTTATTAAGAAAAAATTACAAACTTATTTAATTTCTAGATAATTTGCTACGTACATCGACGTAGCCTAAAAAAACCAAAGAAAGAAAATGACCGGGCACAATCGGTGAGTAGGCGGGGTCTTACCGATACACGAAAACAAATTAATGAAAAGCCTGAAATAAAAATAGGAAATTAAACATACTTATTAATACTTATAATTAATCTAAGTGACATTTTGGAGAGACATAAAAACGTAGTATACCCAAAGACGAAAAATCAATAACTACAATTGTACATATATCAAAAAAATTCAAACAAAAAAAAATACTGTTTAACATGGCGAGCTGCAGTTTTTAGTTCACTACAAATTTTAACTAACCAAACAAAAAAAAATACGACTCTAAAAACACCAGCTCTAAATTATCATCGTAAACCTAGAGGTACATATATAACATTGACAATACGATGTCTTAACTAACCAAAAATTTGTAACTCAAAAAAAAGAAAACCCACAGTTCTAAATCATCCTCGTAAACATACAATTAAACATATAGGATGGTCACGATAAGTAAATATTAATAATGAATATCATCTCACCTGACGATAATCACTTTAAAAATACTCAGTTTAGTCAACACGTGGAGCCTGATAAATATACTGTTTCGACCAATTTCACAGCACCCTTAAAAGAAAATAGTGCATAAACACTCACCCAAGCCTTCACGGTGTAGTTTTGGGTCACACCTTCCCTAATGACAGGGAGGAGCAGAGGAGCTCGAGATCAGCAGTGTGGGTGTCCTCCCATAACAAAAGGAGCGGCAATGTTTTGGGCCGCCAGGTCCACCGGAGGACGAAGCTACAATAATTACGAATAAAGATTAATTTATTTACGCCGAAAAGTACAGGTTTAAAAAACCATCATTACTCACCACGCTGTAGAGTGTGCGCGAAATTTTAACAAAGAAAAACAGAAACAACCAAAAATACAACAAAGGTTTTCGTTGTGCATATTGAAAAGAAAGTGAATATTAATTTTGTTTAACTAATAACCAGAGCTCAAAGCAATATTGTTGTTATCAAACGTGATTAGGAAACTTGAAAGATGGTTTTATCGGATAGTTCAATACCTTATTTCAACGAGTTTTCGATTGAAACAATAAGGTAAGCAACCATACGCCATTGCAATGCACAGCGAGTTCCCGAATACCTAAAACAGAGTATTGACTATTTAATTTATAGAATAAACTTTCCATTTTAAAACAAATAGATTTGAACTTGAAAATTACTAGAAGCGTATTTTATTATAGGAAGGTCTAATATACCGGGTGTTGTTGGAGGATCTTAGCAGAATCTACGTACATGAATAATGGAGCAAAAGGGTGTAGATTTTAATTTAGTCGTAAAATGAATGTAAAAATTTGTGTGGTCGTATCTTTAATTTATCCGGAAAAACAGAGACACTATATTCATTTCAAATTGAATTAATTCGAATTATTTACACAGCTTCAGCAATTTGGTAAATAGTAATGTATTATAACTATATTTGCACGGTTAAACGTAAATATTTCCAACTGTCATATTAAAATCTTGGAATGGGTTATATTTAATCTAAGTGGTAAAACAGTTGACAATTTTCCGATAACATAAAAAATTTTATAGTAAATGAATTCAAAATGATGCCACGATCAAGAAGTAATTCAACCGAATGTTATTGAAGTCGAATAACAGATGCAATAGCTGCGACTACATATCCGAAGCCCAAGATTTCGAAGATGACCTATGAGAAGAGGCCTCACCTAGTCGAGAAAAATACTATGCAGGATACCTTCCGACTATAGCTGCAGACGACTTTAAAGATTGTTTAAGCAACTCATCCACAAATGAAAGCAATTTTTTTTTTAATTATATACAATTCTAATTTTTTTAAAAAATTGTAGACAATTCCCAACAAACTAGATTTTATCGCTCGTTCAGCAACCTGGAGCAACAAATCCTAAACGAACTACAATACTGGGAGATGTCTTCTTTCAAAGATTGGATGAAGTTAATGGGGAACCATAAAATGCAAATTCATGCGGCAGTAAAAATCAACTCTCAGTTGTACGGACAGTGCACCAAGATGTTATTGCAGTTCTCATCGTGTTTACCTTTGTAGCAAAAGTTATGGTTTGTAGTTAAATAATTAATACCCCGTATCGCACCTTCTCGTGAATATTAAGCCACGGTTTCTCCAAGATTCTTTGAAACCATTTGTTATCTACAAAATTTTCGCCGTACATGACATTTAAACTACGCAGGTGTTCAAACATAATATTAATTCTCAGAGCTTTATTTTCTAGTATTATAATCTTGGATTTTCACAGACTTTTATGCTTATTATTAATAATGGTTTAATTAACTCCAACTAAAATTGACTTCTATCCTTTCATTTTTAGCGAATACAAATTAAATGTTAATTATTATGTGTACACTTTGTTTAATACCGGTTACTTAAAATAGGGTTAATTAATATAAATCTTGCCCGTAATTTCCATTTGTTTCTTTCTTAGGAATAATTAAATTACACGCAGAGCTTTTAATATTGTTTCTTTTGATATAAAGCGTCTTGTACATGATTTAAATCTCTGATTTTTACTGAAACGACCGAATTTATTTATGCTTCATGGTTTTAATAAAGCGTACTTTTTCCCAAAGCTTCTACACGGTGATTAAAATTATTTGATGTGATTATTTAATTTTCTACCCTGGTCTAAATATGAGTATTTTCCCCTATTTGAATACAAATAATCCCACTTATTTGAATGCAAATATAAAGCATTTAGACAAAAAATTACAAAAAATTGCCTATCTCTCTACCCTTATCTATCTATCTTACCTAACTTATATCCAATCCAAAAAAAAATATTTACACCTATCCTATATCCCTATCCTATTCCTAACTCTCACTTAATTTTATAAACTGAAATTATCCCTAACTTCATCCTACTTATCCATCTAATCCTATCTACATCCTATATACCTATCCTATTCCTAACTTTTTAACTAATCTTCACTATACTTTACTTCCCCCTAACTAATTCTATATACCTATCCTATTCTTATCCTATTCCTAACTCCCCACTAATCTTATATGAAATATCTATACTTAACCTATCTTATTTTCTTCCTACATTTACTCTTTATTCTCATCCTAAACCTATTTCTAATTATCTCCCATATTTATCCTATACCTAGCTTTATTTTCTATAAACACTTACTTCTACTCTTTTATCTACACCTATATCTACTCTCTATTCTATTTCTATACTAAAATTCACCTATCTCTATCCTTTGTTCATTAAGTTATTTAAATCTAACTCTCTTCTTGACCCTCCAAGTCTTTCTTCTAACCATCCTAATACTCTTCATCCCTATTTCTCCCACTTCTATATCTATACTTATCATCCTTATTATCTCACATAAAATAAACTTATCATCCCTATTATCCTGACTCTTAAATATTACTTCTTCTTCAATCCCTACACTTGTCTGTTTCTTATTCATTATCATTTCCTTTTCTGCCGACAAACCAAACGATACTACCTTACAATTATCGATTTTTCTCTCTACGGAAAATCCTATGTACCTTCTAGAATCTTTGTGTAATGGAATCAGCCAGAATGAATTCCTTAAATCTAATTTACTAAAAATAAACTTGCCACTTAATCTCGTTAAAAGTGTGTCCATGGATGGTGGACAATGGAATTACGGTTTGGTCCGTTGATTAATTTTTCGTGCATCTAAACATAAACGAATGCTATCATCCTTTTTCTTAACTACCACCAACGGATTTATGAAATGAGTGTTTGATACCTCTATTATGCCATCTTCCAACATTTTATTTAATTCTGCCTTCACCTGCTCCCGATATGCTGCTGGAATTGGATAAACCTTTGCGTTGAACGGTTCTGAATTATCCACTTCTAACACGTGCTCATAGCCTAACGCTGTGCTTGCTTCTACCCCTACTAATTCTGCATGTTTTTGTAATAAAGCTTGAACCTCTACTTTCCTTTCCTCTGGACATCTTATTGTGTTGATCTGTTTACCTTCATCATCCTCTACCTCTACTACATTAATACTCAACCCCGTGTCATCCTCTGTGACTTCATAACTGCCCTTCCATGGCACTACCCTATCATTAATCCTTATTACCTTCCGTTCCATATCTATCAAAACCCCTAACTTCATCATACAGTCAACACCTAAAATGTTCTGAAACTTCAGTCCAGGTACAATTACAAACTCCTGTTCACAGCTTAAATCTCCTATATCTATCCTAAGCACCACAACACTATTTACTACAGCAAACTTCTTTTATTTGGAGCTACTAAATGGCTACGCTTTATAGGCATAATTCTATCACAAACCTTATCCCTAATTTTGCTGACGAATTCCTCCGATATTAAACTCGCCTCTGCCCCTGTATCAAGTAATACTTCTACATTATTCTCAAAAATTTCTAAATTAATAATTGGCAAACATAATTTTTCCTTCGTTTCTGGCTCTACTTCCTCCTCAATTTTGAAAAATTCACGTGGATGTTCATATACATTTACACTGAAATCTAGTGGTCTGTCGCGTTCTAAAATCCTGTCCAGGTCTGTTTTCCTACTCGGTCCTGGTCTAGCCGTCACCTCAGCGTATGTCCTAGGCGTTTCCACTCGTTCCGTGTCTGTATTAGCAGTCCCGCTCATGTCTGGTGAACTATTTATTCTGGTAGGTTCCGGTCTCGGTGCAGGTCCCCTTCCTAAACTATTACTCCTAACATATGGTCGTCTCTGTTCCCAATTCTGTCGCTGGTATCCGTAACTATTCCCCCGTCTAGCGTAGTTGTCCCGTCTATTGTCAAACCTAACTGTGTTGATCTGTCTTTCCCTGTTATCCCGAGGTCGTCCACTACTTACGTCGTCGTACCTCTGCAAGTATTCTAGAAACATTTCTCTGTCCACTATGTTCTGTAGTGCTACGTGCTGTCTTATGTCTACCTCGAAGTGTCGTGATAAATACTTAATAATTTGTCGGTCCGTCAGTGGTGGGTTCAGTTGCTTTGCTATGCTATACTTGCGTATAGCATATTGCTCTACTTCCTGAAAATTCTCCTTAAATTTCCCTGTGATTAAGTCGTCTCGTACCTGGTCTTGTCTGTGGTCACTCCAGTAGTGCTTTAAAAATTTGTTTTCAAAGTCCTGATACGTGTCTATGTCCTGTCCTACTAAATTGTACCACGCTTCCGCATTGTCCTTTAATAAAGCCTTTATCGTATTCAGTTTAGTCTGTTCGTCAAATAAATTTCCCACTAGATTTCTTACACTATTAATAAAAATTTGTGGATTTACCCTGTTATCGCCATAAAACTTCATGTGTTGGTCCAATGATACTCCACCTGTAGAAAATCTGGGACCTTCCCCCGTTAAATTTGACATGTTGTATTTGATACTACTAACTTCGCGTTCCACCCTGCCTAACTGATCCCTACATGAGTCCGTTACTTCAGTCATTTTTACATTAATCTCTTCTTCACAAAAAATGCGTACTTCGGACCTTAAATGTCCCATTTCCTGTCGAAGACCTGTAATGTTTTTCTCATTTATATCAACCCTACTTTCTACTTCCCCCATTTTCACGGTAAGGCTATTTTTAAATTCTACAACTTCTTGATTCGTCTTATCTATTTTCTGACTAATCTCCTCTAACTTCCTGTTTGATTCTTCACTCATTTGTTCAAATTTTCGATTTGAGTCCTCTCTCGCTCTATTCGATTCATCCCTAGCTCTATTGGCTTCTTCGTTCATCCTCTCTAGCATTCTCATTATCATCTCGTTTCCTTGATCCCCTGATTCCGTCCTCGACTGATCTCTACTGCCTCCAGCTTCTTCCATTTTCGAATTTTTTTCACCCAACGCACAATCGTTACTTCCAATTTCCACTCCTTGAGTCCTTAACCACTCTTTTCTCTGCATACGTTCTAATCACTCACACACACTCTAAAAATACTCTTAAATTTATACACACACAGAAACTCTCTCTCTCAGATCGCCAGTTTCCTGGAATAAAATCACAAAAATTTCATTTGGAACTCGAGCCTCACTTTTGGGTCGCCAAAGAATGCTGTGTTTCCCTGTAGTTGAATCGAGCCTCACGAATTGGGCGCCAAAGAATGCTGTGATACCCTGTATTATTGTCGAGCCTCACGAATTGGGCGCCAAAGAATGCTGTGATACCACCAAAATCCGGGTACTCCGCTTTTCGAATCGAGCCCCTACGAATTGGATGTCAAGAATGCTGTGAATCCTACAAAAAGCTATTCATTACCTTAACTGTGTTGGTCCATTGACTTTCTTCTGTTAATCGCCTCGGCTGCTCCTCTAGATAGCTTTCATCCTCATACATAAAAAAACAAACACATTCCTACCACAAACATCAACGTCAACTCTATTTACATCAATATTCACAATACATTAAAATTTCAAAATTAATATTCAGCATAAATTTTAATATCGGAAAATTTCAAAATTAAATTTATTATCATTTTAATGTGCATCCAGAATTAAAGTCCTTGTAGGATGCCTACTAATTACTATAACAATATATGCAGAGTACAAAGGAGCATCTACCACCCTTTACGTTAATTAACCAGGTTCGTCTAATTGAGCTCAAAGACATACCCATATTTTCATCATAATCCAGAACATCAATACTAAATACCCCTTTCTACTTAAACAAGCAAATTTCACCTTAAAATTAAAATATTATTGTTAGTACCATTTCACTACTGTCCATTTTGAGTAAATCAATTATAAAGTTATTCAACACACACAACAATATCAAAGTTCAAACAAAATAGTATAATTTACCTGAAGGTTACTTGCACTCGTAGCTTCAATGTACATCGTCCCTTTTGTTAATCACACCATTCCAACTGGGTTATATTTACGGCTTCTGATTCTCAACGCTTTAAAAATTTTCTCCATCACCATTTATTTAAAGTTGTTTCAGGGCTTTTCCGGAACTAATCTGTGTATATCTGAACCTTGTTTTGTGGATCCAGACCCGTTTATGCACCATTTAAGTATTAATACCCCCGAAAAATAACAAAGAACTTCATACTTCTTTCACCAATATACGCCAAAACTGCCTACTTTTGTGTATATATTTGTCGTTGTAAATTTTTACCAATTGGTACAGTGATACTAAACTTTATTACCTTGTATCTTCTTTTCTAAGTGCACTAACGTACATTCATTGTAGCACGTATAGAACAAGCTGTTTTAAATCACATAATGTTCGAGCAAACTGTTTAAATTATTTAATATTAAAACCGGAAAACTAAAAAGCACTGTTTAACGCGTTCAATCAAGTCGAAGATCTAAGAGAGCTTGTTTATATTCACCTGGGTATATATAGAAGTTCGCCTGTCTGTCGGTCGAGTCCTCAAAACGGCCAGTTTCTAGAATTTCGCATGCTCTGGTCCCATTCCGTAGCCCGCGCGTCGGTTTTTACGAATTTTGTACTCGCCCCAGTTAAATCTCAGAAAATTTCCACACGGCACGCAAACATGTCCGAGAATACCTAATTAAATTTTATACAGAAATCGTTGTTTCTACCTCTGATATTTGCATCCTATTTTCAACCAATTGTGACCCTCGTGACGTTGCTTAAATCACGCCTTTTACTATATGTGTCTCGGTCTTGTGCATATTATCTGTCTCTATCTAACCTGTTCTTAGTGGTGCAAATTGATATTCCTTATTATCGATTATTTCAGTCCATGTGGACTATCTGGGTTAAATAACCCCGTATCGCACCTTCTCGTGAATATTAAGCCACGGTTTCTCCAAGATTCTTTGAAACCATTTGTTATCTACAAAATTTTCGCCGTACATGACATTTAAACTACGCAGGTGTTCAAACATAATATTAATTCTCAGAGCTTTATTTTCTAGTATTATAATCTTGGATTTTCACAGACTTTTATGCTTATTATTAATAATGGTTTAATTAACTCCAACTAAAATTGACTTCTATCCTTTCATTTTAGCGAATACAAATTAAATGTTAATTATTATGTGTACACTTTGTTTAATACCGGTTACTTAAAATAGGGTTAATTAATATAAATCTTGCCCGTAATTTCCATTTGTTTCTTTCTTAGGAATAATTAAATTACACGCAGAGCTTTTTAATACTGTTTCTTTTGATATAAAGCGTCTTGTACATGATTTAAATCTCTGATTTTTACTGAAACGACCGAATTTATTTATGCTTCATGGTTTTAATAAAGCGTACTTTTTCCCAAAGCTTCTACACGGTGATTAAAATTATTTGATGTGATTATTTAATTTTCTACCCTGGTCTAAATATGAGTAATATATATATATATATATATATATATATATATATATCATTAAATATTGTAACTGGTCGTAAACATTGTTTCAGTAGAGGACTTTTAACTAACTCTTGGGATGTCTTGACTGTAGCTATACTCGAACAATACCATCTCTACCAGGATGAACATCCACTACGCTTTCTCAACGCCACCCTAGAGGGGAGGAGGATATTTTCTTCCTATAAGAAGACAAGCAAATCAATAGGCAGGCAATTCCTCAAGCACTTACTTTCTGTTGCAGCGTGTGCAGGTATTCAACACTCCATTTTTTCTAAAACCCTTTTTGGATTTGCTGCAACAGTTGCCAGCGATTTAAACAAGAGTGGTTTATGGACAACAACTCCGGATCTGGTAACACAGACTGGTTCAACATTAAGAAAATTACCCCGGGTCAAATACGAAAAATCATGCGGTTTGCAACTCAGTGCGCATAGTAGACGTGAGTTGAGAATCGCTTCGACTTGAATCAATACCGTCGAGACAAAATTTGTTTACCGATAATTCTTTTCAAATAGGATTTTACCGATTTAATCCCAGCCTCCAACAACCCACCAAAATAAAGAACAGCAGGAAGATTAAACTTAAATTCGATTCCCTCAACGCCTGCCGAATTGTGCATTAATCGAGAGATTTCACAAGAAGCTACAACGAAATTGGTGCCATTATCACAATTGATTTAAATATATTTGCCTTTTTGAGCAATAAATCGACGTAAAGCACCCAAGAAAGCGTCTGTCGACAAGTTAGACAGTAATTCCAAATGAATAGCATTAGTGCTGAAACAAATAAATAAGCAAATGTACGCTTTCAATGATTTTGCGTCACGACACTAATTCATCGTGACAGAAAAGTCCACCAAAGTCAACTCCCGTATGTAAAAACGCCTTACCTAGAAACTGGTAAATCCCCCATGGGGGGGGGGCATAAAGCCACAGGGTTTACACGAAAACAACGAATGCAGGATTTTACACATTGTCGAATAGCCCTCTTTGCAAACAAGATCCAATAATTTTGAGTTAATAAAAATTGAGTTGTTTGACTTCCAGGATGTAATGTCTTTCATGACAATCTAATATAATAATTTCAGTCAACTGATGCGACCGAGGAAGCAAAATTGGAAATTTTGCATCGCGCGATAACTTTGAATTACGCAGGCGACCGCCCACCCTCGACAAATCACGACTATCTAGAAACGAACTAAGGCTACGTAGTTGTACTAATAAGTTTTCCAGTTTTAATATTTGCAATGTCTTAGGCAAAAACATTTGTTTGAACTCGGTTAATCAATAAATGTATAGCCTCTTGCTGCTGAGCTAGGGACAAACCATCGGAATATTTTGAAAGCAAATTCGCCGGACATTGAACATTACGAATGCATTGACGAATACATGTAATAATCCTACAAATTTTTTGCAGCTTTGAAAATCTATCCAACAACAAATCTAAGAAACTCTCAGGCATAACGACTGTTAACGACAGAGTACGATATTCGACGTCTATCTGAGATGAGTCGATTAGTTTTGACAGCGACGTTACTGGCCGGTCTTTGCTACTACGCATTAACCAGGAAGGCCCTGTCCACCATAATGGATGATGAACTAACCCTGAAACCAAAAGTCCACGTGAGGCACAATTCGCAGGGTTGTCCTGGGGCTTAACATGAAACCACGAAGATGGAGGAATACGTTCCTGAATATGCATAATACGATTGCTAACAAATGTCTTCCACTTATGCGAGGAAGACCGAATCCAAGACAAAACAATAGTGGAATCTAATCACGCGAAAATACTTCTAAATGATAAACTATCTGTATAAGTATTTTTGACGAAATCTACTAAATCTGCCAAGAGTATGGCAGCACACAATTCGAGACGGGGCAATGAAACGCGATTGGTAGGAGCAACCTTCGATTTTGCGCACACTAATGACATTCGAACGAACGAAAATAGAGGACAGCTGCATACCCGGCTTCAGAAGCATCACAGAACCCATGCAACTCCATTTTTTTTAAATTATTACATACGATGCGACGCGAAATCCCAATATTCGAAGCCGCTGGCAATTCACCCAAACAATGTTTCCATTTTTCTACGATTGCCAATGGCGGCTCTTGATTCCAACCGAGACCTAAAAGCCAACGATCTTGAACTAAACGTTTAGAAAAAACTACTAAAGGCACTATCAAACCGAGAGGATAAAAAAATTTTGAGATCGCTGACAAAATACTACGCTCACTGCAAGTGCGCTCTTCAGCGTTTATGTTGTATAAAAATACATTTGTAAGAGCGCGCCACGAAAGGCCCAAAATTGTTATTGATCCACTATCTTTATCTTGAAATGTAATTGCGTCCGAACTGGACAGGGACTCCTTCAAGTTGGACATCACTTCCGGGCAATTACTATTCCATTTTCTTAATTAAAAACCACTACTAGCGCAAATATTATTTAACTCACCAATTAATTGATTAGCAGCTCCAAGCGAATTGCCTCCAGTGACTAAATCATCATCATAGGTATCGCTCGCCAATACCGATGACGCGAAAGGAAAATTAATCGATTCTAACCTAGCCAGTTTTTGAACAGTACGCAAGGCCAAAAAAGGCGACGACGGAACTCCATAAGTCATAGTATTTAATTTAAAGTCCATAATAGGATCCGACTGAGAAAATCTCTAGACGATACGTTGATAATCACGATGAGTATCTTTAACCAAAATCTGCCGATACATTTGTTTAATATCAACTAGTCAACAAGTCCTTAAACAGTGACATTGGTTCTCAGTTTCTTTAAACCTAATTTCTGACAGCACCTTTCAGTCATAAAACTTTCCATGGATCCGTTATCTAAAATTATACGAACAGGTTGCAATTTTCCTGTATAATCGAACACCGACAGCATTGCCGTAGCTAACAGCGTGGTTGTATGTTCTAATGACGTCAAAATTAACGAGCTAGTGGCAGGTTGCTCATGCACAACAGCCGGCGACAGATTGTCTTCACTGGGTCTACTAGTAGAAGTAAGTCTAGGCGCCGCTCTCCGAGGAGACGCTGATCTTTGACGATTAGTTTGTCTGCGTGGAGACACCGATTTTTCTCGTTTATCGAAGTGAAGTAACGAATTGTGTGACTGTTGACATTTTCTATTCCACCAATCCAACTTACAATTTTTCACCGAATGTAAAGTATTTAAACATTTAATACAAAGAGTTTTAACCTTTACTACCTTAAATATTTCTTGCAGGGTTTTATCAAGAAACTCCTTACATCTATAAATAGGATGCACAGCTTGACACAGACTACAATTTTTACCATCGTTGACGGTACTAACTAAAGAAGTTTTAGCCGAAGTGCTAACGAACTTTCCGTTTTCCCCTTGTTTCACGGAATCTCGAGATTTTAAGCATGTTCCTGAAGCATTGTCATTTATTTCCAATACTTTACATTCTTTACCTTAAATCTTTAAATGAGGGAATCTCGTCACTATTTTCTAATTCAAAACACTTTAAAACGTTTGTATTTAATTTTTTCGATAACAGATTAAACAACATGAAATCTGATAGATCTATTTCCATCTGCTTTAACGCGAATATTTTTTATCAAAACAACTAATTAATTGGCGGAGTTCCGTGTGCAAGTCTGAGGAACTTACCTTAAGGTTTTTTTCGAGAGCATTAAAATATGTCGAAAGTAATAACTTCTTTGACTGAAAACAATTAGTAATGATTTTATAGTCTTCATCGTATGCACAATCGTTTAATGGCAAATGTTTTATTAACGCACACGACAAATCGTCTAGTGTATCTACCAGATTGCAAAGTTTTCCCATAGGCGACAAATTTGCATTCACATGAATCAATCGCTTATAAATTGCATGATAGCTTTCAAAGCCCGAAATACGACCTGAGAACCGCGGAACTGATAGGTGTTTTAAGTGAGTACCACTATTTATCGACAAAGAATTATTGATATTTTGCACCTGCGGATTATTTTCTACGAAATCTAATTCACATTGTTCAGCGACAATATGAATATCTAATAGATAATCATTGATTTTTACCTTAAGAGCCGAGAATTAGTCTAATTGTTCACTTTCTTCATCAAAGAAAATATCCTTGTAAAAAACTTAAAATGAGTTTCAATTTGCTCAACACTTTTCATCGATGCTCTAATTATAGCAATCGATACATTTTCCGGTTTATTAATCTTACTGTATATATGATCCAACCGTTTTACTACAAACCTAGATTCAAGAATAGCTTTATCAATTGATATAGCCATATTTGATTAATGAACGACAATAAAAATTAGCGTAAAAACAATGCGTACTTCAATACGCTACGACAACTAATTAATCTACGAAATTAAATTATTAATTGACAAATGCAACTAATTACAATGCTCGCTCGACAAACGTTTATTGTTTCAAAATAAATACCAACAAAATAACCCCTTTGTTATACTATCCAATAAGTTGGTTGACCCGAGTGGTACATCATACTTTGGTTGACGACAAATAGGGTAAGAGGTTAAAATTCAACCTTCATAAATATAGTATCCGAAATTTCTACAAAGTTTACATAAAGTACACCGACCGACCATTAATCCTTGCGACAAAGAAAAAGTGATGTATTATAGATCTACCGCTATACCTAAATGATTCTACTATTAATTGTGCAAACAAGACGTTAGCCTCTTTGCAACACTCCCAAACATATCAAAACTACGACAATTATTAAATTAAAGTATTAATAAGGAACGACAGGAATAGGAACAAATTAATTAATCAAATAATCCGGCATACCAAAGCCATTTTGTTAACGCGCGAAGGATCTTATAATTTTATATATCGACTTACCTCAGTCGTTCTATTGTTCTATACGTGTCGCTTCTACTCTTCAACGAAGTGGACTGTACGGCTATTTATTGAACGTGTTACGTATGCACTATCACTGTGTTTTTTAGGGTTTATCCATAAAATCACATTCGGAGACACTAATGAGTTAACTCACTTTACCGAATCAACAAACGTTTCTCTTCGATGTCTATGAGCAAGTGTCGATCACTACCCCTTTAGTCCAACTTAATTTCCGCAGGCACAAAGGTGGTTTTATGGCAGGAAAGGGATGACAGCTTTGCTATTTTATTTACAACTACGAATTTACGACTTAAAATTAAACACGAAAACGTGTGACAAAGAGACCAAACAATCTCTTTCTTAACAACAATATTCCCAATAGCTTAAACTGTAATCCCGCCAGTTATACCGAATACATAGACGCAGCTCGGAAGTACAATTTCCCATCTTTCAGCAGAAGTTATTTTAATGGGCAAAACACATTTTCTGTCATACAATAGCTTTTAACCTGCATTGTTATATATTACTGCTTCTTGTATCTTTATACCACGTTCCTTAACCAAACAAGATCTAAATGTACTGTATGTATAATCGAGCACCCTAACAACCGATAAAAAATCCATAATATGATTTCCATCTGTTTGCTAGTTATACGTTAAGCAAATGATTTTGATCTAGTTAAATATTTCAGCAAAAATTCAAAATTTTTAATTCCGTAATTTAATCTTCGTCTATTCGAGTGCGACATTTGTGTTATAATAGGTTATACGACTTTTTAATTCTTCAATGCTAAAGCTATGCATTCTATTTCATCCACCATCGAATACTAACTTACTAGGAAAGTTGCTGTCTGTATTCAATATGGTAAAAACCGAAGAATGTCAAAGGCATACGAACAAAGTTGAATAACACTCCAAAAAGATTGTAGTAATACAAATTAAAAAATATGCATCTATGTACCAAAGGCCCATCAACCGCTATGACGTCTAAGCATCACACTCTCTCAGGGGTGAATTCACCATAGTGCCTAAACTTCCCACCAGAGCCACCAGGCATGACCACCAGGGAAGACTGCCAGGGGTCGATGGTTATTATGAAGCATTTACTAAAATAAGTACACATTTCTCGTTCAATTAAAAACAATTTTTTATACATTTGTAACGTATTTTTTTACGCAGTTACACTTTGCTTATTAATCTAAAATAATATCGCAATAAAATAAAAATATAATTTATAAATATCTGATCACTTAAAATAATTCATAAAATATATAATAACAGATATGCTCCTCCGCTTTATAGGTCTAAGTTCCTACAATAAGCTTCGTCGAGTTTTTGTTTTCACATTTTTATTAAACACACGGATACAAGTTGTTAATGCGGCGGTTAACTTCGATAACCACAGATGGTGAGATCAGTGGACATGTATACTTAACAATAAGAATAGCGGAAACCTTCAAGTGCTTACCTAAGTTATTAGATTTAGCGGTGTTCGAAAAACTAGTGGTAAAAAACGTCGACTTTTTGAGGAAGGTCGTATCTGTCTAACAAAAAACCATTGCAAAGCATAGCACACTTTTAATTAAGTTTTAGCGGTACATCAATAACACAGAGTAGCTTGAAGGCTGAATCGCGACACATCTAATGACATTTAATGATCACAAGGCGGATGTGAGTTTACCTGCGAGCTAACATTGAACTGAACGTGCAAATTGGTATTATTGAAACACGTAACAAAATCAATTATCATAGGTCAGATAAGGTGTTTGCAAAGCAGATTTTGCATTTTTATCAATTATTCATATGCTGTGATTATGTTATAACTAACAGTAAAATAACTATAAATATAAACGGAACATACCGTCCACAAAAATGCAAGGCATTTTTGAATGAAAAACAATTACCAAGTGTGACGAAAATGTAGAAAAGGCGAACAAAAAGAAAAAATTAAATTAATGCAAAAAAGAACAAAGAAACAATTAATGCGAACAGAACACTAAATTACAAACAAGGTAAAAGACAGAGCTTATCGACAGAGCGCTTCAGCTCGCCTTGTGCGGTTTTGATGGTGGCAACGCGAACGACACCATCAGTTCCCAGATGTACCGCCACGACACGTCCAAGGGATCAACGAAGAGGTGGAACGTTCTCGTCTTTAATTAGCACTAAGATATCCAAAAAACTGGAGGAGACATTTTGTGCCACTTGAATCGTTGCTAGAGCGTATGCAAATACTTCTTAGACCAACGGGATCAAAAATCTTGATGAATTCGTTGGAGCAATTGCCAACGGGAAAGGCAGTTGAGCGGAAGGTCGGAAAGGGCAGATTCCGGAATAGTGGTTTAGGGTGCCAAAGTCAGAAAGTGACCTGGTGTAAGGCAAGTCAAGTCATTGGAGTCACTGCTCATGGGTGTGAGAGGACGCGAGTTTAAGATGGACAATTTGATCAAAGACAGTGGCTAGTTCATCGTAGGTCAATACTTGTTCACCTATGGTACGAAGAGCAAGGTTTTAACGGACTTCACATCCGCCTCCCATAAACGACCAAAATGAGGCGCAGCAGGCGCTATAAAATGCCACAAAATATGTTCTTTAGAGATAGCAGACTTTGCTAGAGAAATTAACCGTCGGTGGACACCACCAAAATTCGTGCCGCAGTCACTGTAGAGATGATTACAACTGCCACGCATGGCAATAAATCGGCATATAGCTGCGAGAAATGCGTCGTTTGACAAATCAGAAACTAATTCAGGATGCAGCGCCTTGGCAGCCATGCAAATAAAGAGACATTAATATGCTTTTAACACTTTGGTACCCCTTACTCGAGATATGGTAATAAAAAAGGGACAGCAAAGTCGACGCCCGAACGCAAAAAGGGCTTGACTTGAGTAACTCGACATGCAGAAAGGTTGCCTATAGGAGGCTGCGATGCGGTAGGAGCAGGCTTCCAAGAAGTCACACACCAACTCAGAATACGACGAATTGGCTGCTTACTAGAAACAATCCAAAATTGTTGACGGACGATAAAATCAACCATTTGAACACCCGCGTGGATGTATTTCAAATGGACAAAACTGATATACAAATTCTTAAAGCTACTTTTACTAGGCAAAAGGACGGAAAATTTCCTTTGAGAGGATAAGGATGCGTGGGACAGCCGGCCACCAATACGTACGATTCCTTCTCTAATAAAGGGGAACAATTTGCGAAAATTCTTTTTTAGAACTGATTCCGACTGGAGGACGTCCAGTTCAATTGAAAAATGAGTTTGTTGAGTGAACTTAGTCAAAGGGATCAAAGCATTATCTAGCTTGAAAGAGTACAAAGGTCCGGTGTATTTTGACAACGGATGTAGATTATGGACAAAGAGGAGAATCCAAGCGACAATGCGAATAATGAATTGAAGAGACGAATTATTTTCCAAAACTATTTCAATCTAAGAAAAGAACGCGACGGAGGTCAGAACAATAGAACGTTCTTTGATGAGAACTTCAAGAGAATTAAAATGTGGTATATGTGGACTGAATCTTTCGAACAAACGATACAAGGCAGGGTGTGCCGCCCACCATAAAGAACACTGGCACAAGTCACTAGATAGTAAACCACGTGACCTGACATCGGCCGAATTTTCATTGGAGGGGATATGATGCCAAGAAGCGCGAGAAGTGTTTTCTTGAATATAGGAAACTTGATTGGCGACAAAGATCTTTTAGCGCTGTGGTGGGGACCAAATCCAAGAAAGAACCAACATGGAATCAGACCAAAAAAAATTTTATCAAATGTAAAATAGGAATCAAAGATTTTGAGGTTAAAGGTTAACAGTTTTGATGCCAAGGTGGCGGCTAAAAGTTCGAGTCTGGGCAAAGAAAGGGTACGAAGAGGAGCAACTTTAGATTTTGCACACACTAAGCGAACCTCAATGGTGGAAGGGGTAACAAAGCGAAAATAAACAACAGCCACGTTCGGAAGCGTCAGCAAAGCAGTAAACTTAGCACGTAGTAAACTGTGGCGGGATTAACAAGCGGGGTAAAGCGAAATTCGAAAGAAGCGGTAACTCATTCAAGTATCTTTCCCACAAACGAAGGAAGTCGAGGGGAGGGGGAGCATCCCATACTAATTTTAACGATCACAAACGCTGAATTATATGCTTTACTAAGAACGTTATGGTGGGGTAAAATTCCTATAGGGCCGAAAATACGGACTAAGATGGAAAGTAAGTTGCGTTTGGTACATGCTATCGATTGTGGTTGAACTAGAAAACAAAAAATATCTGAATGGAGTTCCATTTAAGACCTAAAACTTTCACAGGTAGATGTGATTGCGAAAAGCAAAAGCGGTCAAAGGAAAGGAGTTTCCTTCGTCTTCGGCCAACTGCAGAAGCGTGCGTATCGCAAGAAAAGGAACGCAATTTACCTCATAGGTAACTATATTCAATTGAAAGTCCTGAATAGGTTCTTCAGAAGAAAAACGCCAAACAATTCTTTGATAGTCACAGTGAGCGGGATTAACAAGGATTTGTCTATTCATTTGACGAATATCTGTATTAATAACATAAGGATGAAGGCGAAATTGTAACAAAATTGCAGTAGTATCTGGTTGAAGTTTGGGCCCAACAAACAAGTGATCGTTTAAGTATGATTGCGACAGAGTTTTAGCGGAAGCATTGAAAACAGCTCGTAATTCCGTACTTTTGCTTTCGGGTTTCACAACGCAATGATGCGGGATGTAATAAGTTCGAATGAGACCCACTAACAACAGAATGCATATGTTGAGAATCCAGATATTCACGCATGAACAAAACGTACTGTTCGTAAACACGAGGTTGCTTAAGTAGGCGATTTTTTAAAGAAACAAATCGTTGTAAGGCAAGATCACGACTACCAGGAAAGTAAGGTTTTGGATCTTTAAATGGCAGTGAGACGACATACCGTCCTTACTCGTTGCGGCGAAACGTATCAACAAAATGTTTTTCAACAAGAGTTTCTTGAGGCGTGAAAGGTTGAGCGGCGGGGATAGCTTCGACTTCCCAGAATTTAGCGACAATATCTTCGAGGAAGGTATACTTCCTTTAACACATCCAAAAATAGTATTAATAGCAACAGGTTGATTGCTAGCACCCTGGATGCGACCGTTTAATAACACTTGGGGGAAAATATTCGCGCCATGTAAGAAATCAATGGGGCCAGATTGAGCAAAGAGCGGATCAGCTAGCTTGAGGTTAGCCAGATGACCGAAATGTTCTAAAGAAATATTAGAAGTAAGTCAATTTTCACAAATTTTGGGAAGCCCTACAATGCTCCATTTATTGTCTTCGAAAGCGAAGGTTTTTTTCAATGAGCCAGACGGTGTTATCTACCTGACATGTGATTTTTCAATGCTCCACCCGAAGGTACCAGATTGGCCAGGAAGCGAGTTCTTTTTACCTGAAAAATTTGGAATTTTATCGAACCCTTGCTGCTCCAAGCAAGGTGGGGATTTTAACATACGTGACAACACTCACACACGGGACCTCCATTTTACCTCTCATTTGAACGAGGGTGTATTTTTGTGAAAAATGCTCGCCTAACATTTTTCATGCGGATCGTGTCGGGATTCAAACCCGGGAAGCACTACTTGCGGCCACGTCCCCAATGCTCCACCCGGAGGTACTACATTGGGTTTAAACGCGAAAATAATCGTGCTTCTAATTAATTCCAACTTCATAGTTAATCCACCCTAAATAAAAAAACTAAATAAAAATCTAACAAACCTAAAAATTTAACAAGCCTAACAAGCTCTAACAATCTAACAAACATAAAAATCTGACAAACTGAAACAAAAACTAAAAACAAAAACTAAAAACAGGGTTGTAAATAATGGTATCCCTAGCGCTGACTTTGGGGTGTACCCGATCAACAAGACACAAGCAAAAATGAGAGGGGGAGGGATCCGTAATACCGGATAGCAGACGCCGGCTCTGCTTACCAGTGCGACCTGAAGGGTCGTCTTAAAACTATCCAAATCTAGTTAACTAATGTAAATTTATCCCTAGCTTTCCCTATCATTCCCTAACTGATTTATATTATGATTACAATCTTCTCAATTCTGCTCTTCCTTCCCAAATATATACTGCAACCAAAATGGCGACAAAACGTCAAACAAAACAAATATGCCACAAAATACTACAAAACATGCTAATAAATATAAAGTGTAAATATAAAATATAAATAAATATAATTATATAAATATATAAATAAATGTCTAATAAGCGTTAAGCATATAGCAGTGCACAAAATAGCAAAAGCATCACTCTATTTATCAGGTGCACTCCTACAAGCATATGTCGGCTAGCGCCATTACACCCCGAAGATCTGGTCGTCTGCTTACATCTAACTGTAACTTACTTCTAAGGGGAAGATGGGGTGCACTGCTAAAGTCTTGGTGGGTATGCACTAAATGTTCTTGGGGGGATCACAATCACTATCACTATCACTTCACTTTCAAGTCCTGAAGGGATGCGCGGTTTCACTCTATTTTATTATCTTTGTTTATTTTATTGATTTAATTTAATGAGGGTTTCTGATTTATTTGTTATTGTTTATTTGTTATTATTTATTACCGATTTCTTGATTTCCGCACATAATTATGAAGATAGGCAGTGATTGTATTAATGGTGTGGGGGTTTCACGTGCATATTGGACATTTGGGTATAATTATCATGTTATTTTATTATTATTATTATATATATTTTTTAATATCAGGTTTTGGTTATATCTATGCTCGTATCCTTACTCACGCCAAGTCAATCTAAAATTTTCCAATCCTCCCACCAACCCCACCGAATTTTACACGCGGTTATCATTGTCTAATCTCGCGACCCTTCCCGCGAATTCTTTTAAGGCTGTCCAGAACGCCTTCTGGTTAACCATTTCCCCGACTTCCTCTAGGCTCTTTGGCCATGCCAGCCCTAGGATAGCTAGTTTGCTATCAGCCAATCCTCGATTTCCCGCCTCAAGCGGGCAGTCGAAGAGCACGTGCTCTGCGCTTTCCGCGCCCTCACCGCATTCGCAGCGGTCGCTGTTGGTTAGCCCAAACCTTTGTAAATACGCCTTCAGGGCGCCGTGCCCTGTTATCAACTGCACCATTTTGTGATCGAGCTTAACCTCGATCCTACCTCTAGCTTCTATGCTCAGTATGAATATGTGGGTCAATCTGCCCGTGACAGCGTTGTTCCACCTGGGAAGCACTACAGCTTGAAAATTAATAAACGGCGAAGAGACGCCTATTGGTTTAAGCGAGGCGGTGACAACGCCATGCAGGGCTGCAGAGCGCATGGAGTTAAAACCGCTAAGGGTAAGGGGAATGTGGAGTAGTACGAAAACCTAAACGTTTCACACTATTTTGCGAAATAAAAGAAGTCATGCTGCCCGAATCGAATAAACCGTGAAATTTTGGAAAGAACCAGAGCAATCAGCAATTTCTACTTGAACGGTGGAAAGTAAAACGACAGAAGTTTCAGCTAAGAAATTAAATAAAACAACATTCGAAGTGGACGGACCACTACAGCTAAACGAAATCGATGATTCTTCAGCGGCAAGAGGAGCGGATGGCTTGTAGCGGTCTTGAATAGAGGGACTAAGAGAAGGTGAAACCTTAGAGGCGGCGGTGTCCGAGTTCATGCGAGCCTGGTTACTAGCAGCGAAAACGGGTTTAGACGAAACGCGATCGGAATGCAATAAGGAATGATGACGTTGATTGCATTGACGGCATGTAAAAGTAGACTTGCATTTATTTAAAATGTGAGAATTGCTAAGGCAATTAATGCAAAGATGTTGGTTTTTTACAAAGTTATGCGATTTTGTGAAGAAAGTTTGACGAAATCATTACAGCGATAAAGATTGTGATCTTGTTTGCAAAGCGGACATTTATTAACATTAGACTTCGTCTGGTTTAACATGGTAACGGCAGAGCGAGACCTAGCATTGTTGTTAGTATGAACAACTTTGTTTAAATCAGATTTATGATTGACCGACAAATTTGATAAAGATTTACAAGTTTTTTTTAAGTAAGCAATTAATTCTGCATAGGATGGGATAGAAGAGGGATTCTGATGCACCTCAAAATTGCGGGCAGTGTGCACATCCAGGCAATTTAGAATCATTTACACCAGGATAAAGTCCCATGCCTCTACGGGCAAATAAAACTTCTTAAGGGCTTGCAAGTTATCGGTAAAAGTGTCTACTAATTTTTGAAAACTTGGAGGGTGGTCTTTTGGGGATTTTTCAATGTTTTCCCAAAGAGCAGAAGTGATGCGGCGAATATTACGATATTTTTCGCGAATTTTATTATACGCAAGGGGGTAATTTGAGGCAGTTAGATCAAAATTTTAATGGTAAGTAATGCGGAATTTTTCAAAGCGGGCTGGAGGTAGAAAAATTTTTCGACGTCGGAAATTTCGTCATTGTATTGAACCAGACTATCAAATCGATCAATAAAAGTTTTGAACGTACTGATATCACCGTCAAATAAAGAGAGAATCAACGGCGGCATGATCGCTATGGATTTTGCACTGTGTGAAGGTGCGGTTCCACCTTCCACTGGAGAGGCAAGATTGATTGGAAATAACTTGAAATGAAGGGCTTTAACAAGAAAAAAGGTATTGTCGAAATGCTTTCTGATTGAATCCTCTATTTCAAATTGATTATCTGCCTCTTCATCCGAAGCGATTTCACTAATAATGAAATTATGTTCCTCAAAAAAGTTTTCCTTAATCGTGTCGATCGCCGTGTATTGAGCACGGAAGAGTTATAAAACACTGGGTTCAACTACAGTCTTGTTAGCGATTTCAAAGATCTTCTGAAGGGAGTTAATTTGCGTGTTTCTTATAAAATACGCCTTTTTGAGTCTGTTTACCATGATTAGAAATTACTAAAGCAAAAGCGAAGAAATACAAGCGGGAAAAATATGCGAAAGCAAAAGAAAGCTTTTAATGTATACACTAATCTAAAGCAGGCAATTAGTATTGATTACTGCGCTTTATGTGAAAATCCAAATTAAACACTACAAATAATTTAAAGACCAAATTCGAATATTAATCAATCAAGAATGTAACTATAAGATAATAAGGGAAGGTAAGATAATAATTACAAACTTCCCATTATTGTACCATGTCACTGCACTCTTTTAAGGACGTTCCTACTCACAGAGGTGCCACAGCACGCTTTTAGCCACGCCCAACGCGAGGCGTAATCATAGCAATATATATAAATATAGACTCACACACACACACACACTCACACACACACACACAAAACACACACACACACACACACAAGATGTCCAAGATAAGGATTCACACCATAGGGACTTTAGTAGCGGTAAGATATACAAATTTGGTTCAATAAAGAAAAAGTGATGGTCTACTACTTTCGAATAATGAATCACTGAATGAAGATTTTGTAAGAGTGGATTCAAGATTTCAAAAAAACCAGCTTCCTAATTGCTTGAACTGGAAGTAAAAGAGGTGAAAATGGATCAGTTCAAGTTTTGGAAAGGGAGACTGGGGGCCAGTCACTATCCCTATAATAAATAAATATAGTCAAATAGAAAAAACTAGTTCAGAAATAAATTTTCCATATCGTGCCTCATTACTAGCAGCAGACCTGATATTGCTTATGCGGTTGGTTTTGTATCAAGCACTCTTTAAAATTTTACTTTTTCAGATTGGATACAAGTAAAGCTTTTTACAAGGCAACGTCACCTATGGAATTATTTAAAAATGTTTGTATGCTGGTGGAGCAATATCATGACTTATTCAGAGAGTCATCAATTGCTATACGAACGACTGAGACAAAGCCTTGAACACCATCGTTGCACGAAACATAGAATTCGGCATTTTTTCGTTCGGGAATTTGTTGCAGACGGTTCTATTGAAGTCTTGAAGATAGCATTTGAATTTCAGGTTTCAGAATTTTGACCAAGACCTCAAACTATTCTCCAAAACATGGGCCTATACCATAAAGAACGACAAATTGTTCAATGGGGGAAGATGTCAAAACCTATGATTTCTTATGCTTCTTACAATTTGATGATAATTAGACATGTAGTAGGCGGTGGTTGTTTCCAAAGTTTATACCAGGTGTAACAAAATAAGTGTAAAACATTTCAGGGGGTGGTTCCTCATCGTAAAAGAGATAGGGTCTTTCATATAAAGAAATTTCATTCGAGCATCCCTTGTAAAGATACAGCCCCTTAAAGGGTGTACATAAAATTTGTTTTTCATTTTTTTTTACAAACACTAAAAAGTTACAAAATTGAAAATAAGGTGACATTTTTTACTATTAAAAATATACTTTCTCAGTAATTTATTTGTTTTACCCATGGTGGTAAGGGGTGGAATACGCAACCACTAAAATTTATTTCCAATGTAACTTTTTGTCTTATTGTTTGCTATTTAAAAATTTATTTCCAATAGCTTATTTCATTCTAAACAAAAAATGTCTCTTGAATTTTTTGCCCAAAATTAACCAGCTCGCAGAAAAAATTATTTTACAAACAACTACAGAGATACATCGTCATAAATGCGAACTGGATTATTATTGTTATTTTGTAGTTACTACTTGCATCAAAGTATGATTAAAGATGAATAAACAAAACTAATTTATTAATAACAAAACATACAACATGTAGAAATTATAGTAAATGTTCAATATGTCCACCTTCAGTCATTACACATGCATCTAGACGTCGGCGCATTGAGCCACGTATTCGCTCAAATATTCCTGGAGTCTCTTTAATTACCCTGCACGCATCGATGATGCGGTTTCTTAAGTCCTCTACATCGCAAACAGGAGTAAGATAAACCAAACTCTGTAAATAGCCCCAAGTAGAGAAATCGAGAGGATTCAAATCCGGGCCAATTCTGTGGTCCTCTTCGACCTATTCAATGATTTGGATATGTTTGAGTTAAATGCTGATGTGCTGCTTGACTAAAATGGGCGGAAGCCCCATCATGTATAAAAAACATAACCCTTCTGATACCACAAGGAACTTCCTCCAGCAGTACTGGATGCACTTCTCTTAAAAATTGAATGTATGCCGCACCATTTAATCGAGGAGGTAGAAAATGAGGGCCAATTAAATAATCCTTAATAACTCCGACTCACACGTTAAGACAAAAATGTTCTTGATGGTTAGCTTGGACAGTAGCGTGAGGGTTTTCATCAGCCCATATGTGGTTATTATGAAAATTAATAATCTTGTCCCAAGAAAAAGTACATTCGTCTGTGAATTCGATCGTCTTCAGAAAGTCAAGATTTCTTCTAATCATTTCCAGCATCCAATTGGAAAATTCAAGACGGTTTGGAAAATCTCGGGTAACAGTGCCTGTACTCGTTGTAGATGGTAGGGGTATAAGAGTTGTTCCTTTAAAATTCGAAATACCGTCATATGATCGACATTTAACTCGAAAGCAATCTTTCTAGTACTGCTAGTGGGTTGTTCTTCAAGCTGTGGTGTTCTAACTTCTCGATGGCGACCACAATTCTGCGTTCTTTTTTCGAATGAACCATATTCTCGTAATCGTTGATGAAGTTGGGCAAATTTTCTATGCGAAGGAAGCTGTTGTTGAGGATACATTTCAGCATACCTTCTACAAGTTTCTAACCCATTACCCTGCGACAGACCGTAAACGTAATGCATATCAGCCATTTCTGCATTTGTGTATGCCATTTTAACAACAAGTGAATTATTAAACTAAGAAATTCAGAACAGAACAACAACACACAATTATTAATTCAATTTCAAAAATTTACAAACTGACAACGTGATAACAATTTAATTGTCACTATCACTATAATCGGACTACTAGATAAATAGATTTCGCATTTTCGTCTTATGACGATGCATCTTTGTAGTTGTTTGTAAAATATTTTTCTTCTGCGCACTGGTTAATTTTGGGCAAAAAAATTCAAGAAGTGGATCCAGTACTACTGGAGGAAGTTTCTTATGGTATCAGAAGGGTTATGTTTTTTATGCATGATGGGGCTCCTGCCCATTTTAGTCAAGCAGAACGTAAGCATTTAACTCAAACATATCCAAATGATTGGATAGGTCGAGGAGGACCACAGAATTGGCCCGGATTTGAATCCTCTCGATTTCTCTACTTGGGGTCATTTACAGAGTTTAGTTTATCTTACTCCTGTGCGCGATGTAGAAGACTTAAGAAACCGCATCATCGATGCGTGCAGGGTAATTAGAGACTCCAGGAATATTTGAGCGAATACGAGGCTCAATGCGCCGACGTCCAGATGCATGTGTAATTACTGAAGGTGGACATATTGAACATTTACTATGATTTCTACATGTTGTATGTTTTGTTATTAATAAATTAGTTTTGTTTATTCATCTTTAATCATATTTTGATGCAAGTAGTAACTACAAAATAACAATAATAATCCAGTTCGCATTTATGACGATGTATCTCTGTAGTTGTTTGTAAAATAATTTTTTCTGCGAGCTGGTTAATTTTTGGCAAAAAATTCAAGAGACATTTTTTGTTTAGAATGAAATAAGCTATTGGAAATAAATTTTTAAATGGCAAACAAATAATAAGACAAAAAAGTTACATTGGAAATCAATTTTAGGGGTTGCGTTTTCCACCCCTTACAGCCGTGGGGTAAACCAAATAAATTACTGAGTTAGTGTATTTTTGATAGTAAAAAAGGTCACCTTAATTTCAATTCTGTAATTTTTTAGTGTTTGTAAAAAAAAATAAAAAACAAATTTTTTGTACCCCCTTTAAAGGGCCGTATATTAACAAGGAATGCTCCAATGAAGTTTCTTTATATGAAAGACCCTATCTCTTTTATGATGAGGAATCACCCCCTGAAATGATTTACACTTATTTTGTTACACCCTGTATAAGTGAGTTGTTTAATAGATTTATTTAAAAAAATTTCTTTAATTAAGTTTCCTTGAATACGTAAGCACGTAAGCTACAATTTTACTCCTCTTGACGAAGCTTCTTATTTAAAATTGGTAAAACTAGACATAGAGTAGTTAACGAAGTTCCCCATACAGTTTGTATAAAATTATGGGAATATTTGCAATTTAAAATTTCTATATTCTGATGGATGATGGTATAATAGCCTAGCGTTATTTGTACATGTACAATAACTTTTCTGCAACTATGCTGCCGATTGACTCATACTAGATAAAGATGATAATATTTTTGAAACTAATTTAAAAATAATTAAAATTCTTTTATAAGGTTTAGCAAAGATACGCATTTTATGCAATTCCATTAACATTTTGTACTGCATATTAACAAATTACAAGCGATTAAATTAATATTTTTAATAGTTTTTAGCACATACCATTGTGTATCTATAAAGCACTCTACATTGCAAACATAAATACTAACGCTATTGTTTCACCAAAAGTAACGTTATTTCTTATCTAATCTCGGTATTTATGAGCCTTCAATAAGCAGCGATTAATTTTTACTTAATTTGAAATTGCTGTTTATAATCTTGTCGCTTTTGCTTTCTTAATTAGTAACGCCAGTACTGATAAAACTAATACCACACCATCCGCTTTAAATGTAGAAGGTAAGCCAAAAGTTTCAGTGCCCTCTATGGATTTTAGACATTACCTCCTATTTCTGATTTTTGTTATTTTGGATCATAATACCGGTGCCGCTTTTTCAGATGACCGCAAAACGGCGAACTTTACTAGATTGCTTTTTTTCTTATAGGTGAAGATAATTATAATTATAACTCAGTCTATTACATATTAAAAGTGGATATTCAACTTTTAAAGGAGGTATTTAATTGAATTGTAACCTTTCAACACATTGACATAGTTTAAAGGTAAAGGAAGGGCTCCTTATAAGTACACTGAGAAAAGGATTTTGTTGCTTCAACTGAAAATTAGTTGATTGAATTAGAATTTTGGTTTGTATATAAACAATGATCTATATGCATTAAATAGAACATAATAAAATGTTGGAAAACCGATTTTGAAGCAAACAAACCTAAAATTGCACCACAATAATTATGGCATTTACTCTGATCGCTATTAAGGGCGCGATCAGATGTATGGTTGGCTGCCTAAAATCCATAAAAAAACAGGTTATTCTGTTTGGTAAATAACTTTTGTTGGATTGAAAATATGCAAAATGTAACTTCACCATTAGACTCACAAAACTTTGTACTTTCTAACGAAGGTTTGCTTTTTTTCTAAAGTGCAGTAATAAGCAAGAAATAGCTGTTAAAAGTAACGGTAAAAATTCACTTACTTTATTTTAGTTACTACATCTAACATAATTAATTTGTATATAAAAAAAAGCATTCGTTGGATAGCAGAATACATATATAATCGTTCTGTTAAAAAAAATTTCAAAAATATTGATCATGATAGCCGTAGTGTACTGAATGGATTTTATTGAATTATTACTTTAATTGTACGCCATTTTAATAGAAATTGTTCACGACTTCCTCCGAAGATGGCACTGTTAATGATGTGTAAAATAAGGTTTAAAACTAGAATATTTCAAATTGAATTATTTTGGACTTTGTTTTTGTCGCATTGAAATGAAGTAAACTAATACTATATGGTGAATTACCTTTTGATAAGTGTAATATAATAATGATTGGATTAATTGCGAATATTTATGAAGCCAAAAATGACATAGCCTCAACATCCATGGTTTGTAAACTTTCATGTTTATGTTTACAAGCGATAAGTAAATTATTACAGCAGTGTTACTTTGTGAAGCTTATACTATTTATAATAGTTTTTAAAAAAAAGGGTAGTGTGCCGTATCCCAAAACGTAACTTGATACTCTACAATATTCAATATAAGCAAAATATTGCATCATGTTAGCAAGAGTAATGTTTATTAAAATATCTTAGTGGAACCATTGCAGGAAATAGTATACATTTTGTTACAAATTAGGTTGCGAGTTTGGTATTCAGCAAAATGATTACCAATTTGAACGATCTGGGGGGAAGACATTGTCAAAAAACGATGATTATTCCTACATCATTTTACACTTCACTTTGGGGATGTTCATTGTTTTGTGTATCTTCACCAGGGGTCTGCAATGGTAATTATATTTTCAATTTGAAAAGTGTCAAAATCAGCTTTAAATATATAGGCAACTTATTAGTGTTCCCATTCTTTACCCCACGTAGCAGACTTCCATCATTTTTTGGTCATACATAGTTCACATGTAACGTAAAATAGATGTGATAATAACATTTTCTCAAATTGTGCTGCCGGCAAAAAATGATTATAATAAACAATAAACTTCAAAACTCCCACTAATTATGAAATATATTTTAGGCTAAATTAAAAATAAAATGGAAAAGTTTATTTAGGATTAAACAATTTACGAAACTAGACCTAACACAATAGTTAAATAATGACAAAACTAGCTTCCGACAACAGCTTTTCAATTGTAAGGTTAGTATAGACCGACAAGCATATAGTTGTTTAAGTGCTATATACGACCTTTTATTAACCTTGCAACATGTGACTTCAAGCGTAGATCATCGTCAAGTATTAAACAGAAATTTCTTGAAGAACTAACTAATGGAAGAGGTATTGTTAATTATGACTTTTATCTTATCCTTAACACAATCTCTAATTTTCTCTGTGATCCAAAACAACATCAGCATCAATAGTACCTGCATGAACAAATAATTCATCACTTGATAAATATATGGAATCAATAAAGAGTACTGCTGTTATTTACTATGCGCGTAGGTTCGTTTATTACTTGGATGAATCCATAAGAATCAATGCAGTGTGTGATAATATTACTTAAATTGAAAAGATTCACATTGACATCACCTAAAGATTTTATATTATCCATCATTGGTGCTAAATAAGATAATATATTATCTAGTTCATCAACACAATTAAGCAGATTAGAGTTTGGGGATCTGTATACTGTGCCTATAGTAAAAGTTTTGCGGTTGAATTTAAACATTATCCAAAATATATTCAAGTATACGAGTCAATTGCAAACCAAACAAAATAACCTGACATTTAAGTTCCTTCCTTACGTACACACCAACACCACCCTCTGGACCTTTCCTTGTGGTAGCCAACACACTTGGCCGATTTAAAGTGTCACGTTGGTGGTATTGATGTAATGATTGTATCCTTTTTTAACTTTTGAAAGCAAACAAGTTTTCTGTAAACGAGTCGATATAAATTTATTGCACAAATAATAATGACAATGAAACTTAAATCTAAATTTCTTGTATAAAAACTCTAGCAGGTCACGAATGGTTAAACATCAATCGCTAAACATTAATAATTTGTTAACATAAATATTGCACAATAAATAATGCAATTTGGTGACCGTTACCATACACTTGTGTATTGTGTTTGTGTTGGTCTCTTGCTAACAAAACCAACTAAAATTACCGCGTAGGTAATACTGGTTATTCTGATCAGTATCACAGCCACTGCTATCACTATTTGTATCACCCACTTTGATAATTAAAGGTTCGACAACATCAAACTGCTGTACTATAGCCCACCATTCCATCATACATTTTTCTGCATGTGTGATACATTTTTGCCAATATGACCCATCTATTCTTTGCAAAGATTCTTGCCATATCAAGTTGACATTTGTGTCATTATAAAGTTGGTTAAGCCGTCCAACATTTTTATTGTAATATTTTTTACAGTTCGCCCATACCAACTCTATTTTAATTAATGATAATAGTTCCCTTTTTAACGTGTGGCTGCCGCAACTAACATTGTGTTTAATCAAGTAATCAAGCATATTTAGCATTGTCTAGAATAATTACAGTGGGTTTGTTTAAATTAGGAATTAAACGTTCTTCAAACCATTTTGTAAATAATGCTGCATTCATGTCTCCATGATAGTCACTTGGAGATTTTGTAGAATGCAAAAGTGCTGCATTGGGGATGAATCCAGTTTTGTTGCCTGCATGTACGACTATGAACCTGTAATAAAAATATTTCTATTAAATGTAATTTTAACTTTAAAAACTAACCGTTTTCCTTCTCCAGGAGGTTTCTCTTTACACTGAGCTTTGAACCATCATGCCAACTCTTCTTAACAGAACTTCGACTAAAATCCACGTCTCATCCAAGAAAACAGGATCATAAAGTTACAATTGTTTGTACATTTCATATGCTCTTAAAACTTCACTCGTGCAGCAGCAATATGTTCCTGTTCAAGCACAGCCCTTCTACCATCGTCCAATTTAAATGAAAAACCAATTGTTGATAGAAGTCTCGTCAGACTAGACTGGCTGAAGTTAAAAATTTGAGCGGTTACAATTTCTTGTCGTAAAGATTTAACAGTTACATGGAGCCCTAAAAGCATAATACTAAAAAACACTAAATAAAATTGTTATGAAAACTATATTACATTTGGAATACATTTCGTAAATTTTTCGTTTAACCGCATCTATTACAAAACCATCTACAACAGACGATTTAGACTTGTTGAATTTTCGGTGCTTGCTCGGTGACTCAGGAACTTTATTTTCTTTTCGGGCTTCTAAAACTCTCTTTTTTTAATGGAACGAAGAGAACTCAGTCCTATCCCAGAAGCCTCAGATGTTCGCTAACAATAAGCAACAGTTAAAACACAACATATCACTTGAAAATTTGATTATACCTGCAATACTAACTCAAATGGGGCCAAGGTTCCATGATTATCACGTTCTCTTTCAAAAAATGTTAGAACATTCATCACGAACAAGTGAGCTTGAAAGTTCAAATGTTTGTTACGAAGCGTGTTCATTTTGATAAGTGTTGACCAAACACTATTCAATGTGTAGAAGGTTCTTAGTTTAAGAAAAACTGTTTGTTGTATATCAGAATTATCTTTAAAAGAAAAGTAGAAAATCGCAAGTGAAATAACAAAGCACAAATTCTAACCTAACCTTAAAAATGTTTGACAATTAATTACAAACGGAAATATTTTATGGACATACCTTCAAAGTGGTTGTATTGAATTATACAGCCGACGAATATTTTTCTAGCTATCCTTTTTAGATGAGGAAGAGCCAGGTAATAGAGTAGCATAACAATATTGTGGCTGTGTTTTATTCATATGCGCAACGATGAGTCATGCTTGACTTTATTTGATTTCAACTATATCTAACGCTTTTCTTGCTGTTCAACAACTTCGAAATTGCTGAAGGTCATTTACGATGAATAGTTACAGAAATGGAGAAAAACCAGCATCGTACCGTATCCTAGCAACCGTTATTTGCCTAACATGGAAACGAACCACTAAACTACTAAAGTTAAAATAAAGTAGTTCCCTCTATCATGCGAAAGTTATACCACAAAGGCGGCTATTTTTAAATTAGTTCGTGTTATGAAAATAGAGGGATGCTATCGCGCCCTTAATGTAACTTGAATGTTAGGTATCGTTACTTCAATTGCTTGTAGGTTTGATTTGAATTATTTAATACTTTTATCAAATAAACTGTTATGTTAAATCAACACTTTGAGTATCCCACTTACATATAAAAATCATTGAAGCAAATACTTGAAAGGGTTTATAGCATTAAAACAAACTATTCAAATTTTTCAACTAACCAAAAAGCGTCATTGGTTTAACTAACCCATATGTTGAGTAGATAATAATTATTAAGGTAAGTGGCTGATAAGGGTTCAAATAATAACATTTTTGGTTTAATCAAACTTTTATTGTGTTGTCAAATCAATCATTTCGTTGCGTTGTACATTGTTTAGATATAGAATTAGTTTAAACATCCAAGGTAGTTTGATTCAATATCCAGCTTGATCGATTCTGATTTAATGCAATTATTTTAATCAAATTTTTTTAATACAACTTGGCGATCAACAAATGAGTTTGTTCATCCCTAACAGATTTTAAAAAAATATTGATTTAAAATAACTTCATTCAGTCACATTATCAAGTTGAATATGGAATCAGATCTCACCTTGAATGCTACATTAACTCTAGTTCATTCTGCATAATTTCAGTTAAGCTCTACTTCAATTTTATAAAACTGACACTGATTATTGAAAGTTTGTTTATTCCTTGTCGTTGCCATTGGTCTTTGAAGTTAAACGTTCGCTTATATAGTTGAATGCTAAAAACAACTGCATTTAGTTATGGACAATTGAGACTAATTTATATGAAGGTACTTACGTATTTTTAGACGAAGAGATTTTGTTTAAACATAGTACAGCATACTAAATTTATCTTCCATGTATTTTTACAGTGAGTTGAAATACTATAATGGAAACTAACACAATAAACAATGCCAAGTAACGCTTGAAGCCATGTTGACGTGTCGCTGTCGAACGTTAGCAGTATATTAAAGATATAATGTGCGCGCGCTGAACATTCAATACGCAACATCGGAGACGTACTAAATAGACGATCGTCTAAATAGCGTTGCATTCAACAAATAACCCGACGTTTGATGTGGCAATCGTAGTTTATTTAAATCAACAAGCTAGAGTACGTTTGTTTCAATGTTCAGTTTGTCACAAAACGTGTTCATTTGACACTTTTTTCAGCATTCATTTAACTAAAATAGATTTTTTTCAACATTAATGTAGTATTGGACTAAAATATGAAATTTGTTGACAATATTAGTTTGTATTAAATACGACTGATGTTGAATGAAATTCACTTTTGCATTCGTTTATTAATCAACTGTTATTATGCATTCAAACAAACAAATTTAAGTCAACTAATTTTTGATGTTAGTTTAACCATCTGCAAGCGGTTCAGTTAATATAGTTTCGTTTAGAACGACTAAAAAATATACTTGATCAAATGCTTTACTCTTCAAAACAACAGAATTGGTTGTATCAACCAAATCACTTTTCTCAGTGTAGCTTTCCATTGAAAATCCTACTTCTTCAGAGGATCAGTTTCTTGATGTCTGGCAAAATATACGATGGATCACTGTGGATCACATTATTCTCGTCACGTGTTTTACATAAACTAATTTACTCACCTATCAACGAAGTACATCAGCTCAATTTCCACAGTCCCCCCCTCCAATCAAAACTTGAACTGTTTTCTACGTCATTCGTTTCTGGATCGTAGGTGTACAGTGCACAGTGAACGAAAGTTTGTGCACCTCTTTATACAAAGATACGAAGAAAACAAGAATGGGGGGGGGCTGTGGAAACGGCAGCCCCCCCCCCCAGAAATTTCTGATTTTTTATAGCCAATCGTTTGTGCATCGTTGGTGCACAAGTGTGCACGGTATACGAACGTTTGTACACATCTCTATACGGAGATACGAAGAAAATAAAGTGGAGGGACTGTAAAACGACAGAACTCCCCCCACCCCCCACCCACCAAAAAAAGTCCTGATCTTTTTTATAGCCAACCGTTTGTGCATCGTAGGTGCACAAATATGCACAGTATACGAATGTTTGTGCACTTCTCTATTCAGAGATGCAAAGAAAATAAACTGAAAATATCAGAAGTTTTGTGTTGATCTTGGAGATCAAAATACTTTACTTGTATGTCTTCGTATAGTGGACAAAAGCGCATCAAAAGAAGATATATGTTCCTGTTATCGTGGTTTGAAGCACCAGTCAAAATTGTAAATTCGATTTACCATGTCTTACATTTACGCGTGATTCTTACATAACCGTCGACGCGGTATATGCGACGCAACGGCAGTTGGTAACGCTAATCTATAATACAGAAGTTAGCGCACCCATCTGTCAATGACGTCACACAATATGCAAATTATTACACGTAATGACGAAATATTCCAAATTCATAAAATGTATTATAAGAAAAACCCCACGCACGGGAACTTACGCGAATAGGTCCAGCTTCCTACGGAATTCCTTCCGTCAGGGTTGCTCGTAGCCCCTTTCCAAATTATTTAAAGATGGTAGCTGCGACCTCCATCAGAACTGCTCAGGCTAGCGACGGCGGGGCTCCCTGGACTCGTTCGTTCTAGGGTCGTAGACTGCTGCCAGGTTGTATCCAAATTATCTTCTTTCTATGTAGGGAACGGCAGGAACAGGTTTATAGGGACGACAATCAAATAAGGCAAAGGAAATCTACATAATAAAAAGATAAAGATACGGTACGATACGATACCCAACCACTCTTGTCGATGTTCAGCAGCAAAAGGCCCCGTTTCCTAAGCGTCTTCCGGAAACTTCCCCACTTTTTCTTCCCCCACACGCGTCGGCGCGAAGTTCGTCCAACGCACTTTTGACGTGACGGAAATACACGCGCCAAGTCTTTCAAATTTAAGGCGCGAAACTCCCGCACATCAAAACTAAACTAGAAAGATGTCTAGTGCCGATTTTCGGCACGTAACACATGATCAACATTTAATTCTTCAATTGCTGTACGTCTCAATACATTTACTACAATAACTTCTGTTGTCGTCGGATTTTTGAAAAATTTAACATCGAAGAACTCGAAGCGGCAACACATTTACGTCTCTCAGACTTTATATGCTGTTCAATATTACCGGTACCGCTATGAGACACGCTGATTCTGTACGTTTACGCATATGACATTCTAGGGAGTATTGGTTTGCTTAATAAACTGTTTGCTTGTAGACTAATATTAAATATGGACTTGCATCTCGGCATAGTTACAAAAAAATAAAGACTAATTTCGCGTTTGTAGATTTAGAAAAAGCGTTTGATAGGGTTAATTGGATTGTTATGTTCAGGCTTTGGCGAAAAATAGGAATCTCTCATAGGGATAAAAAAATTATTTAGTCTATATACCAAAACGTAGTAATTAGATTTGATGAAATAGAAAAGGAAGCTAAGATTAGAAATGGTGTTAGACAGGGCTGTATACTATCTCCCTTGATTTTTAATATTTATATTAAGGAAGCTTTAAACTTAGCTAGAGAGAGAAAAGAAATAAGTATTAGTGTACAGGGACAAAATAGACATGTTACGTTTCGCAGATGATATAGCCATTACAGCAGAGTCTTGAAAAGAGTTAGGAGAGTTTTTAAATATTTTAGATGAGATACTACAAAGTAACTATAGTATGAGAATTAATTCAGTAAAGACAAAGATAATGACAAATGAGTTACAGCCTAGTTCTAAACCGAAATTAAAAATAGGTAATACCGAGTTAGAGGAGGTAGATGAATTTTGCTATTTAGGTAGTATAATTACAAAGGATGGACGTAGCAGAAGGGATATAGTAGCTAGAATAGCTCAAGCTAGAAAAATGAAAAACTTACTGATAGCTAATAGTATTAATTTAGATAATAGGAAAAGTTTCTTAAAGTCGTACGTACGGAGCGTTCTATTATACGGTAGTGAGACTTGGATAATTAAAGAGGTAGATAAGAAAAAATAGAAGCTTTTGAAACTTGGTGTTATAGGAGAATGTTAAAGATTAGTGGAACAGATAGAGTAACAAATGAGGAAGTTTATAGAAGAATAGGTGAGGAACTCTGTATGTGAAAATAATTAAAGGTTAGGAGAGGGCACAAGTTAAGACATGAGGGACTATTAGGAAGGTCTTAGATTATAGACCACCAAATAAAAATAGAGTAGGAAGACCTAGACAAAGCTATATTAGTTAAATTACAAGAGGTTTAGGTTGTGAAGGGTATGTAGACCTATTTAGATTTGCACAGAATAGAAAAGAAGTTAGAGCTGCGTCAAACCGACCTTAAGTAACGTTGAAAATAAAATGACGATGGTAGTTAAAATGGAAGATTCCAAAACAAAACACTTCGAACGCGAGTGTTAGTGGAAACAATCGACAATTGAAAAAGGCGATAAGTAGTAAGAAGTACTCAAGGCGTGATGGGCGCAACATTTTGTTTTAACGGTGCAAAATAATGCCTAATTATATACCACAACAATTTTTTTGAAATTCAAAAAAGTGCGGTTAACTTCACGCACCTAACCAATACTAGCTACGCAGAAATTATTTGAGTTGTCCACATAAACATCAACACTTTTCCTACGCGCCATACTCAAGGTTTTTAGTGATTTTTGTTGACGTGTATTGCACATACATAATTCTGCAAAAATCTCAACGTTTGTGCACTTTCGTACACTAAAGTAAAAGGAAAGCGATTTGCGGAGACCGGAGACCGTAGAAATGGTAACTTCTTTACCAAACAAATAAATTTCTTCTTTTCTTTATGGATAATTGTTCGTTAGGGCGTAGCGTTTATACACTTTCACAAACTATAATATAAAAAAATAAACCTAAAGCTGCCGAAGTGTCAGCGCCCATCAAATGAACGACGTTTTCTTACAAAAATTTTGTTGTGGACGGATAATGCAAAATGGGACGGGAAACAATGAATGGACAAACAGATGAGAGGCGTCTTGGTTTGTTTACCATCCACGTCTTGAGTTTTAACTATGTTGAGGTGCAAGTCCATATTTAATATTAGTTTACAAGCAAACTATTTATTAAGCAAACGAATACTCCCTAGGATGTCATTTGCGTAAACGTACAGAATTCAGTGTGCCTCATAGTGGTACTGGTAATATTGAACAGCATATAAAATCTGAGAGACGTAAATGTGTCGACCGTGCCACCGCTTCGAGTTCTTCGACGTTAAATTTTTCAAGAAATCAGACGAAAACAGAAGTTATTGTAGTAAATGTATTGAGATGTACAGCAATTGAAGAATTAAATGTTGATCATGGTAAATCGAATTTACAATTTTGACTGATGCTTCAAACCATGATAACAAGAACATATATCTTCTTTTGATGCGCTTTTGTCCACCATACGAAGGCATACATGTAAAATATTTTAATTTCCAAGATCAACATGATTCTTCTGATATTTTCAGTTTATTTTCTTTGCATCTCTGAATAGAAAAGTGCACAAACGTTCATATACTGTGCACATTTGTGCACCTACGATACACAAACGATTGGCTATAAAAAATCCAGAATTTCTTTGGTGGGGGGGCTGCCGTATCTACAGCCACTTCACTTTATTTTCTTCGTATCACCATATAGAGATGTGCACAAACGTTCGTATACTGTGCACCTACGATGTACAAACGATGGGTTATAAATAATTCGGAATTTTTTTGGTGGGGAGCTGCCGTTTCTACAGCCCTTCCACTTTATTTTCTTTGTATCTCCGTATAGAGATGTGCACAAACGTTCGTATACTGTGCACATTTGTGCACCTACGATGCACAAACGATTGACTATTAAAAATCCAGAATTTCTTTGGTGGGGGCTGCCGTTTCTACAGCCTCTCTACTTTATTCTCTTCGTATCTCCGTCTAGAGATGTGCACAAACGTTCGTATACTGTGCACATTTGTGCACCTACGATGCACAAACGATTAACTATAAAAAAATCAGGAATTTCTTTGCTGGGGGGCTGCCGTTTCTACAGCCACTCCACTTTATTTTCTTCGTATCTCCGTATAGAGATGTGCACTAACGTTCGTATACCGTGCACATTTGTGCACCTACAATGTACAAACGATTGGCTATAAAGAAATCCGTTTCCACGGCCACCGTTTTTTTGTTTTATTCGTATCTCTATATGAAGAGTTGCACAAACGTTCGTTCACTGTGCACATTTGTGGACCTACGATGCACAAACTGATGACGTAAAAAAAAGTTCAAATTTTTATTGTGGGGGGCTGTGAAAATTAGCTAAGTACATCCAGTTTCTTTCTAGTTATATAATAATTCGGATAAATAGAAATAGAGGTATACGGGCATTCTGGTGCCACCACCACCGCCACTAATCTTTTTTTAATGGGCATACTCATTAACACTAATGGTTTTTTAATGGGAAAACTCAATCACTAATCAGTTTTTTAAGAAAAACCCATTAACACTAATTGTCTTTTAATGGGAAAACTCATTACCTCTTATCATTTTTCAATTGAAATACCCATTACACTAATCGTTTTTTAATGAGAAAACCCATTAACACTAATCGTTTTTTACCATCTTTAGAAATTAATTAAAGAGCATAGTTTTGCATTACAGATTTTTAGAGATTCATTTAAGATTCATTTATTAACGAGCACCACTGTCACATAATTTTCAAAAAGATACGCTCTATACATCTACATCGGGCAACAAACGCTTTTAGACAGAACAACTTGAGGGTTTACTCTCTTTTAATTACCCCGACTTTTCTCCCATCAGTTTAATTAAGGGCACTATTGTCTGTCAATGTGAACGGATTCCATAATACCCGACTAATTAGAGCAACTTGTTTGTATCACAAACCCCGTCGGAATATATTTTATTAACTTACACTTCTAACACGTCAACCCAGGTAAGCAATGTTACGCAAAATTAGCACAAAGTAATCTTTTAAGCCTTTGAATAAAATATACCTCTAGGCATTATTTTTGCAAATTAGGCGTACGATGTGTTGCCTGTAGGTATTATAATTTATTATAATTTAATTAAGGGCCGCTATGCATGCGGCCACGTCCCCAATGCTCCACCCGAAAATACTATATTGGGTTTAAACGCAAAAATATAAACGTGCTCCTAATTATTCTAACTTAAAAATTAACACATTCTAAATAAAATCTAACAACTGAAACAAAAACTAAAAATAGGGTTTGATTGATGGTATCCCTAGCGTTGGCTTTGGAGTGTGCCCGATCAACAAGACACAAACAAAATGAACTGAGAGGCATCCGTAGTGCGGGATAGCAGCTGCGAGCTCTGCTTACCGGTGCGACCTGAAGGGTCCACTTAAAACTATCCAAATCTAGCTAGCTAATTTAAAATGGATTCAATTTTTTTTTTTTTAAGAATACGCCAAATATATTAATTGTGAATCCAGCTATTTTACCTGCTCTATAAATTAACAAATTCGTCTTCCTTGGTCTAGGTAATTTGTTAGCCTAAGTCCCTCCCTAGCTTTCCCTATCATTCCCTAACTGATTTATATTGTAATTACAATCTTCTCAAACAATCTTCCTTTCTATACATAAGCTGCCACCAAAAATAGCGGCAGAACGTCAAACAAATAATATTAAGCCACAAACAATAAAAGCAGGCAACAATATCAATATAAAAATAAATATTTATGTAAATATATAAATAAACATTTATAAGCATTAAGCGTTGAGCAGTGCATAAAATTGCAAAAAGCATAACCCAAATTATCAGGTGAACTCGCATAAGCATTATACCGGTTAGCGACATTACGCACAAAACGTGCTCGTTAAATTATTTCAAATCTACTCATTATCATAAATCAATGCTTATGCGAGCACAACCGCCACAATTTTGTTCTTACCTCGTTAATATATTTATCCAGCATCCGAAGAACTGGTCGTCTGCATACATTTAAACTTACTGCTAGGGGGAAAAGGATATGCACTGCTAAAGTTCCGGTGGGTATGCACTAATCGTTTTGGGGGGTCACAATCACTATCACTTCACTTTTAAGTCCTGGAGGGATGCGCGGTTTCACTCTATTTTATTTTATTATTTTATTCCTTTGTTTATTTCCTTGATTTAATTTAATGAGGGTTTTGATTTATATATTCTTATTTATTTATTTGCCCGGATTAAATTTTAAGGTTTTTAATTTATTCCCGATTTCCCGCGCGTATAAGGTTAGATAGTGATTATAGTGATTGTATTAGTTGTGCGGGGGTTTCGTGCATATGAACTTTTATAAATATTATGTAAACGTGATAACGTCGGGGGTAATTAAAAGAAAATTAAACCTCAAACTGTTCAGTCTAAAAGCGTCTGTTGACCGATACAGACGTATAAAGCGTACTTTTTTGAGAATTATATGACTTAGTGGTGCTGGTTAATAAAGAAATATACAAGGTAAGCCCATATATAATTTGGGATTATATTCTCTTAAGTAAATCTCTATAAATGGAATCTGTATTGTAAAACTGTACTCTTAAATAAATCTCTACAGATGGTAAAAACAACTAGTGTTAATGAGTTTCTAATTAACAAACGATAGTGTTAATGAGTTTTCCCATTAAAATACAATTAGCAGTAATGAGTTTCTCCATTAAAAACAAGAACCTGGAGAGTTCACCTTTCCATTAATTTGGAATTTTGTGGTGTGTTAAGCTAAGAAAGCTGTGTTAATAGAAAACAAAAGCAGGAAATGGACGTTCTAATAGTTTCTGGAAATCGTTCACCCTTTGTACAATGATGGAATTTAAAATAGTGAGTAATATTATGAGCTTTTAGGTTTATACTTTGTAATAATGTATATGTGAATTTTAAATGTAAATTGGATGGTATTCATAAAGTAGAAAATGAATCGAATACGAAAGTTTACTTATTTTGTTGAACGATACGTTAGCAATGAAATTAGCGTTAGTTAATATTAAGTATAATGTTATTGTACAAGAAATTTTGGAACATTTTAAAATATTAAGAAATATGTACGCATGAAATTATAAATTATTTGTAGAATTTAGTGTTTGTTGAAGCATTCAACATTAGTATATTGAATGGACAATAAAAGGATAAAAGGAAAAGTTGGTATTTAACTGTTATCTATGTGGTTATTAAGTGCATTTCCAGAAAATTGAAATTTATAGTGTCATGCAATTTAATATTGAAGTGATAATATTTGGATTTAGTTTAGTGGGCAGAGTAAGGTTAAGAAATTTGTTTTCTAAATATATTCTTTGTTTACATTGTAATTATTTTATGTTAATGGAAATTAAGTGTAAGTTGAATTTTATTTGCATTTATTCAGGACCTATGATAAAATTTAGATCATTGTAAAAGCATATCCAGTCATCTCAGTAATGGAATCTTAATCGGGAGAGATCTTGCTTACGTGAATTTTATTTAATGTGGCCAGAAATTTAATTAGTATTTTTGAGGTAGTCTATAGAGGAAGGTAACGTATAGCGTGATAAAATTTAGGAAACCGAAGTAAAGAAGATGCGAAATAACCGTCTTCCATGTAAGAATATCAAAGGAATTGCTGGGATAGACGGTTTGGCGCCCCTAATTATGACAAGAGACAAAGTCTTTCAGAATAAGTGAATATAATAACCTAGTCTGTTCATATTTTAGCCATTTTATTATTTTTATTTCGAATTTTTCTATTTTCCTTTATAATGTTTTTGATAGAAACCCACTCTTGCAACACTGCAGTTAACCGGTGCATCCTTATATTGTTACGCGGTCTTTGTCCCTTCCGGGCAAATCAAAGTTTATTAACGTAACGCTTATTTTACTTGTAGCATATTTGAAGGAGATAAATAATCAGTTGTATTAAATAATATTATTATTTTTTCTATACTAACATCAGGTTTATCTAAGAAAAATTACATTGAAAACATCGCAAGGATCACTTTTTGTCATATACTTTTTAGACAGGGGCTATTTGTTGTACTCTAATCGTCCTAGAATGCGGCGTTTGCAGTTGACTGTCAGGAACAAATTCATAATGTCTTACTTTAGATCTTTGAAGACGTCTCTTTTTAGGTCGCAGAGATTTCTTTGAACGCCATATCATTGATTTCCGTTTGAATTTTGAATCGTACTTATAGCGCCACGCCTCATCACTTGTTATTATTGTCTACATAAAAGCCGAATCTTGATCTCACATGGTAATGAAATCTCCAAAAGTTTTGTTAGAAATCTCGATTTGCCCAGAAAGAGCGGAAATCCCGTAACAATTTTAAGGGTACAGCTGTTGACTATAGTGGTGCAGAAGAAGGTTTCTATGGAAAAAATTATAAACAAAAAAATAATCACGTAAAATGACTGACATACAAATCTACTTTACAAGAACTACTTACCTTGAATGATTTACTGCTTGTCATAAGTAAGGGGCGTCAACCCGTCTTGTCGCAGCAATTCCTTGAATATTTTCGCTACCCGGAAGACTCTCTCCTTGCCTTCGATTTTCTAAAATTTATCACCTCATACTATACTTTTCTCTACCATACCCTAAAAGCACTTACTAACATTTTGTCAAATTGAAGAAATTTTTAAAATACAGGGTCTCTCCTAAATACGACTTTATCACTGGGGGGTAACTCTGGTCCAGATTACGCTGCATGCAATGCGGCATCTCGTGGTTGTAGTTGCAGTTGCACTCGAATTTCCTTAGCTTTGGTACCTACCTGTTGGTGGGCTGACGCTGACGTACGGCAGTTTCCTTGGTTGGTACAAATTGAAGCGCGCTGGTGACGAAATGTTCCGAATCCTGGCGTGCTTATTGGCGTCGCATACCCCAAGAGATGGTCTTGATGGTTGTGGCTTTGAAAGTGGATTCGGCCCAAGCTGTATTGTGGCAGGATCCTCTGTCCGTATTTTGGTTACAAGAGTCGATTTCATTTTATCGACCTGGGCCTGGTTCGTGTAAGGACAAGAAATAATCATTTAGATGGTTGTACAATTGGTCACCATCGCTATACAAGAAAGAAGACGAATATCCCTTATGATCTCATGATACCCATCGGTAGGAAAAGATCATTTAAATGGTTTTGCAATCAATACCATCGGCTTACTAGAAATAGAGCCAATATCGCTTACGGTATCCCAATGCTTTTCGGAAGGAGGAGGACTAATAGCACTTAAGGTATTCTGATATCCTCCGGCAGAAAAGAAAACATTTAGATTTTTTGCAATCGATCACCATTGCCCTACTGAAAAGAGGACTAATATTGCTTATGAACTCCTAATCCCTTTTGACAGGTGAAGAAATCATCTAAAGTTTTGCATTCGATCACCATCTCCTTACAAGGAAGAGGACTAATATCTTTTATGATCTCTTTATACCTTTCGGCAGAAAAAGAAATTTTTTTTAATGGTTTTGCAATCGATCACTAATGCTCCACAAAATAGAAGACTAATGCTCCTATAATCTCCTGATACTCTTCGGTCGGAATTAAAATCAACTAAATGATTTTGCAATTGATCACTATTGCTCTATAGCAAAAAAGCTAATATTCCTTATTATCGTCTGATACCCTTGGCATGAAGAGAAATCCTTTAAATAGTTTTGCAATAGATCACCATCGGCCTACAATAAAAAATACTAATATATCTTGTGACCCTCTGATACTTTTCATCAGGAAAATATATCATTACATTGGTTTTGCAGTCGATTACATCGCGCTACATTAAAGAGGGCTAATACTCTATATGATCTCATGATACCCTTCATCAGGGAAAGAAATTTTTAGCGGTTTTGCAATCGATCATCTCCGACAAGATCGTCTGATACCCTTTAAGAGTAAAGAAATCGTTTAGATAGTTTTGTAATCGGTCACCATAGCCCTACAAGAAAGAAAACTAATACCACTTATGATCTCCTGATATTTTTCGGCAGAAAATGAAATCAGTTAAATGTTTTTGTAATCGGCCAATATTGCTCTTTAGCAAAAAATACTAATATTCCTTAAGATCTCCTAATACCCTTTGACAGAAAGGAAATCATTTAGTTTTTTGGCAATCAATTACCATCGCCCTACTAGAAAATGAACTAATATCGCTTATAATTTGTTGATAGTTTTCGGAAAAATCATTTAAATGCTTTGCAATCGCCCCACAGGAAATAATACTTATTTTCCTTATGATCTCCTGATACCTTTCGACAGGAAACAAATTCTTTCAAATGTTTTTGCAATCGATCACAATTGCCCTACAAGAAAGAAAACTAATAGTCCTCTATGAGCTCCTGATACCCTGAGGCAGGACAAAAAATATTTTAAATGATTTTGTAATGTTTCGCCATCTTCAGTAATATTCCGGACTTACTAACCCTTATGATTTCCTGATACCTTTCGGCAAGAAAAAATCGTTTAAATGGTTTTATAATTGATCACCATCGTCCTACGGAACGAGAACCAATAATACTTATGAACTCACGATACTTTCTTCGGCAAAAAAAGAAATCCTTTAGACGGTTTTGCTTTTGATCACCGTAATATTAGGACTTAATAACCCTTATGATTTCCTGATACCTTTCGACAAAAAAAACATCGTTTAAATGATTTTATAATCGATCACCATCGTCCTACGGGAAAGAGGACCAATAATACTTATGAACTCACGATACTCTCTTCGGCAGGAAAAGAAATCCCTTAGATGGTTTTGCAATTGATCACCGTCGCCCTACAATCAAGAGGACTAATACACGTTAGGAGCTCCTGATATCTTTTGCCAGGACGAGAAATCCTTCTCTTGCTTTTGCAATCGACCACCAACTCGCCACAAGTTCAAATAATTCAATTCGGAGCTTGCGATATTTTTACGCTTACGGTGCACTACTTTAAGCATGGTTTTTAGATTTACAATATTTTTGATGTTTACAATTTATACATATTTCATGAGTCTTGCTCGGATGAATTCAAAAGCGCAATTTCACTAATATGAAGCATAGGTTACTCTGCCTGTACATAGACAACATCCAAATATTGTTTTTATACCTAGAAAATCCTCCCTTGTAATTTAAATTAAAACAGGTTATGTGAATTTTAGATTTTGTCAACATTGAGCAGATTTATGGGTTTTAAGGTTTCAAATACATATTGCATACATTTTAACAATTCTTTTAGCGCTATAATAACATGATTACTTAGGTACCTACAATGATAATTCCTAAATTAATTATTCATTTTCTTCTGGTATTCGGTTTATCGTTCACTGCTGTCTTTGGCGACTACTTGCTGAATTCTTCCAAAAGTCAATTTATTCGAGCAGTTTGTGATAACATAACACATGGATTAATTGGTGGCTTTACATGGTGGATAATTTGCAATGTTCATAAAACTGGTAGTTTTCACGACACTGTTATTGAAATAATATTGTGTATACTTATTGCATCGTTGATTGACTTGGATCACTTTTTTGCTGCTCACTCGTTATACCTAAAGGTAAAAACAGGTGTAAAGCCGTAAGTAGTTCTAAATTTTGTATGTACTGAATATTACCTGTAGGATGCAATTAATTTGAATCAGCGTCCTGTTCTACATTGTTCTACCGTTCCCGTCTTGATTTTGGGGGTTTTAATAATGGTTGGATATTTGTTAGAAAATAACTGGATGTTTAGACTTGCTTTTATTGTTTTTGCTGCTTTTTGTAGTCATCATACAAGAGATGCAACTAGAAGAGGATATTGGTTTTATCCATTTGGATCTACTCCTCCACTTCCATATGCAATTTACATTATTTTAACAATATTAATTCCGTACGCTGTCATTTTTTTTATAAGCTGGAAACCTACCGGAGAATCTTTCGAGAAGTTGAAGTCTATTGTAATTGTTGCATAAACAAGGATAACAAAATGATATCGAATGAATGGCTTATTTGTTGTATATTGTTTTGTACTTATAAAATTTATCGCCAAAATGAGTTTCCTTCTTTTAGTAATATGTAACCTTGATAGTGGGCCTATTATGTAGAATTCCTTACACACTAACAATTGTGCATGTGACATAAGCTATAACAAATAATAAGTGTTAGTGCTGCTTCGAGACAGAATTGTGCACCTAGAACATTTTAAAAATTGTGATATACCAGTGTGTTTGTTTTTAAAACATCAGTAGTGAATATAATAAGATGTAATGTATTTTCGTTCTAAACAAACAAAAATCAATTAGAGTAGTCGGCAACAGGTGTATATACGTAATTTAATTATGTGTGTGTATGTGTGTTTATATATCAAACGAGAAATTTTCCAACTTACCATATTGGCATCTGGCTATTTATTTAAAATGTTTTCAACCAGCTGACACTTCTGCTTTAACCGAAATGGACAAATTTATTATTTCAAATGTAAATGCAGATTTTATTGTAAAATTTGAATTGCTTATAGAAAGTATGGACAATTTATTAATAGATTATTCTTCAATAACCTAAGAGCTTCTTTGAGATGTTCGCGATATGTATAGGTTTCTATCATGTCGGCATATAAAAATGTACTCATTCAATTTTTATTTGATATGTATTTTCAAAAACCAGTACTACTACTTGCAACATCTAATTTATATTAGTGCATTGGAATACAAAAATTGCAAAAGCAGATTTTTTAAAATATAACTATACTCACTTTACTACTTTATCACATGTAAAAATTGTAACGTTTGGTGGTATGAGAAATACATTAAGATGAGAAATGGGTAAGAAATTTAAAACGGACAACTTATCATTGAAACAGCCTGTGTCATTTTGATTTCAGCTTCGTAGTGTTTAATGAACTAGTACAATAAATAAGGGTTCTTTAAAAATCATAAATTTAAAAATCACCAAAAGCAGCCTTTTATTTGTGTACAATACATTTGAAATAAAACTCCAATGTATTAATTATTGTAAAACCACCAAAAAGAAAAACAAATTTCAATACGTTTCTCATAACATATTAAGAAAAATTTTTTACATTGAAAATATTCCATATAATAATACACCTACAAAATATTATTTCGGATAGTTATATCGTATGCAGATGCAATGAAAACAAAATTTTACAAAGCAACACTCACAAAAACCCTGACGAAGGAACTCACAGAGATTAAATGACAAACCAGACAGTCTTCATTTAGGAATTTATTTATATCACAGTTAGCGGAGCTAATAAAAATAAACCATGACAACGGGCCATCTTACACGTTAGATATATATTAGTAGAGACTCTCTAAGACAGAGAAGTTGGAATAATGATATCGCGAGGCAGTTACTTGAACAAAAGAAATCAATTCTTTCCAAGTCATCAATACGAACAGATGTGGGGCTAGAAAACACAGAAGTGAAGGTTTGGGTTTGTCGTAAATGCACTACTAATTATGAAATAATAAATGAGGGTGCACGTGTTCAACATGACCAACAAACAAATTGAGATTAAGACGGTTCGTTTCTTAGCAGAATATTTTGGAATTCAAGGCATCAAAGGAGGTGATGATTTCTTGGTTAAATGGAAGTTAGAACCTGTAAGGTAACATTGTTAAAGAAAAATAACTGTGTAACGAGAACTGTAATTCAATATAAGATTAACTGTATTAAAAATGGACTTCATTGAATTTTACCAATTTTTGTTTAATATATGTACTTTGTTGTAGGGATAATTATATGCTACTAACTCAACTATTACCGTAAGTATATTTTTAACTATTTGTTCACCGAAATATTTACATAATGTTTTTGTAGAAGATTTAAGCCAGGTGAGTGGATAGTAGTTTTATTTGTTAACACGGGCAGGTAACAGTGTGTAAAAACCGTCATTCCACCAAGATAATCAACAGTTTCTTGGTTTACATATCAGTCAGTGGAATTCCTGATACCTCAGACGCCATTGGTACCCTTTGAACTTGATGAATTGAAAATCTAACAGAGCAAGTGATAGTAATAACATAGCTTGAAATCGCACGTAGGTGAAATTTTGATTATTATGCAAATTTGATTTGTTTTATTTTCTGCAATTTAGTACAATAGAAACCCACTCCCACACCACTGTAGTTGGCAAGTGCATCCTTATTTTGTTACAAGATTCCCACCAAATTTAAAAACTTAATGCTTCAAACACCCGCAACATAATTAACACATTCTCCGCATCCTATCATTAAATGAGTCACGAAATAAACAAGTTTTTTGCACTTAAGGGATCTGTTATTAGTCACATATAACGTAAGTACACTGAGAATAAACATATGTCACTTGCTTGTTAGATATTCGTATCAAGCGCACAAGTGCGCTACCACATATAGGTTCAGCATTCCAAGTAGTGTGCTGCATGACACACATGTGCGTCTATAACAAAATAAAATAGTACAGCCACTGTGGTAACACTGTTTTGCTAAAAACTCTACAAGTAAATTTACAGAAAGTATATTAAATATATGAACACAAAAGAATATATATATATATATATATATATATATATATATATATATATATATTGCTGTGATAAGGCGTTGTTTAGGGGTGTATTGAGTAGTAAGGGTCGTGTAGTAACAATAAATAGCAATAGGAATCAGAAAACTGCATTTATTCAGCAGAAAAATAGGTAATTCGTAGATTATGTGAATAGCAAGCATTTAACACCCTGTATATAGACTGTAATTAACTTTAAACGATGCAAGTAAGCATATCTTACAACAATAGAATGTGTATTCAGCAGAAAAATAGATAATTCGTACATTATGTAAATAGCATGCATTTAACACCCTGTATATAGACCGTTATTAATTTTAGGTAATGCCAGTGAGCATATCTTTCAACAATAGAATGCGTATTCAGCAGCGAAATAATCGTACATGTAATTAAACATATGTTGAGAAGTGTTCTACAAGTTATAAAATAAAATACGCAGTAGAGTAGATAAAAACCTATCAAAGCTTCATGCACTAAGCGCTTTGATAAGAAAACGCAGTTTCAAAGATGCATAAATACATAAACGAAAACAGCATTAGAGTTACATCATTTATTTTGTACAATTATCCAAAAGGCGATATCTACACAAAACAACAGACGTAAAGTTGAACGTCTGGTAAAGATAACAAATAATGAAGTAACAAAGATCGCAAATAAATACCATTACACGGAAATCCGAATTAATTACATCCGAAACAGCTTAAAAATACAGGGAATATTAAAGGCAAAAGCTGGTTGCTTGAAACAATCTGCAAAACTGCTTGAAAACTCAACCCAGATATAGTGGGAAAAGGCTATTTAACACCCAGCGGTGATAAAACGAAGCAGTACACACTTGCAGCACGTCGAAGCTACGATACTTTTATCCAGAAATCTATGCGTCAATTAAATAAAATTTAGAATATATCGAATTTATGTTATTGTGAAAGTAGTGCTGTGCAACAACTACGTTAAGCATAGATGAAGAGTTTTTGCGTTTTTTATAGAAAACGGCTTCTAATTCTAATCGGATTCTAATTCGCGTCGGAAATAATTATAATTCTAATTGGCTTCTGGTACAATTCTAATCTGCGTCGAAAGCATTTAAGGGAAAGATATTCAAAGCATATGCAGAGGAATATAAAATAAAGAACAAAGTGATTTTTGGAAAACGAGGGGTAACTGTACTAAATATTGGTTCAACAAAGCAGAGCATTGGTATTCGATTGAAGACAACAAGGGGGTGTTGATTCACAACACGAGACAACATATCAAGAGATCACAGGTTAGATCTACTTAATTTTAAGATATTATTCAATTTAAATTTTAATACTGAATTTATTCAATTTATCCAAAACTTGTAAGGAAGTCAACAAGAAACATTGCATACGTTAAACTTACGTAATAAATCATAAAGAGGACTAGAACGTTCCAGATTTTTTTGTAAAGAGGTAGTTTTTGGTGACTTTATATTGAATTAAAAGTATATAAATTTTGAGGATATATAATCCATATTATATGAATTGATTGAAGAGTGTATTTAAAGAATTTCTAAAATTGTAAATATTATTCCCTTTCATTATATGAATGTTGATTGACTTCGTTTATCAATTCAAAAAAGTAATCATAAAGTGGTTAAGAAGAAAATTGACCATCGTAACGTTGTGCACTCGGTGTAAATTAAAAAGGGCTAGCCGTGGCATAATAAGTAAAAGATTAGATTAAAGTAATACACCGAAAGGTGGTGTTAAGTAGAACGTTCATTACACCGAGCACGGCGTTATCATATCAATTTACATAACGCAGCCAACTGGGGTGAAAACATATCAATTAACATGACGAGCCAACGTGGGGCTTGAAAACAGCATATCAATATATATATAATATAAGAATATAAAATAAGAAGTGTTTTTTTCTAATTATTCATTGTATCTAATTATATTAAAACATATATATATATATATATATATATATATATATATATATATATGTTTTAATATAATTAGATACAATGAATATATATATATATATATATATATATATATATATATATGTTTTAATATAATTAGATACAATGAATATATATATATATATATATATATATATATATATATATAGTTTTAATATAATTAGATACAATGAATAATTAGAAACAAACACTTCTTATTTTGGTGGTAGATTTTGAAGCAAGGTTCTACACATAGTCCTGGGTCATCGGGACATTTACTACAGTGGTCAGTGGTACACAGTATCTTTTCGAATCTTCTTATTTACACATACTCAACATTTTTTTCTTTGCGTTTTTCCTTTTTCACTTTTAGTTTCTATTTTTACAGGAAGTAACTGGACAGGTCGTGAATGCTTTGTACCCTGCTCTGACAAAATCTTCAAAACTACTAATCGGAAGTCATAAAATGAAAGTCTTTTTCCAGATAATTTATTATAAAGAAGGAATGCATTATGAAGTAGCATTTGGAACACATGGATCCCTACCTTCTTGTACCATCTCATCGTCTTGCGTGAACAGGGAGGACATCATTTGATCAAATCGTTCGACTCCACTTATGTATTTATTATATTGTTCTAGTGGGGAGCGATATCTCTTTGTTTTCACCACGCTTTCTCAGTACAGTAACCATATCGTTTTGAAATTCGGTGGATATGTAGGTTACTTCCCTTCATTTGCCAATCACTATTCCATTCTTCTACTCTGCTTTAGTTTCGCCTTTTTTTTTAATTTAGCTGTCACTACTTCTTTACAAGATTCTTTGCGGTCAGATGTAAGCGTGCAAGTGCAATAAGTATTCCTAGCAATAGCAATATCAGTGCCAATGTGTAGCTATTATAGAAATTATTCATAAACACTGAATGGTCACTGTAAAGATAGTGATTTAGCAAATGTAGAACAACCTTGTCGGTATGCTCTTTACCACTTAAATGATCCATTTGTCCTGTATATACCACCATGTTCAAAACCAAACCATCGAGTTCACATAAAATGTAAAATTTGATGCCGTTTATTTTTAAGGTACTGGCACAAAACAAGCCTGCCACGCCGCAACAGCATTGACTCATCGAGGGATAAATTTTTTGAGGAATAATATACAGATAACATTTTCTGCTGGAAGTAATCTAGCACTGGCCTAACTTTATACAAACAATCATCAGGCTCTTCTTTTCCCTGATCTGGATTTTTAGCAAAATGCAAGCAATGCAATATTATCAAAAACCTATCATGACTCATATATTTTGATAAACAATCAAATCTAAAGAGCCAATGTCTTTTCCTATAGTCCTGTAATATTGCATTTAATAAACTTCAATAGTTCTGACATCGTAATGTTTGTCCATTTTGTTATATGCGACTTTGTAGAGGTGGACTCAGCAAGAAAAACGGATTCTGCATATCTATTAGTTTCGTCCACTATTTGCTGCAAAAAGTCATCATCGATCAATATTCTAAAATAGTCGTATGGAGTGGCATTTGCACTGATATCTACTAAAAGACCAGATTTATAAACAAAATTTAAAGATTTCTTTCCAATCAATGTCTCTTAAACTTGCTTGATCAATCGCCAATTTCTCAGACTTATCAAGTTCTTGGGTTGCAATATTTTCTGTAAAAATTTACAGCTGTAATTTATACATTTAGTAGAAGCATATTCATAAACCTTACCATCAACAACATCGTCACTGTCAGATGTGGATTCATCCTCATCTGGAAAGTATGAATCGCTAGTCTTCTAATTCAGAAGCAGAAGCCATTGCAGCTTAAATAACTCTTCACCTGTTAATTTTCGTGGATTCTTGAATCTTAATTTAGCTCGTTTTGGTGTAGAAGGGTCTGCATCAACATCACGAACGGCACTCATTATAAAGAGCCACGAAGAATCTAGATTTCCAAACAACTACTTCCACACGTAACTTCAACCTCTACCGATATGCATACCAATACGCAACAACCTACTTCGAATGCTAACGTGATACTAACCATAATAATATAAGTCTATTCAGGACGTGCTAGCATGTCCGTAGCAAGCACGTCTTGCCATCACGGGCACACATGCATGTTTATAGCAGCAAACGTGTTAATTCCACATCAATTTGTTTATTATACAACAAATCAAGTTTAAGCAAAAACGTGTGTAATAGCATTGAAAAAGGTAAGTTTTTGCATTGTGATGACAGGGTCGTGGAGATGATTTTAAGCATAGGAAGATGCTGAACATGTACAAAGTGGTAATATCTAATCTGATAAAGGACTGTGTTCCATTGTTGTGATTTTTGTTTAGATACTATTTTGCAATCAGTTTGGTAAATGTTTTTTAGAGAGCAAGAATACAGATACCTCGATTTTAACCAAATTAGAATTGGTACTGGGTCCAAGTAAAAAGCAGCCATCAGGTCACAAAGTTCCACTCAAATTCGAGAATGAAAGTATGAACTAAGATTATTCAGTGTAAAAGAAAATGGTAGTTTACAACTAGTTTTAAAAGGCAATCCAAAGTTTTAAGCAATAGACTTTTTCTTAAATCATAGGGGTGCAAAGTCCTATATACTATTGTTAAAATGCAATAAAATAAAAACAAAATGTTTAAATCACACACGCCAATAAATGTATTATCAAAATTTTCATATTGCTATCATTTAAAATATAAAGTTAAAATAGCTTTTAAGACTGGGGACAGTTTAACATGCCTCTTAAACTAATTGTAGATGCAACCATTTTAAATTTTGTCGATGTATGTACTTCTCCTAGGTTCATGTTCTGTAGTTTGCAGATGGTCCGACAAACATATTTTTGTTGTTAATAACATATGATTCGATGGAAGAAAAATTGAATTGGGGCAAAAATTCCAAATATTTTAGAGAAAAATCAGCATGGAAGTTTATGTTGCCAAACTTCGCAGTCTTAAAAAGTCATATAAGGCAATAAAAGACCACCATGCCAAATTTGGCAATAGAAGAATTTGGAAGTTTTATGATGTATTAAGATTACAAAAACTATTTAAGTATGTGTTTTTAGATTATAGAAGGGCTTTTTTGTAAAAAAGCCTGCTGTGAACTTGCCTCTCTGGTTCACCAAATTAGGTGAGAAAATAAAGAAAGTAAGAATAGTCCAACATCAACTAACAGTGAATCTGCAATTGGTATTTATTTAATTTTATTAATAATTTTATATTCGTAACCTGAACATTTTATTTGAGATCTTTTCTAGAACGGTCAAAATCCAAGACAAATTTGGCCACTGTTTCGCAAGCAGTTAATCCAAAAGCAAGAGTAGAAAGAAATAAGGGCTCATTGACACATAAAAAATTGCAATGAACCAAAACTTTCTTGCTGTCCTGAAAAACCTGGTGGAAAATAAATGATTGCTCTTAATTATTACATTGTATAGACGTTTAGTGTTTGTTTACTATTATTGTGTTAAAATTAATTACCATTTATGTTTGCAGTGATATTATTTATCTTCAGTGCACTTTGGTATTGTGATTAATATAAATGCACTTTAAAATTAAAAGCAATTTTATTTTGTTGGAAACAAATTAAAATTTTTACTTACAAAATTACATTCAAAATTTTGAAGCACGATGAAACTAAAATGCCTAACTCATATAGTTTTAATTTTGCAAATTTGCCATAATCATTACTGTTTTATAAACTTCAACCTGATTTTGTATCGTTCCATGGAAAACATTTTCATTTGGTTCGGGGATTAAAACAATATTTTTAATGTCCTTGCATAAAGTACATATGCTGTGAAGTACACTACAAGCAACAATACTTTTCCTAATCTTCTTTGGGAATTAAACCACTTCCCTTTATCAGGACCTATCATTAGATCAAAAGCTAAACAAATTGCAGAGAGTTTAGACAATAAAGATTTTAGTGCTTCTGCAGGATGGCTCTAGAAATTTTTCAATGAAGACGCGATAAGTGTTAAATCAATTTCAGGCGAAACTACCGGTGTTAATTCAATATATGTTGCAAGCTTTAAGAATAAACTTCCAGGCATAATAAAAAAACTTGTAGCAAAGTTATTTCTATATAATGGTGTATGTAAATGGTTACACATTTTGAGCTCCAAAGAGTTGGGCGTTAATGTAGCAGTATTAATTTATTAAATAACACGTTGTGTGGTCTTGCCCCTAGGGAGAAGATAGAACGTCAATTTAGAACTTAACAGGACTTGAAATTTTTACTCGTATGAAGTGGAACTATAAAAACCGACTGTGACGACGGGTAGATTGACTATCCATGGGAGATCATGAAAAGAGCGGAGTTGAAATATTTTTGGTGAATACGCCCTGTATTTTTGTTGTGGTTTGTTTTGTATTTTTCTTGATCTTTGGGAATTAAACCATTCATAGTTGTTAAAATCGTCTTTATTTATGTTTCGATCCATTACCTAGGATTGTTGTCAAAATAATAAAAATTTCAAGTTTAACATTTAAGACATAAACTGAACGTAATTTTGATTTATTAATGTTTGATGTATTTGGTTTGAATACATTAGATGAAAATTTTAAAGTTTAGAAGAATAAGTGCCTTTAATTTGTGTTGCGCTTTGGGAGCGACTTTGAAGTAGCCAATGTGCTTAATGTGAAATCAACCGATTAATTTTTATATAGCTAAATTTCATAAAAGTTCAATAATATCAAAAAGATTCAAAATAAAATTTTGATCAGACAATCAATAAACTATCAAGGATTCTTGAAAAAGCAAGTTAAAATATGATGAGAGAAAGACTACAAAACCACCGACACATTATTTATAAGTTAAAACAAGATATTGAGCTAACAAAAGATGATTTTGATAAAATTCTCGTTAGTGCAAAAACTTACCACGAATCGGAATTTTCCAGACAAAAATAAATTCACATAAAAAATTTAATAAACTATTTATAGAGAAAAATAACACCCCAAACTAATACGTTAAAAACAGCAACGCCATGCTTAACACCATCATAAATTTATCAAACAGAACTATTAACGACACAGAAAAACTAATTCTATCAAAAGGCCTGAACTTTGCAGTAACACCAAAATCAATACCGACAGTTGAAATAATCAGCTGTATTGACAAAACAGCGAACCAACTCAAAGAAGATCAAGCAAACGTATTTACAGTACGATGCAAAATAGAAATAGAAAAGAATCACAAAATAAAACCAAATGCAAGTAGTAACAAAATAAAAGCAATTCGCAATCTAAAAAACAATAACTTAATTATAGTTCTGCCTGCTGACAAAGGCAATGCAACAGTAGTATTAGATAAAAACGATTACAACGCAAAAGTCAACGAACTGTTTAACATTGAGAATTACACTAGTTTATAAACGGACCCAACAAAATCAATTGAAAGTAAAATATACAAAACTATATAAATTTTAAAATGAGTTCGAAAACAAACAAAGAGGCCAACTGGTCCCATATTACAGCAAACCACCCCCACTTTTACGGTCTACCAAAAATTCCTAAAAAAGACATTGCTATGAGACCTATTGTAAGCTCCATGATTCACCATGCCATAATTTAACAAAATTTCTACTAAAAATTATAAATTCATTAGCAGGCAAAACGAATTCTTTCATAAAAAACAACCAACACTTTTTAGAAAAATTATCAAACATCAAAATTGAAAATACACACACAGTGGTAAGTTTTGATGTAGTAAATATCTTCACAAATGTCCCTGTAAACAAAATGCTTAATATTATAAAAAACAAACTACAAAAAAATGAAAACCTTAAAGAAAGAACAAAACTAAGTATATCATCGATCAAGGAATTACTTGGTGTATGCGTCAATACTTCAAATAAATGACCAATTTTACAAACAGAGCTTTGGAATGGCGATGGGAATTCCCCTATCGCCAATCCTTAGTAATATATTCATGGATGAATTGAAAAAATATGATATTCACACAAAAACTGAAACCACTAATGTGGTGGAGATACGTGGATGATGCCATGCTATTTGGCCTCATAAAACAGAACTAATTAAAAACTTTGTAGATTTAATTAACAAAATAGAACCAACTATTAAATTCACATATGAATTAGAGCAACACGGAAAACTTCGATTTTTAGATATTCTAGTTAGCAAAAATAATACAACAATTAATATATCAGTATACAGATAACCAACACACGCACAAACAGATACTTAAACTTCGATTCAAACCAACCACGCCGTGTCAAACAAGGAATTATCAAAACCATGTATGATAGAGAAAAATTAATATCATCAAACAAAGAAATTTTAAAGAAAAAGAAAGACCTAATCAAATGTACACTAATAAAGAACAAGTATCCTAAAGGAATAATAGAGAAAAATGAATAGTCCCAAAAAAATAAAAAAGAAGGAAATAGAAACAACAATACTCATCAAAAAATGCTCTCAATTCCATACATAAAAGAATTCGCCGAAAAAGTTCAAAGATTAGTAAACAAATTCAAAATCAAAACTATTTAGAAACAACAATACACTAAGAACACAATTAACAAAAACAAAACCCAAAAACGCAATACAAAAGTCAAAAACTGCATCTACAAATTACTGTGCGAATGAAACAAGTTTTATATAGGGGAAAGTTCCAGACCATTTGCAGTTCGATTAAAAGAACATAAATCATATACAAAAAATAGAAAATGTGGAAAATCCATGATTTGCCAACATGCATGGGCCTCCAGTCATAAAATAAAATAGGAAGATGCAAAAATTATTGACAAAGAAGAAAACCACCAAAAACGCAAAATCAAAGAAGCTGTTTATATAACCATACATAAAAATAACTACGAAGCAAACGAATTCATGACTTTCAATTAACAATGGATTCCATTACTGAAATAAATAACAAATGAAAATCAAGTACCCCCAGTATCTAGGTAGCATTGCAAGTTTTTCCTGGGTTTTCCTGCGATATTAACATGAAATACAGCCTACATACATGATTTCTATTTATACATACAATAACTAATTACATAACAATAGGAATATTAGCAACCCCAATAAAACAGCATTGGTATCAAACAAGTGTAAACCCGCTATAGGGTTACCTCAGAACCACATACAATCTTCGTTGAACAGCATTGGTATCTGACATGTGTAAACCCACCTTAGGGTCGCCTCAGAACCATATAAAATATTCGTAGAGCAACATTGGTATATGACAAGTGTAAACCCACCATAGGGTCGCCTCCGAACCATGTTAAAATCTACCAAAGAGGTAGCCTAAATCATAATGAGTTTTCCTTCTCAAGATAAATATAAACAAAAACCCGCTGCTTAAACCATATGCTAATGTAATCGCGCACTTCATTAATCACCATCTTCTCAATTGTATAAATAGAAACATGTTAAAAAATGTTTTCTAATCCTCAAATTATTGAATTTATTGAAATTTAACTATATAAAAATTAATCAGCTGATTAAGCATATTGGCTACCTCAAAGTCGCTCACATTAAAGGCACTCATTCTTCTAAGCTTTAAAATTTTCACCTAACGTATTCAAATCAAACATTAATAAATCAGTCACCTTCAGTTTATGTCATAAATGTCAAACTTGAAATTTTATTATTTCGACAACGTCCTAGGTCATGGATCGAAAAGTAAATAAAGAAGATTTTCACAACTAATGAGTGGTTTAATTCCCAAAGTAGCTTAAGAAAAATACAAAACAAAGCCCAACAAACATACAGGGAGTGTTTAGCAGCAACAATATATTGTTATGAAGTCTATCCTTGCCATTGGTAAACAATATAGCATACTTCTCATTCTACCTTTCAGCAACCCAATGCATCTTTCTACAACCATCCTTGCTGAAGAATGACAATAATTATACCGGTTTTGTCTCTGTCAAGTTACTATTATCTCTGAAAGAAGTCAGCAAATGTTGATGCAACTCATATTCAGAATCACCCACGAAATTTATTATCGTCATGTAAATAATTTGTAACTAAGGATTGTCGAAAGACTCTCTGATCATGCACTGATCAGGGATGCCCACAGTATAACAACAAGTTAACGTTGTGTGGTCACACACGATGTGAAATGTAGTATTTGTAAAATAAATCATTTTCGTTGGAATGCTTGTATTTTCTACCAACCTGCAATTGAATTGAATGGGATCCTTTGCAGTTGACATAATCAGTTAGATTTGACCCATTCATCCAAATGTGTTCCATCTACAACTCCAATAGCACTTGGAAACCCAATTACTGCAAATCTTTGAATCACTGTATAAACTCTATCTCAACTTGTCACTGTATAAATCTATTAGATTTTCTAAAAAGAGCACTGGTGACTTCGCACATACCTAACTGCTGTAACCCATCTTACATTAAACCAATTGTTACGTTCCATTTCGTATTTGAAAATTTACTGCCTCCTTGTTTAAAAACAATTTCAGTTTCTACTTATTTGAACACACAGCAGCTACCACAGTTTAAAGTACATCAATTTTTTTATCCAGTGTTCTTGACTTTCCCATCATACTTTGAGGCTTAATAGTTATTGTCTCGTTTTAGCTTTTGCAGTTGGGTTTTCTCCTTTCATTTCTTACTTTTTGGTCTTTGGCGAGAAACTAATCCTGTTTCTAAGGTTATATAATTTTACTGTTCTTTTATTAGAGATACTCGTCCTTTGACGACTTTTGTAGTGTTAATACCATTCCATCTTCATCCTCGTTGATTGCTACCCTATATTTTCCCTTTTCCAATAGTTTTCTATCTCTTTGGCTTTGTCCAGTACTTTGACACTTCCAACCAGATTGATTTCTTTGCTCTTTCTTTCTCATTGTGGTCCTGTTTTGGTTGTCTAATAGTACCTTTTTTTCTGTTCGTACTGTTGTTTTGTTGCTTGGTCCATTGTTTTGCTTCTTACCCCGAACTTTTTTTATTTTGCTAGAGAGGGAATTTGTTACATCCCATTTCGTATTTGAAAATTTACTGCCTTTTTACTTTAAAAACCATTTCAGTTCCTATTTATTTGAACTTCCAGGTTGCTACACTTTTGTTATTTCAAGACTGCTCAGTTAGGCTATCTTATTATAATAAAAGTGTAGCAACCCGTATGTTCAAATAAGTAGAAGCTGAAACGGTTTTTAAATGACGCAGTAAATTATCTAATCTGAAATGGAAAATAACACGATCACATACTGATTATACAATTAGAAACGATTAATTACTTCTATGGTTGTGTATAAGCTGTACCTGTATTAATCATGTGGCCATTTTCTAAATCACAACTAATAATTGCTGCCGAGATGGAATTGTAGGACAACCCTTTACTTTTCGAATTATCCTCAATATGATTTCAAGCACAAATTCAAACATAGCCCTCGTTATTTTGAAAATGTAAATTTAAGTGTAAGAACATACACTTTTCTTTACTACCGAAAATGGCTTTTGGATTCATGAATCAGACATTTTTGTACAGCAACCATATATCCTATAATTCGGAGACACAGTTCTCGCTTCTGTCTTTCTTGCAAAGAAATTTCCCAATCTTCATCAAAACTACTACTATTATTTCTAAGATGCATTATCGAATTAACGGTATTCAACATTACAGAAAAGTTAACAAAAGTCTACCACAAGATTCCATGGCTAACTTTCACTTGGCTCCCAACAATCCGTTCCACTTAAATTACAGACAGCAAGGATTTCTCCATGGTGGAATGGTAAAACTGCGGTCACAGTAGTAAGTATTGCAATCGTTAATTGGAACAATGTTATTAACATTGTTTAATCAAAAAACAAGAGCAACCTAAAAACTTATTTTTTTTAACAGTAAAGTATTTTGTTTTCAAAATTCTAAGAGCTTTAAATTCTCTCTACAATGATCCCAAATTGTGTGTTAGTTATTTGAAGCAATGAGCTTTTAAAAATTTATCTGCACAACTCTGGAAACTAAAAAATTTGAAATTGTATTAAATTAAATGCCTTGTTTAAAGTGAATATTATTGTTTACAATGCATAATTGAGCTCTTCTTAATAAACTTCTTTGCACTTTCCGTAATGCAGATGGTGCGATTCTGACAGCATTCAGAAAATTGACTTTTTATATTGTTCAGACTGTTGTCACATAAATGTTTTGTTTCTGATATCCCCAAATAAAAATCAAATTCAGAATTGAAAGGTCACGTGATTTCTAAATTTCGTATTTAAAATATCTCTACATTTCTGGCATTGTGAGGGGCCCCATCTTGTCGAAATCAGAGATTACATCAAATATTTAAAGGTACATCAAGAAAATTTTGAACTTATTTTTAAGAAAATTGCCGTACCTTGCACTACTAAGTGTTCCTTCATAAAAGTAAGACCATTGTACGTAGAAATCGATTTAAAACCACGAGCCACACATTAATTGAAACTATATTTTGATAGTGTAGTGGTTACTTTCCGTGCATTTACATCATTCCGGGAAAGATCTTTCGTCCTATTAGATATAGTATTTTTTGTAAAATTTGATTCCACTCCAAATTGTCACATTATTTAAACGCCTGTGACTAGCTAGCCAATTGCAAAATGCTAGTTGCATCATCATTATTGTCTTCAGTCCATGATAAACTAAACAGATATGCTCAAGTGCATCTTATGTTTAAGTTTCTTGCGATGACGTTAATCCGTGACAAGTTCAGTAACAGACACTACAACGCAGTTGCCAAGTGGATTAGTATTTTAAAACATTGTTTTATTAATGTTAAAATAGTATTTTGTGTGGTAGTTGGTTGTTTCAATAATAACAATAAAAGCAGTCGAGATTACAACGTTGAATGTCGGTATATTTCATTTCCAAAAGATAAATCTATCTGTAGTAAATGGGTTCACAAATATCAACAGCACAAATATAATGTAATAACTGGAGGAAATATGCTCAGATCATTTCGTCGACAATGATTACCATTTAAAAGACAAATTAGTAGGGTTGTTAAAAACAAGAAAGCTAAGACCTGACGCTGTGCCCTCAGTTATAGAACTCCAGATTCAGATGACTGAATGTGATAATAGAATAAAAAAAAAGGACTTTTATCAAAAGCGTGACTGGATATGAGTAAGTAATTATCTCTGACCAATGTACACATTGTTATAATGATGTATTTGATTTTTACAATATAGCCAACTGTTAGTAAATACGGTAAGTACTGAAGAACATCACGAAATACTTTTGTTAACAAATGAGGTGTTTCAATAGAAAGTAATAATACCAAGTGTAGCAGTGTTGCAACTCGGATAGAGTAAGCAAAATTGGAATAGTATGTTGGAAGGTCCTTAATAATAATTATCTTAGTGGTAAAGAAAAATTACAAGCACTCAAGCAGAACGTGATCGGAAAAAGCCATTTCAGTAAAGCAAGAACTACAATTCATTGGCAACATTTTCACTTAAGGTCAACTTCGCATACTGAATTGTGACACAAAAATAAACTGGACTATGGAAGACTGCATCGTCTATGTCATTATACAATGCAGATCCACGCTCATACAGATTAATGCAAAAAAGAGGTTTCCTTTGCCAGGAGTTTCAATGTTATGAAGATGGGCTGGGAAGGTAAATGTGCAGTCAGGTAAGTTTTAAATTGTAAAATGTAGAATGTTGATGCATTGAGCCTAACAGGTATCTTACATGTTGTCTTAAAACTCGTGAAGGAGGTCGAATTTACTCAAATGGATAAGTTTATGTGTTACTTTTTGACGAGATGAAGATACAAAATATCTATGATTATGACAAATAAATTGACACCACTTTAGGACCTTCAAAGTACGTTCAGGTAATAATGGCCCGAAGTACATGTCATAATTGGAAGCAGCCGATCTTCTATAACTATGACTGTAAGATAAATAAAGGTTTATTATTTGAAGTTACAAAAAAAGAAGAAATTGGTTACCCAGTATACGCCATTAATTGTGATTTAGAGGGAAGCAATGGAGGTCTTTGGTCAGAATTAAATATTTCTGAGAAAAAAACATGGTTTGCGAACCCAGCATCCTATAAAAAAGTTTATGTTTTTGCGGATACTCCTCACATGATAAAACTAATAAGAAACCATTTTCTCGACACTGAATTTCTGATTAATGGAAAAGTAGTTATTTCAAAAAACCAATTCTAGACCTTTTGAAAAATACAACAAAATCCTATTTGAATATTGCGCACAAAATTACTGAACCCCTTTTAATTGTTAAAGATGCTCAAAAGTAGAAGGTCGTGTGCTACCAAATTATATTTGTACACAGTAACAAGAGCTGTTTCACGCATGGGGAGTTTTCATTGTATGAAAACGGCAATAATTGGTTGGAATACTCAAAATCACTAAGGACTGTTAACGACTGGTTTGACGTTTTTAATTCTAAGGTTACACAATGTGATGGTGCAAAGCTTATGGTTTGGCATTAACCGAATAAATCAAATTCTTGTTATGTTAGAGTAAACAGTAAAAATATATTGCCTTTCCAAAAAGGAATTATGATTAGCTTTTGTCCGTTAAAAAGTCTATTAATGACCTGGAGGATGATGTTAAAGTTCAGTGTATATTAACCTATAATCTAAATCTGGAAGGATATTTCTTAATCATCCTACCACCCTGCACTTTAAATACAAACTTAGAAATTATCTGATAGGACGAAACAATCTCTGAATCATTCAAATGTTGAGGTCTCAGCGGAGTGTATTCCAAATATTTCAATTGAACCTATTCACTTGCTATCGCAATATACAGAGGATAATGACAAAGACAACGCAAACTTGTCACTCGTGAAATTTTTGCTACTATAGAAATAACTAGCATTCAATAACTCTATGAGGGATGAAATAACTGATATTGAATTGGATGGTTTAGAAAATCTTGCAGGATTCGTTGCTTATAAATTAAGACAAGGATTGCAATGATACTTCACGTTCATGGATAAATCATGTCTGAAGGTGGGTTAATGTGTAACAACACTCAAAATTGTGATATTCTTTTTAATAGGGGAATTCTTAGAATTATGCTTTCTACCAGATTTATTTATTAAAGTTAAACAAATTTGCATTGGTTGGCGTTCAACAATGTAAAATAAAAATTACTACCCTTGGTTGTAAAATATTTCAATGTGAGGAACAGGAAACAAAAAATAACCGATTTCCGAGTTAAATCTGTATGTTCTGTGGTGAGAAGTGTCGCTCTGTACACTGAGTGGTGAATTGCTTTGGTGTACACAGGAATTAACATGTAAAATCATACTTGCACTTTCCTGCTTACCTATTTATTTTATGCCAAAAATGCGAGACCTAAATTGTTTAAAATTTAAAACTGTTCAGGATGGCTTCGTTGCTTACCACTGAGATCTTTCCTTGTAACAAAAAAGCTTAAAAATAATGCCCACCTTGATTTGTAAATCAATTTGACATTTTTAATTTTTAGGTTTGATTGCTTCTGTTCTCTGATTTAATTAGAACGGGTTTATCTGCACACAAGTGAAAAAAAAATCCAATTTTTAAAGTGGTATTATTCGGGATGTAGTTTTAGGGAACTGTGAAATATGTTTGCAAGCCTCATCTGAATCGAATAATTTCCACTATTGCTACAATTCAAAAAGTAATTCTAACCAAGCTAAAGAGAGTTGTTTTCAAACCATGGAAGTCCTGCGTTAGGAAAACATTAGATATTCACGAACAAGAGGAAGATGGAAGTTCAGGCAGAAAACACTAATAGTAGCGAATTAAAAGTTTTTGTGAGTGTGTAACAACTTAATATTAGTGTTAGAGAAATTGTTCTAGAATTGGATATACACTATACAACTGCATTGAAAATATTGGATAAGAACAAGTATAAATCATAAATACAGCAATCGCCAAGAAAAGATGAACTGCCAAGAATATTCTGCAAAACAATAATGGATATGGTTAACCTTGATACCAATTTTCTTAAAAAATTAATTTGCTTTTCTGATGAGTCAATGTTTAGTATAAACAGCAAACCAAACTGTCAGAATTGCTGATACGGGGACAGAATCCACACTTGCTAATTTTACTGTAAATATAGACAAACCATAAATATTTAGACTTGGTTACTAGGATGTCATGTAATCGGACCATTTTTTATTGAGAAGCCTTAGTGGTCAGAAGTATTCGGAGTTGCTTCAAAATAATGGGTTCGTCATAGATAATATTGCAGGACTTGCGGAGGACAATATTTAGTTTTAACAGGAAGGTTATCCTGCTCATTTCACAAGAGATGCAATTGCTCTGTTAAATTACTAATTTCTTAATTCATGAATGAGACATCATGGACTGATAAATTGACAAGCTCAATCACTTGATTCATCACCAAATGACAATCCTATGAGGGTAATTTAAAATTTATGGTCAAAGACACTCTAATGCCGATTGCTTTAAAAAAATACGAAATAGTTAAGGAATGTAGGAAATAATTGGAAATGTAAACGATAAAAAACTTTTATGATCGACTTAGCTCTGTTTGGCAGCAAATTGTGAATTATACGAACATTTGTCGGTTAAGCGTTCACAATTTTTTGTTTATTTTTCTATGTATTTATTAAATCTTTAAAATAAAATGATTTACGCCTGTTTTGGCCATATTCCATTACATTAAGTTGTTTATTTTGAGGTGGGAAATAATAGAGCCATTGAATTATTATTAATCGGCTGCTTAGAACACCTAGCCAAAGTGCTACTGTAGGCTAAGTAACAAGCAGTATGACCTATAAAATACACATAACTGACCTAACCAGGTTGCCTAAACATCAACAGTTTTATATTTTAAACAATTTATCTTTTGCCATAAAATTAGGTAGCAAGCAAATGATCATTTCAAATCGAGCTAGTAATTGAAAGATGGAAAATATAAGGTCTTGGACAGGACTTGAACTTGTATCCTGGTTTTGCCGGAATCATGCGTTTACCAATTACGCCACCGAGACCGATGATACAATTGGGAAATTTACAAATTTAAATCGTGTACAACAACTATACATATATATATATATATATATATATATATATATATATATATATATATACAGTCGACTCGTTAATTCAAACCTGCGATAATTCGAACCTCTCTATAATTCAAAGTTATCGCGAGTTCCTACAAAATCTCTTTATATTTCGAACTAGATCAATACATTTTTATGAACTTGGTAATTCGAACGAAAAATCTGCTATATACTAACAAAACGACGCGTTAATTCGAACTCATCGGCGTCCAACACTCGACAATTCAAGTTGCAACGAGTATCAACGAGCTTTTGTTCTTGTTCTGATTAGTTTGACTATTTGACACACACTTCTTTTGTTTAGTTATCATTCAGTTATGTACTGTTACTTTTTCGTTGGTACATATACAGATTAAAATTTTCTGTTAGTCATGAGCCCTAGAAAGTATAAATGTTTAACGATTGCTGAAAAGAAGAAGTTAATCGAAAAAGTAGAGAAAGGTGAGAAGAAGAGTGATATTGCAAAAGAATTTAAGATTCCTCTGAGTACTCTCTCAACCATAATAAAGCACAAGGAGAAAATTAATGCTGCTCAAACTGCTGGAGTACGGAAAGAACTACTAAAGGTGAATTTCCTCGTCTGGAAGAAAGCCTGGTCATTTGGCTAAGACAGTGTAGAGGACAAAAAGTGTCTATTAGCGGAAACTTGTTGAAAGAAAAAGCAAAAGAGTTCGCGTCTATTCTAAGCATCAAAACTTTGCGGCAAGTGAAGGGTGGCTTACAAATTTCAAAAGAGAAATGGAGTTGTGTTTAAAAAAGTTTGTGGGGAAAGTGGAAGTGTTGATAATGTAGTTTGCTTAGATTGGCACGATAAATTGAAGACCTTGATTGAAAACTATGATGCCCGAAACATTTTTAATACTGATGAAACTGGCCTATTTTTCAAATGTTTACCGGACAAGACGCTTACCTTTAAAGATGAAAAATGTCATGGGGGAAAACATAGTAAAGAGAGGTTGACAGTTTTACTTGCAGTAAATATGGACGGATCGGAAAAACTTAAACCCTTACTGATAGGAAAAGCAATGAAACCGCGATGTTTCAGAGGAGTGAAATCGTTTCCTACTGATTATCGTGCTAACAAAAAAGCTTGGATGACGACAGAATTTTTAACAATTGGCTTTTAACAGTTAATGGGGACATGAAACGACAAAAGCGGAAAATTTTACTATTTTTAGACAATTGCACTGTCCACAACAGTCCTCCTACATTGTCCAACGTGAAACTCTACTTCTTTCCGCCAAATACAACTTCTAAATTGCAACCATTGGACCAAGGGATCATCCTTAATTTTAAGACGTTCTATCGCAAAGAAATTGTTAAGCTCGTTTTAGAATCTCTCGACAAGCAGCTAACTGCAAATATCACGGTTCTGACAGCTATTTTACTGATTGACAAGGCATGGAGAGCTGTAACACCCCTAACGATTCTCAACTGCTTCAAAAAATCCGGTTTCTCAAAAGAAGATCAGGAAAATCTTCCAATACTTATGGATGATGAAGAACCAGCAATAGAACCATTAGTTGACATCAGCGGTGTGAGTTTTTCTGACTTTGTTCAAGTGGATGAAGATGTTGCTGTCTCAGGTTCACTAACCGATGGCGAAATTTTATCTGCGACAGATACGAATGCAAAAAGTAACGATGAAAATGAGGACGATACATCAGAACCTTTGGCAGAGGTGTCAGTTAAGGAAGCAAGATCCTCATTCGATACCTTACAAACCTTCTGTCTACAAAACGAAAGTGATGAAAAAACATTTCAGGCACTTTTTCTCTTAAAAAAAATTATTGAGCAGTCTGAGCAGCAGCAACGTGCTTTGAAGCAAACCAGTATAACAAAGTTCTTTCGAAAGACTAATTAATTCACATTATGAATACATGTATGTACACGAATGTACCTCTAAACTTTTGTCATTGTTATAGAATAGCAGTTAATAAATAATAATTGATCAACACTTAATAATTCGAAGTTTTATTTATTTTCTCTCACAAATTTCGAACCATTTGATATTTCAAACACTCGATAATTCGTAATAATTTTAAAAGTCCCTCGAGTTTCGAATTAACGAGAGTCGACTGTATATATATATATATATATATATATATATATATATATATATATAGATAATATGTAAATTACTTTATCTTCAATTGTAACTTTCTGGGTAGTGGCCATCCATTAAATAAAATAATACATTATAATATTCTTGTTTACGCGTTTCGGTCTACAAGACCATTATCAAACCTTTATTATAGCAAATATTCTTCAATAGCACCTCTATTTCAATTATTTTATAAATTTGTATAGATAAAATTCATTTTAACAATAATATGTAATTCAAACATTTTGGGTCATTAAATAAAATTGTAAACATACACGTTAAAAGCTAAATTAAAACTGTGTTATATATGGAATTTGTGTTATCAACAATTGAGTATATATATACATGTAAAATGGAAAAAAATACAATAAAAAATTGAAAAAAAAAGAAGAAAAAGTGGGTGAGGGTTAATGTTAATGGTTATACAACTATTAGCTCGATTTGTATAGGTGAATAAAGCTCTTATTATTTTGATAAGAGTTTATTTACAGATACATCTTATTTTTTTATTTTGTTCTATACAATTCCTTATTGCAGACTGCAAATAATATATATATATATATATATATATATATATATATATATATATATATATATAAGTAGTTTTTACACAAGGTAAGTTGATAAATACTTACGTATTGAAATTAATAAGATGAAATAATAACTAAGACTTTTTAAGTAAAGCCCAAATGATCATTTCAAATCGAGCTAGTAATTGAAAGAAGGAAAATATAAGGCCTTGGACAGGATTTGAACCTGCATCTCAGTTTTGCCGGAACTGTGCGTTATCCAATTACGCTACCGAGGCCGATGGCTTAATTGGGAAATTTACAAATCTAAATCGTGTACAGCACCATATATAAACCTAACTTTCAATTACGTTTAGCATTTTTGTCAATCCTTCTTTCAATTACTAGCTCGATTTGAAATGATCATTTGGGCTTTACTTAAAAAGTCTTAGTTATTATTTCATCTTATTAATTTCAATACGTAAGTATTTATCAACTTACCTTGTGTAAAAAACTACTTATAATATTTATATATTAATACTTGGCTTATAGCCGTGATTTTGAGTGTTGCTTCCTGTCTATATCTGACATAAGTCAAAAACTTTACAATTTCAGATTGATTGACAAAAATGCTAAACGTAATTGAAAGTTAGGTTTATATATGGTACTGTACACGATTTAGATTTGTAAATTTCCCAATTAAGCCATCGGCCTCGGTAGCGTAATTGGATAACGCACAGTTCCGGCAAAACTGAGATGCAGGTTCAAATCCTGTCCAAGGCCTTATATTTTCCTTCTTTCAATTACTAGCTCGATTTGAAATGATCATTTGGGCTTTACTTAAAAAGTCTTGGTTATTATTTCATCTTATTAATTTCTATATATATATATATATATATATATATATATATATATATATATATATATATATATTGATAAACGCTACGTAATGACTTCCAAAACAGATACATAGCAAACGATGTGACTTCATATATAACGTTGTTACTTCCATTTTCGGAAGTCATAGCGATTTGCAGAAATTTTACACTTTTCAGACCATTGGAGGTATTTTAAGTCATTTCCCAAAAATTTGTCTGGAGGTCACAACTGACCAACTGTACCTACAAAAAAAACTTTTAGTTCACTTGTATATCGCTAGCGCTAGTGTCGTGTTTGATACCTTACATACTTCAAGCACGCTGCAACTTCCGTTACATGTTAGTTACCTTAGTACCTCCAAAGAGCGCGGTAAATTCGACAACGTTGCTCACTACATATCTTGAAACATAATTGCAGTTTAGCATTTATTCAGAAAGCCGATTAAGAAAGTTTTAAATAAAGGTGATGAAGAAATGAATTTAATATGCCAGCTAAATGATACAATTAGCTCAAAATAGTAGGGATATTTAAAATTTAAATTATTATGACCATTTATTAACGATTCTTTCATTTTACAAATAGTGTAATATTAACGTTATGCATTCTGTTAGTACAGCTGACTTGCATTCCAAATTAATCTTCAACATTCTTATGTAAAGTATAATATGAATTCTACGAATAGGGAAAATATCTTTAAAAACAATTGCACTTTTTATGTTTGTTTATAGGGATTTTAAAGAAATGTTAAACGCCTACAAAGTTTTGCTTGCCTCGTTAGTGTAAACACCTATGGTATTTAGCCGTTTACAAATATACTTTAATTTAGTATAAGTTGGGTAGATTGCCGCATGTCTATTAATGCTACCTGGTTATGCTTTATCGAAAGAATTGAATTTTTATAAATTTGACGGGAATGAGTTTTAACTATTGTTTTATTCTGCGTATTTAGCACAATTATGTTTAAATTACCTTTTAAGCAGACTTCACGGAACCATGCATTAGTTTGCTTAAGAGGTATGGGAAAGATTTATAGTTAATATTTAGGTCAAGCGCAATTATATTTTTAATTATTCAGCATTTTATTGAGTCTGGCATTAATACGATAATATACTCTAGGAAATTAAGGTAGGCCCCTTGCATTTTTCGAAAAATTCAGGAACGCAGTTTGAATGCATTTTATGTGAGTATAAGCCTTTAGAATGATGTCTAATACAAATTAAACCAAATTATTTCTTTATTAATATTTTTAAACAATTGCCAAAGATGTGAAAAACACGTTTCTAGATGATATACCGAACGTTATAACACTTAGAGAAAAAAAGTTTCAAATGAAAAATGTGAGCCTTAAAAACGCCTACAGAATGAGTGGTAATAGTTTAAAATCGGTTAATTTGTTCGCTTGCATATGAATTTAAATTACCTAAAATATCACTTTCTTAAATCTGCTGTTGTTTAAACAGTAATTGAGATATTTGGCTGAAACCAATTGGAAAGTATACCTCTAAGGGCTTTTAAGTTACCATTAAAATTTCATTGAAAAAAATTAACTGGTTTTCTTAATAATTCATTTGTTTATTAAAAAACTTTTTTTCTCAGTGGAATTTCTATAGAATTGGCCTATTGAAAGTTTAAATAAATTAAGGAAATTTACTCTGAAAGAGTCACACCATAACGTACTGTTACGAAAATAGTGAATTTTTAAAGCTGAGTTGCAGAAAAACGGCTCTAAAGTGAAAGCATGTTTTTTGATACAAACAAACTAGCGTACCTTGTTTAATATTTATTCTATTGAATCGAAAGCTGCTTTTCTCTTGAAACTTCTCAAAAAAAAATTTTCTTCTAATTTGAAGGAAATAATTTTTTATTTTCAAGAAATCCTTGCTCCAATAATTACTACCATTTTTAATTAAATTTTAAATATGTTGGAACGAACGAGTTAAACTATTTATCGGAAACTCCTTACATTTGATTTTCCAATGCTCCACCTGAAGGTACTATATTGGCCAGAAAGCGAGTTTTTTTTATCTGGAAAATTTTAAATTTTGCCGAACCCTTGCTGTTCTAAGCAAGGGAAGGATCTTTAACGTGCGTGACAACACTCACACACGGGACCTCCATTTTACCTCTCGTCCGAACGAGGGTGTATTTTTGTGAAAAATGCCGCTTAACATTTTTCAAGCGGACCGTGTCGGGATTCGAACCTGGGACCTTGGGCGTAGTAGTCACACGCATACCAACTATGCCACGGAGCCGCCTGTGCGAAACTCCACGCTTTTGTACACTCATTGTTATTAATGACAGTTTTGTACAAAGTGACGGTCGCTCTTGTAATAGCGTCGGGTGGCAATGTGGGAGTACTCGTACCGCTCGTTCGAGCGTCAATAAATGATTTTAGCTCTCGTGACAAAATCGCTGCAACTTTTAATATCTCAGCAATAAATTGACATTTTGGGATGATTTTTTTTTTAAATTTGGGTATGTTTTACTATTGATTTCAAATGTCGTATTGAAAATTTAAAAAAAAAGTTCTTATATCTGAAATTTAACATTATTTATTTATTATAATTTTTTATAAAAGATTAGCTTTTCAAATTCATTTTAGACTAATTTCATTACATGAAATAAGGATAAGAATCCATGAAAAGCCAATTATTTATATAAAAATAATTATTATAAATAAATAATGTTAAATTTCAGCCGTAAGAAACAAATGTTTAAAATTTTCAATACATTTGAAATCAGCAATAAAAGTACTCCAATTAAAAAAAATTATTTCACTGTATAAATTTGTTGTGATATATAAGTCGCGAGAGCACAGAATCTTGTATCAACGTCTAAAAATAAAAATTATTCTCTACCATTCTAGTCAGATGATTTTTTTTTCGAAAGAGCGTAATGAAAAAAACAGCTTTCGAATGGCTTTCGTCTCGATTCAATAGTATATATATGTAGCGAAAATAATGCATTCACTTTAAAGCCGTTTTTTGAAACTTAACTGTAAAAAATCACTTTCCCATAACAATACGTTATAGTTTGACTTTTTCTGAATAAATGCTTTAATTTATTTACACCTTCACAGACCAATTCTGTAGAACTTCTAGTGAGATAGAATTTTCTTATAAAACAAATGAATTATTAACAAAACTATTAAATGTTTTTCAATGAAATTTTAATGGTAACTTAAAAGTCCTTATATGCATACTTTTCAAATGATTTCAGCTGAGTATATCATTTATTGTTTAAACAATATCAGATTTAAGAAACTGGCATTTTAGACATTTTAAATTCATTTGTAAATAAACAAATTAACCAATTTTAAATGATGACCATTCATTTTGTAGGTCTTTTTAAGGCATACACCTTTCATTTGAAACTTTTTCTATGTTTTCTATGTTTCGTCCATCATTGAAAAACGCATTTTTCACACACTTTTGGCGATTGTTTAAAAATATTAATGTTGAAATGAAATGATTGCATTCGTATTGCACTTCATTCCAATGGCTCACATTAACATAATATGCATTCAAACTGTCCCTTAATTTTTTCGAAATTTTTCTTAATTTCCACGAACTAAATAACGCTATCGTTTACATTTAATATTATTATAATTTTGCAAACATTTGACGTCATTTTTCCTAAATATGGGTTAAAATCGTAGGTTTAATGTATTTAACTTTTCACATCTAAATAACTACTTTATTGTAAAAGTAATCCACATAAAACTTCTATCAGCACAACGCACATTTTGTGCGAATAGTGTAATTATAAAATCAAAATCCAGCCAAGTATGATAAAAGTAAAAAGTAGCGTGTCAACCAATGTGGTCAGTAGCAATTAAAATAGAGTAAAAAAAGTATTAAGAAAAGTTGTTATAGATCACTCAAAAATCCAAAATAAATACGAAATTTTGTAAAACAATTCGCTTTTTAAATTTTCTCCATTTTTTTTTGCCCTCATGAGATAATAATTTATTATTGTAGTAATTAGCATGCCATGAACAAGCAAACAATTTTAAAATTTTATTTAACATTAACAAACAAAATTTAACAGCGCTTTACCTTGTGTTCTGGTTTCATGGCACCCTTATTATTACAACAAGAAATTATTATTTGGACACACACACACACACACACACATGTGTAGTTAGCACCCCGTTTTTGAAAAAGTGTGATTTTGAAAGTTGTTCCAGGTTGTTTTAAACTTGTACTACATTGTTTTCATTCGACATTATTTTATTTCAAACGATTCTTTATAAAAAACAAAAAATTTTTTTATTGGCACCCACTCTTTCGAAAACTGAAGATTTGACCCCCGCCATACGGTGTTTTGTTTACTTCAAACATAGTTGCAAAAGGACAGTTCGTCATTTACGTACATTTTTAATAAAAATAATTCCGATATTTAAAACCATATCCTAAATTATACACGCATGCTATGCTAATCAACTATTAAGGTAAAACGGTTCAATCAATTTCAGTACGAACAATGCAATCTCGTATTTGGAGCATATACAACAGTCAACATTCTCATTATAACATAAAATGCTTTCGGAAATATAGGCAACAGTGTTGGAAGTAAAAGAGTAGCAAAGGTATTACGTTTACGAATCATCTACATATATATAAAAGGAAGTGGTTACGTATCTTGAGTAGGCGAACATATATAAATAAAAATTAAAATCAAAAATCTTTTCCCCTCGTTTGAAAATTGTAATCAGGAAGTTCCCCTCAATGAATATATGCCAACAAAATGAAATTTGGAGTTTTGGAAAATGCGGAAGTAAGGTAGTCTCTTGCGTGCTACGGAAGTCACAACTTAACAACTATCAATATATATATATATATATATATATATATATATATATATATATACATACACACACACGCACACACAAAAATAATTAATTCATATGTAACAAAATAAAGAATTTTGGTTTGAACTAAGAAAAGTAATAAATAAAATTCTCCAATTTATAATCTAACAGGTGTCTAAAGTTATCAAACTTCAAAAAGACAAATCAAACAGCAATCTTAATTGCTCCTTTCCATCCTTGAATAGACATGTCAAATAACTAATTAATTCCAGTTTCAAAACGGCAACAACAATGTATTAAACTTTACTTTCTTCACAAAAAAACATGTTTTCATTTAAAAAAGGTTATGCAAAATTAAACTAAGCTTGATGTACTATATCCAAAAGAACAAAATTATTTTGTTATTTATCAACAAACTCTATGACAAGCAAAAATTGACATGATTTGGTGTTGTTACATCACTCGTGTGAATTTTTAATGATAGATTTAATAAGTGTAGATTGCCCGCTCTGTGATCTTGCAACAAACTCCCATGAACTTTTTTATTCCCATATTTAAAAACAATTTTTAAAGCGGTATCTGCCTTATGAGATTTAGGAGGAATATTACTAGATAATGCAGATTAGTTGATGAAAATATACTAGCAAATATATTTGATAGCGTTAAAAATATGCTAATTTGAATAGACGTTAATGGAGAGCACTTTTAACATTATGCGGTTAAAGTTTATTATAATTTGAACTACTTAAATTATTTTAAATCAAAATAAAATTACTATTCAAAAATTACTTTTTCTTTGGAATTGGTTTTGATTTTAAAGAACTTAGTTGCAATAATTTTGAAAGTCGTAAGAATCAACACATGTTTGATTCAATACTCACACAAAAATGCAATAATTGTTGAGCGCCCGTTATTTATGTCAGTATCACACTAAAGAAACTGAAGATCAAATTTCACTTTATGAAGCACTAACTTGTCATTTAACTTCAATTTTTGGTTCCTTATTATTTAAACTTCTCACTACATGCTTTGCGGTTTGCAGTTACTGCAACAATTTCATTTACAAGCCGACTTCTAAAAACTAAATTTTGAAAAGCAGGCAAACAAAAGTAATAATTTGATTTTAATAAAATACATAAACTTGCATCAAATAGAATATTTTTTAATTTTCTGTTCACCAGTGTATAGCTGAAACACAAACAAATTTTGGACGTATGTTCAAGCTTGTTAGATTGATGAGTTTATAAACTTTTAAATAAAACAAATGAAACGGGAACTTGACAATTTAAATATTTTATACCAGTTACAGTGGGCAAACAACTACAAAAGGGTATTTGGTGGATGCTGTGGTGACAGCAAAGAGCTTGTAATTCTCTCAATACCCTCGATATTAAACTGTTTACCCATTAACAGCAACAGCATGAATTATTAACAATTAAATATATAAATAAAATTAATCAGTACAGAAAAATAACTTCCTTTGATATTACAAATGGGATACCTGTAGAATGCTTGTACCCATAACACTCAAACTAGCATAATTGCCTTGAATACGAGATGATTGCAACTTAATTGCTATGCACCTTTTATTAATCATATTCAAATTTGATTCATTTCTGAAATATTTGGCTACTGTACAACTGGTTTTAGAATATATTTGAATTTTCGCATTTATAAGGAATATGTATACCACCATGTCCACAAATATAAAACAGCAGTACGTAATTTTATCCATTACTTTTTTAAATATCGCCCAAAAACAATAAAATGAAAAATATTACAATATACACTACGTAAAACAATCTCACTGTATATGAGATTGCATGCGAAGATAAATTCTTTTTAATTCCATATAATGGTATTGGTGTACATGAAACAAAAACATAGTCCAATCATGAAGATTGTAACATTATTATATCTAGTAAAACAATAAATCTTAAGAATAGTACAAGAAGCAAATAAAAAGCAAAACTCATTTCATACATAATAGTACATCAGCATAAATCTCTAACTCTAGTGTATTATATTATATAAGTGCTTCGATTATGCACAAATTTGAAATGAAATATATACAACAGAACCAAAATTTATAAAAAATTAGCCAACATTTGTTGCTGCAAACATGTATGCACAATAATCAAATATGTAATCCGACCATACCTTGTACTAGTCACTCAATTTGAGCGCTAGCACTTGTTCCTCTCATGATGTTCAGCCACCTGGGATGTTGTGAACACAGACGGACCTACCTTTCGATGACTTAACCCCTTCACAAATAGTGAAATACAGCACTCAGTATTGTATACCAACTATAAGATTTTTTTATAAATATTAGTTTTTATTATAAAATAAATAAAAGAATCAAACAAATCATCTTATAAAATTTTTAGTAATTTGTGACACCTTAGGGGGTCCCCTGTGTTCACTATACAATCACAGCCAAGTTATATTCTATTATACGAGTTCAACAACATATTTGCAACACTTTAGTTCTTAATCTGTTTAGGATCTTCTTAAAAACTAGTACACCTATATAAAAAAGAAAAATCGCTAGCACGCTTGTTTCACTAAAAAAAAGGAATTATTGCTGATCTTCAGTAGCAGGGGCTTCAGTAACCACACTTTGTACTGCAGTTTCTGATATATCACTAACAATTTCTGGCTCCTGTGGTTCATCACGTAATGGTGTTGAATTACCAACATCGTAATTACTTCCATCATCTCCTTGAACCTGTTCACTGGTAAATTCTTCATTTGCTACATTTTTAGAATTATTTTCATCAGTATATGATATACTTTCAGAATTATTTTCGTTGTAGTAAGATTCATCACGTTTTGGAGGAGAACTGCCCCATCTGGATCGTCTTTCACGAGGCTGATCTTCAAATTCGTTTCTATGCTGTCTTCGGTCTTCTCTGTCTCTTTTATTATACCGGGTACGTGGATCATCATAGCTTCCACGTCGTGTACGATCCTCAAACTTTGAACCTCTAGAGTGATCTGACAAACCATCAAATCGAGCTTGAAACTTACGTTCACCACCATCATTCCATCTAGGACCTGCAAAACACAACCAAATCTTTAAGCATGTAAGTGTGATAATAAATAAAAATGTACATAAAGAACATGAAGTGATTAAAACTATATCATTTGTGTAAAAAAGGTAAGAAGTGTATTGAAGATTTAAAAATGCTTTTGTTTTTGAAGTCTTATCAATGAATAATAATGGCAAATCGGCTCGCTACATATAAGGAAATTGCATCACACTTGGGCATTGACATGAAACAAGTTCATCAAATTTTATAACTTGTTACGTCCAATTTCACACTTCTGTATAGTTAGACTTTTAAAACATTGCAAAACTTTTGCTACTTTTGAAGAAAAAAATTATACGAGGCGTTATTCTAATTTCTTGTACTTTAATTAATTAATTTAAACAGATAATAGGCACAATAGTTATTTCTTTTGTTATAAATTAGGTTCTAATCTATCTTTGATAGGTAACTTTTAGTATTGAAATAATTTATTTTTAAAACTACTCTGTACGATATTCTCGAATGTGCAAGTTTCTCGAGTTTTGAATTACAACCAGCAATTTTCACGCCTTCTTCCTTTTCAGTGTTTTTGTAGTGAGATTGGTAAGAGAGGTTAAGTTTAATGCGTAATTAATATGAACTTGATTTTCAGCTGGTTTAGTATAAGTTTCACTTTTGGTTAAAATTGTGCGTATACGTTGTACATTTCCTTTGCCGTTATACTTGGTTTTGATGGTAAAGATATATTAAAAATTGCCACTGGACACATTACTAATTTAGGGTTCTGGTGTTGATGATTCCTCTTTACTGACAATATGACTCCTTATTCATGCATAGTGGGTGTTCTATGTTTAGCAGATGCAAGTTGCATCAATCTTCCATAAGTTTTGAAGCCCTAACCATAATATTAAATTGTTGTCTTTGTTACTAACTGAATAAATCCTACTAGTTATTTATAAAACTGAACCAGCAATGCGTATATCGGGTTGATCGGTATAAGGGTTTGTCCATGTGTCGATACACTATTTTTTTATAAGTCCATATTATATACGAACGAGTTGGTACATGTGTAAATTCGAATATTTGTTATTTAGTTATGTTATGTACCGGAACAAGATAATGTGTGTGTATAACTTTTGTTTGGTGGATTAGTATACCTTTACAATAAGATCAAATTTATTTAATTATTATTATCAACATGAAATTTATATAAATTGTTGCATTTCAATCATAAGGGCCATGAGCCACCAGATTTATTAATACAAATAGTAGGATGTGAAAGCAAGCATGCGTAAATTATAGTGATCTGTCAATAGTTGCAAACATTTAGACTAGACAATAATTCCCTGGTAGGTGAGCTTACTTTAATATACAAACAAAGAACTCACGGACTAACCCTGAGACAAGACAGCATCGCAGCTGAGAGGATAACACAGAGATAAACAATTGGCAAGAGAATGTTTAATATGAATAGTGTGTTTTAACAGCTCTGTGGGTTTAATTAATTGAATGGTTATTTTTGGGCATATTTTCTGGAAAATTATACCCGTCTGCTCAGTATAGTCTGGGCTATGGAATGATCAATCTAAGTGGTATCAGAGATCCATTAAACAGAAGTTGTAAGCAGTTTTATAGTAATTTTCCTGTATTTATCTGTTGAGACACGACATATGTTCAAAATACAACAAATGATATCAACATATTTAATAAATTTAAAAGATTACTACAAATAGCTAACTATTGTGAACACATGTTAAGGAACTAATCTTAATTGTGCAGTACAGGATATAGAAAAAATTTCAATTTTAATTATTCTAAAAATGTTTGAGGCTTGCGACTTTTGCAATTGAAAAATTCTAGATGATGAAAATTACATCTGCTGCGATAGTTGTGGATTAACATTTCATGCTACCAAAAAATGCTCTATTTTAAATGTTACTGAAGTTAGAACGATTCAACTCAAATTTCAAAGATTAGTTATTTTCTTTTGCGAGGATTGCAGAACCACAGTATTAAAATCTCCCCTGTTATTGAAAAAGGTTACTGCTCTGGAAAACGAATTGGATAATTTAAAACCGCAGTTTGCAGACCTACAGCAAGAATTCTATGGATTTAAATAATGACAGTACTAGTAATAGTGAAAATATATACAAAGAGGTTCATGAGAGAACAGTGTGTGCCTGCAATTTTATGGTTTTTAATGCAAGTGAATCTAAATCTTCACAAATAACAAAAAATTTCACATGATATAAAATTGCAGCTAAAATTTTGGAGGTTGATGGTGTGCAGTCAAGTGATTTCATCAATGTTATACGCCTTGGTAAGGTTGCTGGTGATAGGCCTCGTCCTTTGAAGGTTACTTTATGTAGCTCTGGTAGAGTTGGTCAAGTACTTAAAGCTAAAAGAGCTATCACTAGATGTGTTAACTTTGCTTTATCAGCTCTTGTTTTCCAATATGACGTGATTGTGTTGACAGAAACTTGGCTGCATATCATTCTAATGCAGAATTGAGACTTTTTAACTATGAAATCTACCGAGTGAACCGTTCCTATCTAACCAGTACTAAAGAACATGATGGTGGGATTCTTATCGCCACCAAGAAAGACACCGTTTGTAGTCAAAACCATTTCTACTACAGTCTTGAATGTTCAGCACTTGTTTATCGAATTCTGGGAAGGTAAATTTAATTTTGTTCTGGGCGGTGTTTACATTCCACCAGGATCCTCGTCAGAGGTGTATATTGATCACTGCTCGGCAGTTGAGCAAGTAATTGATAAGTATCCTGCTTCTTCTTTATTTTTGGAGATTATAACTTACCAGCCGCAGTATGGGAATCGCGCGATGAATTATTAGTACACTGCCAACCAGGGTACCCAGCTACTGAGGTGGCAGAATACTTTAATTTCTTGGGTTTTAAACAATTTAATAACATACCTAATGACCACAATGTATTTCTAGACCTAATCTTTGCTAACATATCTAACTCAATTGATGTGTCGCTTTCTAACTATTGTCTTTTGTCCAACAATTACCACCACAAGGCTCTTGAATGCAAACTATCTCTTACTATTAAGTGTAAAACCTTAAACGTATAGAGATTTTAGAAATGCTGATTATATCGCATTAAATGAATATTTTGGACAAATTGCATGGGATTCTCTGCTGAATAATTTGGATATTGATGAATCTGTCAGGACTTTTTATGACACAATCAATGTTACCATTGTTAGATTTGAAAGCATCCGTAGATTATCTACCTTCCCCAGATGGTTTTCCAGGGACTTTATATCATTAATACACAAGAAGAAGAGAACGCATGCTAGATTTAAGGAAACCCGTTCCCAGATTGATTATGTACGTTTTTCTTAATCTTCTTTGGGAATTAAACCACTCATAGTTTTAAAATTATCTTTATTTACGTTTCGATCCATGACCTAGGATCGTTGTCAAAATAATAAAAACTTCAAGTTTGACATTTATGAAATAAATGGAAGGTGACTTTGATTTATTGATGTTCGAAATATTTGGTTTGAGTACACTAAGCACAAATTTTTAAAGTTTAAAAGAATGATTGCCTTCAATTTATGTTACGGCCTGGGACCAACTTTCTTTAGGTAGCCAATACGCTTAACCTGAAATCAGCTGATTAATTTTTATATTGGCGAATTTTATATAAATTCACTTGGGAATTGGAAAACATTTTTTAATATGTTTCTATTTATACAATTGAGAGGATGGTTATTAAAGAAGTGTGCAATAGCATTATTGAAAGGCTTAAGCAGTCGTTTTTTTATATTTATTTTGAAGTGGAAAATCATTATGATTTAGGCTACCTCTTTGGTAGATTTTAACATGGTTCTGAGGCGACCTTATGGCGGGTTTACACTTGTCAGATACCAATGTTGTTCTATGAAGGTTGTATATGGGCCTGAGGCGACCCTATTGCCGGTTTACACTGTCAGATACCAATACTGTTTAATGGGGATTGTATATGATTGTGAGGTAACCCTATTGCGGGTTTACACTTGTCAGATACCAATGTTGTTTTACAGGGGTTGTTAATATGCTTCATCATCATCATCATTAGGTAATTTTAAAAACTATGAGTGGTTTAATTCCCAAAGAAAATTAAGAAGAATGCTAAACAAACCACAACAAACATACAGGGAGTATGTACGTTTTAATAATTTACGCTCCCTTTGTAAACAGGTTACGAAACGCAGTTATCTTACTTATATGTCTAATGTAAATAAAGGGATTTGTTCTGATCCAAAACAATTCTGGGGTTATGTTAATAGTTTAAAAGGGGAACATTTACCTGAGAGCTTGTTTCTTGATGATATTACTGCTAATAATGGCGATGATATTGCCAATCTCTTCGCCTCTCACTTCGTAGGATACTATAATGATGCCCCCATGGCTTTCGATACTGATCTCTCTATGACCGATTCACAAGTTGACATCCCATTTATACAATTTTGCTTGGGGGAGGTATTCAATGGCATCAGATCCCTAGGCGGCTCCGTGGCGTAGTTGGTATGTGTGTGACTACTACGCCCAAGGTCCCGGGTTCGAATCCCGACACGGTACGCTTGAAAAATGTTAGGCGAGCATTTTTCACAAAAATACACCCTCGTTTGGATGAGAGGTAAAATGGAGGTCCCGTGTGTGTGTTGTCACGCACCTTAAATCACATGTAAGGTATCAGATCCCTTCCTGATAGGTTATCAACGGGTCCTGATGGGATTCCACCTATTTTTCTAAAGAGGTGTATATTTACTTTGTGTAAACCACTTCAACTCCTATTTAACTTGACATTTAAATTCAAACATTTCCATTGATGTGGAGTACAAGTCATGTAATACCCGTTTTTAAAAGTGGTAATAAAGACGATATTAGTGGTAGCGACGAGCAACCATACTTACATTGTTCAAGGAGGAAGGGGTCGCTTGTGCTAACCAGGAGTTGCGGTTTGGCCATGCTTGGATTAGCACGTTCGTTATGGTAACGGCGGGTCGTGGTTGTATTGCTCTCACATTGAAATTTGTAATATAATTTTATTTATCGATGCACATGTGTTATTTGCACGGTAATGTTATATTCAGTTTATTCTTTTTTTGAATAAAAATAAAGTTCACTATAATAGATTTATCGTAAAGCTTTTTTTATTTAATTAAGCACAACTTAAATATGGTAAATACGAGTCTATGGAGTCGCTAAGTTAAGTGATAAAATTCGTGTTTATCATATTTATGGGTCCGTTCGAGAAATCGGATGCGTAGTGAATTATTACGTATTTTTAAATGATTGTTCAATTAAGTCGGATGTGGTATTAATTTTCGCCATATTATTAAAAATCCGATTGAGCATTCAAAATACTATTGGAAAGAATTTTAAGTGTTTTTCTATGGTGTTAAATGATTCTTTAATCGGTGTTGTTAAAACGTTTTAAATTAAAAATAGTGCAGTGCGAATTTGTATTGATTTAATTCCAGATGGTCATATCTTTACAAATTTGTATAAAGTTTTACTGATTAATTCCCAAGGGTCATAGTGGAACGAACGTTTTAGCTTGAATTGTGTATGCAAGGAATTAGAAGCTTTCATTTCGTTTTTTGTCTGTGCGGTAAATAAAGATAGACGAAAAGGCACCTGCACATCGTTATATTGGAGGCGAGCAGAGACCTTGGTATAGTATACAGCTGTCCTCACCTGGAGATAAGAAAGGTAGGCCAAACAAGCAATTATATTTTAATGTGTTGGTTCTGGAATTTCCGTTTTATACAAAATTACCAATAGTTGGGTTTTGTAAGAACTGCAGGTATATTTACTTATTATATACTGGTAGCAAGAAACATTAGGTTACTCATTGCAATTAAAATTGTGTGAGTGAAAAATTTATATTTATCATCATTGACAAAGGGTAAAAAGACTTTGTTAGGTGAACGTTCATTTTTGAAGAACAACATAACTAGGGCGAATAGTTACGTCTTAGAAGCAGAAGCGATGTCTATTGCGGAATTAGATTTTGAAGAAATAAATATTAAATTCGAGCTTATTAAAAGTAGTTTTGATGAATTTATGCACGTTTGTTGTCAGTTGCAAGAATTTGAAGTGGAAGATAATTTTGATGAAGCAGAGGTGGTTGAAAAATTGTATACGACTTACGCTAAATTTAAAAGATTGTTGAAATTGCAGGGCAGGTCTGAGGGATCTTCTAGTGATAGCACAAATAATGTTGTTAAAGGTAATATTAAATTAGAAGCCTTACAATTACCTATATTTTCGGGGCAAATTCAAGGTTTTAAATCGTTTTTTGAGCTTTTCATAACTCTTATTGACAAAAATTCAAATTTGGAAAATATTGAAAAATTAATGTATTTACGCAAACATCTAAAGGATGAGCCATTACGGTTAATTTCTGCGTTGCCCGTGGAAAATAATTCATATACTACGGCACTGAATATTTTGCAAAAAAGGTATAAGGATGATTATTTGATTATTGATTGTCATATCAAAGATTTAATGGAATTATCAATTGCAAATTGTAATGACTCGGGTATGTTACGGGACTTTGTATCCAGAATAAGGCAAACTGTAGCTTATCTAAAAAATTTAGGGGAATCAATTTGGGATGCTATGATAGTTCATCTTATACTTTCCAAGCTAGACGTTTATAGCAATCGAGCGTATCAAAATGAAAGAAAACCTAATTCTAAGGCTAACTTGGAAGAACTTTTAGAATTTTTAGATAGGAGCGCTTTGAATTCGGAATTAACTAAATCGAGTGTCAAACTTCAAAATAATAGTAAAACAATTAATAAGCAAACACATTTTAAACCTGTAACTAACACTATTACTGCTGTACCGAATTCTGGTAAATCCTTTAAGCAAAAAATTGAGAAAGGCAGACAAAGAGTGAATTCAAACTCAGTAAATTGTAAATTTTGCAAGCATGGAGGTCATCCAATTTTTAGGTGTGATCAATTTAAAAATGCAAGCATGCGGGAAAGAGAAAAGTGTATTTCGGAAAACAAAGTGTGTACAATATGTTTAAATGTACATGTGGGTCAACCCTGTTCTGTTGATCTCAAATGTTTTATATGCCAATCCAAGGAGCAGCGCACATTTTTGCATAAGGATGTTCAGTTAAATGCGGTAGATAATGTGGTAGCTGCTCAGGGGATAACTAAAGTAAAGTCTACTATTTCAGAATTTGTTTTATTGCCTACGGCATCAATATTAGTAAAAAAACGCTGAAGGTAAATTACTTTCGGCACGAGCCTTGTTAGATTCAGGCTCACAGAGTAGTTTTGTTACAGTTAAATTGTGTGACAAATTGGGATTAGACACGAGTCGTACAAAGAAATTAACTCAAATTTCTGGTATTTGTGATAATTCGACAGTGTTCAGAATGGATCGACTTGTCGATTCGTTCGAGATATGGGAATTATGAAATTTCTCATGATTTCGGGGTTATTCCAAAAATTACAGTTGAATTGCCTCAACTAAGTTTTGATTTCAGCAGTTTTAAATTGCCAAGGGGTTTGCCGTTGGCTGATGACAAATTTTTTGAGTCAGCTGAGGTAGACATCCTTTTAGGTGTAGATATTTTTCTCTCGGTTTTGCTTCCACAAAATATAAAAATGGGCATAGATCAGCCTAATTTTCAGAATCCTTATTTTGGTTCCTTTGTGAGTGGAAAAGTGCCGTTCACTACAAAAGTAAGATGTGGTGCTAGTTTGCATGCAGTGTCCTTACATAGTGTGGTAATTGATGCTGATGAAAATTTAAATCAGTTGATGGAAAAGTTTTGGGAAACCGAAAATGTTTTTATTAAAAATGACCAAGAATCGCTGACAGAAAATGAAATAGCACAACGGTGTTTTGTAAATAAATTTACAAGAGTTGACGGGCGGTTCCAAGTCGATTTACCTTTAAAAGTAAATTTAGAAGAGTTCCAATTGGGAGATTCGGCTTCTATGGCACTCAAACGCTTTGAAAACTTAGAAAAACGATTTGTAGCAAATGAAAGTTTATATTTAAAATTTTCGCAATTTATTAAGGAATTTCTAAGTAGAGGATATAGAAGATGTGGAGGTTGATCCCTTTACATTACATAATGAGAATTGGTATTTTTTGCCTTATCATGGTGTAGTAAGAGATGACAAAATTACGACGAAACTTAGAATTGTAATGGACGGTAGTGCCACTACAAAAACTGGTGTTTCTTTGAACAGTATTTTGTGCCATGGAGATATTGTTCAGCCTGAGTTATTTGACATTTTGCTTTTATTCCGTACTTATAGGTACGTCTGTATGACGGATATAAAACAGATGTATTTGCAAATTTCGATAGAACCCGCACATAGAACTTTTAAATTTTCTTTGGAGGGAGAGTAGAAATCAACCGCTGCAGGTTATGCAGTTTAAACGGTTGCCTTTTGGCTTGAAATCCAGTCCTCATTTAGCAACGAGATGTTTAGTACAATTAGCTATTGAGGGAGAAACAGAATTTCCCTTAGCTTCGTTTATTTTGCGTTTTAATAATTATGTTGATGACTGCCTTTTTGGTGCAGATCATAAGGAAAGTTTGTTGCAAGCTCACGCTGAACTTATAAAATTACTGGGGTTAGCTAAATTTGAATTACATAAATGGTATTCTAACCATGTGGAATTAGTACGAAATATTCCACGACAACTTCGACATTTTGAAGAAACAAATATTACTAACGAAAAGGGGAATATTTTAAAAACCCTAGGTCTATCGCTTGATATAAATACGGATCAATTTATAATGAGTTGTGGAATGAAAACGGTTCCTGCAACATGCAACAAAAAATTTGTTTTGGGCTTTATTGCCAGGTTATTTGATCCTTTTGGCTTTTTGGCTCCAGTTATTACTGTGGCAAAATTATTGATGCAAAAAATATGGGCTGCAGGTCTGGACTGGGACACAGAATTACCTGATAAATTAAAAGAGGAATGGCAATCATTTTCACAGGGATTAAGGTGCATGCCAGCAATTAAAATCGATAGATGTTTAAATTTTTCAGAGGCTGTTTCCATTGAACTTGTTGGATTTTGTGACGCTTCGCAAATTGCACAAGGTGCTTGTGTTTATGTACGAGTAGTTACGGTCAGTAATACAGTGGAAATAAAATTGTTAGCTTCCAAATCAAAAACAAGTTGAAAATGCAAGGCATTGTCGCAACGAACTTCCAAATGTGGACTTACTTTAAAACAATTTAAAGAAATTAAAATTATTATGTTGTAATAATTATAAGTATTCAGATAAAATACAAAAATTTATAAACAACAAAAGAGACATTTTAATATATTTTATTTTATTGAATAAATATTTTAAAAGCTATATATGTGTGTGTGTGTGTATGTATGTATGTATGTATGTATGTATGTATGTATGTATGTGTGTTTGTGTGTGTGTGTGTAAATAAGGGACATCATATTTCGATTCAGTTTTTCAGAGGATTCTAAATATGTATCGCACATTAATTTTGGACCTATTTGAAATTTTGATAAAATTAATTCCCGGGGTCGGGTATCCGTGGTCAGATTTTGTGGGGGGTGCCATATTTCGACTCAGCTATGTTAGGGGAGTCCAAATATGTATCGCACATTAATTTTGGACCTATTTGAAATTTTAATTTTCCCGACGGAATATCGCGGGGGCACGGCGTCCCCGTGGCCCGATTTCAACTGACATCAAAACTTAAGCTCAGGACACCGAGCTGAATCGATTGATGTATCACACATTGATGTCCGACCATTAGAAAGGCCTCGGACGGACAGACAGACGGACGACAAATCGATTTCATAAACGAACGAAGTTCGTTGATAAATTCGTTGAAAAATAAAACAAGCATTCCGCGGTTAGAATTAAACGGGGCATTGATATTAGCAAGATTAATAAATCGAATTTTTGGTATGCTGAAGGATAAAATACAAAAGGTTTTTTTGTTTTGCGATTCAAAAATTGTGTTAGCATGGTTGAAAATAGAATATTGGAAACTTAATACTTATGTCGCCAATAGAATTAAATTGATTCAGGAATTAACGCCCGAATTTATGTGGTGTTATATCCGTTCTAATGAAAATCCTGCTGATCTTGTTTCGAGAGGAGTTTTACCATGCAATATAGAAAATTGTATCTTGTGGTGGAAGGGTCCTGAATTTTTAGGGACACTTGATTGTACAGTTGACAAATACCTTTAGTTTAGTGAAATGTTGCCAGAAATAAAGCCCGTAGTGAATGTTGTAGTCCAGAGTAAAGATAAATTAGCATTATTCGAAAAGTTTTCAATTTTTTTGAAAATGAAAAGAGTTTTGGCATATTGCTTGCGTTTTATTTACAAATGTAGGAATAAAACTAACAAAAAAACTAGTAATTTAACAATTCAAGAGATAGATGAATCGCGTACGAATATTAAAACATGTTCAAACGGAGTATTTTACAAAAGAGATTGCAGACATTAAAGCAGGTAAATCTTGTAGACGAAATTATTATCATGGAATCCGTTTTTGGATTCGCAAGGATTGTTGCGTGTAGGAGGGAGGCTGCATATCAATGCACTTCCGTTTCAACATAAATTTCCAATAATTTACCTACTAAAAGTTTTATAACAAAAATTATTATAAATAACGAACATTTAAGGTTGTTGCATGCCGATGTAAAGTTAACATTGTCAGTTTTGAGACAGCAATATTGGATATTAAATGCTACTAGAGAACTTAAAAGTGTTATTGCTAAATGTTTAATTTGTTGGAAGTTAAAGTCTGAAGCTTCTAAGTAGCTAATGGGCAGTTTGCCGTACGATCGAGTGAATATAGCTCGGTCGTTTGAGAAAGTTGGGGTGGATTTTGCTGGACACTTCTAGATTAAGCAATCAGGAGTCAGAAGAGTGATTCTTACAAAGGGTTATGTAGCAGTTTTTGTTTGTTTTGTAACAAAAGCTATTCATTTACAAGTAGTGTCAGATTTGAAAACTGAGACATTTATAAATGCTTTAAAGAGGTTTGTGAGTAGGAGAGGTGTACCGCGAATGATTTTTAGTGACAACGGGAGCACATTCAAAGGAGCTGATAATGAGTTGAGGAAATTATACAGTTGTTTAAAAACTAATCAGCAGTTTCAAAGTTATATAGGGGAATTTCGTATAAAGTGGTCTTTTATCCCACCATATAGCCCAAACTTTGGGGGTTGTGGGAGAGTAACATAAAGGAGTTCAAATACCATTTAAAAAGGGTAATTGGACTGACTAAATTGACTTATGAGGAATTTAACACGGTCTGTATTCAAATAGAAGCCATGTTGAACTCAAGGCCATTGTGTGCCCTTACTGAAGATCCATCAGACTTGTCTTGTTTAACGCCAAGTCATTTTTTAATTGGTGGATCTTTAGCTTGTATTCCAGAAGGTAATGTTTCAGATGTGCCAATAAACAAACTTAAATTTTGGAAACTTTGTACGCAATTACAATATAGTTTTTGGAAGGCTTGGTCTAGGGACTATTTAGGTCAGTTGCAAAACAGACGAAAATGGAAAAAGGTTATGCCTAATGTAAAAGAAGGTATGTTAGTTCTTATTAAAGATGATAAGTTACCGCCATTAGAGTGGGCGATAGCATGTATAATTAAGGTTATACCAGGTAAAGACAATAAGGTTAGAGTTGTTCACTTAAAAACTAAACATGGCACTTATGTCACTTCAGTGTCTAAAATTGCGATTCTTCCTATTGATCTTAATCTTCGTTGGGAATGAAACCACTCATAGTTTTTAAAATCTATTTTATTTACGTTTCGATCCATGACCATATAATCAGAAATCTCTCAATTGTATAAATAGAAACATGTTAAAAAATGTTTCCCAAATTATTGAATTTATATAAAATTCACCAATAAAAATTAATCAGCTGATTTCACGTTAAGCGTATTGGCTACCATAGGAAAGTCGATCCCAGGTCGCAACACAAATTGAAGGCAATCATTCTTTTAAACTTTAAAAATTTTTGCTTAGTGTACTCAAACCAAAAATTTCAAACATCAATAAATCAAAGTACCCTTCAATTTATGTCATAACCGTCAAACTTGAAGTTTTTATTATTTTGACAACGATCCTAGGTCATGGATCGAAACGTAAATAAAATAGATTTTAAAAACTATGAGTGGTTTCATTCCTATAAAATTTAAAATGTCTACAAATGTTTATCGTGTTTTACGACGTAATCTTTCTTTCGGTACTTTATATCGCTATGGTGCTATTAGTGATGCTGGTGGGAAATGGGCAGAAAAACAAAAAGCACAAGAAGATCACTATTTCAGCAAAAAGACTAGAGAAAATGTGGACTACATAAAAACTGAATTAAAGAAAGGCCGTTCAATGGAATCTATTATGGAAGATTTAAAAAAACCGAACACCCAAAAAGAAGACGTTACTTCAGAAAAAAAAGGCGTCAATTGATGTACCACTGAAAGCAAGAGAGTAGAGTACTTAATAGCATAGAATAAAGGTAACAAAATATGATTTTGATAAAATTCTCGTTAGTGCAAAAACCTACTACGAATCAGTATTTTCCAAACAAAAAGAAATTCACATAAAGAAATTTAATAACCTATTTATAGAGAAAAATAACACACAAACTAAAACGTTAGAAAACAGGAACACCATGCTAAACACCGTGATAAATTTATCAAACAGAACCATTAACGACACAGAAAAATCAATTCTTTCAAAAGGCCTTAACTTTTCAGTAACACCAAAATCAATACCAACCTTTGAAATAATTAGCTGTATTGAGAAACAGCAAACCAACTCAAGAAGATCAAGCAAACGAATTTAGAATACGATGTAAAATCGAAATAGAAAAGAATCACAAAATAAAACCAAATGTAAGTAATAACGAAATAAAAGCAATTCGCAATCTAAAAAGCGATAACTCAATTATAATTCTACCTGCTGACAAAGGTAATGCAACAGTAATAATGAATAAAACGATTACAACACAAAAGTCAACGAACTATTGAACACTGAGAATTACACCAGTTTAGAAACGGACCCAACAAAATCAATTGAAAATAAAATATACAAAACTCTATTTAAATTTAAAAATGAATTAAGACAAAGAAAGAAGTAAACTAGTCCCACATTACAGTAAACCACCCCACTTTTACGGTCTACCAAAATTCATAAAAAGACATTCCTCTAAGACCTATTGTAAGCTCAATAGATTCACCATGCCATAATTTAGCAAAATTTCTACTAAAATTATAAATCCATTAGCAGGCAAAACGGATTCTTTCATTAAAACAACCAACACTTTTAGAAAAACTATCAAACATAAAATTGAAAATACACACACAATGGTAAGCTTTGATGTAGTAAATCTCTTTACAAATGTCCCTATAAACAAAACGCTAATATTATAAAAACAAACTCGAAAAGATGGCAATCTTAAAGAAAGAACAAAACTAAGTATATCATCGATTATGGAATTACTTGGTTTATGCGTAAATACCACATATTTTCAAATAAATGATCAATTTTACAAACAAAGCTTGAATGGCAATGGAAGTCCACTATCCCCAATCTTCAGTAATATATTCATGGAGGAATTCAAAAAGATGTGATATTCACACAAGAATTGAAACCATTGATCTGGTGGAGATACGTTGATGATGTTTATGCTATTTGGCCTCATAATATAGAATTAATTAAAACTTTATACAGTCAATTAACGAAATAGAACCAACTATTAAATTCACATATGAATTAGAACAACATGGAAAACTTCCGTTTTAGATATTCTAGTTAGCAAAACGATACAACAATTAATACATCGGTATATAGAAACCAACGCACACAAACAGATACTTAAACTTCGATTCAAACCACCCACAATGTGTCAAACGAGGAATTATCAAAACCATGTATGATAGAGCAAAATTAATATCATCAAACGAAGAAATTTTAAAGAAAGAGAAAGACCTAATCAGATGTACACTAATAGAAAACAAATATCCTAAAAGAATAATAGAGAAAGAAATGAATAAAACCCTAAAATAAAGAAAAAGAAAACAAAACAACGATACACACCACAAAATGCTCTCAATACCATACATAAAAGGATTCTCCGAAAAATTCAAAGAATAGGAAACAAA